>CP125973.1:457622715-458247715 GCA_030063025.1 Avena longiglumis | reverse complement strand
CAAGACGTGAGCCACGGAGGGGAGGAAGATGGGCAGATGGCCTTCGCCGTCGCCAAGTTCCAACCACGCCACGGACAGCCGCGCCCGGGCTCCGTCCCCGTCCATGTGCTTGCCGGCCGTTGTTGTCTGATGGTGGTATGCTTGGAGATGACATGAGAACGACACCCCGTGCCGGTTTCAAGTCCACACCGACAAGTGAAGCTGAAACACCAAGATCTTCTCACCAATAAGACCATCGCCAAGACCTGCTTGCCCTGCAAGATCGACCGGGGACATTCAAGGTCATCTCCAAGACCGTTCACGGATCCGAAGACCCCAAGTTCTACTACAAGGACACGAAGATCTCGTTCTGGGATTCGATGACCCGAAGACAGATCCCGGCGCGCCCGAACCCCGTCAAGACCCCGAACCCTCTCGGATCCGAGGACCGAAGACGGCCGGAACGCCAAGACCGACCCGGTACACGGGCCCAACAAGACCCTCGCAACGGCAACCTCGACCCTGTGGGACCCGACAAGATCTGCACGACGACAAGAACGACACCGACCCGGAAGATCCGATGCGCCCCGACACCGAACCAAGTCCGGCTTCCCGGAACGCCAAGATCTACCCTAGAAACCCGAGAACGCTTCCGCCGAGACCGTTTCCGTCGAGCCTTGGACCCTGAGACCGACCCCGAACCCCGGAACCCCAAGATCTGCCGAACCCTAATGTGTGAAACCCTTCCCGAAACCCTATTTTATAACATAATATAACTTGTCGCATAATAATCGTCTTGCATGCATACATTCATGTGGTTTGGGGGCCTTATGCCGATTCACCTAATAATTAAATATGGGGCCCATATGCGGGCAAATCTAGCCTTATATTGGCCTCATTTAAATTTGTGTAGCGAACCCGGTGCCTTATTTTGCCATGTTAAAACAACATCTAAATTGTGGGGTAGATAAATAACATGAACCACCTAATTAATTGTCGGGGCCCCGGTTCCACTTAATTTGACCTAATTGCATTGCACCTTTGCCATGTCATTCATCATACATGCATCATGCCGATCTTTTGCCGTAGTATTAAATATTGCATCCGGTGGTTCTGCTAGAGTTTTGCTTCTTCGCGGATAAGGCCGTTGAGTTGATGTGAGCTTCGCCCCGATCTTCGGTTGAACCTTCGGCAATGTTTTCAGGCGAGCATCTCCCCCTTTCTACCTATCTTACTTTTATAGTATTTATTCCCTCATGTTGATCTGTTGCTATCTGTGTTGCGATGCTCTAGTTATCGTACCCGTGATATCCCCTGCAACCTTATATTGCCATGGCCACCTCCTATTACCTGTTGTTTGGTAGATAGTTGGACTTGCGCGTCGTAGTCGCTTGCTCAAGTCTTGCGTAGTCAAGTGCCACGCTTGTTGATGAATTGCCGCATGTTGATGTTGGAGATGATCATAGTTTTACTTATCGTCGCTTTAATTCTGTTTAACAACTAAAATTGAAGTAAGCGAGGCATCGGGTGATAGATAATATTTGGTTTCCGAACGCCCACTTGTGTCCCGTAGGACCCCGAGTACTTGATACCTGTTCCTTGATTTATCGCGCTATCCACATCCGGGAGGTATATGGGACCCTCCTGAGCCAGAGCTTGATTCAGTCTTATTTCTTGGGGCCACAAACTAGTTTGAGGTTTTATTTACTATCCTGTACTTATGCCATGCTACTGTTTATTTACGATTGTGCGCGGAGCACACTGTACTGTTTAGGTAAGCGGAGTGATTACGCGGTATCGACACCCCGAGTTTTCGGGTCCCCACTCGCTTACAGCCATTGTCGCAAACCTTGAGTCCGTCTCGGAGCTTGCTTACTTGCTATGGTGTACTCCAAGGTGGCCCCAAATATTTCTGAATCTGTGATTGTTCGGTCGTGAAAGCCTCGTTGGGTTTTGATTTGGTTTTTCCGAGGTTGATCGGCGTGTGTTGCTATTGGTGCACCGCCGGGTAAAACTTTCGAAAGCCGTGTCCATGGATATGGACGACTTGGAGCATGATCTCGACCATAGACAAGCATAACTAAAGTTTATTGCTATAAATTTGACTTATAATGACTAGTAATCAGCTTCACTATAATGGAATGGCTAAATAATACTACCCACAATTGCTTGTTTGGAGTGTCGCTATGCACCATTGTATCGACTAGTAAGTATTGCAACTACAAGAATGGCTAAATACAAGTACCAACAAGCTCTTTGGGTTTTGGGTTTATCTCATGCTATCTCAGATCGATTAGTAATTATTGTAACTATAACGGAATGGTTAAATAAAAGTGTCCACTGCTTATTTTATCAGGATGTTTATCTATACTTGACTAGTAATTGCTGCAACGATAACCGAATGAGTAAAACTGCCAACTGTGTGAGTTCCTCGGTTGACTTCCTCGTTTGGTCTCGAGGGGGGAAACACCAGGATGGGTTTGTTTGGTGTTAGCTTGGTTGGATCCGGATAGGTCTATCTTACCTCTCTCGATGCCGCCATTGTATCGAGTCTCTATAGGTTGTTTAGTGCATCTTTGTCGCTGCCTTGATCCACCATACCTATGTAGGCGAGGACCGCCGAATTCTAGTCTCGCTGTCTTGGCCTCGATCGACGCTCCTCTTTTCCTTTGCCCTTTGTCGGCACCCTTTTGTTTAAGCAGGTTTTGAGATCGACGTTAGCGGTGGTTACCCTTCCGCTTGGCCCGGGCAGGGTTATGGACGCCATTGATTATTCTTCGGATCTTAGCCCCATTTGCATCTTGTCCGTAGTCTGACTCTATCATTTTCAAGGATTTGGATCTTTGTATATTATATCTGTATTCTTGACTCTCTGAGTCGTTGTTATATATATACCTGTTCTGTGGGTCCCATCAAGGACTGTTGTGTAATGTTATTACTTCGTTTTCCACCCGCACGAAAGTGCCTGGTGGGCACCTTTGAATCGTTTCTATGCGGGTTTGGCGGGTTTCGCTAAAACTTGCATAGGGCCGATTCTGAGGGTGTTACACAACAGAGAGCATGCAAGATCACAAACAACACAGACATGATAGAATGATAAACATAAAACCATTAATCAAACCAACATAATAATCTCAATATCCATCGGATCCCCGCAAACACAACATGCATGATTACAAATAGATTAGATCTTGATCATGAACGGAGCTCACAAGATCTATACATGAAAGCACAAAGGAGGATATACAACCATCTAGCTACTACATGGACCCATAGTCCAAGGTGGAACTACTCACGAATCATACCGGAGAGAAGGCCTCCGGGATGATCTCCCCTCCGGCAGGGTGCCGGGAAGAACTTCAGATTCCTCCGATCTAGGGACGATGGTGGCGGTGGCTACAGACGGTTTCATGGATTTCTGATCGGGTACTCAGGGTTTCTATATCAGGGGCTTCTTATAGGCGAAGGGGCGAGACGGGGAGGCGGCCAGGGCCACCAAACCCTAGCCAGGCGTGGGCCCACCTGTGGCCATGCCTGGGGGGTGGCCCCTCTGGACGGCCCCTCCGGCTCTCCTCTAGACTTCTTGTTCCCCACGGAAAGTAATTGACTTTGTCCTTTGTCCCGTCCAATTCCGAGAATATTTCTTTACTAACTTTTCTAAAACCAAAAACAACAGAAAACAGGCAACTGGCACTGTGGAAACTTGTTAATAGGTTAGTACCAGAAAACATGTAAAAAAGCACCTCAAAGTGTGGACAAGTGAAGCAAAGTAGATACTAAACAAGCATGGAACATCAAAAATTATAGATATGTTTCCAACGTATCAAACATCAATAGCTCCTTCATAACTTTGGTACCTAATAAAGGTTCTCCTCAGAATGTAAATGGTTTTAGACCTATTTCTCTCACTAATGTTTGTCTCAATTTTTTTACAAAATTGGCTGTAAATAGGCCGCAAGACCATAGTATTAAGTGCATACACAAAAATCAGCATTGTTTCATTAAATCAAGATATATTCATGACCATGTTGCTTGGGATTATTAGTATATCTTTAAGTGTCAACAGTCTAAGAGGCCTATATTAATAATAAATCTTGACTTTGCTAAGGCTTTTGATATCATTGAGCATGAGGCAATCTTGTAGACCCTGAAGCATAAAGGTTTTGATAGCTCTTGCATAGGCTGGATGAGATATGTTTTGACTAGTGGTACTTTTTCAATTCTTTTGAATGGGGTACATGTCATACAATTTGTGCACAAAAGAGGAGTGAGGTGGGCCCCATTTATCCTTTATTGTATGTTTGTGGTGGAGATATCCTCCAATCAGTGATCGGTGATGCTCCCATGCAAGGAATCTTCAGAATGTGTGTTGACACTAATTAAACAGATTTTCCTGTTATACAGTATGTTGATGACACCAGCATGATATTTTCAACTGAGATGGATCAAGTATTGGCTCTCAAGGATATCTTGAATAATTTTGGACTATCGATAGGCTTGAAAGTTAACTTAGAGCAATCATTGATTATTCCTCTAAATGTTCCAGATGATGATGTTCTGGCTCTACCTGTTGTTCTGGACTATTAGGTTGGTTTGTTACCTTTTCCTTACCTGGGGATCCCATTGGGTACCATGAAACCTTCTATTCAGGATCGATTGCCACTGGTTAATGGTTTGGACCACAGACATACAACTACCTTAGTTTTTCTATCACAAGGAGTTAGAGTGCATCTCATCTCTTCTACCCTTTGTTCTATGCCACTACATTTTCTCTTGTCTTTGAGTTAGCCAATTGGTTTAACTGAGCAGTTGGATAAAATCTTATGGAAGTGTTTATGGAGGGATATGGATAAGCAGAAGCCCTCCCTAGGGGCCTGGTAAGTGTTTTGTAAGCCTAAAGATAATGGTGGATTAGGCATTGTCAATTTCCAAAAGAAAAATGATGCTCTACTTTTGAAACATCTCGACAAGTTCTATAACAAGGCCGAGGTCCCTTAGGCACAGTTGATCTGGGGATCATATTATAATGACTCAATCCTAGACACTAGCTAGCCTTGCGGTTCTTTTTGGTGGCGCGATATTCTCATACTTAACGATAAGTTCAAAGAAGTATCGGTTATTACTCCTGGTTGAGGAGACACCTATTTTTGGACTAATAAGTAGAAGTTCATGGGGTCCGACCAACCCTTGTTGCCTTGTCGGCGCACTTTCCAAGGATGTTCTCTTTTGTTTTGGATACATCTATTCTTGCGGTTGATGTTTTTCAATGACAGACTTCCATGAGCTTTTTTGCAAGTCATTATCCACTCAGGCGTTTAATGAGCTAAATTCGGTATAACGGGACATGACCGATCGTGCGCTTTTATATGGACATGATGTATGAAACTATAAGTGGGGGAAGAATTATATACCGACTAAATATTATGCGCTATTGCATGCGCACCTTGTGGTGCCTAACATTTTCAAATGGCTTTTGAAATCTGCAGGTGTGATGAAATCGGAAGTTTTTGCCTGGCTTTTTCTAAATGATCGACTCAATACACGTGACCTTCTGGTCAAGAGGAATTGGAAAGTGAATGCGGGATAAACATTGTGTTCTTTGCCCTACCAGATCATATGAGGATATCTTTCATCTATTTTTACATGCAATTTTAGTCTTCGGATATGGACATACTTATAGATCAACTGGACTCTATGAACTGGTATGCAGTCTACTGTTGCTGGAGCCAGGAGAGATTTTGGAAAGCCTTTCTTTATGGAGGTCATGATTCTAGCTTGTTGGCATATTTGGAAACAACGCGATGAAAAAAAATCAACATGAAAGACCCACTTTTGCAAGGTGGGGGTGCAATTTCATTCATGATAGTAGTTTGCTGCGGCATAGGATAAATAAAAAGCATAGAGAAGATGTGGCGTCTTGGATAGCTAGTTTGGTCTAGTTAACTATATTCTGTAAACTTTTTCTGTAAGTAGTATTTTTTCTATCCTTTGTACATACTTTGGTATTTGTGTTTTATTTGAAATAAAAACCATCGTGGGAGTGTGGGTTGTTGCCTCACAGTTCTAGTCAAAAAAATTCATCCGTCCGGCACCACTCCGCTAACTCAGATATCAAAGTTTTGAAGCATAGGCTTGCCGAGCGGGTCCTAAGCGAACCTACAAAAATGGATCAGAGGAATTTCATAACATTCTTAGAGAACTACAATCCATAGGGATTTCTCTTATGCAAGCCCTTCGGATCCTACAATATTAGAAATATGTCCTAGAGGCAATAATAAAGATATTACTATTTCTGTGTTTATGATTAAGTTTATCTTATGCTTTGAATTGTAATAATTTATGAATATTGGATTTGGAGGAAAACCCAATCGCATGTGTGAAATTAAAAACACCGAGTGGATCCCTAGGCAGCCCTTGGTCCGGTTCATGTATTATTTGATGGTCTTGTTTTTCTGACCATGTGCATGAATAGTAAGTGTTATGAGGATATCGGTAATAACGAGAATACATTATATTTGCGACTGAACTTGTATTACTCAACAACATCAGAAATTATAATTAGTGCGACATATGCTCTCTAACCCTTTCGGACTAGGGTAACAGTGTTGCTGGATAGACCCATCATAATAATACTGCGAGACACGTCGACAATATGTTTTCTTACTTTCTCATGACATGTGTTAACGTTTACTTGCATCCTTAGACGACCATGAGAATTAATAGCATAGACTTAGATACAGGATGGTTACTTCTAGTCATCAAACATTGCTTTGTAACTAGGTAATTATAAACGTGGCTTTCGGGTCCCTAGTCACACCCATCCACTCCGGTCAAAACCCTAGGTGCCTCAAGGCCATACGATGTCCCTCTCCTCTCACCTTCACGCTGCCCGTTTTGTTTTATCCGTCTAGATGTAATCTAGAGGAGCGATGCCAGAGGGTTATATCTTCATCAAGTCGATTTCCCTCTTTGTTTGTGTGTTGGATCGCAAGATGTCACGGCGTTGCTTCGCCGATGCGTATGGATATCTTTGAAGCTTCATCCACTTCGATGCTGATCATGCTGGTCTTCATGAGGAGAAACTCTCACGAATGGGAGATATAACCTAGTTGAGGGGGTCGGAGGATTTTATCGACTATGTCATCATCTCTGTTGTGGTGATGTGATTGTATACTCGTCAAGGGTATATGCGTGCACCTTAATAGTAGGATCATGCGTAATACTTTTTTGTTTTATCATAGCACACTCCCTAACATACACGATTGATATCACCAAATGTCTTTTGAATCTCTATCCAGTGTCTTTAGTTCTTTATGGATCCTCGCCCAGAGCATAGCTCAAGTCTCGTTTTATTTTTCTTTAATCTATTTCTACTACCTCTCCTCAATCATGTGTGATTCGTGTTTTTTTGTGTTTGTGGGTGGGGGTAATCCCCACCTGAATATTTTACATTCATAGTTGCCTATGAAGCTTGACAGCCTCTAGGGTAGGTTCAAATGAACCAGAGCTTACGTGGGCTACAAGAGAGGAGAAAGAAACGAAAAAAGACATGCATACACCACCAACATAAGAGTGAGAAGAAAATAGGACACTCCAAGAAACCTCGAAGACATATGACTGATGAGAAAACCCATCACAACCCATGCACAACGATCACAAGGAAGAGCCAATAGGACATGACAGGGGGGTCCAGATCGAGGCATCGTCAGAGTAATCGAACGGCCATGGTCTGCTGAGACCAAACCGCGACGCTGCACCATCGAGACCACACGATGTGCCGACACCACCAGTGTCGTGGGTGTGGTCGAAAGGTCACGTGCGGCCGAGACGACGCCTGTGTGCCACCGTCTGGAGTCGAAGAGCATCATAGTAGAGACACACTATTGAGCACCCTTGCATGAAGTACCCACACCTCACGTGGGGGTCGCCGCCGTAGTCGAAAGGCATAGCACCACCGAGAGCAACCCCAACCCCTCCTAGGTCCAATATACCTGAAGGGCGGGCTAGCCGAGAGCACGCGCAAGGACCACCCGTGCCAGACACGCCATAGAGCTCTGACAAGATCTGACGCAAGAGTCTGACAACCAACAAGAAGCCACCACCACCACTGCCATGGCACACTCGCTGATTCATGTAATTGCTTCCTCTAGATCATTTGAAATGACATGTTATAAAATTGCTATAGTTTGAAAATGAAATCATGTGAAAATTCACAGTGCATGGCATGTCTTTTTTCTTTTGCTATGTTTCAAGCTCATGGATACAAAGAGGCTCGGAAAGGGCAAAATTTTCCCTATCGATGAGGCAGCATAGGTCCACGCCTGGCAGACTCACCGTCACCTTTGTACACAGCTTCCAGTCTGCAACGACGCGGGAAGCGAGACGCGATACCCGGTCCAACCAAGTCCAATGTCCGGGGAATTTTGGCAAGCTGCCAAAATCCCATCCTGCCGGCGCCCGGCCGGCCGCCCCCACAAACCACGAAATTATCGTCCCGCTCAGCCACATAGCTTGACAGCCAACGACCGGCGACGCACCCGAAGCAGCAGCGCGCGTAGGCTATCCCGAAAACCGCCGGTTAATCCAATCCCTGGGCGGGCCGCGAGCAGCAGCGGCAGCGATGGAGCCCGAGGGTGTGCGGCACCGGACGGTGGAGGTGGCGTGCGGGGTGCGGCTTCACGTGGCGGAGACGGGGCCCGAGGACGGGCCCGCCGTGCTGCTCGTGCACGGCTTCCCGGACCTCTGGTACGGCTGGCGCCACCAGATGGCCGCCCTGGCTGCCCGGGGCTTCCGCGCCGTCGCGCCCGACCTGCGCGGCTATGGCGACTCCGACGTCCCTCCCGCCGCGGACTGCTACACCACGTTCCACCTCGTCGGCGACCTCGTGGCCCTCATCGCCGACATCGGTCAGCCCCAGGTTCAGTGATTTTCCGCCTTTCGGCATTCCAGTTCCTCACGCCGACCATGCCCTTTCTAAGCCAACTGACTCTCATGGCAGGTGTTCGTGGCGGGGCACGACTGGGGCGCACTCGTGGCGTGGCATCTCTGCCTGCTCCGGCCGGACCTGGTGCGGGCGCTGGTGAACCTCAGCGTGGTGTACCACCCGCGCCGGTCCGAAGGGAGCCCACTCCAGGCCGTCAGGGCCTTGTGCGGGGAAGACCACTACATGTGCCGCTTCCAGGTGAAACTCTATGACCCCTAATCCGTCCTCTCCTGTTTGTGGCAAACAGTGTAATGAATGGTGTATCTCTGTCCTGACGAAATTGCAGGGTGATTTAACCAATCAATAGTTGTATAGGTATGATAAATTTCATTAGGTTAGCCGATTGTTTGCATGGTTGCTTAAATTCTACAAAATTTGTTCCTCGCGGGCTGTTATTGACGCGGCAAGGGATTGGATTTATCGCCGTTGCAAGGACTAAACTAGATTATTCGGAAGCAGCTAATTTATACCGTCAGTCATTGACATCGGAATTCCAGATAGAACGATGGTTAGATGATCAATAAGCAGAAAAAGTAGTATAATTTAATTAGAGCTCGAATATTATTTTTCATTAAGAAATCAGGTCTCTCATCGCAAAAAAAAAAAAGGGTCTTACCATTGTCTGTTTTAAGCCATAGCATGTCTGAGATACAGAGCCTGTAAGGATTCTAGTAAAAGCACTGTTATTTGAAATATGCCATGTTGTTTTTGTTGAACCTTTATTTGCTGCACAACTACACAGATGTCCTTATCAAGGTAAAAACCTCGGTAACTTAAGTACCAAAACTTTGAGTCAGGAACTAGAGCTCTTGGTTGAATGAAATCCGATACTCAGCCGGCATTGTCCTTTTGTCGAGACCTGACATTTAACTTATTGCGTTATCAAGATATTGTTTATTGAAAGACACCATGTTTTCTGTTGAAGCTTTATTCACTGCACAACTGCAAAGATCTTTATCTTCATATACTTATAAAGATTTGAATTGTTGACGCCGGTGGTCCGTTCACTTCCAGGCCACATCACATGTTTGGTATGACATAAATGCATGAGGTGTGAGCAGATGTAGATGATTTGGTCTTGCTTTAATTTATTTTAATCCATAGCAGTGCCTACAAATTGTGCAATTCTCTCTAGGTATCAGGTAAAGCATCTTGGTAACAAGCACCAAAAATTTCAGTGAACTTGAACACAATAAGATCTCTCTGCAGAGCTGTAAAACCAAACCATCTGGTGTATGACGTGAGTACAGTTAGCCTTAAAACCTCAAATGACTTTCATCTCAGAATGTAATTGTCTATCATGTAATCACGTATTTTTCCTTTTTGACTATAGAGTTTTAACCATTCATATATGTGGATTCAGGTTAAAAAGCATTCCCTCCGTTTCCAAATAATTGAAGTTCTAGGTTTGTCCTAAGTCTACTTTTCTAAGTTTGAGCAAGTTTATAGGAAAGTGTATCAATATCTACAACGTCAAATCTATGTAGTACGGAAATATATTGTATGTTGAATCTAGTAAAACTAAACTGGTGTTGTAAATTGATATATTTTTCTACAAACTTGGTCAAACTTAAAGTAGTTTGATTTAGGACTAACCTAAAACTTCAATTATTTTGCAATGGTGGGAGTACCTCCTAGTGTGGAATCAGATATTACTCTTTAATTGTTTATTGTTAGATACAGTTTTTTTGTGCACATACTAACTACCTAATTATGCATGCAGGACCCTGGAGTTGCTGAAGCCGAATTTGCTCTTTACGACATGAGGTATAAGTTCAAGGCGGTCCTTGGAATGCGCAAGCCAGATCCTATTATTCTATCCAAGGGAAAGACCTTCTTTGAGTCGCTTGATTCGGATGGTACTCTCCCTGCATGGTTGTCTGAAGAAGATATCTCCTACTACGTGGACAAATTTGAGAAGACAGGGTTTACAGGAGGGCTGAACTTCTACAGATGCATGGACTTGTATGTCGTCGATGGCTCATTCTCGCTATCTTGATTTTACAATATACTGCTTTATTTATTGTTGTTAGTCAGGAAAGTTAGTTTTAATAGGATCTAGAGGAAGGTTATTTATTTTCGATGGAAGAATACTTTCACTGCTCACTGATGTCTGTATATTTTATTAGGGGGAGTTACTTCCTATATAATCCTATATGCGAACTGTAGCCTAAAAAAGAAAAAGCACCTACTGCCGACATTGCTCTTTTCAGCAACTTTAAGTTGATATATGTATGTCTGAACTACATAACCGTCTGTCCCAATTTCAGTTCAAATGTATATTGGTGAAGGCATTGTCCAGAGTTAATGCAAAGCATTCATGATATATCACTTAACTTCTTTTGTGTTCATGCAGGAACTGGGAGCTTTCTGCACCATGGACTGGAGCTCCAATAAAAGTGGCGACAAAATTCATTGTTGGGAACCTGGACCTCACATACAACACGCCGGGGGTTAAAGAGTACATTGACAAGGGTGTCTTCAAGGCGTTTGTGCCGAATCTGGAGGATGTGGTTATCTTGGAGGGAGTGGGCCACTTCCTCAACCAGGAGAAGCCTAATGAGGTTTCAGAACACATTTGCGAGTTCTTTAGCAAGTTCTGACGATATAAGCAAAGTCTCGGGGAGATTACTTGCTTCAGGGGTGTTTACTGGTTACATTTTGAAATTGTCGACTACACATGCATGAGCTTACTTGCTTCAGTGATTTTTGCATAGTTATATGCTAAATTGTCGACCAAACATTCCACGATACTGAGTATATTCTCTAACACTTTGTTTGGATGTTGGAAAATAAGCTTGGAATTGAATTGGGCTGAAGATTTCAAATTCAAGATGGAAAGGAAATGGCCTCTATTTCCAATTTTGCCGTTTGGATGTGCAAGGAATTTTCTGTTGGAATCAAAGGATAGTACCCAATTCCAAATCATGTTTGGATGTGCATAACATGGAATTGAATGTGTTTTTGAGATTTGACAATATAAACTTCTTTACAAGTATATGCACAATAGTATATTATATATTTGAGGTTTATATATTATTTTTCACACATGACAACATAAAAGTATAATGAATAAAGTCACCACAATAAAAAATTTGTAAATGAAGCATGACACAAAATAGTTATTAAGTACCAACGACAATCACAACACGGATAATAAATTTGTCTCTTACAAGTAGCAGAAGTAGACAGTTTATGTCTTACACATAATGCACTCATAACAGTAGTGGACAGTTCACAAACAACAAAATAGATAGTAACTAATAAGAACAAGCACTCATTGTAGCAACCATCAAGGCAAGGTAAGTAGATAGTTCTTCTTGAACTTCTCAGGAAGTGACATGAATGCTTCATATAAGCGCTTATTGACAATCAACTTTGCATAAGCTGTTATCATATCAGATTCCTCCAAACCATCTATTTTCTCGAGCGTAGCAAGGATTTCAGCCGGAGGAGTCACCTTTGGCATAGGAAGTGGCTCGGTTGCTTTCGTAGCATCATCGAAAGATGTACTCATCTTTCCTATCATGGACAAGATAGTATCTCCCGTCCGTTGCCTCTTCGTAGGCACCTCAGGAGATTCTTCAACAACCTGTGAGTCCAGTTCTTGAACACTCTCAGCTCCTGTCCTAGCACCTGCACCAGTCGCATGGTCTTTAGAATATATAGTGACTATGGACTCCCAATTCTTCACCACTTTGGTCCTATAGCCACGTGCATCCTTGTTAGCCTACACAATGCACACAAATATTAGAGTTGATAATGAAGATGCAAAAGTAAGAACAAAATAAAATTTAGTGTTAAGTACCTCCACATATCTATCCCACACTTCGTCACTTTCAACCATCACCATGTTCTTTTCCCAATCCCATCCAAAGCCACTTTGAGCAAGCATCTTTGTAATGATCTCATATTGCTTGTCAAATGTTTTAATTCTTCCAACAATGTTATCCTTCGTGATATCAATGTTACATTTTCCTTGACATGCTTAATACAAGCATGGTACACATGTGGCTTCCAACCATTTTGAGCATGGTCACCATTGTTGTGATGCTCAACAAGGACGGATAACAATGTCGTGTCCATCTCACTAGACCATGTAAGATAACTCCTAGTAGTAATTTTCTTTGCTTTTGGTTTAGCCATGCTTCTATACAAATAAAAAAGATATGAATATTGACAAATGTAAGAACAAAATAGCAAGCAAGGTAAATCATATATATTAGTTTCCACAAGTTGCATGTACAAAAGATCACACAAAAGGCCATCATCATGAAGCTAGCCCAACAAAAGGCATCATTAGCTAGCTATATACTCCATATCTACTTATCTACTTGAACTCTAGTTCTCCTCGTGCCACTAGGTAATCAGCATACATCTCATCTGCAAATTGTTGCCTAAAATTAGACCATGCAGCAGTTTGTTGGACACTTCTAATTAGATAAGCATCGTCTACAGGTTCAGGAACCATAGACTCTAGTTCGGCGTCGACTTCTTGCAACAACAAATTATCCCTCACATGTTGCCTATCCCTTGCATAGTTGTGTAACACACAACATGCATTAATAAGCCGAATCTGCAAATGTTTAGTTTATAGTCAACATTTATTGTTTCATATTGATTATCTCAACCATATGAACATGTCGTACCTGTTCCTCTATGGGAAAGAAAGAACATGAACGCAAGAAGGCCCATTTTTTTTCAACAAACCAAAAGTTCTCTCCACAACATTTCTAGCACGAGCATGGCGCAAATTATACAACTCCTCTCATTTTGAGGTTGTTGTTGACTTGCAACCCACTCTTTCAAGTGGTATCTAGTGGATCTGAATGGAGATAGAAATCCAGGTCCATTGGTATAGCCATCATCAACTAGGTAGTACTTTCCTATTGTCAAGTAAATAAGTTAGCTAGCAATTAAATATGAGAAATAAAAAGCCAAGAGAAAGAGTCATACCATGTGGTACAACAAATGCATCTTGACGATCGTTTCTCATAGCATCTTTTAGCACTCTAGAATCCGATGCCGAGCCCTCCCAACCAGGTAGAACATATAGAAATTTCATATTCCAATCAACCACACCTAACATGTTAGTGGTGATATCTTGTTTTCGATTTTTATAGCTCCCTTTATCAGCGTCTTTAACGAACACAGGAATATGACACCCATCTAGTGCTCCAAGTGCATTGCCAAACCACTTCCATTTGTAATCATCGGGAGGGTTGGTAGAAGGATCAGGAAGCTTGATGAACTCCACATGTAAAGATAGGATGGCTGATAACACAGTAGAGAGATGCCTACTTATAGTCTCTAAAGACCGTTGGTATGTGCCACCCAACATTCTCAATTTAATTCCATGTCCAACAACTTGTAGGAACATAGCAACATTCTCTTCTGCTGTCACATATGTGCTATCTTTGAGACCACACTTAGCACGCAACATAGCACAAAGATCATGAAAGTTCCTTTTAGTTAAGCGCAACTTATCATAGCAAGTTGTCTAGGAACCATCATATGTTTGTTTTAAGATGTACTTTCTATATGCAACCTTCTCCTCGTCATCGTTGAAGCATCCTAGGTTTCTCGGTCCCCGCTGCGTACTAACATAAGCTAGAGCAAGACATGACATCTCAAAAAACTTCTTTGTCAATACTATCCTTTTTCTTTTTCTTCTTTTGTTCTCTTCGGTAATGATTATTCTACAATGTAAACAATGTTTATTCTACAATGTAAACTCTTGTTGGGACATGATTATTCTACAATGTAAACAATGTTTAAAATCTAATTATGTAGAGCATAGGTATCAAACAATCATCCATATCTCATCTTATTATAAGAACATGTCACAAATATATGTTTCTAACACACATATGGTCATATCATAAATCGGTAAGAAACACAACAACCAATAGTACAGATCAAGAAGTTTATACCTTCAATTGGACTGAGGTGGTACTAATTCTTGTAGAAATCTGCAATTCACATATATAGAACAAATTAGGTGTTCATACAAAGAAAAAACCACAGCAACAATCATTGGAGAAGAAGGGGAGGAAGGAAGGGAGAGGGACGGAGGGCGCCACCTCAAGCAACCTACTGCCATGGGAGAGGGAGGGCGCTGCCTCCAGCAACCTACTTCCATGGGAGAGGGAGGGCGCCGCCTCCAGCAACCTCCCGCCGACGCTAGCGCATGCCGCTGCCATGGGGTTAGGGTTCGGGGGAGGGGGCGCCCCCAGCTATTCCAAGCAGGGGAGGGAGGAAGGAAAGGGAGGGAGGGAGGAGGACGAGGAGGATCTCACCGACGGGGAGGGATGGTGAGCGTCACTTGGCCTAGGTCGGCAGCAGGCTCGCGAGAAAGCGAGGGAGGGATATCATGGGAGGGCGGGGTTGCGTTTCGAGCGGTTCCGGCGGGTGGGCTCGGAAAGTAGTAGCTTGACGTCATGAGGGGTGCTCGGAATTGGTCCATATTTCCAAGTTTTGATTCCATGCCTTTCCAAACGTCTGAATTAGCTCTACTAATTCTAGAATTCCAATTCCAAGGCTTTTTTCCAACATCCAAACACAGTGTAAATTAAATTATGGTCTAATTTTCACCGAAGAATTTATGTGAACTCTCAGGTCGTTCTATTTCTTTGAAAAGGATTAATTGTAACATTGGAAAGCTGTGAGATGTTACTTGCTGAAGCCGGTAGTAGTCACCCACTTGCAGTAGTTACATGGAGACAATGACAAAAAATCACCATATTTAAGGACGAGGAGACACGAAACAACCACGTTACGTTTTTTTGACACATAAATACCATTTCAGAGGACGGGCTGTGACGTGGGGCAGTGATTCCTCGTGGTTAGCCCTCTAACCATGTTTATGGAAGGTGGGGCCCATTGTCAGTGCACACGTGGCGTGGTTGCGTTAGGACAGACCAGACGGCCGTTAACGCCCGCGTTAGGGCACGGTATGAGCCGCATCTGAGTTGTCCACCTCGCGCAGTCTCGTCAGTTAGTCTCCCACGAGTGCCATGGCGACAGGAGGAGGCGGCGGCTGGTAGGGCATGGCGTTGGTCCGATTGGAGGCGGTGGTGGCCGATACGTGAAGCAGGTGTTGTTCGGGCCAGGCTTCAACATGGCCGTCGCCGATTTGGACAGCGACGACGACCGCGAGTCGATGGAGATCTCGCTGCAGCTGGAGCAGTATGGTGCGCCGAAGGAGGCATCGTCACAGCTGGAGCCGACGAGCCAGTGCAGCAACAACCCACTCAGCCACTACCTCTCCGACTACGGGTAAGGAAAAAGTCCCTTCCCCTGTTCTCTATACTGAAATTCGTGGAATATTCAGAACATTAGGGCAATATTCAGTAAATTGTTTTGTTTTAATTCATGTTAGGGGACATTCAGAGATGTGGGAATTGTTTATTCAATTTGATGGGGCCAAATTTGTGTCAACAACCATGCGTCGGTCTGATATTAGGTTTCTTAACTTGTTGAGACTGATGGAGAAGGAAGGGTATGGGTTGTGTGATTCAATTTATTACGTGAAAAATGAAGGAGATGGATTGAATGGCCTACAATTAGTGGAAAACAACATTAAGGTGGAAGACATGCTAAGAAAGTATCATAGGTCAAGAAAGCTTGTGTTGACAATGATGAGGGACAAGGCTAAGCAAGACATTGTGTTGTCCCCTGTGAAGAGCAAGAAGGGAAAAGAAAAGTTGTATGCTAGGTCATATCCTAGCCACATTGCAGTTGATCTGGATGAGGAAGATCATTGTGACAACAACATCTTGCAGACTCAGAATAGTGGGAATTTTTAGCCTCTATACACACAGATTGATGAAAATATGTAGAAATCAGCAGAGGAGGGAGAAGATGCAGAGGAAGAAGACGATGCATAGGAAGAAGGAGATGCAGATGAAGATAGCAGTTGGATGCATCCTTCCAAGTATGATCCAATTCAGGCAGAGAAGTTGAGGAGGAAGGAACTTGATGAAATGAAGAAAAGAATTGGTAAGAGGAAGAGAAGGGTAGATGAGGAGTTGTATGAGGATGAGTCAGAGCCAGAAGATATTTTTGACTCTTATATTCTAGAGGAGCCAGTGAAGAAGATAGTTAAGAGGCAGGGCCCAACAACTAGATCACACACTCATGCAGAAGTGGCAGTTATGACAGATTGGGCTCCTTTTGATGATGAAGAGGAGTTTGGTTTCCTTGGAGAAGAGGATGATGATGGGTTTGAGCCTTTGCCATTTGTGTTGCCAAATGGGAGGAAGAGCATAGCAAAGAAGCAGATAGAGAGGGTGTGGTATGATGAGATGTAGCATCCCAATTGTCTAACAATTGTAATGCTACTTGGTTTAGTAATATAATGGCTACTTCCTATATATAATTGTTGCATCATCATTATATCATGCTCATGCCATCATGCCACCTTGCATTTGAGCATCATATAAAACCCTTTTTGTGTTGGTTCTTCTCTCATATGTATTGTAAATTGTATTTGCCTCTTAATATTGTATTTGGTTCTTGATATATTGTTTAAATGCCCAAGTTGAGTTGGGGGCATATCTTTTATTGACTCCACCACCTTTCTTGTCATCACCCCATCATTCCACCATTCCACCATATATGAGCGTTGCAACTTATTTGGTTTTACCTCTAGCTCATGTGGGTTGGGATGGATCCAATTCTATTTCCACATGCTCTCATCTTAGCATCATGTGGTTTTCACATTATTGATATGTGGAGAGCCACATGGTAACCTTTGCATGCTATGTTGTAGATTTGCCTCTACTAGCTTCTATGTGGGAATTATTCTATATGTGTACATGCATTAAGCTATAATTTAGCCATGTGATGATCTAGTGGAGAAACACACACTAGTATGGTCATATAGCTCCATATATGTGCATAGGTTCAATATTTTCCATATTGCATGGTAGTATTCAAATTTGAGTGCATGCATGATATAAATGTCCATGTGTATTTCTAGTTGTTTTCACAATTAGCAAGGTGGCATTTAATGCTTATGCATGGCCCATGCAAGCTTGCACCATCCTCCTTCTATTAAGTTTCCTTTTAAATTTGTGAGATGCTTGGTGATTTAAATTCACTCAAGTTTGCTCAAATTTAATTGCAATCTCAATAGACCATCTATTGTCCCATCTATGTTCCTTTTGGTTTCCACTTGTTCTTGATATCCTTTTGTATCTTATTCAAGAGTTTGTTTAAATCAATAAAACAAAAAAAAACAAAAAGAAATAAAAGAAACCTAAACTATCCTTCCCATCTAATCTAAACCCTAATCCCTCTCCCTCTCCCTCTCTCCTCTCTTTTGGTCACCTCTTGTTTTGGTCTTGTTTCAAAACCTATCTACCACACCACCCCCTCTCACTTTATCCTCTCCCCTAAACCCTAGTCCCCCTTTAACCTAACCCGAGACCACTGTGGCATCCCGCAAAACCACTACTAGAAAATCGTGTTGATTGTGTGCATTGCATCATCATGACCGCATGCTCATGTCATCATGCCACATTGCATCTAAGCATCGTCATCATCTTGCATTTGTTCGCATAAAACTATTTTCGGGAAAACCTAATTTGTTTTCTAAACGCCCCGTCTTAATTCAAACGCAAAACCCGGGTCTCCGGATTATTTTGTTTTGTCTGCTATCGGTTTGCAAAAGCCCTGTTTGAAATAAATAAAATATTTAATTATTTTTAGTGGGGCAGTCGAACGGGCCGATTCGACCCAGTCGACCACCCCCGGAATAAAAACGGTCCACCCCAAACTCTAAATCCTATTCCCACCCAATCCTAATCTACCCACCAATCTCAGCTCGCCACCTCACCCTCTCCCCCAATCCCTACCCACCTTGCCACCTCATCAATCCCAGACTTTTCCCCCCCTCTCTCTCTCACCTAGCCCTCACCAACCCCCTCTCCCTTACACCCCGGACCCGCTGTTCCTGTCCCTACCTGCCACTCAGCACACCACACAACACCACACAGCCCCACCCCCACTCACCGACCGCCGGGTCCCACCGAGCCAGCCCCACCCCACTCACCCCGCCTGGACCCACCCCGGCCCCACCACCACCTCTCTCCTCCTCCCCGTGTGGCCCTCTCCCCCACCTCCCTCCTCTCTGCCTCTCCCTCCCATGGCCGAGCCCGCCTCTCCACCGCCCCTCCCGCCTCCCTTCTTCCTCCCCGCCACCGTCGGCCTCGCCGGCCGCCACCTCCCCGTCGTCGGGGCTCCACCCCGCCTGCCGTGTGCCATGATCTCCCGCCTCGCCGCATCCCTTGGCCACTGGCGTGACCCCGCGTCGGCCTCCTCCTCCCATGACGCCCATCGCCTCCTCTCCGGCCGCCGGGCCCGTGCCCGTCGCCCAGGCCGCCTCCCTCGCCCGCTCAGGCCCCGTCTTGCCAAGGCTCGGCTCCTCCTCCTGCCGGAGGCCGCCCTGCAACCTCCACCCAGCGCCGGCCGCCTCGCCCTCCTCGGCGTCCCAGCCGCCTGGGACCCTATCACCGAGCGCCGTCAGCCTCCCCATCGAGCCCGCCTGTCAGCGCGAGCACCGCCCGCCGCCGCGGTCACCATCCTTGCCGGCCTCCCTACGTGTCGTCGCCCAGCCTCGCCTCCGAGCCGCCTCCGCTCGCTCGCCCCCGAGCATGTCGCCGGAGCCCCTGCCTGAGCCGGCCCGTCGACCTCCGTGGCCTCCTCCGCCTGCCTGGCGCCATGGCCCCATCTCACCGTCGTCCGTGCGCGTTCGGCTCACGGAGCTACCACCGTCTTGCTCTCGCTTGGAGCTCGCCTACCTCTGCGTGGGTGCCCACCTTTCGCTGCCCCTTCGCGATGTTGGTTTCGGCATTCGGTGTTGCTTGAACGCGTCTGGTGGAGGCACGATAGCGTGCTGGGAGATGCAGTTGATCATGAAGACCACTGTCAAGGGCTACAAGTTGGAACCCACAAGAATTGAACCCGAGGATCCACAGCCGAGAATGTCAAGTCATCCTTCTCGGAAACCACAAGAACTCCTTCCTGGACCCGACGCCACGTCAAGATCTCCCTCACGGATCCGACGACCGAACCCGATAACCGCCAAGGTCGCCGATGCGAATACGACAAGTACCTCCTCGAGGACGCCGAGTACTTCACCCCGGACATCGAGTCCCTGAACGACAAGTACTCCTTCCCGGATGCGATACTCGAGAACCCGGACGGTAAGGACACCGACGCAGAACGCCAAGTTCTTCACCCCGAACGCCAAGTCCGACCCGGCCCGCGGACCCGACAAGGTCTTCACGACGACAAGAACGACATCGACCAGGGCGAGTCCGATGCGCCCCGACGCCACACCGAGTCCCTCTTCCCGGAACGCCAAGCTCTTCATCTCGTATCCGACCTTCGAAGACCGATCCCGTCGAACCCTGAACCCTGAGACCGAACCCCGAACCCCGGAACACCAAGATCGCCGAACCCCAAAGTGTGACCTCCTTTCCGTGACCTATATTTTATAAATAATATAACTTGTTGCATTAACTCATTCATCTCGCATGCATATCGTCATGTGGTTTGGGGGCCTTATGCCGATTCACCTTATAATTAAATAAGGGGCCCATATGCGGACAAATCTAGTCTTATATTGGTCCCAATTAAAATTGCGTAGCGAACCGGTGACATGTTTTGGCTTGATAAGACAACCTTTAAATTGCAGGGTATCTAAATAACTTGAACCATTTAATTAATTATCGGGACCCCGGTTCCGCTTAACATGACCTAATTGCATCGCACCTTTTCCATGCCATGCATCATACATGCATCATGCCTGATCTTTTGCCGTATTAAATAGTGCATCCGGTGTTTCTTCTAGTGTTTTGCTTCTTCGTGGATAAGGCCGTTGAGTTGATGCGAGCTTCGCCCCGATCTTCGGATGAAACCTCGGCAATGTTTTCAGGCGAGCATCTCCCCCTTTAAACCTATCTTACTTTTATAGTATTTATTCCCTCCTGTTGACCTATTGCTATCTGTGTTGCGATGCTCTAGTTTCCGTATCCGTGATATCCCTTGCAGCCCTATATTGCCTTGGACACATCCTATTACCTGTGGTTTGGTAGCTAGTTGGACCTGCAGCGTGAGTCGCTTGCTCAAGTCTTTGTGCGTGTCGTCATTACCACGCTTGTTGGAGCAATGTCGCATGTTTGATGTTGGAGATGATCATGGCTTTAATTATCGTTCACTTTAATTCTTGTTTAACAACTAAAATTGAAGTAAAGCGAGGCATCGGTGGGCAATAGATGTTATTTGGTTGTTAACCGTCCACTTGTGTCCGTAGGACCACGAGTACTTGATACTGTTCCTTGAATATTGGCGCTATCCACATCCGGGAGGATTATGGGACCCCATGAGCGAGCTTGATTCATTCTTATTTCTTGGGGCCACAAACTAGTTTGAGGTTTTATTTACGATCTGTACTTATGCCATGCTTTACTTGCTTTATTACGATTGTGCGAGGCACTGCATCTTGTTAGGATCGGGACACGTTTGCGGTGTCGACAAGCCCGTTTGGGTTACCGATCGTTCCACCGTCCACCCAAACCTCGGGTCCGTCTCGGAGTCATCTAACTTCGTTGCGGGTGTACTCCAAGGGGTGGCCCCCTGAAATATTTCTGAATCCAGTGATTGCTTTGTCGTGAAGGCCTCGTTGGGTTTTGATTTGGTTTTTCCGAGGTTGATCGAGTGTGTGTTGCTATTTGTGCACCCCTGCAGGGTAAAACTTTCTGAAAGCCGTGTCCACGGTTATGGACGACTTGGAGCACAGTATCTTGATCATAGACAACTATAACTAAAGTAGTGCTATAAATTTGACTTTATAATGACTAGTAATCAGCTTCACTACAACGGAATGGCTAAATAAAACTGCCAACAATTGCTTGCTTGAGTTGTCGCTCGCGACCATTGTACCTGACTAGTAAGTATTGCAACTATAACGGAATGGCTACATAAAAGTACCAACAACTGCTGGGTTTGGGATATCTCATGATAATTGTATTTAACTAGTAAGTATTACAACCTCAACGGAATGGTTAACTAAAATTGCCCACTGCTTAATATATCAGGATGATTATCTATACCTGACTAGTAATTGCTTAGCGATATGAATAAGTAAAGCGCCAAGTGTGAGTTCCTCGGTTGACTTTCTCGTTTGGTCTCGAGAAGCGCGGGATGGGTTTGTTTGATGATAGTATCAGTTGGTTCGAATAGGTCTTTCTTACCCCTCTCGATAGCCGCGGTTGTATCGAGTCTCTATAGGTTGTTCGGTGCATCTTTTGCCGCTTGATCCACCATGCCTATGTGGCGAGACCGGCAATTCTAGCCTCGCCGTGTCTTGGCCTCGATCTTGACGGCTCCTCTTTTCCTTTGCCCTTTGTCGGCACCCTTTTTGTTTAGCAGGTTTTGAGATCGGCGTCGTTAGCGGGTTACCCTTCCGCTTGGCACAGGGGTTATGGGCCATTGTTTATTCTTCGAGGCTCTTAGCCCCATTTGCATCTTGTCCATAGTCGGACGCTATCGTTTTCAAGGTGATTTGGATCTTTGTATATTTTATCGTATTCTTGACTCATGGAGTCATTTGTTGTATATATCTGTTACGTGGGTCCCATCGAGGACTGTTGTGTAATGTTATTGCCGTTTTCCACCCTTGCGAAAGTGCTGGTGGGCACCTTTGAATCGTTTCTATGCGGGTTTGGCGGTTTCGCTAAAACTTGCATAGGGCCAATTTCGAGGGTGTTACAGTGGTATCGAGCTCTGATTGCGATACCCCACAAGTCCAGCCTGTAGGATAACCTAGCTAACGGCCGAAGTAGAGTGTCAAAACTATTTTTGAAAAACGGTTGGATAGTTCTGATTAGGTCTGATTTTACTCCTTAACCTCTGCTGCTCTCCTCTCACCTCTGCGTGTTTTGAATCCACTCTCTTACCTTTCTTCAAGTCCAGTATTTCTCGCGGTTGGGTTCCGTCGTACCTTCAGGGTTTCGCTTCCTCCTTTGATAACGATGTTCTACCATCCGGTGTTCATGCTGTCTGAGGAATCCGTCTACTGTGGTACCATTCTTTGTTCCTTGTTTGTGCCTTCCGGTGTTTTCCGACGCGATGACATCATCTACGCCAGATCCGATGCAGAGTCTGCATCACTCCTTTGTTCCGAACCTCGCTTGTCGAGATCTTCAGTCTGAATTCCGAGAGTTGGTTGCATAATCCGCCTATTCGTGTGCAGAGTAATGGTTTGGGTGCGCGATGGACTGATCACCATCCGACTACTCTTATCATTCGCTCTTGCACATTGAATGGTGAATCATTGCAGTTTTACTCCTTCCGCGGAAGTTAGAGGTGGCTTTATTTGTCGATACCTCTACCTTCCACCTTTTGTTTCCGGAGTGTTTCCCTCGACGATCACGGACAACGACCTCTTGTTAGTGGTGTCGCGAGGATCTACACGAAGCGAGAAGATTCACGTCTCCGCCCTTCTTCCCGGTACCATGAGGCGGATCTCGAGGGCGAGATCCATTGTTAGTGGTGTCGAATTGTGGCATCCCGCAAAACCACTACTAGAAAATCGCGTTGATTGTGTGCATTGCATCATCATGACCGCATGCTCATGTCATCATGCCACATTGCATCTGAGCATCGTCATCATCTTGCATTTGTTCGCATAAAACTATTTTCGGGAAAACCTAATTTGTTTTCTAAACGCCCCGTCTTAATTCAAGCATAAAACCGGGTCTCCGGATTATTTTGTTTTGTCTGCTATCGGTTTGCAAAAGCCCTGTTTGAAATAAATAAAATATTTAATTATTTTTAGTGGGGCAGTCGAACGGGCCGATTCGACCCAGTCGACCACCCCCGGAATAAAAACGGTCCACCCTAAACTCTAAATCTATTCCCACCCAATCCTAATCTACCCACCAATCTCAGCTCGCCACCTCACCCTCTCCCCCAATCCCTACCCACCTTGCCACCTCATCAATCCCAGACTTTTCCCTCCTCTCTCTCTCTCACCTAGCCCTCACCAACCCCCTCTCCCTTACACCCCGGACCCGCTGTTCCTGTCCCTACCTGCCACTCAGCACACCACCCCACAGCCCAGCCCACCCTTGGGTCCCACCGAGCCAGCCCCACCCCACTCACCCCGCCTGGACCCACCCCGGCCCCACCACCCCCTCTCTCCTCCTCCCCGTGTGGCCCTCTCCCCCACCTCCCTCCTCTCTGCCTCTCCCTCCCATGGCCGAGCCCGCCTCTCCACCGCCCCTCCCGCCTCCCTTCTTCCTCCACACTCGGCCTCACTGCCGCCACCTCCCGTCGCCGGCTCCACCCCTTGTGGCCTGCATGATCTTCGCCTCGCCGCATCCCATGACCCACAGCGTGACCCGTCGGCCTCCTCCTCCCATGACGCCCATCGCCTCCTCTCGGCCTTGCTTGGGCCTTGTCGCCGTCGCGAGCCGCCTCCCGCCCGCTCAGACCCCGCGTCCCGCTCGCCCGCTCCTCCCGCTCGCGGAGGCCGCCTGCAACCTCCACCCGCCGGCGCCTCGCCCTCCATAGCGTCCGACGCTGCCGCCTCGCCTCCACAGCGTCCCGGCGCGGCCACACTGCCGCCGGACCCCATCACAGCCCGCCCGTCCGCGAGCACCGCCCGCCTTCGCCGCCCGCGGTCACCATCCTCGTCGCCGGCCTCCCTACGTCCGTCGCCCCAGCCTCTCCTCGAGCCGCCTCGCTCGCGCTCCGCCCCGAGCGCGATCGCCGGAGCCCCTGTCGCCGAGCCGGCCCCGTCGACCTCCGCTGGCCCTCCTCCGACCTGCCCTGGCGCCGCTGGCCCCATCTCACCGTCGTCCGCGCGGCCGCGTTCGGCTCACCGGAGCTACCACCGTGCCGCTCTCGCTTGGAGCTCGCCTACCTCCTGCGTGGGTGCCCACCTGCTCGCTGCCCCTATTCGCGATGTTGGTTTCGGCATTCGGTGTTGCTCGATGAACGTCCTGGTGGAGGCACGATAGCGTGCTGGGAGATGCAGTTGATCATGAAGACCACTGTCAAGGGCTACAAGTTGGAACCCACAAGAATTGAACCCGGATCCTCGCCGAGAATGTCAAGTCATCCTTCGAAACCACAAGAACTCCTTCACGGACCCGGCGCCCGTCAAGATCTCCCTCACGGATCCGGCGGACGAACGCCAAGCCAAGGTCGCCGATGCGCGAATCGACAAGTACCTCCTCGAGCGCCGGTACTTCACCCCGGACATCAAGTCCCTGAACGACAAGTACTCCTTCCCGGATGCGATACTCGAGAACCCGGACGGTAAGGACACCGACGCAGAACGCCAAGCTCTTCACCCCGAACGCCAAGTCCGACCCGGCCCGCGGACCCGACAAGGTCTTCACGACGACAAAACGACATCGACGGGCGAGTCCGATCGTGACGCCACACACGAGAGTCCCTCTTCCGGAGCGCCAAGCTCTTCATCTCGTATCCGACCTTGAAGACCGATCCGTCGAACCACGAACCACGACCGAACCCGAACCGGAACACCAAGATCGCCGAACCCCAAAGTGTGACCTCCTTTCCGTGACCTATATTTTATAAATAATATAACTTGTTGCATTAACTCATTCATCTCGCATGCATATCGTCATGTGGTTTGGGGGCCTTATGCCGATTCACCTTATAATTAAATAGGGGGCCCATATGCGGACAAATCTAGTCTTATATTGGTCCCAATTAAAATTGTGTAGCGAACCGGTGACATGTTTTGGCTTGATAAGACAACCTTTAAATTGCAGGGTATCTAAATAACTTGAACCGTTTAATTAATTATCGGGACCCCGGTTCCGCTTAACATGACCTAATTGCATCGCACCTTTGCCATGCCATGCATCATACATGCATCATGCCCGATCTTTTGCCGTAGTATTAAATAGTGCATCCGGTGTTTCTTCTAGTGTTTTGCTTCTTCGTGGATAAGGCCGTTGAGTTGATGCGAGCTTCGCCCCGATCTTCGGATGAAACCTCGGCAATGTTTTCAGGCGAGCATCTCCCCCTTTCAACCTATCTTACTTTTATAGTATTTATTCCCTCTTGTTGACCTATTGCTATCTGTGTTGCGATGCTCTAGTTTCCGTATCCGTGATATCCCTTGCAGCCCTATATTGCCTTGGACACATCCTATTACCTGTGGTTTGGTAGCTAGTTGGACCTGCGCGTCGTAGTCGCTTGCTCAAGTGCTGTTGCGTGTCGTCAGTACCACAGTTGTTGGAGCAATGTCGCATGTTTGATGTTGGAGATGATCATGGCTTTAATTATCGTTCACTTTAATTACTGTTTAACAACTAAAATTGAAGTAAGTAAGCAGAGGCATCGGTGGGCAATAGATGTTATTTGGTTGTTAACCGTCCACTTGTGTCCCGTAGGACCCTGAGTACTTGATACATGTTCCTTGAATATTCGCGCTATCCACATCCGGGAGGATTATGGGACCCCCCTGAGCCAGAGCTTGATTCATTATTATTTCTTGGGGCAACAAACTAGTTTGAGGTTTTATTTACGATCCTGTACTTATGCCATGCTTTACTGCTTTATTACGATTGTGCGAGGAGCACACTGTACTGTTTAGGATCGGGACACGTTTTCGCGGTGTCGACAAGCCCAGTTTTGGGTTCCCAGTCGTTCACAGCCATCCATCCAAACCTCGGGTCCGTCTGGTCGGCTAACCGTTGCGGGTGTACTCAAGGGTGGCCCCTGAAATATTCTGAATCCGTGATTGCTTTGTCGTGAATGCCTCGTTGGGTTTTGATTTGGTTTTCGAGGTTGATCGAGTGTGTGTTGCTATTTGTGCACCCTGCGGTAAAATTTTCGAAAGTCGTGTCCACGGTTATGGGCGACTTGGAGCCTGATATCTTGATCATAGACAACTATAACTAAAGTAGTGCTATAAATTTGACTTTATAATGACTAGTAATCAGCTTCACTACAACGGAATGGCTAAATAAAACTGCCAACAATTGCTTGCTTGAGTTGTCGCTCACGACCATTGTACCTGACTAGTAAGTATTGCAACTATAACGGAATGGCTACATAAAAGTACCAACAACTGCTGGGTTTGGGATATCTCATGATAATTGTATTTGACTAGTAAGTATTACAACCTCAACGGAATGGTTAACTAAAATTGCCCACTGCTTAATATATCAGGATGATTATCTATACCTGACTAGTAATTGCTGCAACGATAACTGAATAAGTAAAGCGCCAGCGTGTGAGTTCCTCGGTTGACTTCCTCGTTTGGTCTCGAGGGGGAAACGCCAGGATGGGTTTATTTGATGATAGTATCAGGTTGGTTCCGAATAGGTCTTTCTTACCCCTCTCTGATAGCCGCCAGTTGTATCGAGTCTCTATAGGTTGTTCAGTGCATGTTGCCGCTTGATCCACCATACCTATGTGGCGAGGACCGCGAATTCTAGCCTCGCTATGTCTTGGCCTCGATCGACGCTCCTCTTTTTCCTTTGCCCTTTGTCGCCTTTTGTTTTAGCAGGTTTTGAGATCGGCGTCGTTAGCGAGTTACCCTTCCGGCTTGGCACGGGCGGTTATGGGCCATTTGGTTATTCTTCAGGGCTCTTAGCCCCATTTGCATCTTGTCCATAGTCGGACGCTCTATCGTTTTCAAGGTGATTTGGATCTTTGTATATTTTATCTGTATTCTTGACTCATGGAGTCGCTGTTGTATATATATCTGTTCTGTGGGTCCCATCGAGGACTGTTGTGTAATGTTATTACTTCGTTTTCCACCCGCACGAAAGTGCCTGGTGGGCACCTTTGAATCGTTTCTATGCGGGTTTGGCGGGTTTCGCTAAAACTTGCATAGGGCCGATTCTGAGGGTGTTACAACCACCTCTCATCTCTCTAGACCTAGCTAACCACACCCCTCTCTCACCCCCTCTCTCTACCTTCCTGGCCCCACCTGGTCACCCTGGTCCACCTAGCTACCACTTCTCTCTAACCCTAACCCGAGCCACTCCTTCCTACCCTAGCTATCTACCCCTCCACCCGACCCTAGCTCCATGCCACCCTCCTCTCTCCCTCTAGCTCACTCGCTGCCACAAGGCCCCACCCGAGCCTACCCCTCTCTGGCCTCACCCTGACCCCACCTGGACGTCCCCGTGCCTGTCCTGGCCTCCCTGCTCGAGCACGTGAAGGAGGAGGGAAAAGGTGGCCGAAGCCACCTTTATCTTCACCACCTCCCGCACGCCACCACCTCCCTCTCTCACTTGCCCTCATCCACACGGCTCTCCTCTGGCCTCTCCAGATCTGGCCGAGGCGCCTGCCGCTCCTCCCCTCACTCTCCAACGACGCCACCCTCTCTCGCCGGCCACTGCCAGTAGATCGTCGCTCCGTCGCTCCAGCCGGTGGCGAGGTGCTCGGGGTGTCGAGGAAGGACGAGTACGCTCCCCTGCATCGCCTCGTGCAGCGCCCGGAGGAGAAGGACCCAGGCTCGCCGGGACCGAGACGCTCCGCGAAACCCTAGCAGCGGGAGCGTCTGCGCCGCGTCGATCGCCGCGCCTCTGCCCGATCAGGCATCATGACCTCGCGGTGAGCCTCCGTCTCCTGACACCTTCCGCTCGCCGTCCGCCCTAAGCGCCGCGTTCTTTCGTCGAGCGTCGTCGGTGCATCGAGCTTCATTGTTGCCAAGGTCCTGCCGCTGAGCCTTACCTAGCGTTACCTCTCACATCGACTACCCGCCTAGCGGTGGTGCGCCGCGTCTGCGCCCAGTCCTGAGTTCGAACCCCGCCTCGTCGCGCGTTCTCTGTCTTTTCCGTCGGATCAGAGAAGAACAACGATCTGAGGGCTGTGGTAGTTTTCGAATAGCCCCCTTTTATTTTTCGCCTCAACCAGCAGACTCAAAGCCCGCCCGCCACCCGTCATTTTTGCAGAGAAGCCCCCTGTTTCTATGCCCTTAACCCGCGCTCCAGCTCGACCCCACGTGTCAGCCTCGGCCGGTTCACCCACTAACACCTGGGCCCTAGCCAGCGGGTCCCACATGTCATTCACAGAGACTAGTAAGCGTTGCAGTGAGAAAACCTGTTCTGCCACTGTGTCACCCAGTCAGCATGTGGCCCACTTGTCTGTGACTGTGGCTAGGTCTGGTCTGAGTACAAAAAGGCTTTTCTGTTTTCTGTTTTAATTTAAACTTTTCAAATCTTTTTAAATTCAAATTTCAAATCTGGTTTCAATTAACTTTTAAAATATAAATCCAATTAATACATATGATATATGTTTTGAAATCAGAAAAATGTGAGGAATTCAAATCTTCCATCCAAAATATATTTTGAACACTTTAAATTTCAAGTTGTTTAAAATTACAACAAAATGCCCTTTTGCCTTAATTAATTAATAACTTTTGTTTTATAACTCCAAATTTGACAAATGATATGTCTAAAATGATTAGCTCGACGAGACCTTTCTGTTTATGCATTCCTTGTTCTGTTTTGCAGCATGCATCATATAAATATAATGTAATCAGCAACTTATCTGAGGATAAAATGTGACCAAAACTCAATAAAAGGCTTTATTCTTGTATTCCACATCTCACCCATGCCATGCTACTTTATTGCCATGCAAATTGTACATCATTCAACATGGCATGATTGTTTGCTTGTCGCATTTTAACTCATATGCTTGTGCACTTTATTTATGTTGGCCCTTGTTTGTTTGGTTCTTCTTCGAATAGACGTTGAGCAGGGGATATACCAAGAAACCCAGGAGCACTACCCAGATCCTTCTCTCGCTTAAACTGAGCTGCCAGGCAAGCACTACCACATGCTTGCATACATATAGTACCTATTGCCTCTTTCTTATTCTTGCATCATTGAGTCGCGATCGCATTAAACTGAATCCCAAGTACTGCATAGCCTTTACTTTTAAACTCCACCGAAGTTTGTTCCTCCATCCCATGATCCATTACTACAGGAGTTGTTTGAGCCATGCGAGTCGTAGAACAACATGTGTAGGGTATGTGAGTGTCTGATGGATAACGAGGTACCTAAACAACTTAACCTGAGTAGTATGGGATAACTAATGGAAGTGGCACCGGTGAGAAATATCTGCTATTTGGTTTTTCATGCTCACTTGTGTCCCGTAGGACCCCGAGTACTTGATTCATGTTCCTTGAATATTCGCGCTATCCACATCCGGGAGGATTATGGGACCCCCCTGATCCAGAGCTTGATTCATTCTTATTTATTGGGGCCACAAACTAGTTTGAGGTTTTATTTACTATCATGTACTTATGCCATGCTTTACTGCTTTATTTACGATTGTGCGAGGAGCACCTGTACTGTTTAGGATCGTGACACGTTTTATTGTATAGACAAGCCCGTCACATTTTCGGGTTCCCGATCGTTTCACCGTCCCCACAAACCTTGAGTCCGTCTCGAAGTCAGCTAACTTCGTTGCGGGTAGCTTAATGGGGTGGCCCCCTGAAACATTTCTGAATCTGGTGATTGCTTTGTCGTGAAGGCCTCGTTGGGTTTTGATTTGGTTTTCGAGGTTGATCGAGTGTGTGTTGCTATTTATGCACCCTCCGTGGTAAAACTTTCGAAGCCATGTCCGCGGTTATGGACGACTTGGAGCAGTTTCTCGATCATAGACAAGTATAACTAAAGTACCGCTGTTAATCTGACTAAGTAACTGACTAGTAAATAGTGCAACACTCATGGAATGAATAATAAAACTGCCAACGGATGGGGGTGTTCGTAAGCTTCCTCGTTGGTAGCGAGGAGGAGGATGGATCTGTTAATATTACCGTTATCTGTTGTCATTAATTCACGGACATCCGTCTATCTTTGGTTAGGTGGATGGTTAGCAGTATCTATAGAATTGCTAGGTATTATCTTTTTGCAATTCGTCACCCGAGTTGTGTCCCTTTAGAGGCATAAAGACTTGTTGAGTACCCCTAGGGTCTCACGATAAATTATTTGATTGAGATGAGCAGTACACTCACAAGATGGATCTTGGGTGGAGGAGCGGACGATGTGGACAACGATCATTCGGTGTAGAGATTCCGGGAACGGGGATCCGTGAGATCTGTGGGCGGGATGTGTTTATTATGGGGCATCTTATGCCGATTTGCTTCTTATCCGTACTCGGATCTTGTTTGCCGCTTCCGCCTGATACTCTGATGTTTGATGTATGAGGAGATATCCTAAACTATTATATCTATATAGGACATTTGGATCTTGTCGTATGGCGTTGCAATATTTATATTTCCTTTAGATGGAATGGCTCTGAGGACTGTTGTATGGTGTCTTGCATACATACTCATTTGTGTATGTAGTTGATCCCTTCGCCTGCCGATTACGCCGCCCGTTCTTGTCCCGATGTTTGGAAATGGTTAGGACGGCCGAAAGGTCTACCTGTGAGTGGCATTTGGGCCCCACCGTACTATTTTAACCATTTCCGCTCATCCAGGCTTGTAACTAGGAGCGTAATTCACCGAGGTAGTTACATGAGACAAGGGAAAATCCAGAGCAACAATTCATGTTAAAACTTTGTTTCAAGGATGTGTATTAGTTCAGGCAGGCACTGTGTAGACTTCATATTGTGCAGGTTAGGAATTTCCATTACCATAGAAATTGCCCAGATAGGATCATTGTGTGGTGCAGGCCAGAGAAAAAAGGAGAAGTACAATTGCCAGTTCTTCATTTCTGCTTCAAAGATAAAGCATGAAACTACCTTCTGCATAAAGAAGATGCACTTGGAGCACTGCAGTCCTACTGAACCATCAAGCACCAGAGTTAACAGTAAGTGGCTGAGCAGTGCTTATGTTGACAATTTCATATTAGTCCCAAACATAGGTATTAGATCTTTAGTTGACAAAGCTAGAAAGGACTTTGGTGTAGATGTGCCAAAAAGGATGGCATACAGGGCAAAGACAAAGGCAAGAGAGATTGTTATGGGAGATCACAAGAAGTAGTATTATAGAATAAGGGATTATTTGTAGACTAATATTGATAAGATCTAGATGCATTGTCACCATTGAGACTGGCCCAACAGAGGAAGAGAAGGAAGCTATAAAAGAGGGTAGCATGTTTTCATTAGTGACAAGCCAAGATTCCATGGGCTTTTATTTTGTGTCAATGCTGCTAGGCTTGGATTTCTTGAGGGATGTAGGCCATTCATAGGGTTGGATGGTTGTTTCATAGAGGTGACCACTGGAGCTCAAATCCTTGCAGCTATAGGCAGAGATGGCAATAACAACATTTATCCAATAGCTTGGGCCATTGTATCAAAAGAAGATACTGGGAATTGGCAGTGGTTTCTAGAGCAGTTGAAGGAAGCACTTGGTGGAGAGCAAGGCCAGTTTGGACAGTACACCATCATGTTTGACAGGCAGAAAGGGCTGATAAAATCTGTGACCACTGTCTTCCCAAACTCACCCCAGAGATTCTGTCTTAGACACATTTATGCCAACTTCCAGACTACAGGATTCAGAGGAGAAGACCTGAAGAAGTGCATGGACAGGGCAGCATATTCTTACACCAAGCATGGATTCGACAAGGCAATGGATGAAATGAAAAAACAGTGTGAGCAAGCTTGGCAGTGGCTTTAAAAAATTCCATTGCACACATGGGCAAGGTGGGTTTTGACTCAAACTGCAAGATAGATTTGGTGAACAATAATCTTAGTGAAGTGTTCAATGGATATATCCTGGATGAAAGAAACAAACCAATAGTGACAATGCTGGTAGGGATCTATGACAAGCAAATGGTCAGGTTTGATGACAAGAGAGATGGTGGTAGAAAAGCTAGGTGGGAAATCACACCACATTATGCTGGGAAGCTTGAAATGATGAAAAAATATGCTAGACATTGCATCCCACAAAGAGCAGATGAAGGACTATAGCAGGTAGAAAGTGGTGATCACACATATGAGTTAAATCTAGATAGTAGAACATGTTCTTGCAGAAAGTGGGAATTAACTGGGTTTCCATGCAATCTCAGCCATCTATAAAGCAGGAAAATATCCAGAAGATTATGTCTCAGATTTCTACAAGAAACCCTACTACCTCAAATCCTATAGGCCTGTGTTCTATCCAATGCCACGGCAGCATGGCTGGACAAGAACAGATACTGAAGACATAATGCAACCTGCTTTTAAAGATCACCAAAAGGGAAGGAGGCAGGAAAAGAGGAGAAAAGGTAAATTTGAGGTCCCTAAACCCAAGGAATCATCTAGGATGGCCACTATCACATGTAGCAACTGCAAATTACAAGGACACAAGTACACAAGTTCTGCACAACCACTCAGACATGATCTTGCACTTAGGAAAAGCCAGCACAAGGTAACTAAATTACTGCACAAAGGATTTCTGCATTGTATTTATATTTTAGTTAATAACTATGTTATTTGCAGTCAAACAGGACCATTCCTGCTAGGGCATGCCCTAGAGTTGATGGAGAAGGCTCAACTTCCAGGGCACCATCCTCATCTTCTATGCTAGAACAAGATCCCAGGCCACCAAGATCCTCTTTTGTTCCTCCAAGATCAACTACTGACGAGGTTTAATCTCGTCAATGCCCATTGTTATGAGCTTGGGTTTTGGAGAAGATGAGGGTACTAGAGATCGCGGAACGGTTAACAGACAAGCAACCAGGGGACACGTGATTTACCTAGGTTCAGGCCCCTGAAGGAAAAACCCTACTCCTGCTTGTCTACTCTTGATTACGGCGGAACCGAAGGTTACAGGGGTGCGCAGATGCAATCTGGCGTGGAGGTGTGTATGCGGTGAAAAGGATGCCCTCCTCGTCATTCCCTCCTAGCCTTTATATAGATATAGGCAGGTCCCAGGCATAGATCGAGTCAGTTACAGGTTTAGGGTTTGCCCCTTTGAATATTCTATCTATTCTAGTCTTGCTCTCCAAGGATCCGAAGATGTCATGGGCTTGGGCCACCCGAAAATCTCCATAGTCCGCGTATATTCTTGTGGGCCTTCCTTGGGATGGACCAGGTATGCTAATGTCATGTACCCGCGGGGTATAACCATGTCAGTAGCCCCCGAGTGTTCAGCTGAAATCGTAGATTCGGCAGAGGACTCTTTCATCTTTCAGGTGCAGTTGTTTCTATTCATCAGAGAAAAGAGATGATTTTAGTGTGTAGGGATTGTTGATGCATGTGCCTGACTCTCCTGACGGTTCAGGGTCAGTTAACTATCTTAGGACAAAACAACACGATCTTCTTCAGATTCGAGTCCCTAGACTCGAACCTGGAACATATGCTGGCGTAATTCGACTCAGGCTGTTGAGGTCTTACAGGAGTCGAATCCCAGTAGTTTTCGAATGATGTACCCAACGCGTCCGTAGGGATTTTCATCGCGCCTGTTGGCACGGATTTTCACAAGTAGAGCGCAGTCGGGTGCTTTACTAGGCCATCAGATGGTATCTGTAGGTCTTATCTTTGCATCGTAGACACATCATCCAAAAATTTATCACCGCGGAGGTGTTTCGGGTGTCCAAGGAGGGTGTTACTCCCTTAGCGTTTGGTTGGGGCAAAGTTGCCAAAAGGTTTTTGCATTCTGATCTGAAGGATCGCAGTCGAAGAATTCATAGGGTGCGCGAACAGCGCTCCCTATGGGAGTAGCCCCCGAGTGTTTATTCGAGTCATAGACTCGAGCAGAGACTTTAGTTCAGCCGTTTTTAGCTTCAGGTCCATAGGACACAAATTTTTCGAGCGCTTGAATCAATCCTCCCTATGGGAGTAGCCCCCGAGTCCGTAGTGGAGTCGTAGACTCGATGTAGGACTCGAAGAATCAATATCGGTGTGCTACCTTAGTCATTCGTTGGGTGCGCGGCCAACGCTCCTGATAGGAGTAGCCCCTGAGTAATTGCTCGAATTGCAGATTCGAGTGAGTACTTTTAGTTGTCAGCCAAAGATTTCTAACCGTTACTAGTGTGGTCTTGATGATGTCAGTGCTGACGATCGGTGACCTCAACCGTCTGCGGCGCCAGAGGTGACGTGACTGGGCGAACGTGGGTCCCACTTTCTGACTTGGAGTTGACTGGTCGTGCGCGACGTGGCGAGAATTACGGCATCTCCTTGGTTTCCGTGTGTAGTGGACGGCGTGCTAGCGACGGTTCGCTGCTGTGTTGACACGTGGACGGTTGGATCTGATGCTGGCGTTAGGGCTTCTAGATGAACGGTCCCTTTTCATCGTCTTCGTCCTTATAACTGTGGGGAAAACAGAAGTTTCTTTTTACCCTTAGCCATTTGCTTTCACTGCCTCCATTTTCATGAACTCATCCTCGCGCGCACTGGACGTTCTTCGATCGTTCCCTTCCTCAGTCTTGCGTGCACACCGTCGCTGTTGATGTGCTACGATGGTGAAGTCAAAGAAGGCCTCCACCGGAGCGGGCACAAGTGCTGTTGCCGGAGGCAAGTCAGGCACCACCGCCACTCGCATTACCGATGGCGGGTGGCGGCGCACGGAGACGCGCGAGGGCGACCTGCGCAAGCGGCGTGATGCGGGTTTAATCCCGCAGGATAAGGGGCCGTCAAAATCCCCGACGATGAGGTAATTCCCCGCCCACCCATAGGGTTTCGGGTGATGTTTTTCGCCTTCATTCTTCGCGGACTTTCTCTCCCAGTCCACGACTTTCTTCGTGGACTGTTGTTTTTCTATGGCATTTAACTCCATCATCTTTCGCCCAATTCTCTTCTCCACATCGCCTGCTTTATTACTTTTTGCGAGTGTTGGCTCGGTATTAAGCCGCACTTTGGCCTCTTCCGGAAGCTCTATTCCGTGAAGAGGCAGTCCGGCAATGGAAGGGTCTACCCGCTTGGCGGTTGCGTCATTTCCATCCGATCCACTGTTCTTTTCTTCTCTTTCTCTATGTATGAGTCCGTCCAATATTGGCGGAAGAAGTGGTTTTATATCCGCAACTCCATAGTGGACGAACAAGTCTTCGGCCTTGCCCCTTTCGACTCCACCTAGGAGATCTTGAAGAAGATATCCTGGAAGAACCACATCCTGGAGGGCGAGGTGGAGGAGGTAGAGGATCTCTACCGTCGGGTGGAGGTCCTCCAGATGGTTGCGGAGAAGGAGGTGAACGGTGTGGACATCATCCGCACCTTCCTCAAACGTTGGGTGCAGCCACTCCAGGCTAGGGAGCATTCAATGTTCCTTTACTCTGGCCGCCACGACCCGACAAGAGTTTCGGCTGAGAACCTCTCCAAGGGGGACCTCGATAGAGTTCTTCGGCCACTGCTAAAGTACAAGTACGATGAGGATCTTCCAGGGAAGTCGTTGATGCCCCCTTTCAGTCCTGCAAGACCAGTTCCGCAGGTGTAGATTTGCGACGTGCGCGTAACGCCTTTTTTCGAGTTCTTTTCCTTGTGATTGCTTGTACTGATCGTTGGTGTATTCATTGTGCAGGAGATCAAGGTGGCTGGCATGGTGCCTCCACTGCCCGAAAGGTTTCCAATTGCACCGGACAACGAAGTTGTGGACTCTGAGTCCAAGCTTCCGCTGGCGCAGTCGCCGACTCTTGAAGCTCCTGAGGCGAGCAAGGGGCAGACCCGAAAGCGGGCATGGAGTTCGAGCGAGTCTTCGGATGCCTCGACTCAGCCGACGCCTAGGGAACCGTCTTTCCTTGTGCGCCATAGTGGAGATGACGGCGCTTCTTCCTCACCTATCCCGGCCGTGCCCGTGTGGGCTATAGCGCCGCAGCCGCCGGCCAAGAGGAAGAAGGAAGAGAAGAAAGAGAAGAGGGCGCTGACCGTATTTGACTTGAGAGAAATCGACTCGTGAGTACCTTCGGATGCTATTCGTTCGTGTTTACTTGTCTTCTTGCCTTTGATTGGTGTTTTTCTTGCAGCCACTCCTCTGAGGGCTCTTTTAATGAGGCCACTTAGGAGGCCGTAGGGGAGTCGAAACTGATGGCCCCTCCCTCAGAGACGATGGCCACCTCTGGGGGCGATGCTCTGAAGTTCTCTCCGCAGGAGGCTTGAGTGATCGTCTCTCAGAAGACTACACCGGGACCTTCAGAGTCTCCGTCTGAGCATGTAAGTTATTTTTCCCTTTTGTCCTGTGGGGATCCCCCGAGTGTTTGTCGGGTCGTTTTTGGTCGACGTTGTGCTCGTTGCGGGGCGCAGCCCCCAAGCCCTTTTCTTGATTCTTTCTTGATTGTTTTTCTTTTGCTTCCTTCTGCAGCCCTTTGTGCACAGTGCGAACCTGCTTGTAACTTGACATCTGGCCTGGAGGCCAGATCTGACAACCGAGGTCGTGTTGAATTGATCTTGTTCTTTTGATACGCTAAGCATGCGTATCTTGTGTAGCTCATGTATGTTCTTGGTGCTTTTTCAGATGAAAATAACACTGCCCTTCGCCAGCTTGATGCTCTCAAAAAGAGCCTTGGGCGAGCGGAGAAGAAGGCTGCGGATGCCATGGAGGCGAAAGAGCACCTGCAGCAGGAGTTGGCTGACGCAGCCACGGCCAAGGAGCGCCTTCAGCGGGAAGCTTTGGATCGCGAAGAGAAGCTCACAACCATTGCGGCTGCGCGCGAGAAGGAGGTGGCCGAGAAGCTGATGGCTGCTGCCAAGGCCGTTTCTGGTAAGTGCTTTTGCCTGTCTTTGGTTTTTTGGATGCTCTGTCTTCATGCCCTTATTCGATTCCTACTTGTCTTCTTTTGCTCCAGATGCTTCGGGCATTGCCTTTGATCGCGGTGCCCTGGAGCACGGGAGCACTCTGGACAATGCCACTGCGGCGGTCGAAGACCGCTGAGGTACTGCTGCTGGCTCCCTTGCCAAGGCCAAGGAGGTCCTTGGGCGCTTCTACAAGGAGATCGTTCCCAAGGGCGCTACCCTTGAGGATGTTGATTCTTTGGCGGATGCGCTGTCAGAGGATGCGCCTGCGGCCTATAAGCGCAAGCAGAAGGGAATCGGCGCTTCCATGGGTCTGGCCATGGCCATGGCATCCGGAGTGGAACTGGATCTTCCTGTGGTCACCTCCCAGATGCCAACAGCTCCTGACGGCTCCGAGGTAGCCTTTGCTCTCTTCGCTTCTCGTAGTAAGCGGTATGGTCCGAAGCTTATCGACTAGCTAGCGGACTATGCGGAGAGGCAGCAGGGAGAACCCAGGGGAAGGCACTCTGGCTCCGAGGCCACTCTGGATGCGGTTGCTTAGGCTTCGGCATTGTAATTCTAGGATAGTTTACCTTCTTTTTGTAATGTATGCTTTTGGTGATGAACAATTCTCATTGTGCCACGCAGTGGATTTTGATGTATATAAATGATGCTTCGAGCTGTTGCCCTACACATGTGTTTCATATTCGTGCTTGCTTTCCTTTAGGGACCTTCGGGTGAGACTCCCGTGAATACTTCGACTGCTCCTTAGCCGCGACCATCTTTGGATGATGCATCGCAACTTGTTTTTCTTCGTGACTGCGTCCGCAGTCATGAGAAGGAGATACTTGGTGTCTGAGGCCATGCGGATGTGTGGAAGTCGAAGGCGGAGCAAGCTACTTCCAGGGAGGAGTATCTGATGGTGGAGCTGCGATAGTTGGCCGAGCAGCTACAGTGTAAGTTTTCTTGAGTTGCTGCTTGTTTTCGGATGATCCTTTTCTTGAGTGTCATCTTACTCTGTATTTTTCTGCAGGTGCCAACCTTGTTCCAAGGGAGAAGGAGCGCGTTGCAGTTCGGATCAATTGCCTGACCCAACAAGATATGAAAGCCGGAGGCTTTTTCTGGATGTACCGCGACCGGGCCACCTTCCTTGCGACGGTGCAGGATCGTGTTCATTGGGTCTCACGGGTACTGAAGCAGGTGAAGATTTCCCTGGCGTCGATTCTACACGTCATGTTCCCTCTTGATGAGGCGCCTTCGGCTCTATGGGGTTTGCTGGCAAAGTTTCGAGACGTGGGTCACGTCAGGGAGTTGGTGCGGCACCAGCTGGTTGCGGGGGTGAAGGCCGCCCTTTCCCTTGTTCGGCTGCATCATCCAGATGTTGATCTTGCGGCGGTTGCGACTGGGCCGCCCCTTCGACCAGATGGTGGCCTTTGGGATATGCGCCCGCATTACGCGACCGTTAGGCAGTATGCCGAAGAGATTGTAGATCTTTTTGAGCATCGGGCGCACGTGATCCTTCAGAGTAGGTCGACCCTGTAAAAAGATAGATGTAAAACTTGTATATATTTCGAGTGGGCTTATTGTGCCCTTTGTTGTAAAGATTATTTGTATTAGCACGTGGTGCTTTATTGTATGCATGCCCTTTTCATTAGCCTGACGTGGTCAGCTACTCAGGTTTACATGCGTTGTACTCAGTCGACGAAGTCGTGAGGTGACGCGAAGCCCCCGAGTGTGTTGTAACAGAAAGTAATGTAAAAAAGGGATAAATTTTTCGGGCGAGACACTTAGATTTATTCATATCGTAATGAGGAGGTACATTGTTCGGCTGAGTAGCCTTGGCTGAGTAGCCTTATTGAAAGTAAAGAGGGCTAGCTAGGGGTAGAAGCGTCGCAATTGTGCGACGTTCCATGGGTTCGAGTATGCGACTCCAGACTCCACGTGCTTGAGGCGGTAGGCGCCACCTGGGATGACTTCGGTGACGATGTAGGGTCCTTCCCAGGGTGACTCGAGCCTTTTCGGCTGCTCCTGCTTGAGTCGTAGGACGAGGTCTCCTTCGACGAAGGACCTTGGGCGCAGCCAACGGCTGTGATAGTTGCGGAGGCTCTGCTGATAGACCGTTGAGCGAGCCGCGGCGATGTCGCGTGCCTCGTCGAGTGTGTTGACGGCATCTTCGAGTGCTGCCGTTGATTCGGCTTCGCTGTAGGCGACGACCCGTGGGGCCTTATGGCGCACTTCTGCAGGTAGCACGACTTTGGATCTGTGTACCATGAAGAAAGGCGTGTAGCCTGTTGAGCCATTTGGCGTTGTGCGCAAGCTCCAGAGGACGGATGGTAGCTCTTCTGCCCAGGCTCCCGCAAGCGTTCGAGTGGGTTGAGTAGACGTTTCTTGATGCCGCTGCCTACGAGGCCGTTGGCCTTTTTGACCTGCCCGAAGGTCTGCGGGTGCGCCATGGAGGCATATGATATGTTGATCCCAAGGCCTTCGCAGAAGTCCTGGAATTCTTTAGAGATGAAGTTCGACCCGTTGTCCGTGATGATGTCGTGCGGCACACGAACCTATAGACTATGGACTCTAAGAACTTGACGGCCATTTTTCCCTTTTGGTTGGTGACGGGCATTGCTTCGATCCACTTGGTGAACTTGTCGACTGCGACCAGGAGGTAGACGTGGCCTCCTTTCGAAGATTTGGGCAGTTTTCCGATCATGTCGAGGCCCCATTGGATGAAGGGCCAGGCCAGGGGTATGGGCCCGAGCTCCGATCCTGGTGCGTGCGGTTTATCTGCAAACCTTTGGCAGCCGTTGCACCTCTGGACGATGTCCTTGGCATCGTTCATGGCCGTTGGACTGTAGAACCCAGCTCGTAGAGCTTTGTCGACGAGGGCGCGGTTGCCCGCGTGATGGCCGCAGATGCCCTCGTGGATGTCTTGGAGGATGGTTTTGCCATCACCGATGGTGACGCACCTTTGGAGTACACCTGAAATGCTGCGCTTGTACAGCTCTCCATTGATGATGGTGAAGGCCTTGGACCGGCGAGATATGCGCCGGGCATCTATCGGGTCATCAGACAGTTCTTTGTTTATCAGGTACTGAAGGTACGGTTGCATCCATGTTTCTTCGATTGCCATAACCTACATCAGGTTGACCAACGCGACCTCCGTATCGAGCTTTTCGGGTCCTTCCCGTCCTTCGGGTAGCGCAGCCCTCGAGTGCTCTGCTTCTTCGGGTGATCCCTTAGGGAATTTCCTTTTGATGGAAGGCACGCAGATTTCTTCGAGGAACACACCTGGTGGAACCCGTGCACAGGTGGAGCCGATGTTGGCGAGTTTGTCGGCTTCTTCGTTGCTTTCCTTCCGACATGCCAAAGCTCGCAGCCGTCAAAGTCTCCTTCGAGTGAGTTGTAGAGCGCGCGGTACGCGATCATGTTAGCGGCGTGAGCGCCACACTCGTTCATCATCTGCTGGATGACGAGGTTCGAGTCACCGTAGATGTCTAGGCTCGTTGCGCCGCAGATCTTGGCCATCTTCATGCCGTGGATGAGGGCCTCATATTCAGCTTCGTTATTGGAGGCGCGATATTTCATCCGAAGTACGTATTTCATCTTATCACCTTGCGGGGACGTCAGTATGACGCCAGCTCCTGCTCCAGCATCACGCTTGGAGCCGTCGAAGTACATCGTCCATGACTGCGTCATATCCGGGGTGTCCGGCAGCTGGAGTTCCATCTAGTGGACGAGGAAGTCAGGGAGGACCTAAGATTTGATCGCATGGCGCTTCCCATAGATTATGTCTAGGGGGATAGCTCGATGCCCCACAGGGCTACGCGTCCTGTGGCTTCGGGGTTGTTCAGGATGCTGGACAGTGGCACCTCGTTGACGGCTATCACCTGATGCTCCTGGAAGTAGTGGCTCAATCGACGAGCCATCATGAACACGCCGTAGGCGAGTTTCTGGTAGTGAGGGTACCTCTGTTTTGTTGGCGTCAATACCTCGCTGAGGTAGTAGATTGGGCATTGGACCCCATGGGTCTTGCCATCTTCGGGTCGCTTAACAACGAGCACGATGCTTACCACCTGATGCGTGGCTGCTATGTATAGCAGCAGAGGCTCGCGTTCCTTTGGTGTGACCAGGATGGGCGAGGTGGAGAGCAACCGCTTCAGATCTTCGAATGCGCCATCTGCTTCAGGTGTCCACTCGAATTTTTCTGCTTTGCGTAGCAGCTGGTAGAAAGGCAGGGCCTTCTCACCCATGCGGCTGATGAATCTGCTCAATGCCGCGATGCGCCCAGCTAGCTGCTGGACACCTTTGAGGTTCTTCGGTTTCTCCATGGCCAGTATGGCCCGGATTTTTTCGGGTTCACCTCAATCCCTCGCTGGGAGATGAAGTAGCCAAGAAATTGGCCAGATGGGACGCTGAAGGTGCACTTTTCTAGGTTCAGCTTGATCTTCTAGTGATCGAGGTTGTCGAACGTCTCGTGGAGATCGTCGATCAGTGTCTTGGCCTCCCTTGTCTTGACGACTATGTCATCGATATAGACTTGTATGTTGCGGCCTATCTAGATCTTCAGGCACGCCTGCATGCACCGCTGGTACGTGCCTCCTACGTTCTTCAGCCCGAAGGGCATTGTGTTGTAGCAGAATACTCCGAACGGCGTGATTAACGCCGTTTTCTCCTGATCTTCGACCTTCAGTCGAATCTGATTGTAGCCTGAGTAGGCGTCGAGGAAGGATAGTTTCTCGCATCCTGCAGTCGAATCGATGATCTGATCGATCCGAGGTAGAGGGAAGTGGTCCTTCGGGCATGTTGAGCGATGTGAAGTCCACGCACATCCGAAGGATGTCCGTGTCCTTCTTAGGGACCAACACAGTGTTTGCCAGCCACTCGCTCTCCTTGATCTCCCGGATGAAGTCGGCGTCAACCAGTCTATTAACTTCGACCCCGACGGCTTCGACCCGTGGCTCGGACAATCGTCGGATGGACTGTTTGACGGGCTTGGCGTCTGGAAACATGTTAAGTGCATGCTCGGCGAATTCCCTGGGAACTCCTGACATGTCTGTAGGACACCAGGCGAAGATTTCCCAGTGCTCACGGAGGAATTCAATGAGCGCGCTTTCCTATGCGGGGCTGAGGTCGATGGCGATCAACGCCGTCTTGGAGGCGTCCGTCGGGTGGACCTGCACCTTTTTCGTGTTGAATGTTGAGTCAAATGACATGTCGGGTGCATTTTGCCTGGAGACTGGGGGTGCCCCGTTGTCTGTCACCTCTTGAAGCCTTGTGAGCTCCTCCTACATGCTGAACGACTGGGAGATTCTGTTGAAGTCTCTATCGCAATGGTCAGATCGGGTGAAGCTGCCTTGGACCATGATGACGCCTCTAGGTCCTGGCATCTTGAGTAGTAGGTACACATAGTGCGGTACTGCTAGGAACCTTGAGAATGCCACGCGCCAGAGGATGGCATGGTATTGTGATGGCTAGTCCACCACTTCGAACTCGAGACATTCACACCAAAAGTTTTTGGGTTTGCCGAAGATGACGTCGAGCAATATATTTCCTAGGGGAAATATGCCCTTCCCTGGGACTATGCCGTGGAACGTTGTGTCAGATTGTTCTAGGCTGCACAACGGGATCTGCATTGCTGTTAGGGTGCTAGCGAACATCAGGTTGATGCCGCTGTTGCCGTCCATGAAGACGCGGTTCATCTCAAACCCTCCGATCTACGCCTCAAGCACCAGGGCAGCATGACCTGGGCGAGGGATATGTTGGAATTATGCCCTAGAGGCAATAATAAAGATGTTATTATTATAATTCTTGTTCATGATAAAGTTTATATTCCATGCTAGAATTGTATTAAGCCGAAACTTTAATACTTGTGTGGTTTCTAAACAACACCGTGTCCCTAGTACGCCTCTATGGACTAGCTCATTGATCAATGATGGTTAAGGTTTCCTAACCATAGACATGAGTTTTCAATTGATAATGAGATCATATCATTGGGAGAATGATATGATGGACAGACCCAAACTAAGCGAAGCAATTAGATCGTTTCATCGTGTTCATCTTTGCGAAGCTTTTCCCTGGTACCGGAAGAAAGCTTTGAGGTCATCAAACGTCATCCTATGAGAGGGTGATTATAAAGGTGTCTCTCAGGTGATCGGAAAGTATCTGTTGGGTTGTATGTATCGAGATGGAATTTGTCCCTCCCAAGTCAGAGAGATATACTTCGGGCCCACTCGGTAATCGATATCAACACCGCTTGCAAGCATGTGGTTAAGGAGTTAATCACAAAGTGATATCGGATTACGGAACGAGTAAAGTACTTGTTGTGAACGAGATTGAACTAGGTATAACGGTACCGACGATCGAATCTCGGGCAAGTAAAATATCGCGAGACGAAGGGAATATATATATATGGGATTGATTGAATCCTGGCATCGTGGTTCATCCGATATGATCATCGATGAATGTGTGGGAGTCAATATGGGTGCCCAGACCCCGCTGTTGATTATTGATAGAAGATCATGTCTGCATATTCTCGAACCGCAGTCACACACTTAACGTGTTGGACGCTTAGGATAGATTGGATAATTGGTTTATGAATTTTTGTTCAGAGTCTTGGATGGGATCCGGATATCACGAGAGGTTCGGAATGGTCCGAGAATAAGATTCATATAAGGCGGTGCAGTTTTGTAGTTCGGAATTGTTCGGTTAATCGGATTATTAGAAGCTTCTAGAACCTTCCGGAAGGGGACCAACGTGGCCCCACCTTCCGGGAGGGGGCATGGGCCTATGAGGGAGTGTCCTGGACGCATTGGGCCAGGGGCACAAGGCCCCATAGGGCCCAGCCGATCCTAGATAAGTTTAAACTCGTTTAAACTAGAGATAGGATTTCTAGATAAGGGAGAGTTTAAATCGTTTAAACTAGAGATAGGATTTCTAGATAAGGGAGAGTTTAAATTGTTTAAACTAGAGATAGGCTTGGAGGAGGGGCAAGGGCTGGCCGCCCCCCTCTATATATAGAGGGGTGGTGCGCCCCCTCCCCCCTACTACACACCTCCCTCCAAGCCCTAGTAGCCCTGCTGCCTTCCTCTCTCCCTCCCGACTGTTTGTAGGCGAAGCCCTGCAGCAGAAATTCTCCACCATATACACCACGCCGTCGTGTTGTAGATCCAATCTATCTCTCCACCATACTCGCTGGTCCGAGGAAGGAGGCGCCGAGTGCTGCTGCGTGTGCATCTCACGGGCACCGCCACTTGTGGTGCTAGATCGGATCGGATCGCGAGGAGGAGAAGCGAGTACGACTACATCACCCACGTTCCGACGAAACTTCAAGGGTATGAAGATCTAATCCAATCTCTCTTGTTGTTTGCATCTCCTAGATTAGATCTTGGCTTTCCCTCTGTTCGCTCCAGAAAATTTTGATTTACTATGCCATGAAACCCATCGCTGGTATCGAGCTAGATCTATGCGTAGATGTGTTTCACGAGTAGAACGCAACATGGTTGTTGTGGGCGTTGATGTTTTCTGTTGCAAGCCTCTTGTTTGTGTTCTTCTTATGACGGGATAGTGAGATTGAAGCGGTCAGCCAACCTTACGCGACGTCGTTGCGAGACCGGCTCCGACTTGACGTGTGGCTTGTACCACACATGCGGCTGGTGGATGTCAGTTTCTCTCACTATAGTTGTCATGGGATTAACACCGGAGTTTGGCAACCATAATATCACCGTTGTGGCTTTCCGTAGTAAGAATCGTTCTTAGCATCTACTCCCATAAGCCAAGTAAAACATGCAACAACAAAGTAGAGGCGTCTAACTTGTTTTTGCAGGGAGTGTTTTCTGTGATATGGTATGGCCCAAGATGTGATGTGTATATTGTATGCGATGATCATGTTTTGTAATGTTTCACGACTTGCATGTCGATGAGTACACAACTGGCAGGAGCCATATGGTTGTCTTTATAATTGTGTATGACCTGCGAGTCAACTTCTTATACGCCATGTAATAGCTTTACTTTATCGCTAAGTAGTTAGCAATAGTTGTAGTTGCTATTCGTGGTGGAGGCAATCATGGTGGAGTGATGGAGATCATGCCGGAACGCACAAGATGGAGATCATTGCGCGGAGATTGGCTATACCATGTCACATAAAGTTATATGCATGTGATGTTTATCCCTTTTATGTATCTTATTATGCTTAGATCGCGACGGTAGCATTATAAGATGATTCCTCACTTAAAGATCAAGATAAAAACTGTGTTCTCCCCAAGTATGCACCGTTGCGAAAGTTCGTCGTGTCCAAGCATCACGTGATGATCGGGTGCTATAGACTCTACGCTCACATACAACGGGTGCAAGCCAGTTTTGCACACGCGGAAATACTTGGGTCTAGCTTGACGAGCCTAGCATGTACAGACATGGCCTCGGAACACAAGAACTGAAAGGTTAAGCATGAGTCATATGAATGATATGATCGACACTTTGTTGTCCACCATTGAAACCACATCTCTTCTCGTGATGATCGGATTAGGTGTGGATCCAATGGCCAAGTACAACTTCAACTTCAACGTTTTTGCTGAGAAAGAAAAGCTTAGAAACAATGGGTCTAACTTCACCAACTGGTTCCGCAATCTAAGAATCATTCTGTCTGGCGGACAAAAGGACTATGTCCTTGGTAAAGCGTTAGGTGACCCACCTGCTTGAATCGCCGGCTACCGATGAGAAAGCTGTCTATCAACAAGAAAGATGATTATGGTGTGATTAAGAGCACCATGTTGTTTGCTATGGAACCGGAGCTTCAAAATCGTTTTGAAACCTATCCGGGCCCTTTGAGATTCTCGAGGAGAAAACCATGTTTCGACTCAAGCCCGCTCGAGAGATATGTGATCTCGAGAAGTTCTTTAATCGCAAGATGGAGGAAGGGAGTTCCGTTAGTGAGCACGCCATAAAGATGTCGGGCTACACTCAACGCTTGAGCAACTGGAATGCACGATTCCGAGGAGCTCAAGATTGACAGGTTCTCGCAATCACCTCCCAGCTACAAAAGTTTTGTAGTGACTCATAATCAGATTGGTTCCATCGACGATCACCGAGCTCTTCGCAGTGAAGGATGCGGAAGTGGACATCAAGAAGGATAATCATGTGTTGATGGTCAACAAGCCCTCCTTTAAGAAAGGTAAGGAGCAAAGAAGCCCTTCAAGAAGGGCGGCAAGCTTAATGCCCTGCCGAGAAGAAGCTCAGTGCGGTCCTAAGCCGGACCTTCGAGTGCTTCTATTGCAAGGACCGGGTCCTTTGGGCGCAACTGTCCAAGTACTTAGCGGACAAGAAGGCTGGCACCATCAAAGGTATATTTGATATACATGTTATTGATGTTTTCCTTACTAGCCCTCGTGGTAGTGCTCGGGTATTTGATACGGTTCATTGCTAATATTTGTAACTCAAACAGAGCTACGGAATAGACGGCGGCTTGCGAGGGATGAGGTGACGATGCGCGTTGGCAACGGATCAAGAATTGATGTGATGGCCGTCGGCACGCTCTCCTTAGTTTTACCTTCGGGATTAGTTTTAAACCTTAATAAATGTTATTATGTGCCTGCGTTGAGCATGAACATTATTTACGGATCATGTTTATTGCAAGACGGTTATTCATTTAAATTGGAGAATAATGGTTGTTCTATTTATATGAGTAACATCTTTTATGGTCATGCACCTCTTGTGAATGGTTTATTTCTTCTAAATCTCGAAAGGGATGAAACACACATCCATAACATTGAGGCTAAGAGATGCAAAGTAGATAGTGATAATACTACTTATTTGTGGCAATCGTCTAGGTCATATTGGTGTAAAGCGCATGAAGAAACTCCATTCTGATGGACTTTTGGAGTCTCTTGATTTTGAATCATTTGACACATGTGAACCATGCCTCATGGGCAAGATGATCAAAACCCCGTTCTCCGGTATGATGGAGCGAGCAACGGACTTGTTGGAAATCATACATACCGATGTATGCGGACCGATGAGTGTTTCGACGCGCGGTGGATATCGCTATTTTCTCACTTTTACCGATGACTTAAGTAGATATGGGTATATCTATTTAATGAAACATAAATCTGAAACGTTTGAAAAGTTCAAAGAATTTCAGAATGAAGTGGAGAACCATCATAACAGAAAGATTAAGTTTCTACGATCCGATCGTGGAGGTGAATATTTGAGTTATGATTTTCTCACGCATCTTAAAGCAAGTGGAATCGTTTCACAACTCACGCCACCCGGAACACCACAGCGCAATGGTGTGTCTGAACGCCGGAATCGAACCCTATTAGATATGGTCCGATCAATGATGTCTCTTACTGATTTGTCGTTATCATTTTGGGGTTATGCATTAGAAACCGCTGCATTCACTTTAAATAGGGATCCATCTAAATCCGTTGAGACGACACCGTATGAACTGTGGTTTGGTGCTAAACCTAAGTTGTCGTTTCTTAAAGTTTGGGGATGCGAAGTGTGGCATCCCGCAAAACCACTACTAGAAAATCGCGTTGAATTTGTGCATTGCATCGTCATCATCAGGCATTGTTTGTATAAAACTATTTCGGAAACCCGGGTTGTTTTCTAAAACGCCCCGTCTTTTATTTAAACGCCAAACCCCCGGATGTTCCGGATATTTTGTTTATCTAAAACTAGTTATAAAAGCTATTGAAAATAAATAAAATATTAAATTAATTTTAATAGGGGCAGTCGAACGGGCCGATTGACCCGATCGACCACCCCAGAGAAAATATAAACGGTCCGCCCCTTGTTCTAAACCTACCAACTAGTCTAGCCACACCCCCTGGCCACCTCACTCCCTCCAACCAGTGCGCGCCACGTCAGCCTATCCTAAATCCCCACCAACCGCCCGTCGCCACGTCACCCCTCACCCCTCCTCTCTCCCTCTCTCTCTCAACCACCCCCCAGCCCACCTGCCCCACACGCTAGCACACACAACACGCCACAGAAGACGCCGCTGCCCCGACCCCTGCCTCCTCTGACCAGGACTTGTGACAGCTCACCGCCTCTCCCTCTCCCAACCGCCTGCGCCTCTCTCTCCGGCCTCCACCAAGGCCAGAGGCCACAGCGCCTCCATCTCCCCGCCCCGTCCGGCCCGTCCCTCCTCCGCCGCCACCGCCGGATCCTCCGCCCGACGGCTCGCGCCGCCTGGCCAGCTTCCCGACTCAGCCGCCCGCTCCTCGCCCGTCGCCCGGCGTCGCGTCAGCCGAGCGCTCCGCCCGTCGCCCGGACCCCTCGGCGCTTCGCCCGGCCTCGCCTCCGCCGCTCGCCCGCCTCGGGCCTCTTTCGCAGGCCTTCTCCCAGCTCGTCCCCTCCGTGGAACCCGCCGCCGGCCTCCCCAGCCTCCGCCAAGCTCGCCCCAGCAACCGGCCCCACCTCGCCTGGCCCGCCACCGTCGTCCGTGGGTCCTGCCTTCCGTGTGCGCGGCTGCGTGTTCTCGTGTATGTGTGCCATGGGAGTATGATGATGTTCCCTATGACCGTCCCGAGGCACCCCAAGCTCGCCAACGACCCTAGGCGCCGAGCCCCATGACCGACAAGCGCGCCCCAAAAACGGCAATCACTACACCGCGGGATACCGAGGATGCCAACATGGAACCGGAAACCGAACCTCGACACGTCAAGTTCTCCCTCCCGGACCCCGAAGGCCGGACCCGGCCCGACAAGTTCTTACCTTTCCGGATCCAGGGACCCGAGACTGGACCTCGAGTTCTCCTCACGGACGCCAAGACCGCCACACGGACGCCGAGACCCTGGACCGAGTCCCGACAAGGTCGATCTGAAGCGCCAGGACCTAAACCTGCAGAATGCCAAGATCGCCGAGAACGCCAAGATCTTCACCCGACACCGAGACCCCGACGCGACAAGTGCTTCGTCCCGAATGCCATGACCGACAACATGCCCCGAGAACCGGATGCGCCAAGACCTATCCCTGAGTCCGAGAACGACCCCGTCGAACCCTAGATCCGAACCCCGAGACCAACCCCGAACCCCGGAACCCCAAGATCGTCGAGCCCCTCTGAGGTGTGACCCTTTTTCCTCGAACCCTATTTTATAACATAACAACTTGTTGCTTATTTAATCATTCTTATCGCATGCATATCATTGGTTTGGGGGCCTTATGCCGATTCACCTAATAATTAAATATGGGGCCCATATGCGGGCAAATCTAGTCTCATATCGGCCTCATTTAAACTTGTGTAGCGAACCGGTACTATCTTTTGTCTTGATAATGCAACATTAAAATTGCGGGGTAGCTAAACAACGTGAACCACCTAATTAAGTGTCGGGACCCCGGTTCCGCTTAATATGACCTAATTGCAACGCACCTTTGCCATGTCATACATCATCCATGCATCATGCCGATCTTCTGCCGTCGTATTAAATATTGCATCCGGTGTTTCTTCTAGTGTTTTGCTTCTTCGCGGATAAAGCCGTTGAGTTGATGTGAGCTTCGCCCCGATCTTCGGTTGAACCTTCGGCAATGTTTTCAGGCGAGCATCTCCCTCTTTCTACCTATCTTACTTTTATAGTATTTACTTCCCTCCTGTTGATCTATTGCTATCTGTGTTGCGATGCTCTAGTTTCCGTGCCCGAATATCCCGTGCAGCCCTATATTGCCTTGGACACATCTTATTACCTGTTGTTTGGTAGATAGTTGGACTTGCGTGTCGCAGTCGCTTGCTCAAGTGCTGTTGCATGTTGTCAAGTGCCACAGTTGTTGATGTTTTGCTGCATGTTGATGATGGAGATGATCATAGTTTTACTTATTGTTCACTTTAAATTTCTGTTTAACAACTAAAATTGAAATAAGCAGAGGCATCGGTGGGTGATAGAAAATATTTGGTTTCCGAACGCCCACTTGTGTCCCGTAAGACCCCGAGTACTTGATACCTGTTCCTTGATTTATCGCGCTATCCACATCCGGGAGGTATATGGGACCCCCCTGAGCCAGAGCTTGATTCCGTCTTATTTCTTGGGGCCACAAACTAGTTTGAGGTTTTATTTACGATCCTGTACTTATGCCATGCTACTTTCTGTATTTAAATTGTGCGAGAGCACCTTTGTCTTGTTAGGCTCGGGACACGGTTACGCTGCATCGACAAGCCCAGCCACACTTTCGGGTTCCCAGTCGTTTACCGCCGTCCACCCAAACCTTGAGGCCGTCTCGGAGTCAGCTAGCTTCGTTGCGGGTTCTACTTAAGGGGTGGCCCCCTGAAATATTTCTGAATCCTGTGATTGTTCAGTCGTGAAAGCCTCGTTGGGTTTTGAGTTGGTTTTTCCGAGGTTGATCGAGCGTGTGTTGCTATTGGTGCACCCCGGCCGGGTAAAACTTTCTGAAAGCCGTGTCCGCGGATATGGACGACTTGGAGCACAGTATCTCGATCATAGACAAGCATAACTAAATTTTATTGCTATAAATTTGACTATATAATGACTAGTAATCAGCTTCACTATAATGGAATGGCTAATTAATACTGCCCACAATTGCTTGTTTGGAGTGTCGCTTGCGACCATTGTACCTGACTAGTAAGTATTGCAACTACAACGGAATGGCTGAATAAAAGCACCAACAACTGCTGGGTTTACGGGTTATCTCATGTTAAATGTATCTGACTAGTAAGTGCTGCCACTATAACGGAATGGTCAACTAAAAGTGCCCACTGCTTACTTTATCAGGATGATTATCTACATCTGACTAGTAATCGCCGCAACGATAACTGAATAATTAAAACTGCCAACGGTGTGAGTTCCTCGGTTGACTTCCTCGTTTGGTCTCGAGGGGGAAACACCAGGATGGGTTTGTTTGGTGTTAGCTTCAGGTTGGATCCGGATAGGTCATTCTTACCCCTCTCTGATAACCGCCAGTTGTATCGAGTCTCTATAGGTTGTTTAGTGCATGCTGCCGCTGCGCTTGATCCACCATACCTATGTAGGCGAGGACCGCAATTCTAGCCTCGCCATGTCTTGGCCTCGCATACTAACGCTCCTCTTTTCCTTTGCCCTTTGTCGGCACCTTTTGTTTAAGCAGTTTTGAGATCGACGCCGTTAGCAGGGTTACCCTTCCGGCTTGGCCTGGGCAGGGTTATGGACGCCATTGATTATTCTTCAGGGCTCTTAGCCCCATTTGCATCTTGTCCGTAGCTGGACGCTCTATCGTTTTCAAGGTGATTGGATCTTTTTATATTAAATCTGTATTCTTGACTCTTTGAGTCGCTGTTATATATATCTGTTCTGTGGGTCCCATCGAGGACTGTTGTGTAATGTTATTACTTCGTTTTCCACCCGCACGAAAGTGCCTGGTGGGCACCTTTGAATCGTTTCTATGCGGGTTTGGCGAATTTTGCTCAAACTTGCATAGGTCCGATTCTGAGGGTGTTACACGAAGCTTACGTCAAGAAGTTGATGCCGGACAAGCTCGAACCCAAAGCGGAGAAATGCGTCTTCATAGGATACCCTAAGGAAACCATTGGGTATACCTTCTATCACAGAACCGAAGGCAAAGTGTTTGTCGCAAAGAACGGTTCCTTTCTTGAGAAGGAGTTTCTCTCGAAAGAAGTGAGTGGGAGGAAAGTAGAGCTAGACGAGGTTATTGAACCTTCTCTTGAATTGGAGAGTAGCGCAGACCTGAAATTGTTCCAAAGGTCGCACCAACAATAGAGGAAGCTAATGACAAGGATCATGAAGTTTGGACGATGTCGCATCGAACGTCGCAGGTCGACAAGGTCGCGTGCCTCTCCTGAGTGGTACGGCAACCCTGTCTTGACTGTCTTGTTAGTAGAAGACAGTGAACCTACGAACTATGAGGAAGCGATGATGAGCCCAGACTCTGAGAAATGGCTGGAAGCCATGAAATCCGAATTGGTATCCATGAGCGAAAACCAAGTATGGACTTTGGTGGATCCTCCTAGCGACCGAAAGGCCGTTGAGTGCAAATGGATATTCAAGAAGAAAACGGACGCGGATGGTAATGTTACCGTCTATAAAGCACGGCTTGTCGCAAAAGGTTTTCGACAAGTTCAAGGTGTTGACTACGATGAGACTTTCTCTCCCGTAGCGATGTTTAAGTCCATTCGGATTTTATTAGCAATTGTTGCGTTTCATGATTATGAAATATGGCAGATGGATGTCAAGACTGCTTTCCTCAATGGGAACATTGATGAAGAGTTGTATATGATGCAACCTGAAGGTTTTGTCGATCCTAAGGATGCTAGTAAAGTATGCAAACTTCAGCGTTCCATTTATGGATCAAGCAAGCATCTCGGAGTTGGAACCTTCGTTTTGATCAAGTGATCAAGAGCTTTGGATTTGTTCCAAATTGCTCTGGCTTGTATTTACAAGAAAGTGAGTGGGAGCTCGGTGATGTTTCGGTACTATATGTGGATGACATATTGATTATTGAAATGACATCAACATGCTTAACGATGTGAAGAGTTATTTGAACAAGTGTTTTCAATGAAAGACCTAGGTGAAGGCTTATATATTGGGCATCAAAATCTATAGAGATAGACAAAGAGGCGCTCGATAGCTTTAAGCGAGTACATACCTAGACAAAGTTCGAAAAGGTTCGTAATGGATAAGGCAAAGAAAGGTTCAAAGGCCTATGTTGTCGTAAGATATTGAGCAAGGCTCAATGTCAGCTACCAGAAATGATAGGAAGCTATGAGCAAAGTGCCTTATGCCTCGGCCATAGGTTCCATCATGTATGCCATCTGTGTACTAGACCGGATGTGTCCAATGCTCTTAGTTTGACGGCAGATATCAAAGTGATCCGAGTGGAACATCGACAGCCGTGAAGAACATACTAAAGTACCTAAATAGAACTAAAGAAATGTTCTTAGTCTATGGGGTGATGAACACTTGTCGTAAAGGTTACGTCGACGCTAGTTTCGATAATCGACAAGGATGATTCTAAATCTCGCACGGATACGTGTATATTTTGAATGGAGGAGCTGTGGTGGAGAAGCTGCAAGCAAAGCGTGATCGCGGGATCTACAGTAGAAGCGGAATACATGGCTGCTGCAGAAGCGTCAAGTGAAGGAGTTTGGATCAGAAACTTCATCACTGAGCTTGGCGTGGTTCCAAGTGCATTGGACCCACTGGAGATATTGTGTGAAAACACTGGCGCCATAACACTCGCTAAGGAACCAAGATATCATCCAAAGACCAAGAATGTCAACCGCAAGTTTCATATAATCCGAGATTATATAGCAGATGGAGATCTGAAGATTAGCAAAGTACATACGGATCTGAATGTCGCAGATCCATTGACTAAACCTCTTCCACGTGTAAAACATGATCAACACCTCAATGCCATGGGTGTGAGATTGTTGCCAAATGTAAACTAGATTATTGACTCTAGTGCAAGTGGGAGACTGTTGGAATTATGCCCTAGAGGCAATAATAAAGATGTTATTATTATAATTCTTGTTCATGATAAAGTTTATATTCCATGCTAGAATTGTATTAAGCGGAAACTTTAATACTTGTGTGGTTTGTAAACAACACCGTGTCCCTAGTACGCCTCTATGGACTAGCTCATTGATCAATGATGGTTAAGGTTTCCTAACCATAGACATGAGTTGTCAATTGATATTGAGATCATATCATTGGGAGAATGATATGATGGACAGACCCAAACTAAGCGAAGCAATTAGATCGTTTCATCGTGTTCATCTTTGTGAAGCTTTTCCTATGTCAAATATTGTATTCCTTAGACCATGGGATAATGCAACTCCCTGGTACCGAAAAAAGCTTTGAGGTCATCAAACGTCATCCTATGAGAGGGTGATCATAAAGGTGTCTCTCAGGTGATCGGAAAGTATCTGTTGGGTTGTATGTATCGAGATGGAATTTGTCCCTCCCAAGTCGGAGAGATATACTTCGGGCCCACTCGTGTCGATATCAACACCGCTTGCAAGCATGTGGTTAAGGTTAATCACAAAGTGATATCGGATTACGAACGAGTAAAGTACTTCTGTGAACGAGATTGAACTAGGTATAACGGCCGACGATCGAATCTCGGGCAAGTAAAATATCGCGAGACGAAGGAATATATATATGGGATTTATTGAATCCTGGCATCGTGGTTCATCCGATATGATCATCGATGAATGTGGGAGTCAATATGGGTGCCTGCAATTGCCGTTGATTATTGATAGAAGATCATGTGCGATATTCTCGAACCCGCAGGTCACACACTTAACGATTTCACGCTAGGATAGATTGGATAATTGGTTTATGAATTTTGTTCGAGTCTCGGATGGGATCCGGATATCACGAGAGGTTAGGAATGGTACGGAGAATAAGATTCATATAAGGCGTGCAGTTTTTGGAGTTGAATTGTTCGGGTTAATCGGTATTGTACCGGAAGCTTCTAGAACCTTCCGGAAGGGGACCAACGTGGCCCCACCTTCCGGGAGGGGGCATGGGCCTATGAGGGAGTGTCCTGGCCGCATTGGGCCAGGGGCACAAGGCCCCATAGGGCCCAGCCGATCCTAGATAAGTTTAAACTCGTTTAAACTAGATATAGGATTTCTAGATAAGGGAGAGTTTAAATCGTTTAAACTAGAGATAGGATTTCTAGATAAGGGAGAGTTTAAATTGTTTAAACTAGAGATAGGCTTGGAGGAGGGTCAAGGGCTGGCCGCCCCCCCCCCTCTATATATAGATGGGTGGTGCGCCCCCTCCCCCCTACTACACACCTCCCTCCAAGCCCTAGTAGCCCTGCTGCCTTCCTCTCTCCCTCCCGACTGTTTGTAGGCGAAGCCCTGCAGCAGAAATTCTCCACCATATACACCACGCCGTCGTGTTGTAGATCCAATCTATCTCTCCACCATACTCGCTGGTCCGAGGAAGGAGGAGACGTCGAGGTGCTGCACGTGTGCATCTCACGGAGGCACCGCCACTTGTGGTGCTAGATCGGATCGGATCGCGAGGAGGAGAAATGCGACTACATCACCCACGTTCAGCGTTAACGCTGTGCGAATCTTCAAGGGTATGAAGATCTAATCCAATCTCTCTCGTTGTTTGCATCTCCTAGATTAGATCTTGGCTTTCCCTCTGTTCGCTCCGTAGAAAATTTTGATTTACTATGCCGCGAAACCCTTCAGGATATGGTGGGGGTGATCCGAATGACTGAATGTGATGCATGACTCTGAACCGCTGAGGTACTCAGGGATGGGGGCTGGAGCAGTCACAGCCAGGCTGACTTGGCGGGTGATCTTCTTTTGCACCCTGTTTGTTGGGCGCCCTTTTTGGATCATCAGGGACCCTTTCGGCGCGGGGTACCCGTTTACGTCATTGTTTTGCACGGGTGCAATTGCTTGATTCGAATGCCCCACGGGTGGTGGTGGAGGAGCTCCGTGGGCGATGTCGCCTGGTACATGTGCGGGTTCGAACCCGGGGTTGAGGATCTGCCATCGCATCTGGGTCAAACCCTCGCTGAGTTTTTGGAACTCGCGGCAATCCTTCAGCATGTGGCTGGCCTTCGTTTTGTCATCCTGCTTGTCGATGTAGAAGTGGATGATGCATGGGCCCAACAATTTGTTGTATCCCGAGGGTTCGTCGTCGTGGCCGCGGCGCTGCCACGTTTGCTATGGACGTCCTCCATCGCGGAAGTTGTTTCCACAGTATCTGTCGTTGTTGCGGTTGTTGTCGTTGCGGCGGTCGGCGTAGCCAGCCGCAACCATGTCGGGTCTATCACAATCGTCGTAGATGCGTGATCTTCGCTTGCTATGGCGCTCGCGTCGGCGGTCGTAGTCATATTCCTCATCCGAATGTGCTCGGCGGACGGAGTCCTCGCCATCTTCCCACCTGTTGGCGATGTCCATGAGGTGGTCGAGTGTCTTGGGCTTTACGCGCCTAAGTTCCTCCTTGAAGTCAGGGCGCTTGACGCCGTCCTTGAAGGCGTCGATCGTTCTCTCCTTGGAGATATGCGTCGCGGAGTTCTTGATGTTGGACCAGCATAGTATATATGAGCGAATGGATTCGCCCGTTTGTTGAGTGCAGGCCCGCAGCTCCTCGATCGAGGCTGGCCGCTTGCTGGTGCCTTTAAAGTTTCGGATGAAACTATACGCCAGCTCCTCCCAGCTTTGGGTGGATCCTGAGGACAGGCTGCTGAGCCAGATCCAGGTTGCGCCTATCAGCTGTAGCTGAAGGCATTGCAGGGCGGTGTTCTTGTTTCCGCCGTGGAGCTTGACGGACGACAGGTGGTCGCTGAGCCAGGATTTCGGGTCATGTGTCCTGTCGAACTTCGGAGTGTCCGAAGGAAGCTTGAAATTTCCCAGCATCCGCGTTCACCAAACAGATCTGCTAAAGCATCGAGCTCCGCAGAGTTCTCTGTCGTCGTCCTCTTCGGATTCGTTTGAGCACGCGTGCTTGGAACGTGCCTTGTCGACCTTGCGCTGGGAAAGGTCGTTTCGAGCCTCGTAGTAGCGACTGCGACGTCTTGGGCTCTTGCGTCGTCTAGGTAGATCGTGCTCGTCTTCCTCTTCGTTTGATGAGTGAGTGGGCTACGGTTGAATCTGACCGTAGCCTTCTTCTTTGGCTCCGTAGGAACTTACCCATGGAGCGCAGCACCGACGAGTCCGAGTCTGGCTAATGCAGACTTGTGCATAGCTCTCTTAGGGTCCCCCACCAGAAGTGGATGGGACGCGAGATATGTGGTGACTGCCATGATCGCAGCTTGCGGCGTCTTCGGGATGACGTTGCCGTTGACGTCCATCTCCATGAAGGACGTGTTGAGGGTTCGGGTGACCTCACGACGTGCAACAGGATCCATGTGCTCTGTGCGAGAGCGATGCTTGTTGGCATTGTTGCCGTGCGAGCTAGAGGCGCCAACTGATGCAGCCCGTCCTCCGACCGCGACTACATCTACTCCCACGAGCTACCCAAGTGGACCCATGACTCGCGCCCGAGCCAAACTCCTTCAAACTAAGGTGAACTCGCTCCTCTCCTTGTGTGACTTCGACACCCCCTTGGATGGCTTGCTACTTCACACGCAAACTCATGCATCATCAGTGAAGAAGCCACCATTCTTTGCCAGACTCAGCGGTACCGGTTGGTACAACCGTACTACCGCTCCAAGCGATCCTACCGCCCTACCGCCGCCACAGAGCACTCCTCGCCCAGAGGCAAGCGGTACTACGGTCCGCAACCCGGTACTACCGTGGCAGTACCGTGGCCTCTACCGCTTCATACCGCCAGCGCCTCCGACGGAAGCTCCAGGCCCTCAAGCGGTACTACCGCTCCCGGAGCGGTACTACCGGTTACCACCGGTACTACCGGTTACCGGGCCGGTACTACCGGTCCTGCCAGACCCTGATCGCCTCAGTTCCCACATGCCTTGTAACCCAACCTATCATCTATCTTTTCATTCGAAACTACCCTGTTTTGTGGCTGGACTATATAGCCCCCACCTCTATTGTAAAAGCTTAGACTTGGATAATAATAGATATTAAGGAGAGCCTTTGAGGACTTATATCTATTGGTCTCATGCTCCTACCAAGGAGCACCGGATTATCCACCCACCTCTTGGATCTTGCTTAAGTGCGTTCAAGTTGTACAAGGCCTTGGGTTCTCGGTGTCTCGCCCCCAAGTCGTCAAGATCTCACCAAGCACCTCATTCCCCGTTGTTGGCGTGGAGAGCGAGCTTCGCCCAACACCGATCCTAGGGATTATGTTGGACCGGTTGCCACCGGCGTGAGGAGTAGGCGTGTATCGTGTTTTGGTGTGCGTGTGTTCGTGGTTTTCATCGCCTTTCCCGATTTCATACCCGACCACCCCTTTTCCCCTCGTTTCTCGTGGAATTCGTGAAAGATCGGGCCAACCCCAGGGTTACCCCATAACATATTGGTATCAAGAGCACGGTTGATCACGAATTTCCCCCCAATTTTTCTTTTATCCGCCTTACAATCGAAAATCCTACCAAAAAGAGCCCCAATTTGCCTTCGGATCGATCTCTGGATTTGGTGAGTTTTTCGTGGTTTTGGTCCATAGATCTGTTGCTTTGGGAGTCGATCTATAGCCCCTGTTGCTTCTAGCCCATCCTTTCGGTCAGTTTTTCCACGAATTTGAGGTTTTTGGCAAGTTCACCTCGTTCCAGGCCTGTGCCAAGCGGTACTGCCGGCTGTGCAAGCGGTACTACCGCTAGTAACCGGTACTACCGGTAGTAAAGCGATTACCAGCTCACCGGTACTACCGCTCGTTACCAGCGGTACCGCCGCCACCGCTGCTCCCCGCCTTTGACGCCTCGATTTCGTTCGCTGACCTTTTCCACCTCGCTTGTTCGTGTTTCGCGTGTTTGTAGCCATTTTCACAACAGCTTCCGCATCAACGTCAACCCGCGCTCAACGACACCGCGACACTCGAACATCTTCCCCCACCAACGGTTGCAAGTCGTCAACGATACCAAAGGTATAACTTGCACCACCTTGACAGCCCCATATCTTCCTTTGTGTGTACCTATCCTATGAGAGCAACTCATTTTGTGTTTGTCTAAGCATTGTGCACTTGCCTTCGGAAAGTGAGAGTGTGAGGCCAAATACAAAAGCTAACATAGTAGAATAGCAAGGGAGAAAAAGGAAAAAGAATCAAAAAAAAAAGAGAACAAAAGAAAAAAAGAGAAAAAGATACATAATCCCCCAATAAAAAGAGAATACCAAGCTTGTAAGCCAAGAAAGAGAGAAGAAAGAGCGCACCGAGGCAAGTGCACAAATCTATTGCTTACACTCTTTTGGCAAACGAGTTGTGGTCTCTCCTTGTGTTGGCACGACATCCGAGCGTAGTCTTCGTTAGGACCTTTTGTGCTCATTTTCATAGTCGAGCTAACCCCATTTTTCTCCACGTGTGTGTTTTCCGTGTTTTTGGTAGATCGTATCCTTTTGCTTTTGATCTTTGGTTCTTTACCACGTAGGACAATAACCTTTTGCTTGGATCGTTTCGTTTGGTTTTTCCACAATCCTAACCTTCTACCAAAAGCCTTTGAGAGTTTTGCCATTTCACTTTGCACGCTTTTCGATCATTTGTGTGGCAATTGGTTTGATATAATCTCCAAGGTGAGGTAAAAGGCTAACTCTCCACACCCTTTTCTCTCCATATACAACCATTGTTGGCTTTGCATCATGGACAGGCATGGAGAGCCATCCCAACCACCACCACCTCCGGAGGATGATAACCAATTCATGACAAGATGGGACCATTGGAAGGTCCGAGGAGAATTCAATTATCGTTGTGAAACCCTCGAGCGGCGCCAAGATGAACAATTTAGCGAGGCCCGGGTGGAATTCAAGAACATTGACAACCGCTTCGAAGAAGTCCGTGGCCAAATGCATGCCATGCAACACAACCTCGGTCATCAAAATGAAGCTCTTGGTCGTGCACTCGCCTCAACGGATGAGAAGCTTCAACACATCATTGATGGACTCGCAAGGACACGCTCGCGCGAATCAAGCTCATCTCGGCACTCCTCAAGTGAATCAAGTGCACCTCGCCGTCACGCTTCAAGGCACCGAGATGGACCCGTCCTTCAATCCATGAGCTCTTCGCAAGCGGTACCATCTCCGCGTCACGCCGCAACGTCGAGCTACGATGGTGACCTCTCCGCAAGACCTCCAAGGCGCGAAGCGAACCGGCCACAACCAAGGGCACTTGTGATCCAACAAGAGCAACCTCGCATGGACCACCAAGGCCATCGCCGTCGACATGTACCTTCAACAACAAGTGAAGCATCCGAAGAGGACGAACAAGGTCATCATCGTCGTGAAGCACTCGAAGACCCTCCAAGGCGTCATCATCGACATGAGCGTCAACGTCGCCAACATGATGGTCATGGCGAGCCTCCTCCACAACAAGAAGAAGAAGAAGCGCATCCCATTGCGCATACGGCTCGACGTCCTCCTCGCCACAGGGCGCAAGACAATGCTCCTCGACATCACCCACGACAAGAACAAGAGCAAGCTCCCCAAGCTCGTCGTGAGGACCATCAACCTCCTCCTCGTCCTCAACCGCGACAACAAAACGAGCAAGCTCCCCAAGCTCGTCGTCAACAACAAGTCCCACCACCAAACGCGGCACCTCAACAACCGCAAGAGCAACGCAACAATCACCAAGCAAGACATGAGAGCTCGGATGATGATGATGATGACCGCCCAAATCATGGCAACCGACGCAACCGGAACCGCAATGGAGAAGAAACTTTCGGCAAGCTCAAATTCACCATGCCAAAGTTCACCGGTTCCAATGATCCCTAAGAATATCTCTCTTGGGAACTCAAGGTTGACAAGATCTTCCGCATGCACAACTATAGCAATGAGAAGATGATGGCCATGGCATCCCTCGAGTTTGATGAGTATGCCAACCTTTGGTGGGAACAAGTCCAACTTTCATGAAGCAAAGAAGAGCCTCCAATTGCAACTTGGCAAGACATGAAGGCCCATATGAGATCCCGCTTTGTTCCTTCGCACTACACGCGTGACCTTTTCAACAAGCTTCAAACGCTTAGTCAAGGAACAAAGACCGTGGAAGAGTATTTCAAGCAAATGGAGCTCAACATGATCCGTGCCAACATTGAGGAGCGAGATGAGCAAACAATGGCACGCTTCCTCAATGGCTTGAACCATCCTATCAAGCGCATCACCGAGTTCCAAAGGTACAACAACATGGTTGAGCTTGTGCACATTGCATCAAAGGCTGAACGTCAAGTGCAAGAGGACATCAAATTCAACAAGCCAAAGACGTACTTCACATACAAGCAAGCTCCAACCACTACTCCAACGACACCAAGTGGAAGCTCCCCAAGTACAACCAAGCTTCCCTTCAAGCCAACTATTCCCCAAGGAAAACAGCCCCCAAGTGGCAAACAAACACGCGATGATCAACCATTCAATGGTGAATTCTACAAGTGTGGAGGCAAAGGGCACAAGTCCAATGCATGTGGAAACAAAAAAGTTTTGTTCATCCATGACAACGGCGATGAAGAATACATGAGTGAAGAAGAGTTTGATGCAAGGGTCAAGGAAGCCATGGCAAGGCAACACTTGGAAGAGGACCAAGAACTTCTTGTGTGTGAGCATGACGCAAGTCCATCGCTTGTGGTCACAAGGGTCTTGACTACCCAAGCCAATGAAAATGAAGACCAACGCGAACATCTTCCAAACTCGTGCGGCATCAATGGGAAGTCCATCAAAGTTGTCATCGATGGAGGAAGTTGCCACAACCTCAAGCACGAATTGTGTGAGAAACTCACCCTTCACCCACATAGACACCCCTACCATATCCAATGGCTAAGTGATCAAGGATCCGTCAAGATCAAGCACACCGTCTCGGTGACGTTCTCCATTGGACACTACAAGGACACGGTGGAATGTGACGTGGTTCCAATGACGGTTTGTCACATGTTGCTCGGAAGGCCGTGGCAATATGACAAGTGTGCTTTGCATAATGGTCACTCAAACACCTACACCTTCAAATGGCTTGATAAAACTTGTGTGTTGCAACCAATGACTCCTAGCCAAATAATTGCGGACAATGCAAAGGCTTTAGCGAGGGCGCAATACGCAAAACCACCGTGTGAGAAGAGTGGTGAGCGAGAGAACCACACCATAGTGAGTGAGAGCTACAAGCCAAACTCGAGCGGAAAAACTAAGAGTGTTCTTCTTGCCACCAAAAGTGAGATGAGAGAAGTGAGGAACAACCCAACCATCTTGCACTACGTCCTCGTATGCAAGGGACTAGCGCAAGGAACTAATGACTTGACAAATATTCCTCCTTCTTTGATGGCTGTTTTGCAGGAATTCCAAGATGTATTTCCCGAAGAGCTGCCTCATGGCCTTCCTCCTCTTCGTGGAATCGAAACCGTGATTGACCTCATACCGGCGCACCACTACCAAACCGCTGCGTATCGCACAAACCGGAAGAGACAAAGGAGATCGGCGTCAAATCAACCAACTCGTCTCCAAAGGTTTGATCCAAGTAAGCACTAGCCCAAGCGCAGTTCCGTGATCCTAGTCCCAAACGGATGATACGTTGCGGTTATGCATGGACCCGTCAATCAATGCTATCACCGTGCGTTATCGACATCCTATACCGCGTCTTGATGACATGCTTGATGAGTTATGTGGAGCCACTATATTTTGAAAATTGATCTTCGTAGTGGCTACCATCAAATTCGCATGGTGAAGGTGATGAGTGGAAAACCTTCAAGACCAAGCTTGGTCTATATGAATGGTTGGTTATGCCTTTTGGCTTATCCAATGACCCATCTACCTTCATGCGCCTCATGAACCATATTTTGCGGTCACTCATTGGAAAGAGTGTAGTTGTTTACTTTGATGACATTCTTGTCTATAGCAAGTCACTAGAGGAGCATGTTACTCATGTTAAGGAGGTCTTACAAATCCTTCGTCATGAAAAGCTTTATGCTAACCTCCCAAGTGCACTTTTGCAAGAGACAAGCTGATTTTCCTTGGTTTTGTCGTGTCTTCTAATGGCATTGAAGTTGATGTATCAAAAGTCAAGGACATACGAGATTGGCCCACTCCTACAAATGTTAGTGAACTTCGTAGTTTTCATGGGTTGGCTGGCTTTTACCGTCGCTTTGTGAAAGATTTTTCCACAATTGCTTGCCCCCTCAACGAATTGACCAAGAAGAATGTCACGTTCGTTTGGGGAAAAGCACAACAAAAGGCTTTTGATGAGCTCAAAAGGAGGCTCACCGAAGCACCACTTCTTGCATTGCCGGATTTCACAAAAACCTTTGAGATTGAATGTGACGCTAGTGGTATTGGCATTGGTGGCGTCCTTATGCAAAATGGGCGTCCTATTGCTTACCATAGTGAGAAACTTGATGGCGCACGTCTCAATTATCCCATTTATGACAAAGAACTTTTTGCCTTGGTTCGTGTTCTTCAAGTGTGGCAACACTATCTTTGGCCCAAAGAATTTATAATCCATTCCGACCATGAGTCGTTGAAGTACCTTAAGGGCCAAGCCAACTTGAGTAAAAGGCACGCAAAGTGGGTTGAGTTTATGGAGTCTTTTCCTTACATTGTAAAATACAAGAAGGGCAAAGAAAACGTGGTGGCGGACGCCTTGTCTCGCAAAACCACAAGCCTTCTTACACGACTCGAAGTCAATGTTTTGGGTCTTGAGGACATCAAATCTTTGTGCAGCGTCCGATTCTTTCTTTGGACCAATATTTGCACAATGTTCAATAGACAAAGGGATTGACGATTTCTATTTGCACAAGGGTTTTCTTTTCAAACAAAACAAGCTTTGCATCCCAAAATCCTCTCTCCAACTTTTGCTTCTTCAAGAGTCCCATGGTGGAGGCCTTATGGGTCACTTTGGCCGTGACAAGACATATGACATGCTCTCCACTCACTACTTTTGGCCAAAGATGAAGCGCGACGTGGAGCGCCACGTTCTACGATGCACTACTTGTATCCAAGCTAAGTCTAAGTCCAACCCCTTTGGTCTTTATATGCCATTGCCTATTCCTCATACACCTTGGTCGGACATTAGCATGGATTTTGTATTAGGCTTGCCTAGATCTAAACATGGTCACGATTCCATATTTGTAGTCGTGGATCGCTTTTCAAAAATGGCACATTTCATTCCGTGCCATAAGACCGATGATGCTTCACATGTGGCAAATTTGTTTTTCAGGGAAATAATTCGGCTACACGGCGTGCCAAGAACAATCGTCTCCGACCGTGACGTAAAATTCATGAGCTACTTCTGGAAGACCCTCATGGCCAAGCTCGGCATCAAGCTCCTCTTCTCGTCCGCCTCGCATCCTCAAACCGATGGACAAACCGAGGTAGTCAATCAAGTCTTGGCACACTTCTCCGGGTTGATAAAGAAGAACCTTAAAGACCGGGAGGAATGCATTCCACGCCGAGTTCGCCTACAACCGCGCCAAGCACTCCACCACCATGAGGAGCCCGTTCATGATCGTCTATGGCTTCGAGCCTCTCACCGCGCTCGATATCCTTCCGCTTCCACTTCATGAACGAGCCAATATGGACGTTTTCAAGCGTGCCCAAGCAATGATGAAACTCCATGAAGACACACGAGCTACTATCGAGCAACAAGCCCTTCGCCAAGCATCAAGGCTAAACAAGGGCAAGAAAGAGATGATCTTTGAGGAGGGCGACCTTGTATGGATACACTTGAGTAAAGACCGCTTCCCCAAGGAACGCGACTCCAAGCTAAAGCCACGAGGCGATGGACCATTCAAGGTGCTAAAGAGGATAAACAACAACGCCTATGTGATCGATATACCGACTTCGAAGTATCTTGTGAGCTCGACATTCAATGTCAAGGACCTCTCACCCTACCATGGCGAAGAGGAAGTTGTGACGGTTGAAGAGTCGAGGACGACTCTTTCCCAAGGGGGGGGGAGCTGATGCAGCCCGTCGGCCCGCGACTACATCTACTCCCACGAGCTACCCAAGTGGACCCATGACTCGCGCCCAGCCAAACTCCTTCAAACTAAGGTGAACTCGCTCCTCTCCTTGTGTGACTTGACACCCCTTGGATGGCTTGCTACTTCACCGCAAACTCATGCATCATCAGTGCAGAAGAAGCCACCGATTGTCGCCAGACTCAAGCGGTACTACCGTTGGTACCGTACTACCGGCTCAATGTCTACCGCCTCGCCCTACCGCTCGCCACAGAGAGCACTGCTCCTCGCCCCAGAGGCAAGCGGTACTACCGGTCCTGCAACCGGTACTACCGGTGGCCGGTACTACCGCCCCCTACTACCGCTCGCCACTGACGCCTCCGACGGAAGCTCCAGGCCCTCAAGCGGTACTACCGCTCCGGAAGCGGTACTACCGGTTACCACCGGTACTACCGGTTGCCGGACCCTGATCGCCTCAGTTCGGCCCTGTGCCTTGTAACCCAACCTATCATCTATCTTTTCATTCCGAAACTACCCCTGTTTTGTGGCTGGACTATATATAGCCCCCACCCTCTATTGTAAACGCTTAGACTTGGATAATAATAGATATTAAGGAAACCCTTTGAGGACTTATATCTATTGGTCTCATGCTCCTACCAAGGAGCACCGGATTATCCACCCACCTCTTGGATCTTGCTTAAGTGCGTTCAAGTTGTACAAGGCCTTGGGTTCTCGGTGTCTCGCCCCCAAGTCGTCAAGATCTCACCAAGCACCTCGTCCCCCGTTGTTGGCGTGGAGAGCGAGCTTCGCCCAACACCGATCCTAGGGATTATGTTGGACCGGTTGCCACCGGAGTGAGGAGTAGGCGTGTATCGTGTTTTGGTGTGCGTGTGTTCGTGGTTTTCATCGCCTTTCCCGATTTCATACCCGACCACCCCTTTTCCCCTCGTTTCTCGTGGAATTCGTGAAAGATCGGGCCAACCCCAGGGTTACCCCATAACATATTGGTATCAAGAGCACGGTTGATCACGAATTTCCCCCCAATTTTTCTTTTATCCGCCTTACAATCGAAAATCCTACCAAAAAGAGCCCCAATTTGCCTTCGGATCGATCTCTGGATTTGGTGAGTTTTTCGTGGTTTTGGTCCATAGATCTGTTGCTTTGGGAGTCGATCTATAGCCCCTGTTGCTTCTAGCCCATCCTTTCGGTGGCTTTTTCCACGAATTTGAGGTTTTGGCAAGTTCACCTCGTTCGAACTGTGCCAAGTATCGCGGTGTGCAAGCGGTACTACCGCTAGTAACCGTACTACGGTAGTACAATGATACTACCGCTCACCGGTACTACCGCTCGTTACGGCGGTACTCGCCACCGTAGTGCTCCACCTTTGACGCCTCGATTTCGTCACGACCTTTTCCACCTCGCTTGTTCGTGTTTCGGCGTGTTTGTAGCCATTTTCACAACAGTTCCGCATCAACGTCAACCCCGCTCAACGACACGCGACACTCGAACATCTTCCCCACCAACGGTTGCAAGTCGTCGATACCAAAGGTATAACTTGCACCACCTTGACATATCTTCCTTTGTGTGTACCTATCCTATGAGAGCAACTCATTTTGTGTTTGTCTAAGCATTGTGCACTTGCCTTCGGAAAGTGAGAGTGTGAGGCCAAATACAAAAGCTAACATAGTAGAATAGCAAGGGAGAAAAAGGAAAAAGAATCAAAAAAAAAAGAGAACAAAAGAAAAAAAGAGAAAAAGATACATAATCCCCCAATAAAAAGAGAATACCAAGCTTGTAAGCCAAGAAAGAGAGAAGAAAGAGCGCACCGAGGCAAGTGCACAAATCTATTGCTTACACTCTTTTGGCAAACGAGTTGTGGTCTCTCCTTGTGTTGGCACGACATCCGAGCGTAGTCTTCGTTAGGACCTTTTGTGCTCATTTTCATAGTCGAGCTAACCCCATTTTTCTCCACGTGTGTGTTTTCCGTGTTTTTGGTAGATCGTATCCTTTTGCTTTTGATCTTTGGTTCTTTACCACGTAGGACAATAACCTTTTGCTTGGATCGTTTCGTTTGGTTTTTCCACAATCCTAACCTTCTACCAAAAGCCTTTGAGAGTTTTGCCATTTCACTTTGCACGCTTTTCGATCATTTGTGTGGCAATTGGTTTGATATAATCTCCAAGGTGAGGTAAAAGGCTAACTCTCCACACCCTTTTCTCTCCATATACAACCATTGTTGGCTTTGCATCATGGACAGGCATGGAGAGCCATCCCAACCACCACCACCTCCGGAGGATGATAACCAATTCATGACAAGATGGGACCATTGGAAGGTCCGAGGAGAATTCAATTATCGTTAGAAACCTCGAGCCAAGATGAACAATTTAGCGAGGCCGGTGGAATTCAAGAACATTGACAACCGTCAAGAAGTCCGTGGCCAAATGCATGCCATGCAACACAACCTCGGTCATCAAAATGAAGCTCTTGGTCGTGCACTCGCCTCGGATGAGAAGCTTCAACACATCATTGATGGACTCGCAAGGACACGCTCGCGCGAATCAAGCTCATCTCGGCACTCCTCAAGTGAATCAAGTGCACCTCGCCGTCACGCTTCAAGGCACCGAGATGGACCCGTCCTTCAATCCATGAGCTCTTCGCAAGCGGTACCATCTCCGCGTCACGCCGCAACGTCGAGCTACGATGGTGACCTCTCCGCAAGACCTCCAAGGCGCGAAGCGAACCGGCCACAACCAAGGTCACTTGTGATCCAACAAGAGCAACCTCGCATGGACCACCAAGGCCATCGCCGTCGACATGTACCTTCAACAACAAGTGAAGCATCCGAAGAGGACGAACAAGGTCATCATCGTCGTGAAGCACTCGAAGACCCTCCAAGGCGTCATCATCGACATGAGCGTCCGTCGCCAACATGATGGTCATGGCGAGCCTCCTCCACAACAAGAAGAAGAAGCGCATCCCATTGCGCATACGGCTCGACGTCCTCCTCGCCACAGGGCGCAAGACAATGCTCCTCGACATCACCCACGACAAGAACAAGAGCAAGCTCCCCAAGCTCGTCGTGAGGACCATCAACCTCCTCCTCGTCCTCAACATGACAACAAACGAGCAAGCTCCCCAAGCTCGTCGTCAACAAGTCCCACCACCAAACGCGGCACCTCAACAACCGCAGAGCAACGCAACAATCACCAAGCAAGACATGAGAGCTCGGATGATGATGATGACCGCCCAAATCATGGCAACCCTTAACGGAACCGCAATGGAGAAGAAACTTTCGGCAAGCTCAAATTCACCATGCCAAAGTTCACCGGTTCCAATGATCCCTAAGAATATCTCTCTTGGGAACTCAAGGTTGACAAGATCTTCCGCATGCACAACTATAGCAATGAGAAGATGATGGCCATGGCATCCCTCGAGTTTGATGAGTATGCCAACCTTTGGTGGGAACAAGTCCAACTCGCTCGCGAAGCAAAAGAAGAGCCTCCAATTGCAACTTGGCAAGACATGAAGGCCCATATGAGATCCCGCTTTGTTCCTTCGCACTACACGCGTGACCTTTTCAACAAGCTTCAAACGCTTAGTCAAGGAACAAAGACCGTGGAAGAGTATTTCAAGCAAATGGAGCTCAACATGATCCGTGCCAACATTGAGGAGCGAGATGAGCAAACAATGGCACGCTTCCTCAATGGCTTGAACCATCCTATCAAGCGCATCACCGAGTTCCAAAGGTACAACAACATGGTTGAGCTTGTGCACATTGCATCAAAGGCTGAACGTCAAGTGCAAGAGGACATCAAATTCAACAAGCCAAAGACGTACTTCACATACAAGCAAGCTCCAACCACTACTCCAACGACACCAAGTGGAAGCTCCCCAAGTACAACCAAGCTTCCCTTCAAGCCAACTATTCCCCAAGGAAAACAGCCCCCAAGTGGCAAACAAACACGCGATGATCAACCATTCAATGGTGAATTCTACAAGTGTGGAGGCAAAGGGCACAAGTCCAATGCATGTGGAAACAAAAAAGTTTTGTTCATCCATGACAACGGCGATGAAGAATACATGAGTGAAGAAGAGTTTGATGCAAGGGTCAAGGAAGCCATGGCAAGGCAACACTTGGAAGAGGACCAAGAACTTCTTGTGTGTGAGCATGACGCAAGTCCATCGCTTGTGGTCACAAGGGTCTTGACTACCCAAGCCAATGAAAATGAAGACCAACGCTCGAACATCTTCCAAACTCGTGCCGGCATCAATGGGAAGTCCATCAAAGTTGTCATCGATGGAGGAAGTTGCCACAACCTCGCAAGCACGGAATTGTGTGAGAAACTCACCCTTCACCCACATAGACACCCCTACCATATCCAATGGCTAAGTGATCAAGGATCCGTCAAGATCAAGCACACCGTCTCGGTGACGTTCTCCATTGGACACTACAAGGACACGGTGGAATGTGACGTGGTTCCAATGACGGTTTGTCACATGTTGCTCGGAAGGCCGTGGCAATATGACAAGTGTGCTTTGCATAATGGTCACTCAAACACCTACACCTTCAAATGGCTTGATAAAACTTGTGTTGCAACCAATGACTCCTAGCCAAATAATTGCGGACAATGCAAAGGCTTTAGCGAGGCGCACATAAAACACCGTGTGAGAAGAGTGGTGAGCGAGAGAACCACACCATAGTGAGTGAGAGCTACAAGCCAAACTCGAGCGGAAAAACTAAGAGTGTTCTTCTTGCCACCAAAGTGAGATGAGAGAAGTGAGGAACAACCCAACCATCTTGCACTACGCCGTCCTCGTATGCAAGGGACTAGCGCAAGGAACTAATGACTTGACAAATATTCCTCCTTCTTTGATGGCTGTTTTGCAGAATTCCAAGATGTATTTCGAAGAGCTGCCTCATGGCCTTCCTCCTCTTCGTGGAATCGAATCGCATTGACCTCATACCAAGACCACTACCAAACCGCGCCGCGTATCACACAAACCCGGAAGAGACGAAGGAGAAATCAACCAACTCGTCTCCAAAGGTTTGATCCAAGTAAGCACTAGCCCAAGCGCGGTTCCCGTGATCCTAGTCCCGAAAACGGATGATACGTTGCGGTTATGCATGGACTGCCGTCCAATCAATGCTATCACCGTGCGTTATCGACATCCTATACCGCGTCTTGATGACATGCTTGATGAGTTATGTGGAGCCACTATATTTTTGAAAATTGATCTTCGTAGTGGCTACCATCAAATTCGCATGGCTGAAGGTGATGAGTGGAAAACCGCCTTCAAGACCAAGCTTGGTCTATATGAATGGTTGGTTATGCCTTTTGGCTTATCCAATGACCCATCTACCTTCATGCGCCTCATGAACCATATTTTGCGGTCACTCATTGGAAAGAGTGTAGTTGTTTACTTTGATGACATTCTTGTCTATAGCAAGTCACTAGAGGAGCATGTTACTCATGTTAAGGAGGTCTTACAAATCCTTCGTCATGAAAAGCTTTATGCTAACCTCCCCAAGTGCACTTTTGCAAGAGACAAGCTGATTTTCCTTGGTTTTGTCGTGTCTTCTAATGGCATTGAAGTTGATGTATCAAAAGTCAAGGACATACGAGATTGGCCCACTCCTACAAATGTTAGTGAACTTCGTAGTTTTCATGGGTTGGCTGGCTTTACCGTCGCTTTGTGAAAGATTTTTCCACAATTGCTTGCCCCTCAACGAATTGACCAAGAAGAATGTCACGCCTGTTGGGGAAAAGCACAACAAAAGGCTTTGATGAGCTCAAAGGAGGCTCACCAAGCACCACTTCTTGCATTGGATTTCACAAAACCTTTGAGATTGAATGTGACGCTAGTGGTATTGGCATTGGTGGCGTCCTTATGCAAAATGGGCGCCCTATTGCTTACCATAGTGAGAAACTTGATGGCGACGTCTCAATTATCCCATTTATGACAAAGAACTTTTGCCTTGGTTCGTGTTCTTCAAGTGTGGCAACACTATCTTTGGCCCAAAGAATTTATAATCCATTCGACCATGAGTCGTTGAAGTACCTTAAGGGCCAAGCCAACTTGAGTAAAAGGCACGCAAAGTGGGTTGAGTTTATGGAGTCTTTTCTTACATTGTAAAATACAAGAAGGGCAAAGAAAAGTGGTGGCGCCTTGTCTCAAAAACACAAGCCTTCTTACGACTCGAAGTCAATGTTTTGGGTCTTGAGGACATCAAATCTTTATGCCGTCCGATTCTTTCTTTGGACCAATATTTGCACAATGTTCAATAGACAAAGGGATTGATTTCTATTTGCACAAGGGTTTTCTTTTCAAACAAAACAAGCTTTGCATCCCAAAATCCTCTCTCCAACTTTTGCTTCTTCAAGAGTCCCATGGTGGAGGCCTTATGGGTCACTTTGGCCGTGACAAGACATATGACATGCTCTCCACTCACTACTTTTGGCCAAAGATGAAGCGCGACGTGGAGCGCCACGCTCGATGCACTACTTGTATCCAAGCTAAGTCTAAGTCCAACCCCTTTGGTCTTTATATGCCATTGCCTATTCCTCATACACCTTGGTCGGACATTAGCATGGATTTTGTATTAGGCTTGCCTAGATCTAAACATGGTCACGATTCCATATTTGTAGTCGTGGATCGCTTTTCAAAAATGGCACATTTCATTCCGTGCCATAAGACCGATGATGCTTCACATGTGGCAAATTTGTTTTTCAGGGAAATAATTCGGCTACACGGCGTGCCAAGAACAATCGTCTCCGACCGTGACGTAAAATTCATGAGCTACTTCTGGAAGACCCTCATGGCCAAGCTCGGCATCAAGCTCCTCTTCTCGTCCGCCTCGCATCCTCAAACCGATGGACAAACCGAGGTAGTCAATCGAAGTCTTGGCACACTTCTCCGGGTATTGATAAAGAAGAACCTTAAAGACTGGGAGGAATGCATTCCACACGCCGAGTTCGCCTACAACCGCGCCAAGCACTCCACCACCATGAGGAGCCCGTTCATGATCGTCTATGGCTTCGAGCCTCTCACCGCGCTCGATATCCTTCCGCTTCCACTTCATGAACGAGCCAATATGGACGTTTTCAAGCGTGCCCAAGCAATGATGAAACTCCATGAAGACACACGAGCTACTATCGAGCAACAAGCCCTTCGCCAAGCATCAAGGCTAAACAAGGGCAAGAAAGAGATGATCTTTGAGGAGGGCGACCTTGTATGGATACACTTGAGTAAAGACCGCTTCCCCAAGGAACGCGACTCCAAGCTAAAGCCACGAGGCGATGGACCATTCAAGGTGCTAAAGAGGATAAACAACAACGCCTATGTGATCGATATACCGACTTCGAAGTATCTTGTGAGCTCGACATTCAATGTCAAGGACCTCTCACCCTACCATGGCGAAGAGGAAGTTGTGACGGTTGAAGAGTCGAGGCGACTCTTTCCCAAGGGGAGCTGATGCAGCCGTCCTCCGACCGACTACATCTACTCCCGAGCTACCCAAGTGGACCCATGACTGCGCCGAGCCAAACTCCTTCAAACTAAGGTGAACTTCGCTCTCTCCTTGTGTGACTTGACACCTTGGATGGCTTGCTACTTCACACGCAAACTATGCATCATCAGTGCGAAGAAGCCACCGATTCTCGCCAGACTCAGCGGTACTAGGTTGGTACAACCGTACTACCGCTCAAGCGTCCTACCGCCTCGCCGCTTCGCCACAGAGCCTTGCTCCCTCAGAGGCAAGCGGTACTACCGGTCCTGCAGATACTACGGTGGCACCGCGTACCCTACTACCGCCATCGACGCGCCTACGGAAGCTCCAGCCCTCAAGCGGTACTACCGCTCGAAGCGGCATTACCACCAGTACTACCGGTTTGGGACCCTGATCGCCTCGATTCGCCCATGCCTTGTAACCCAACCTATCATCTATCTTTTCATTCCGAAACTACCCCTGTTTTGTGGCTGGACTATATATAGCCCCCACCCTCTATTGTAAACGCTTAGACTTGGATAATAATAGATATTAAGGAAACCCTTTGAGGACTTATATCTATTGGTCTCATGCTCCTACCAAGGAGCACCGGATTATCCACCCACCTCTTGGATCTTGCTTAAGTGCGTTCAAGTTGTACAAGGCCTTGGGTTCTCGGTGTCTCGCCCCCAAGTCGTCAAGATCTCACCAAGCACCTCGTCCCCCGTTGTTGGCGTGGAGAGCGAGCTTCGCCCAACACCGATCCTAGGGATTATGTTGGACGGTTGCCAGGAGTGAGGAGTAGGCGTGTATCGTGTTTTGGTGTGCGTGTGTTCGTGGTTTTCATCGCCTTCGATTTCATACCCGACCACTTTTCCCTCGTTTCGTGGAATTCGTGAAAGATCGGGCCAACCCAGGTTACCCCATAACATATTGGTATCAAGAGCACGGTTGATCACTTAATTTCCCCAATTTTTCTTTTATCCGCTTTACAATCGAAAATCCTACCAAAAAGAGCCCCAATTTGCCTTCGGATCGATCTCTGGATTTGGTGAGTTTTTCGTGGTTTTGGTCCATAGATCTGTTGCTTTGGGAGTCGATCTATAGCCCCTGTTGCTTCTAGCCCATCCTTTCGGTCAGTTTTTCCACGAATTTGAGGTTTTGGCAAGTTCACCTCGTTCTGTGCTGTGCCAGCGGTCTTGCCGCTGTAGTAAGCGGTACTACCGGTAGTACAAGCGGTACTACCGCTCACCGGTACTACCGCCGTTACCAGCGGTACTACCGCCATTAGTGCTCCCCGCCTTTGACGCCTCGATTTCGTCACGACCTTTTCCACCTCGCTTGTTCGTGTTTGGCGTGTTTGTAGCCATTTTCACAACTTCGCATCAACGTCAACCCGCTCAACGACACCGCGACACTCGAACATCTTCCCCCACCAACGGTTGCAAGTCGTCAACGATACCAAAGGTATAACTTGCACCACCTTGACAGCCCCATATCTTCCTTTGTGTGTACCTATCCTATGAGAGCAACTCATTTTGTGTTTGTCTAAGCATTGTGCACTTGCCTTCGGAAAGTGAGAGTGTGAGGCCAAATACAAAAGCTAACATAGTAGAATAGCAAGGGAGAAAAAGGAAAAAGAATCAAAAAAAAAAGAGAACAAAAGAAAAAAAGAGAAAAAGATACATAATCCCCCAATAAAAAGAGAATACCAAGCTTGTAAGCCAAGAAAGAGAGAAGAAAGAGCGCACCGAGGCAAGTGCACAAATCTATTGCTTACACTCTTTTGGCAAACGAGTTGTGGTCTCTCCTTGTGTTGGCACGACATCCGAGCGTAGTCTTCGTTAGGACCTTTTGTGCTCATTTTCATAGTCGAGCTAACCCCATTTTTCTCCACGTGTGTGTTTTCCGTGTTTTTGGTAGATCGTATCCTTTTGCTTTTGATCTTTGGTTCTTTACCACGTAGGACAATAACCTTTTGCTTGGATCGTTTCGTTTGGTTTTTCCACAATCCTAACCTTCTACCAAAAGCCTTTGAGAGTTTTGCCATTTCACTTTGCACGCTTTTCGATCATTTGTGTGGCAATTGGTTTGATATAATCTCCAAGGTGAGGTAAAAGGCTAACTCTCCACACCCTTTTCTCTCCATATACAACCATTGTTGGCTTTGCATCATGGACAGGCATGGAGAGCCATCCCAACCACCACCACCTCCGGAGGATGATAACCAATTCATGACAAGATGGGACCATTGGAAGGTCCGAGGAGAATTCAATTATCGTTGTGAAACCCTCGAGCGGCGCCAAGATGAACAATTTAGCGAGGCCCGGGTGGAATTCAAGAACATTGACAACCGCTTCGAAGAAGTCCGTGGCCAAATGCATGCCATGCAACACAACCTCGGTCATCAAAATGAAGCTCTTGGTCGTGCACTCGCCTCAACGGATGAGAAGCTTCAACACATCATTGATGGACTCGCAAGGACACGCTCGCGCGAATCAAGCTCATCTCGGCACTCCTCAAGTGAATCAAGTGCACCTCGCCGTCACGCTTCAAGGCACCGAGATGGACCCGTCCTTCAATCCATGAGCTCTTCGCAAGCGGTACCATCTCCGCGTCACGCCGCAACGTCGAGCTACGATGGTGACCTCTCCGCAAGACCTCCAAGGCGCGAAGCGAACCGGCCACAACCAAGGTCACTTGTGATCCAACAAGAGCAACCTCGCATGGACCACCAAGGCCATCGCCGTCGACATGTACCTTCAACAACAAGTGAAGCATCCGAAGAGGACGAACAAGGTCATCATCGTCGTGAAGCACTCGAAGACCCTCCAAGGCGTCATCATCGACATGAGCGTCAACGTCGCCAACATGATGGTCATGGCGAGCCTCCTCCACAACAAGAAGAAGAAGAAGCGCATCCCATTGCGCATACGGCTCGACGTCCTCCTCGCCACAGGGCGCAAGACAATGCTCCTCGACATCACCCACGACAAGAACAAGAGCAAGCTCCCCAAGCTCGTCGTGAGGACCATCAACCTCCTCCTCGTCCTCAACCGCGACAACAAAACGAGCAAGCTCCCCAAGCTCGTCAACAACAAGTCCCACCACCAAACGCGGCACCTCAACAACCGCAAGAGCGCAACAATCACCAAGCAAGACATGAGAGCTCGGATGATGATGATGACCGCCCAAATCATGGCAAGCGACGAACCGGAAAGCAATGGAGAAGAAACTTTCGGCAAGCTCAAATTCACCATGCCAAAGTTCACCGGTTCCAATGATCCCTAAGAATATCTCTCTTGGGAACTCAAGGTTGACAAGATCTTCCGCATGCACAACTATAGCAATGAGAAGATGATGGCCATGGCATCCCTCGAGTTTGATGAGTATGCCAACCTTTGGTGGGAACAAGTCCAACTCGCTCGCGAAGCAAAAGAAGAGCCTCCAATTGCAACTTGGCAAGACATGAAGGCCCATATGAGATCCCGCTTTGTTCCTTCGCACTACACGCGTGACCTTTTCAACAAGCTTCAAACGCTTAGTCAAGGAACAAAGACCGTGGAAGAGTATTTCAAGCAAATGGAGCTCAACATGATCCGTGCCAACATTGAGGAGCGAGATGAGCAAACAATGGCACGCTTCCTCAATGGCTTGAACCATCCTATCAAGCGCATCACCGAGTTCCAAAGGTACAACAACATGGTTGAGCTTGTGCACATTGCATCAAAGGCTGAACGTCAAGTGCAAGAGGACATCAAATTCAACAAGCCAAAGACGTACTTCACATACAAGCAAGCTCCAACCACTACTCCAACGACACCAAGTGGAAGCTCCCCAAGTACAACCAAGCTTCCCTTCAAGCCAACTATTCCCCAAGGAAAACAGCCCCCAAGTGGCAAACAAACACGCGATGATCAACCATTCAATGGTGAATGCTACAAGTGTGGAGGCAAAGGGCACAAGTCCAATGCATGTGGAAACAAAAAAGTTTTGTTCATCCATGACAACGGCGATGAAGAATACATGAGTGAAGAAGAGTTTGATGCAAGGGTCAAGGAAGCCATGGCAAGGCAACACTTGGAAGAGGACCAAGAACTTCTTGTGTGTGAGCATGACGCAAGTCCATCGCTTGTGGTCACAAGGGTCTTGACTACCCAAGCCAATGAAAATGAAGACCAACGCTCGAACATCTTCCAAACTCGTGCCGGCATCAATGGGAAGTCCATCAAAGTTGTCATCGATGGAGGAAGTTGCCACAACCTCGCAAGCACGGAATTGTGTGAGAAACTCACCCTTCACCCACATAGACACCCCTACCATATCCAATGGCTAAGTGATCAAGGATCCGTCAAGATCAAGCACACCGTCTCGGTGACGTTCTCCATTGGACACTACAAGGACACGGTGGAATGTGACGTGGTTCCAATGACGGTTTGTCACATGTTGCTCGGAAGGCCGTGGCAATATGACAAGTGTGCTTTGCATAATGGTCACTCAAACACCTACACCTTCAAATGGCTTGATAAAACTTGTGTGTTGCAACCAATGACTCCTAGCCAAATAATTGCGGACAATGCAAAGGCTTTAGCGAGGGCAATCATAAAACCACCGTGTGAGAAGAGTGGTGAGCGAGAGAACCACACCATAGTGAGTGAGAGCTACAAGCCAAACTCGGCGGAAAAACTAAGAGTGTTCTTCTTGCCACCAACAGTGAGATGAGAGAAGTGAGGAACAACCCAACCATCTTGCACTACGTCCTCGTATGCAAGGGACTAGCGCAAGGAACTAATGACTTGACAAATATTCCTCCTTCTTTGATGGCTGTTTTGCAGGAATTCCAAGATGTATTTCCCGAAGAGCTGCCTCATGGCCTTCCTCCTCTTCGTGGAATCGAGCACCGCATTGACCTCATACCGGCGCACTACCAAACCGCTGCGTATCGCACAAACCGGAAGAGACAAAGGAGATCGGCGTCAAATCAACCAACTCGTCTCCAAAGGTTTGATCCAAGTAAGCACTAGCCCAAGCGGTTCCGTGATCCTAGTCCCCAAAGCGGATGATACGTTGCGGTTATGCATGGATGCCGTCCAATCAATGCTATCACCGTGCGTTATCGACATCCTATACCGCGTCTTGATGACATGCTTGATGAGTTATGTGGAGCCACTATATTTTGAAAATTGATCTTCGTAGTGGCTACCATCAAATTCGCATGGTCAAGGTGATGAGTGGAAAACCGCCTTCAAGACCAAGCTTGGTCTATATGAATGGTTGGTTATGCCTTTTGGCTTATCCAATGACCCATCTACCTTCATGCGCCTCATGAACCATATTTTTGGTCACTCATTGGAAAGAGTGTAGTTGTTTACTTTGATGACATTCTTGTCTATAGCAAGTCACTAGAGGAGCATGTTACTCATGTTAAGGAGGTCTTACAAATCCTTGTCATGAAAAGCTTTATGCTAACCTCCCAAGTGCACTTTTGCAAGAGACAAGCTGATTTTCCTTGGTTTTGTCGTGTCTTCTAATGGCATTGAAGTTGATGTATCAAAAGTCAAGGACATACGAGATTGGCCCACTCCTACAAATGTTAGTGAACTTCGTAGTTTTCATGGGTTGGCTGGCTTTTACCGTCGCTTTGTGAAAGATTTTTCCACAATTGCTTGCCCCCTCAATGAATTGACCAAGAAAAATGTCACGTTCGTTTGGGGAAAAGCACAACAAATGGCTTTTGATGAGCTCAAAAAGAGGCTCACCGAAGCACCACTTCTTGCATTGTCGGATTTCACAAAAACCTTTGAGATTGAATGTGACGCTAGTGGTATTGGCATTGGTGGCGTCCTTATGCAAAATGGGCGTCCTATTGCTTACCACAGTGAGAAACTTGATGGCGAACGCCTCAATTAACCCATTTATGACAAAGAACTTTTGCCTTGGTTCGTGTTCTTCAAGTGTGGCAACACTATCTTTGGCCCAAAGAATTTATAATCCATTCCGACCATGAGTCGTTGAAGTACCTTAAGGGCCAAGCCAACTTGAGTAAAAGGCACGCAAAGTGGGTTGAGTTTATGGAGTCTTTTCCTTACATTGTAAAATACAAGAAGGGCAAAGAAAACGTGGTGGCGGACGCCTTGTCTCGCAAAACCACAAGCCTTCTTACACGACTCGAAGTCAATGTTTTGGGTCTTGAGGACATCAAATCTTTGTACGCGTCCGATTCTTTCTTTGGACCAATATTTGCACAATGTTCAATAGACAAAGGGATTGACGATTTCTATTTGCACAAGGGTTTTCTTTTCAAACAAAACAAGCTTTGCATCCCAAAATCCTCTCTCCAACTTTTGCTTCTTCAAGAGTCCCATGGTGGAGGCCTTATGGGTCACTTTGGCCGTGACAAGACATATGACATGCTCTCCACTCACTACTTTTGGCCAAAGATGAAGCGCGACGTGGAGCGCCACGTTCTACGATGCACTACTTGTATCCAAGCTAAGTCTAAGTCCAACCCCTTTGGTCTTTATATGCCATTGCCTATTCCTCATACACCTTGGTCGGACATTAGCATGGATTTTGTATTAGGCTTGCCTAGATCTAAACATGGTCACGATTCCATATTTGTAGTCGTGGATCGCTTTTCAAAATGGCACATTTCATTCCGTGCCATAAGACCGATGATGCTTCACATGTGGCAAATTTGTTTTCGTGGAAATAATTCGGCTACACGGCGTTAAGAACAATCGTCTCCGACCGTGACGTAAAATTCATGAGCTACTCGAAGACCCTCATGGACAAGCTCGCATCAAGCTCCTCTTCTCGTCCGCCTCGCATCCTCAAACCGATGGACAAACCGAGGTAGTCAATCAAGTCTTGGCACACTTCTCCGGTATTGATAAAGAAGAACCTTAAAGACGGGAGGAATGCATTCCACACGCCGAAGTTCGCCTACAACCGCGCAAGCACTCCACCACCATGAGGAGCCCGTTCATGATCGCTATGGCTTCGAGCCTCTCACCGGCCGATATCCTTCCGCTTCCACTTCATGAACGAGCCAATATGGACGTTTTCAAGCGTGCCCAAGCAATGATGAAACTCCATGAAGACACACGAGCTACTATCGAGCAACAAGCCCTTCGCCAAGCATCAAGGCTAAACAAGGGCAAGAAAGAGATGATCTTTGAGGAGGGCGACCTTGTATGGATACACTTGAGTAAAGACCGCTTCCCCAAGGAACGCGACTCCAAGCTAAAGCCACGAGGCGATGGACCATTCAAGGTGCTAAAGAGGATAAACAACAACGCCTATGTGATCGATATACCGACTTCGAAGTATCTTGTGAGCTCGACATTCAATGTCAAGGACCTCTCACCCTACCATGGCGAAGAGGAAGTTGTGACGGTTGAAGAGTCGAGGACGACTCTTTCCCAAGGGGGGGGGAGCTGATGCAGCCCGTCCTCCGACCGCGACTACATCTACTCCCACGAGCTACCCAAGTGGACCCATGACTCGCGCCCGAGCCAAACTCCTTCAAACTAAGGTGAACTCGCTCCTCTCCTTGTGTGACTTCGACACCCCCTTGGATGGCTTGCTACTTCACACGCAAACTCAGGCATCATCAGTGCGAAGAAGCCACCATTCTCGCCAGACTCAAGCGGTACTACCGGTTGGTACAACCGTACTACCGCCAAGCGTCCCATCACGCCCCTACTGCTCGCCACAGAGCACTGCCTCGCCCAGAGGCAAGCGGTACTACCGGGTCCTGCAGGTACTACCGGTGGCAGTACTACCGCCTACTACCGCTGGCCATCGACGCCCGACGGAAGCTCCAGCCCTCAGCGGTACTACGCTCGAAGCGGTACTACCGTTACCACCGTACTACCGGGTTGCGGACCTGATCGCCTCGATCGCCCCTGTGCCTTGTAACCCAACCTATCATCTATCTTTTCATTCGAAACTACCCTGCTTTTGTGGCTGGACTATATATAGCCCCCACCTCTATTGTAAACGCTAGACTTGGATAATAATAGATATTAAGGAAACCCTTTGAGGACTTATATCTATTGGTCTCATGCTCCTACCAAGGAGCACCGGATTATCCACCCACCTCTTGGATCTTGCTTAAGTGCGTTCAAGTTGTACAAGGCCTTGGGTTCTCGGTGTCTCGCCCCCAAGTCGTCAAGATCTCACCAAGCACCTCGTCCCCCGTTGTTGGCGTGGAGAGCGAGCTTCGCCCAACACCGATCCTAGGGATTATGTTGGACCGGTTGCCACCGGCGTGAGGAGTAGGCGTGTATCGTGTTTTGGTGTGCGTGTGTTCGTGGTTTTCATCGCCTTTCCCGATTTCATACCCGACCACCCCTTTTCCCCTCGTTTCTCGTGGAATTCGTGAAAGATCGGGCCAACCCCAGGGTTACCCCATAACACCAACGGTGCAGAGCATAGCTCGCCGCGCGCTAGACTCCGAAGCTGCTTGATTGCGTTTGTCGAGCTGCTCCTGCAGCTGTACCTGCCTGTTGTGTTCTCCGATGAGGAGAAGGTGGTACGCCATCAGCAGGTCACGTGAAGAGTTCACGGGTAGGATCTTGTTGCCCGCGATGGCTTCGTGTGCCTGGCGCCAGCCATCCTTGTTGAGGTTGATCCGATTGTAGGCGGCAGCATTGCCCTCGTTGGGTGGGAGGGATGGTTGTCTCCTATTTCCTCCATTTTCACCCTCTGGGTTGGGTGGCGGTACGTGGGCACCCGAACCTGGTGGTTGTTGCTCCACGTCGCTTTGGATTACCACGGTGCACTGATAGCGTCCGCGGAGTGGATCGCTGCTGCCGCAACTTTCGTATCCGGAACCGTAGGTTCCTTCATCCAACGGGGGCCGCATAGATCTGAGTTGCAGCTGCTGCTGTCGTATGACTCATCTGTCAGCGTTGACGTGCGTAGCACGCTGGGATGCGGGGCCCACGAGGCGGGCCTGATTGATGGCAGTGGCACCCACTCTGGGAGGCGGAGAGTGCCCGCCTGCCCCACCTGGAAGCAGAAGCTCCCAAACAGAATCTCGAGCCCGTCGCCTACGGGCTCGAAATCCTTCATGGTGGCTGGCGAGTGGGCGGTTAAGTCGAAAGCTCCGAAGAGGAGATGGCTTTCCATCGCCGAGGAGTTGTAGATCGCTTTGGTCGGGACCGTCGCGGTCGCACAATCAGCGCCCCCAGTTCCCACAGACGGCGCCAATTGACGAGGTTTAATCTCATCAATGCCCATTGTTATGATCTTGGGTTTTGGAGAATATGGGGGTACTGGAGATCGCGGAACGGTTAACAGACAAGCAACCAGGGGACACGAGATTTACCCAGGTTCAGGCCCCCGGAGGGAAAACCCTACTCCTGCTTGTTTGCTCTTGATTACGGCGGAACCAAAGTTTACAGGGGTGCGCAGATGCAATTTGGCGTGGAGGTGTGTATGCGGTGAAAAGGATGCCCTCCTCGTCGTGCCCTCCTAGCCTTTATATAGAGATAGGCAGGTCCCAGGCATAGATCGAGTCGGTTACTGGTTTAGGGTTTTCCCCTTTCAATATTCTATCTATTCTAGTCTTGCTCTCAAAGGATCCGAAGATTTCATGGGCTTGGGTCACCCGAAAATCTCCATAGGCCGCGTATATTCTTGTGGGCTTTCTTTGGGCTGGACCAGGTATGCTAATGTCGTGTACCCGCGGGGTATAACCATGTCAACTACTGATGCACAAGCTCCTACTGGTTCAGCTCCAAGGCAAGGGAGAGGATTCATGTCTTACTTCACAGCTGGGGCAAATGCATATGCTGGTAGGGACTCAAGTAGTGGTCATTTATATGGTTGAATTGCTTGGAGCAAAGTTTCTGTTATTTGCTTGGAGCAAAGTTTCCGATGTAAAACTATTAGTTTGCTGTGGCAAATTTGTGTATGTAATGTTATCTGTTGAACACCTTATTTAGCTACCTATGTCAGTCTTGTTGAACCAGTATTTAGCCACCTATGTCAGTCTTGTTGAACCATTATTTAGCTACATATGTCAGTATTGTTCCACCAGTTCATTCAAATGCTTTTGCTGTCATTTATTTCTTAGATGATGTGTGTAATTTCACCATAATTCTGGCAGGTGATCCAGGCCAAAACACATATAATTTTCAGACCAAAACACATCATTCAGACAATAGTTATTCACATATAAATTCTGGCAGCTCACAAATACTTAAGAATTAAAACCAAAGCTCATCTCATAGTTCAACGAACAAAGCACCATTCAGACAATAGTTGTACTTATTACAACTCATAAACATTTAAGAATTCAGCTACACAGAGCACCCATCATAGTTCAACAACACATCCTAATTGAACATTACTTAATGAAGATAAAATTACACATCACAAAGATCTTTTATCTTCTTGAACCTGCTCTTATAAGCTTCTTTCTGTTTCAACAAGTCAGAAATGATGGACTCCAACTTCCTCTTATCTTCTTTGTACTTGTCCCTGTCATTCTCTGCTTTTTTCAGCAAGCATCTGTGCATCTTACAGGTTGTTTTATCAATGATCCTTTTCTCCTCTAATGCAGCCCTAGCATCCATCAATCCTTGTTTAGCTAAAGCCTTGTGGGCTAAAGTCACCTGCTTTTCTTTCACTTGTTTATCTAGCTCATCTTGTGAATTCCTCAGATCAGTGTGGAGCTTGTTTATTTTGTCTTGATACTCAAACTTCTGCTCCATGAAATTCAGGTCTTTAGTGGTCTTGGCTTGCTTAACTTCTCCATACATATCCCATAGCTTGCCTACTGCTTTCATCATAGCATCGGTAGGAACTGGATCAACCCATTGCAGAAAGTCACACTTCAATTCCTCCTAAAATTCAGTGACATTTCAGTTAAAAGAAGAACAAACTATGAATATAAAGCAAATGGCACAAACATTTGATCACACACCTGCCCTTCACAGCTTAGAAACCTCCTACCAATGTTGTAGCCCTCAAATCCAACAAATTTATTCGCCACAAAGCCACATTTACAGAGAATGGGCTCAGCCCCATCGTCGGCTAAACCGCACCAATCTGAATCATATATGACATTCATGCTCTAATAAGTGCAAATGGAATAGAAAATTAGACTAGGTTTGACCTAAATAAAAATTTCATCACAAACCCTAGAAATCAACAATATGAGCCCGAAAATCCTCAAATCCAGTGGCAAGAACTTACACTCTCGCCGTCAGAGCTCAGATCAAGAGGCAATTCTTCTCCATCGGACCACGACACCATGGCGAAAAGGGCGGCGCGTCCTGCTTCTTCACCGGCGTCAGGGAGGCGACGACGCGACAATGGCGGCCGCAGGCAGAACAGAGCGAGGGGGAATAAGCCTCAGATGCGGCGACGCAATGGTTAAAACCGTGCCCTAACGCGGGCGTTAACAGCCGTCTGGTATGTCCTAACGCCACCCCGCCATGTGTGCACTGACAATAGGCCCCACCTGCCAGAAACATGGTTAGAGGGCTAACCACGAGGAATCAGTGCCCCGCTTCACAGTCCGTGGTGGTGGTTTCGTGTCTCCTCATTCTTAAATATGGTGGTTTTTTGTCTCAGTTACATAAGATGCTTTGAAACACCGGTGAGGCAGCTGAGTTTTGCAGCTGGTAGCGAGGATCTTGAAAGGGGTTTGCGGTTCTGCTCCCTCTGAAACCCACATTTCCATGGTGCATGCTGAACTGCTAGGGACTTCAGATTTTCCATCAGAGCCTTGATTGAAACGATCACAGCCACAAGATGTAGATCGTGGCACTGTTCGCCGTCGCCGTACTGTGCTCGTGAAAAATATATCGAAAGCCCGTTTAACGGGCCTAGATCCAGTTTATATATGGGCCAGCCCCCGTGACGCTTCGGGTCTGCAGCCCACTGCTTCCTCTACCTGTCTACGCTTCTCATTCCACCTCTAGCTTTCTAGAGAAGGCCCGGCCTCTCTCGTGCAATCATGAAGCACCACGGCACCAGCAGCAGAGTCGACAGTCGAGTGATTCTGTCTGCCACCGTCGCCTTTCAAAAGGGAGCCAGCCAGCCAGGGAGGAGCGGAGAAAGGGATCGCCGAGTTCCTCCAACTGATTCCATTCCACCCCCAGGCAAGCAAGTGTGTGCCAGAGATTCGCAGTCGCAGCGATGGCCGACGAGCTCAAGCGCGGGTTCGGCTCCGTCGCCGCCTCCCACCCGGCGCCCTACGCCACCAGGGGCCCGGCCGACGCCGACCGCAGGCCCACCGCCGCCTCCGCCACCGCCGCCCTCGGCTCCCCGCCGTCGGCCGCCGCCTCGCCCACGCCGCACAAGATCCAGCTCAAGAGCGCCGACATGAAGGAGGAGATGCAGAAGGAGGCATTCGAAATCTCCCGCGTCGTAATCCCCCCCTTTTTCCCCCTTTGTTCACTGGATTCTCTCTCGATTTGAGTCCGTCGTCGCGCTGTCTCGCGTGGCTGGGGTTTGGTGCGCGTGGGGGAACTTATGTGTCTGTTCTTCTGCGCAGGCGTTCGAGAAGCACTCCATGGAGAAGGACATCGCGGAGTACATCAAGAAGGAGTTCGACAAGAACCACGGCCCCACATGGCACTGCATCGTCGGCCGCAACTTCGGTACATGCCCCTCTCTTCCTTCCCGTTCTGGTTGGAAATAGCATAGTACGGGAGTATGCGGGATGCATCTCTGCTGAATGTTGCTTGCGTGGTTTGTCTAGCTTCAGCGTGCCATATTGGGCGTCTGCGGGTAATTTCATATGATCCTAATAATAGTAAAATGGAGAAAGATTGTTGCAAGCGACTATAAACTTCTTTTGATGAATATATCTCCTAGGTGTCACTGAATGAGGTATAGTTTCTGTGGATGTTAGATGAAGCAGTAGAATAGGTTAACTGTGTAAGTGACACTTTAGACTAGGTATTTCAGAAGGATTTAGGGGCAGAAGAAATTTGGATAATATTAAGAGTAGTTTGCTTTTTTAGGTTAATGCAAAGCAAGTTGCTCACGGGACTCATTGTTTGAATGTTATTTTTATACCGATGTAGGTATTTCTTGAAGCTTCACTCAGACAGCTTGTCTACAGATTAGGTTCTGGCTGGTATTAACCAGGTCCAATTATGCGTAGCTGGTATTTAGTTTGCTGGTACTTAGTGTCACTTCCACACTAATCTATGTGGAAATGAAAAATGGCATGACAAGTTATGTAGATTTCCCAATTGACTAGGTATTTCCACGCCACCAGATTTTGTATGTGTCATCTACATGATATGCCTTGTCACCCTAGAGGTACCATATCATTTATTCCCATTAATTAAATTTCCATAATTAGCACTAGACTGAAAGAAAGTTTAGGGACCTCTTAAGCAATTAGTTCATCCAAATTATGAAGTGGTTCTAGAAGAACAAATGATTAATCAAGTCTTTGGTCTGTACAAACAACTAATTTTACTGTTAATTATACAATTTTCAGCTCCGGGTAATTTCATATGATCCTAATAATAGTAAAATGGAGAAAGATTGTTGCAAGCGATATGAACTTCTGTTGATGAATATATCTCCTAGGCGTCACTGAATGAGGTGTAGTTTCTGACACCAAGGATTATGAGTCACTCGACTAGTCTATCAGTCTTAGCTTGACTGCCGACTAGCTTGTTCGACTTGACTAGTTCCTACAGTCAAGCGGCCGCACGATTAGTGTATGAGTCGGTGCCCTGACAACTCGGATCGACTCTTCGGCTCATAAACCTTGATTTCTGTGGATGTTAGATGAAGCAGTAGAATAGGTTAACTGCGTAAGTGACCCATTAGGTTAATGCAAAGCAAGTTGCCACTTAGGATATGCTATAAAGTAATGTGATTCCTTGCTCACCGGGCTCATTATTTGGATGTTATTTTTTATACTGATTGTAGGTATTTGTCGAAGCTTGATTCAGGCAGCTTGTCTATAGATTAGGTTCTGGCTGGGATCGACCAGGTCCAACATTGCGTTGCTGGTATTCAGTTAGTGTCATTTTCAGTTGAGAGATCTGGAGCGTATGTTGAAACCTTTCTTCTATAAACCAAATTGGAGTAAGTTGCACTTGGGTCCTTATACATAGTGTCACTGCCACGCTAGTCTATGTGAAAATGAAAAACAGTATGACGTGTTATGTAGATTTCCCAACTGGCTAGGTATTGCTATGCCACCAGATTTTGTATGTGTCATGCCACATAGTATGACAGATGTACTTGATGTCATTTATTCCCATTGATAAAATTTCCATAATCAGCATTAGACTGAAGGAAAGTTTTGGGGCCTCTTAAGAAATTAGTTCATCCAAATTGCGAAGTGGTTCTAGAAGAACATAAGATTAATCAAGTCTCCGGTCTGTACAAACAACTGCATTTTACTGTTAGTTATACAATTGTCAACTCCATTCTGTACGAAAAGGGTTATCTTACTCAAGGTAACTGTTATTTTTCATCGATTTCTTAGAGGTTCTTGACATTATTTTTTGACATTTTTAAGCCAGACTACTCAATAAGTCATCCAACATATAGTTCAATATGTATGGGCAACTTTTATCTATAGCTGGGCGTTGTTAAAACTGCAATAATAGCCATTAGGCCGACCACAAAAGGATCCTCCATTTTTGTAATGGCTGTTGTTATGATTATCTGAATTCTGCATCTCGTTGCCAATCGTTTTTTTTTCTTCATATTTCGTATTATATTATTTCTTCCTAGCTTTAGCAATGCCTCAACTTTCTTTGTCCAACAAACAGAGAGGGGGAACCAAGCGAACCATATGTCTTTTCCTTTGTTAGATTGACTGTTGTTACCTGATAGCACTCCCCTCGCCCTGAAAGAGGCTAGGCCTATCTCATTGGCCACTAATGTTGCCCTGAGTTCACCACACTTTGAGTTAGGCTTGTTTGATCAAGGTAGGCAGGTCTTTGTTTTGTAACCACACAGTTAGTCAAGATTCATTTCCTGATAATTGTGTATATATGTCACTGAGTAATTAAAAGATTGCATGGTTGCCTCAGGCATGCCTACGTGAGTTTGGCAAGAAATACTACTATGTGGTAAAGTGCAGTAAGTTACAATTTTAACCAAGGCGTGTTGTGAAAACTTATAGGTTAGTCTGGCAATGTCTTCGATTGATATATCTTTACTCTTCTAAATCGTATCTGTTCCTATACTGTTGATGCTCCATTTGACACAATATCAGCTGTCAAATCACACGTCTCGTGACCTTTAGATGATCTTGTGGTTCCAGAGCATGTCGTATTGACTGATCATATCCCAGAACCGAATTATGAAGTGAAAGAACAAACTCTGTTAATTAGGTGTCTCTACTTGACTGTACAGGTGGTAGAGAACGCTTACCTGTAATCGCTTCTTAAAGTCCTTCGAAATTGTAAGAACATTTTTACTGGCAGATTGCCTTAGTGGACCTTAAGTTTTAGCATAAATAGAGTATGATTTGTGGATTTCTCATAGAATATTTGCTACAGCCCATTTTTATTGTTTATTTGCTGATTTCCTTACTACATTTGGTCATTTACATGCCATTTCAGTAACCATTACCTGGGCAACTGTACATGCTGTCATCGATCTGGCTTGTATGCTACTTTTTCAACTCTTAAGTTTTAGATTGTCTGTTGTGTCGTGTTGCCTTGCTTCTGGAATGAGTGATAGGACCTGTTTAGAAGGGTGTCATCTTCTCAAAGAAGTCAGAGTAGCAGCACACTTCTCAGTCCTACTGAAGTTTAGTTTGGTTTTGGCTTTTAAAACACGAGGGGCTTAAGTTTATGTGGCCCATGCGCTGAAGGTTAGAAGCCTCCAAAGAAAGCCCACAGTATGTTTCGTTTGTGTATGAGTGTGGTGAGCTTTAGGGGCATCTGCATTTGTTTGGGGATGCAAAAGCAAGCTGACAAACATTGGAACATAATCAGGTTCTTATTTGAACCTGTGCCCTTGATTTCCGTGGGGCATGGTGTCAATTTGACCTGTCAGTATGTTTGGAACAGCCAGCTGCTAAAATAGTAGAAACTTATAACTTAAACCGATTAATTTTGCCATTTGCTTCCCATTATCATTGTTGTGTTTTATTATCAGAGATCCTGGGTGATGAACTATTGCCCCCATACCTGGTTGCTGGTTTGCCACAGAGATCCTCCTTTTCCAACCTACCTCGGATCCTTTTGATAGCTTTAACCCCTGATGAAAATTATGCATGATCCGCGACAATAAGCTTCGCTGGTTATAATCTACGCACAACTTCTCTAATGATCTTGGTCACTTTGCTATCTCCATGAGATATACAAGGAGTGCCAACGATGTTGCTAAGTATTTTCACTGTTTTCTGCAGGTTCGTACGTGACACACGAGACCAACTATTTTGTGTATTTCTACATCGACTCTAAAGCCGTGTTGCTCTTCAAGTCTGGGTGATTGATTGACGCAGCTGATGCCCTCGCCCTGTGGCGTTGATCCCCTGTGTGCCCCTCCTTCATCCATGCTGAAAATCAGAAATCCGGAAGAGCCTTCATGTTTGTGTGAGATTAGATCGTGTCTGTTTTGCGTGTGATGCAGCTTAGGTGTTGTTGACGTTGTCTGATTGTAATATTGCCACAAAACTGGACCCAAGAAATCATCACTGCAGCCACAGTAGTTTCCACCGTTTGGAAAAGGTGTCCTGGCCTCGTGGATGATCATACTGTATTAAAAATTGCATTTTGGTCCTATAGTCGTACTGATGTGATTCATAGGTCATACGCTACAGTACCCTAAATCCTAGCTGGCACACTGTTGGGATTTGATTTTTTTTTTTTGTAAGCTCGGGATTTGAGGTATTTGGCAGTTCTGCCTTTGTTCCGGTGCAAGATGTCGTCGATCTAGCGTGGTATCCAGCCTTCCTAGGGTCGCTAGCCATCATCATGTGAGCATTATCTTCCTTCTAAAATATAATTAAGATGTTTTTAGTCCTTTTCTGAAACATGTATTACTACTACCAAATACTTTCAGCAGCCCTCGAATCATGAATATATTATCAGTACTACCCCTCGTCCTATGATCAACTGATTTGGCGCAAAGGTAACAGAGACTCTGAACCGTTTTGGGCATGATACAGTTATTAGAGATACACACCTCGGAGTCGGAGGCTCTGGCCGTCAGACAAGATATCTGGACAGAATGGAAAAATTAACCATTTTTCGTAGGTATTTCATGAAATGACCCATCTGGGTAAAAATTTCACTGGCACTAATCCTTTGGATAGCGTCCGCCTTACTGCTAGGCGCTATGTCCCCTATCAGCGTGGCACCGCCTGCCCTACCCTGGCTCCACCTGACCGACGCTCAACCGCTATGCCTGAGACGAGTAACGTACAGGCGCTATGCCCAAAGTGTAGTGCCTATCTGCTAGGCGCTATGCTCTAATGTGTAGTGACTAGCAGATAGGCGCTACACTTTGAGACTTAGCCTGTCGCGCAGCGGGCCCCCCTTTCCACCCCGACCCATTCACTCCCAGCTCGACCCAGCCAAGAAGAATAGCAAGGAGGCGACCCCTTCTCCCCTCTCTTCTCTCCCCCTCAAATCTCTCACATTGGAAGCTTCATTTGGTGGATTTGTGCCTCTCCCCAGCTGCTAGAGGTACCCTCCCTCATTTCCCTCCGTTTTGACCTCTTAACATCTTTCATTTTGGTTGGACTTGGCTTGAAACCCTAGAAATTTGATTTGGAGAGAAATGTTTAGAAATTTGTTAGATTCATTGGCCAGTATTGGGTATAAAGATGTGTATGAAGCATTTAGTTGGATTTAGGGTTGTTAAAATGTCATTGTTTGGTTTATTGGAATGTTATGGCTAGGGTTAGGGTTAGGGTTTGCTTATGTAAGAGAGGGTGTTCTTGTTAGCTTTATGGTTTGGTAATGTTTCTTGTCATGGTTAGTTAATGAACATATTCTCCTATGTGTTAGGGATGGCAAAAATTGTTCATGTTCATCATGTGGACAAGGATGCCTTTCTGAAAGGCAACATAGAACCGGACCCGTATGAGCTAGATATTTTGTTTGAGAGTAGTCCCACCTATGCCGAGGTCTTAGAGCAAGTGAATATTGAATTGAAATGGATGGACCCATGTGATGTTGAGTTGGAGGGAAGACATAATGTGGGTTTTGGAATGCATATTCGTTGGAAGACCATGCGTATCTTCTCCGAGACTCATTGGCTTGCATACAAGGAGGTGGTGGCCGAATCACTAGACAAGGTTCTTGAGCTATTTGCCACCAAGAAGGTTGATAGTTCATTGCCTTTGGACTTGAACCGTCGTGCCTCCCCATTGGATAGTAGGAGTCCTCCACCCGTAGAGCAAGAGCTATGGATTGAACCTCCTTTGAGCTAAACATTGAGCCCGATTTCAAGACACCAAGACGAAGTGTTGGAAGAGAAAGGGTGAAGATGATGATGATGTTGAACTCCACGATAACAATGTTGGTGATTTGGAGAAATATATCACTCAAGATGACATGGACCATGACCTCCTGTATTCTCGAGGCTATGCTTCGGACTCGGATGATGATGGTCCCGAAGAAGAAGTTGACGAGGAGGGGTTCACGGCTAGAGAGGCCAAAATCCACCATACCGTATTGGGGCGGGACCATCGGGTGCCTTTGTTTCGTGATCTTAGTCTCGCGGATGAAGCCACAGTTGATGGTGGCAAAGGCATAGTGCTTGGACCAAGGACAAGTTCTTATCGGGATGACAATCACGTGAATAATGGCTTTTGCAAAGGATCAAGGTTTAAGACATTGTTGGAATTTAAGCAATGGATAAAGGACTTATAGATGAAGCATCATCGTCCTTACACGGTCGTGCACTCGGACATCAAGAAGCGTTACACGGTGAAGTGCGAGGAGGAAGGATGTCCTTGTATTGTGCGTGCAAGACCATTCAAGGGAGGTCCCGATTGGCACATATCTAGTTGCGTATCAACTCACATGTGCTGAGGCCCGGTGGTGGATGGCAAGGATGCAAAGAACGAGCACCAGCAACTCACCTCCGAGTTCCTCACTTATAGGCTTTCCAATGACATCGCCTTATTTTCAATAATGAGCATCAAGATGGTCATGGAGCTTATGAAAGCCCTCTTTCACTATGAGGTGAAGTACGGGAAGGCATGGAAGGCTAAGCAAGCCGCATTCAAGATGTTGTACGGTGATTGGGAGGAATCTTATAACCGAAACCCAAGGTTGTTGGGAGCGATGGCCGATGCTAACCCGAGCATGGTTCATGTGGTTGAACCTTTGGGGAACAAGACAAGGATTGTAAACAGAAGAACCGTTCGAGTTTATGGCCGTGCATTTTGGGCTTTCGAGCAATGTGTTCAGGCATTTGAACATTGTAGGCCGGTCATCTCCGTTGATGACACCTTTATGACCGGTCAATTCAAGGGCACTATCTTGATTGCAATAGCCAATGATGCCAACAACCGGTTGATTCCTTTGGCCTTTGCTTTGGTAGAGGTGGAAAACAATGATAATTGGGAGTGGTTCTTCCATCTTTTGAGAACCAAGATATTAACCCCTCATAGGGAAATATGTGTCATCTCGGACCGTCATCAAGGAATTCTTAAGGCGGTGGACCAAGATATTCCCGGGCATGCTCCGTTGCACCATCGTTGGTGCATGAGACACTTTTGTGCAAACTTCTATAGGGCATGCAAGAGCAAGGATTTGGCCGATGATCTACAAGATTGTTGCCTCGCTTTCACGGAACGTCGTTTCTCAAACTTGTATAACAAATTTCTCTTCAACAAAGAGCTCAATGCGGGTGGTCGAGAGTTTCACGATAGGAGCATTCAAGAAAGGACAAAGTGGGCACAAGCTTTCAATGACGGTGGCCGGAGGTACGGCCAAATGACAAGCAACATGGCAGAGGCCTTCAACAAGTTGCTCAAAGGTGTCCATGCATTGCCCGTCACGACAATAGTCTGATATACATTTGAAATGATGAATGGGTATTTTCTTAAATACTCAGAGGAAATGGACTGGCAGATTGCGGGGGACTATAAGAACAAGTAGAAATACAAGTACCCACCTAAGGTTGATGATTGGATGCAATTTCATTCAAAGAAAGCGGATGCCCAAGTTGTCACGGAATATGATAATGACGAGCTAATTTACCAAGTTACGGGGCCCGGAGGTACAACGACTGATGGTGTCCAACACGGAGGCCGAGCTTTCAAGGTCTCGCTCAAGACTTGTGATTGCACATGCGGAAGGCCATCATTGCTTCATCTTGCCTGCTCGCACTTGCTTATGGCGTCTCGCCGACAACATTTGGATTACAATAATCCGCTCACGGTGAGAGAGGATGAGTTCTCTATTGAGACTACTAAGAAGACATGGGCTCCTATATTTCATCCATATTTGGACCAATCACAATGGCCGGAGTACCATGGGATTCAACTATGGACCGATCCAAAATGGAAAGTGATTAAACGTGGAAGACGCAAGATAAAGCGCTTTAGGAGCGACATGGATGGATGAGGCCGTGGTGGTGCTCGAGAAACGGGCAATCACCAATTCCAAGAGCCTCGTGAGAGAGCCCGGTGTGGAACATGCAATGGTGAAGGGCACAATGCAAGAAAGTGTTCTCAAAGGAAAAGAGCAAAAGGAAATGAAGCAAGCACTAGCCACCCAAGTGGTAGCCAACAAGACCCAAGCCAATCTAGTGGTAGCCAACAAGACCCAAGACAACCAAGAACTAGCCAACAAGTCCCAAGCCAACCAAGAACTAGCCAACAAGTCCCAAGCCAAGCAAGAACTAGCCAATAAGTCCCAAGCCAAGCAAGAACTAGCCAACAAGCTCCTAGACAACAAAGAGGTCGATCACTTGGGCTTAGAAGAGGAAGAGGGCGTGGCGGTTTTAACCCGGCTAGTATGTTAGGTTACTTGGCAGGACCAAATCCTTGTGTTAATAGGTACGGCTGAAATATTCATACTTACATTCTTATGTTACTACCTACTATGCTCATTTCATTGAATCAATTATTGTTCACATTCTTGCATCCTTTACTAACTTGTACCTTTTAGACTTGTAGACGGAGCCTCGTGGCCCATTGAGCATGTTGACAATGTTGTGAACTTTGAGCATTGTCGAACTTTTAGTATGTAAAGCCTCTTAAGGGCATGAACACCATGTTTGAGATGCTTCTATTCGAGTATGTCATGAACTGCTATCCCTCGTCTTATATTTGTCTTGTGTCATATTTGTAAACATGTCGTGTCATTCTCAAACCAGGGAAATTTATGAGCTGGACACAGTTTTAAGGCATAGCGCCTGTCTGCTAGGCGCTATGCTAGCGATTTCGATTGCTCCACAAATAACAAGAGCATACAGAGAGCAAACCAAGAGATCGCAGGCGGAGGAAAACTCTAAGTCAGAGTGTAGAGCCTGTCTGCTAGGCGCTATGCTCTAATGTGTAGCGCCTATTAGACAGACGCTGCACTCTAACTTAGAGTTTTCCCCGCTAGCGATCTCTCAATTTTCTCTTTGTATGCTCCTGTTATTTCTGGAGCAATCGAAATCTGATAGCATAGCGCCTGTCTGCTAGGCGCTACACACAGAGGCATAGAGCCTAGCGCTACACTCTGACCTAGAGTTTTCCCCCTCCAACGATCTCTTAATTTGCTCTTAGTATGCTCCTGTTATTTCTGGAGCAATCGAAATCTGCTAGTGTAGCGCCTAGCAGACAGGCGTTACACTACTGAACTGGACTGGGTTTATCTGTTTCACAGAATAAGTGCACATATGTCAATATATTAAGTTTCATAATACATCATAGTGGCTAAACATCAACATAGTCTCAATCATCAACATAGTGGCATACATCAACATAGTCTCACTCATCAAAATAGTGCCATACATCAACCCATACATAGTCTCAAACATAGTGCATCGTCATCAACATTGTGCCATACATGACCTACTTCCGTCCACGCGTCCTTGGGCCTCGGCCCCTCCTCGGAGGTATCTTCTTTGTCACCTCCTCTTCTTCTTGCGACTCGTCGTCATCATCGTATTGTAGGCCTCTCGTCCTCTTAGTTGCTCTTGACCTCCGTGGCGGCTCGTCTTCGACAGCATTGGCCTTTCCTTTGTTACGAAAGTCGTCCGACATCCAGCGATGGAACTCTTTCCTTGGCTTCAGCTGGTATGCGGAACGAATCCGATACTCCTCCTTCGTCTCATTCTCCATACGAGGAAGCTACATGTAAGATTGTATGGCTATGAAAATGCATGGGAAACATAAAGACTAAATGCAGGTAAGAAATAAGGTTGTCCCATACCTCATCTTCCGAACGAATCGCCTAAGTGGTCTCATCCTCAACGTCATCCTGAAGATGGGCCGACGGATTAGTAGTCGACTTGCACCTAGAATTGGACGGGGTTGTGTACTCGGGATCGCGGCAACCTAGCAGGTTAGATAACCGATGCATATTTTGGGCCGAGCGCTGTAACAAATAACAAGATAAGTCAAAACCGGTAAAGAAAAAGAACATGCCTATCTTGAGGAAGTATCGCATCCATACCTTAAGGAAGTCTCGCATCATGCCTTCTCCCTTTTTCCCCTTAGGGGCATCATAAAGAATCGCCTCGGCATCGTCGGCGTATTTCTTTACCTCCGTTCGCTACAAAGTCAAGAACAAGAACATGTTAGGCAAGAAAGAGATGAGAGGGCAAGGAAAGTAATGTAAGGGCAACGATAACTTTACCGCAAAGTTGAGTGAGGAAGAAAGCGGGATGTCGGTCCCCTCCCTGACCTGCCGGTTGTACTCGGTGTAGGCAAGATCATCGAACACACATGGCTGTTCCAATATTTCTTCCTGAAAGGACGGCGGGCAAATGGAGACACGGGTACTAGAAAGAAACCAATGGATGTAGTTGTTGAATGCAACTCCGGAATGAGCTCTTCCACTATTCCATTCCGTATATCGAGCCTTCTCCATACAAATGAGGAAGTCAATGACGTGCCTCCTATGATGGTGATCGCAATTCTTGACCTTCCTCTGCCTCTTCCTGTCCAACCTGAATAACAACAAAGAACCATGTTAGTACCATCCACAGCAACTGAGCACAAGTTCTCATGTTAACTAACCGATGAAGCTCCTTGTCGGTGTCCTGCCACACGGGTGGGTTGCACTGAAACAACCCGAACTGCCTCATCACCCGTTGTGGCATATGAAACTCAACCGCCCAATTGCAAACCAATGGGCAGCACATGAGCCAGAGACATTGTTCCTCCAAGAACTTCGGGTTAATATCAAACCCGGGAGCAACACCAAACTCGTCCCCACAACCATAAGGCTCCCACTCCACCTGCAACATATCACAAGAACAAGTTTGGTATCAATTTTGACTCGTGGGGTAAATATTATGGGGAGTGATGTACAGACAAACATCTACCTGCTCGGGCGTAATCGCATCGAACTCGTTCGTGTACTTGAGGTACATGGCATCGACATCAGTTGTCATCTCCGATACCACGTCCCACTTGTAAGCCCAAGTCGGGAGGCGTAGAGGGTTTCTATTATACTCCGACCAAGGATGGTGGCCCACCTCTTTCGAACGCCCAACTGTTAAGCGTTCCCAGCTCCATATCGAGAGAAGAACCATAGCACCACCTATTCCGGCATTTTGGCTTTCCCTACGACAGACATCATCCAACTACAAGTGAACAAAAAAAAGGTCAGGATAGCATATGTGTGGACTCGACATATATAAATGAATGTAGAGTGCATAGGTGATTACCTACCGGTACAAGTAGGCAAGAGCCGCCGAACCCCAGCTAATATTGCTATCCCAGTTTGCTAGTGCCTTCAGCCACATCCACTGAGCGGTCCTACCTCCGTTGTCAGCAAACAGATCCCTAGAAAGGACATACCACACGTACACACGAGCATGTGTCTCGATCACCTCAACCTCGACGGGGTTCGGACAATGCGCAAAGTTCTCCATAATCCACGGATATGTCGCGCCTGCTGGGACTATCTTTGCTCCTATCTTCAAGTTCTTCAGGAGCCATGCCAATAAGTAGCTGCATCACATTGCGCCACCCATCGGAATCTATGCTCATACAGAGAGGCTCCCTCGTGATAGGAAGTCCAAAGATCATGGAAACATCCTAAAGAGTAGGGGTGATCTTGCCAGTCCGAAGGTGAAAAGTGTGCGTCTCCGGCCTCCATCGGTCGACAAGTGCGGTGATAGCAGCCGCGTTGAGGTTTGGCGTCGACCGGCTCACAAGTGCGATGAAAGGGAGGATGCCTAGCCGCTGGATGTACTCAGTGTACCGCTCGTCGTACGACATGTCATTCGAAGACGCGCCATGAGACCGAAGCTTGAGGGGACGAAGCCTCTGCATACATACAAGATCGAACATTATGCTTTTTCCAACACAATTGAATCAATAAAAAAATAAAAACAAAGAAGTTCAACCATGGTTTTATTACCATATGCTTCTCCGATATCAAGTATGCCCGGTGTTCATGATCATAGTAATCCTCAAGTAGCCACACCATCCTACATATATATTCCAAACATCAATAAAATGTGTGTGGTATGTGCCCATCGTTTCAATTTATACAATAAACTACAAAGAATATGAGAGCATATTATTCACACATCCATACAAATCCATATACAACCATCATATACAATGCAATTCAACAACACACTTCCATTCTCCATCAAATACAACTATATATAACTACCAAGTAACCAAAAACATGCATAAATAGGCCATATTATGAATCCAACTAGACCTAGGGTTTGAGGATAATATGCAAGATTCATTGGATGAAAGAGAGGGGAAAGGAGGGGATTACCTTGAGGGAGGGATGGGGGAGCAAATCCACGGTGAAATCCCTCGGATCTGTTGGTTTTAGGGATGGATTTGAGAGAGGGGGAGAGAGGAACCGTCGGTTGCCCTTGCTGTTCTTTTTGGCGCCTGAGAGTGAATGGGGAGGGGTGGGGAGGGGGCTGCCGCATGACAGGCTAAGTCTCAAAGTGTAGCGTCTATCTACTAGGCGCTACATGCATAGCACCTGGGCGTTACTCGCTCCAGGCATAGCACCTGGGTGTCACACGGCCGGGTGGGGCCGGGGCCGGGCCAGGCGGTGCCACATTGACAGGGGCATATCGCCTAGCAGCAAGGCGCTACCCTGTAGAGTGTAGCGCCTCGCTGTTAGGCCTTACCCAAATGATTAGTCCAGTGAATTTTTTTCGCTAAGCGGTCATTTCATGAAATATTTATGAAAAAGGTTATTTTTGTCTATTGCCGGATATCTGCCCACTCAGTCCGTGACGCCGACGTGCGGTGAGATGCGATGCTTTCCCGTAGCTGTCGTGGGTGTGGGCGCACAAGTATCACCGAGTCCCCGGCGGTGACGTTCGAACAAAAGGGTGGACCTGATTCCAGTATTTTTTGCCAAATCTGCCGAAGTTTGAAAAGTTCAACCAAGTCTGACCCTTTCTCGAAACTAATTCGACCGACTCGAGGTCGGCGCGCCGTTAAAATGGCGCTGAAGTTATCTGATTCATTACGTACAGAAAACCGACTGAAGGAGGTCGGCTCCGTTAAATGGCGCGACGGCTCCGTTTAAAAGCGCCGACCTCCCTGTTTGCTCCCCACCGCTTCATCTTGGCGCCGACCAGATAACTTCGCGCCATTTTTAATGGCGACCCGGGTCGACATAAATTAGTTTTGGGGAAGGGTCGGACTTGGTTGAACTTACCAGATTTGGGCGGGAAAAAATACCTGATTCCATGCCGACCGCCATGCTGCCTGCGCCGCGCGGCGAGAAAATGTTCACGGACAGCGACGGCGCCGCGCGACCTAACCTACGCATGCGCAGACGGTGCCTTGGCCCAGTACGGTGCGCGTAGCATCATCTGCTTGGCCGTAATGACTGATAACGGTCGACTTTCCACAGCCTTGATACGATCGACCAGCGATGGTGAATCAACGCCGCCGATCTTGTGTGAGCGACACAAGTGGCGTCGCGCGTTTGAGGCAACCGCGCGTCGTCGACGTCAGTGACGCACAAAACTTTTCGTTTCAGAGCGGCAGATGTTTGGAGCGCGTGTCGTCATGTACGCGGCAGATTTAATCAGGACTGTGTGTTTTCCTTAGGCAAGCCAGGATTTTGTTGGAGGTTCGTTTGGAAGATAAACACAAATGAAGAAACGATGATGATTCAGATAGCAGTACGCATGAAGCTGTATTTGGGAACAAGGGAAAGCTGAATTCCTACACGAACAGTACTAAACATGGCATCGGCACACACAGGCATACGGAAAACAGGCAAGCCGCCGCCGCGGCTCTTTCTTTCTTGCATATCTCCTGGGCCCTGGCTCCCGCGCGCGCAAGATGGACCTTGTGGAGGGAGAGCGCGCACGTCCTGACAGGGACGTCGGTAGGCTACCGCTAGCTGCAGACGAACCTCCTCCCATACTCCCTGTTAAGTACTTAGTTGATCGATCCCCAGCCAGACTGGTGGAGCGGGGGGCCTTCAAGCCCGCGCGTAGGTGCGGCCGAGGTGCGCGGCGCGGAGGTCGGCGGGGTCGACGGCCGCGGCGCGGTTGGCCGGGCGGTAGTGGCCCGTGACGGGGTCGGGGACCCAGGACGCGTCGGTGGCAGCCTTCTCGGCCTCCCCCGCCGCCTTCCTGTCCGCGTCGCCGCGCCGCATCGCGCCGGAGGCAGCCGTCGCCGCGTAGCCCCTGGTGGTCGGGGCCAGCAGCTGGGAGAGCGCGCGGGCAGCAGCGGAGCCGGAGAGAGCGAGAGCCATCGGGTCTTCTGCGTGTAATAAATTTTGGTCCTATAATCTATAATCTATCTATATCTATACCTAATCTATACCTAATAATAAAAGAATGAGTGTTTCTTGTAGTACCTACACTTTTTAGGACCTAAACACGAAATTATGTACCAGTGCCACCGCTAAGTAAAGATACCTGTTTATTTTTTGTTTCCTACGTCACACCGGGAGCTGAGAGTTATACATCTAATCAAACCAGATGCGACCAAGACCTGAGGCACGAGCGTTGAGGCACGAGCGTCACGATCTTGGCATCAGGAACCTCCCTCCTCTTCCTCTGGCCATGCGCGAAGCGTGGGTGGCGTGGACTTGGCATGGGCGGACCACATAGGTAGAGCCGCGTCCGTGGAGGAACGGATGTCGGCGAGTCGCGACGGTGGCGCCTGCGCACGCGCCGAGAGATAGTATGAGCTTGCGGGCAAGGGCCATGATGGCGGCACGGACGGCGTGATAGCGGAGTATGCCAAAGGCGGCAGCACACCGGGACATGCATGCTATCGTCGAGCATCCAAGATGCATGGACTACGACCAAAAGCTAGGCGATCGAGATCACACACGCTATAAGCATCTCCTCGCCACGCCATGCGTCCTCCACATTAAGCAGCTGCCAAGTGAATACATCTATCATTTTATCTACGATATTTTATTTTAAAATAATTTACAAATAATGTTAATATTGTTATACGTTAATCCAAAATCTATAAAGTATATGCCAACTTCTGACGAGTGGAGCGAGGCCTGTCGCCGGAGTCTTGGGCCAAGTGGAAGACCTAGGTTTCCACCGTTATATAAACCTCCTGTAAGACGCCGGTTGGGAATAGTTGCATCTGTAAAATCCCCGGCGTTTGTAAATACTCTCCAATATAGCGTAGTTTCTCTGGCTGACGTCCATGCTTTTTCTCTCTCTTTGTTGGAGAGGTTTTTTCACGTTAAATTTGTATCCCCTTGCTGAGATTTTCTTTTCGTTCTTCGTTATCTTCTTGTCGCAATTATACCAAATATAGGTAGTTGAAATAATCTTTAAGTTGCGGCATACCTAACCGGTGTGAATAGGTTTGTCCAAGATAAGAAAAATGTCTAACTCAAGATAGATGTCATGGCGTACATACAAATTGGACCAGTCTTCCCGATGCAACGCACGGGCAATTTTGCTAGTAATAATAAAGGAAAGAGCGTTTCTTGTAGTACCTACACTTTTTGGACGGCTTTACCCTTTGAGTAGAAAATAAATTACTCATCAATACCACCGGTAAGTGAAAAAGAAAAAAAATCTATAAGTAAAAAAGTATTCCGTACATCGCCTGGTTCGGTAGGACGCGGTCGAGGTGGGAGATCGTTCTCTTCCTCCCCTGACACCGTACGGGAGATGTGCGGCCACCGTCGTCAGCGACGCTCTACTTCGTGGTCGGGGTCGCCACCAACCAGGGAGATGCAATCGCGAGCCGCGTCGCCCATGGTCGAAGATCCTGGCGGCGCCTAACTTCGAGCCCGCGCTCTTCATCAGCGCCACCAGTCGTGGCCCTTCCTCTAGGCTGCCACTTCTGCTCATAGCACGGCGGGGCGGCATGCGTGTCCCGCGGTAGCTCCAAAGGCGGCGCCTCTATACCTCACTTTTTCCTACACATCCGAGTTAATGGGGCTAGGTGAAGCTTGAGGAGGAGCCGATTTGCTTGCCTGGTTAAGCTTTTCTGATCTGATTTGAGCAGAGCAGTGGATCAGGGCTAGAAGCAACAAGCAGAAAAATCGGGTCTGCCAAAGAAAGGTATAACACGGATAAAAACAAAGCAAAGATTCAGCTAATGCACTTTTTAAGTACATTGCTTGATCCCTAATCTTATTGTTGTTGTACCGAATTAACACAAAATGGATCGGGGACCCGAGAGCAAGTGGTCCTAGCTCTACAACATGTGGTGTCACACGGTTCTTCCAAGCTGCCGATGAGGACGACCATGCTTGCGAGGGCTCCATCTGCTTCTACGTATGATGAATTGCTCACTTGCTTCTTCACGAACAGGGCTTCTCGGTCTGTTCTGATCTTAGAAAAAATAACCCGATCCACGCGCCACCCCTTGATGTGATATGACCCGTGCTTCCCGGCAAGCGGTGGTGGTGGTCCATCGACGGCAAGGTCAGCACTCCGCCAGAGATATCCTGTTGCACGCCTCTTTTCATGAAGTTCTTCAAGATATTGCTACTCCGGTTTGCTTCGCGACTCAGTTCTAATTGCCATATGTACTTTGTTATGTCTTACTTGAACAAAATAAATAAATATATATTTGCTCATTTATTTCCATTTCCGCATATAAGAATTGTTCTCTGTTCAATGTCCAGTCGTAATCATCAGTGGGGTTCTTCAGGAGTGATGCCATTATAGGTTGTCTGAAAGAGGAGTTCCACCGTTAATAAAATAATTTATAATGGATTTTCAAGTAGATTTTTCATTACATTTTTTTTTGCGAAATTCGACTGATCTATTAATAATCAACAACGGTAGTATAAATAATCCTAAAAACAATAAAAATTATAAATAGGACACTAGACCATATATAGCGACGACTACAAACATGAGCATGGAAACGTGTTATAATCTAAACGTCGTGCATCCATTTCAAAACACGCATTAGCACTAACCATGAATGAGTCTATAGCTAAAAAAGAGAGCCCGATTCATCACTGTGTTTCTTTATTGGAAGAGTGAGGAATATTTTTTCTCCCGGTGCAAAGCACGGGCCTTTTTCCTAGTAATAATAATAATAATAATAATAATAATAATTAAGGAAGGAACGTTTTTTGTAGTACCTATACTTTTTTGGACGGCTTTACCCTTTGACCAAAAAATAAATTACCCACCAATACCACTGATAAGTAAAAAAGAAAAAAAATCTAAAAACGTTCGTTAACACCAAAATTAGCCTTCTGCCTCATTAAATGACGCGTTTGCCCCTGGCTGTTCTGGATATTTACCCGCATTGCCATTGCTAAGTGAATCCCAGACAAATGAATCTCATTCTTTACATCACGCGACGATGCTGCCGCCACGGCCCGCTCGTCGGTAGCCGCCTCGGTGCCGTTACGCCTTGCTCCCTGTCTTGGCGCGTTGTACACCCCGCTCGCTTGGCCCTGGTGGAAGCCGCTTGGTCTTGTGTTGCCAGACGATGCTTCCGCTTGGCCACGATCGAAAACCTAGGGTTTGCTGGCGATGGACAAGAGGAGCAGCGAGATGCAAGAGCATGCAGCATATCGTCGTGCAGTACCATGAGCAGCGAGATCTGTGTCGCTGCTGCTATCCGGGGCATCAGCGCGGCCGGGCGGCTGGCTGCCGGCATGTGCGCGTGACGCTCGACTGAGTGTAGCAATAATGAGTTTGACATGGGTATGCATTGCTGCCCGATATGGGACTTATCGCGTTCAGTGCACTAGGTTTATTTGTTGCATTTTTTTCCTGTGATGGTTCAGCTACCAAAGATTTTGGGAATCTAGATAAAAACAAGGGAACACTATCAGTCACCATCAAACTAAACACAAAGACACCATGGCCACCCATGGGTCTTCGGACCTCCTCCATCCGTTATGAAAAGTGTTAATAATAGATATATCCATCACTTTAGTCTTCTCAATTTGAGAAAACGAGTTCTATGAAATTTTCAAAAAAAAATTGAAATATTTGGCAACTGTGTTGGCGGTTAAAGGCACCTTGACGACCGTCGAAAAATTGCACCCCGGTATTGTAAGAAACACTTATTTTAGGTCTCGGCTTGATGCACACTAATGGTACAAAAATGCATGCTTATTGCATTTTTTGCATGGAAATAAAAATGACTTGCAAAATTAGTAAATTATTATCGCATTTTTTCATGGAAATAAAAATGACTTGAAAAATTAGTAAATTATGTTTAGTTTCTCTTTAGGTCACATCTCACCATAACCTAAAAATATACTACCTTCGTTTCAAAGAATAAGGCGCGCACGTATTCGACGAACTTTGACCATATTTTGAGCAATTCTTGGTCAAAGAAAAAATACGCAAAATAAGAACGTCATATTCTTTGAAAGGGATGATCATAGAAATAAGTGAATTTTCTTTTTCCGGTGCAACGCACGGGCAATTTTGCTAGTAATAATAAAGGAAAGAGTGTTTCTTATAGTTCCTACACTTTTTGGGACGATTTTGCCCTCCGACAAGACACCAAATTACCCACGATACCACCGGTAAATAAGTAGCCGCAGGAGCTGGTCAAGACTGTGGCCAAAGCAAGGTACCTACTAGATACGGCTCCATCAGAACGATGCTTCTGAACATGTCAAAAAAAGAAAGAAAAAGAACGATGCTTCTGAATTGATTGCTAGAAACTGCGATAAACTTGTGATGCAATCCTGAATCGTAGGCGTGGATATAGAGATTAGGACCCGTTTGAGTTGTAACGTACCAATGGCATCCTTTTGTTCAGTGTAATCTAAACATTCAGTGCAGGTTGTTCTGTTCGTTCTTTGTTGTGTCTCCTCCAGACTTGATTTGGATACCATGATGGATTCTGACGGGCTAATCCTTGTGCGCTTCGTGGCAGGTGTTCGACAGGAAGAAGGTGGAGCCCCAGGTGAAGGGCGATGAGGCTCCAGCGGCGGCAAAGGAGGAGGGGGCGAAGCCAGCAGCACCAGCCGCGGGGGTCGGGTCTCACTGAAGCGGAGGCGTCCTGAACTCGTCCGTCCGTGTTCGTCGACATAGAGAGAAACCTGAGAGCTCTGAGGAGGTCTTTGTCTGCTTAGTTTTCCCCTGCGTCCTTTCGTTTCTGCTTAGTTCGCCAGCGTAGATGGTATAAATCCGACAGCGGACGGGTCTGTCGTAGAAGGCGACGAGGCAGCAGCTGGAGGAGGAGGGGTGCTACGAGCGGGAGGGGCGACCTGCCCCGGCGGCGTCGGCAAAACAACGTAGTACGGTGGCCCTGGCCAGGAACGCCAGGCGTGCTCCTTTCCACCAAAAGTAAAGTTCGTGAGCGGCACCTACGCTGATAGCCTTCATCTAGGGGTAATCTAGAACAATCAGATTCCTTGCATATGTATATTGCGCTCCCGGTTGTTGTCTTCTGCCAAAACAGAGCATATAATTTCAATCTCATTGGGCACATTGCGCTCCCGATTGTTGTCTTCTGCCAAAACAGAGCATATAATTTCAATCTTATTGGATGTTGAATTGCTAAAGTAGAGTCTGTTGTGTGAATTGGTGTCTCATCTGCCATGTACATTTTTTGGTTAGGAAATTGGTGGTGAATTCGAATGTACTCTGGTACACTTCACCACTGTTTTTACTCCAATGAGATATATTTCTTTCTCTCTCCTGCTATTGTTGCTAATTTGGTAGGCCATGGTTACATGTGGATCAACTTTGGGGTAAAATTTGAGTCATGTTGACATTTACAATCAAACTTCTTTTAACTTCGGGCACGATCCATGGCTTTGTCCACCTCTACCTTTGTTAGATTCAATTGCTACAAAATAGAATACAGGGACGTGTTAAGAAATAGCTATCCAGTCGGTCACGTGAAGCTATCGATCGCATGCAGTATTACCATTGAAATCGATTGTTTCTTCTGAATCATTTATGTGCATCATCGGGGCCTTCTTAAGTGACCAGTGTCATGAGACAAGACAAAGATTTCTCGATGCAAATTAGATCAGTCTTTTCGATGCAACGGGCATTTTTGCTATACTTTATACCTAATAATAAAGCACGAAGTGTTTCTCCCGATCCAACACTTTTTTAGACCGTTTTACCCTCCCACCAAATCACATATTACAACCAACGTCACCGCTAAATAAAAAATCGGACGTCGGAATAAACCACCCATGGATCAATCGGTGGGTTTTTGGGCCGGCCCAATACCGATAAGGAGAAGTATGTACAACCCAATTGGCATCCGCGTCCGCCTGCGCTGTAAATTCCATCTGTTCGTCATCCGTAGTCAGTTTGAATAATCCCACCTTGCTACTTTACAACGATTTTAACCTATTTATATATTTTTGTAGGTTGCCTAGAATCAGCGAGCTAATCAGAGCATGGTGAGATAAAGATGGAATAACGGACCAGCTCGAGACAGGACGAGAAACGCTCGGGGAGCGCTGAACTATAGCAGCGCGTGGCTTTGCTGCTTTGGCTTATTGAGCGGCACGGGAGAAGGCGGATGCGTTGGGAAATTGAGCTGATGAGGTGGTGGGGCCGTGTGCGTGGACGTGGTCTAGCTATTCCCGTTATAGAGGTTACAGAGGTGTGTAATTCGATTCAGAGATGCGAGCTATTTGAAGCTTATTTTTTTATTGGTGTGCGATCTGTTAATTCCGAGCTAGAATTTCTATTGATTGGCATATCCACAAGTCACATAGTGACGGTATTGACAAGACTAAGTTTTTAGCTAACGCAAACAAATGAATTATAAGTTTATTGTTTATTTGAATAAAATTGAAGAAATGTTTCTATAGAAGAAAAATGTTTTTTTGGCTGTAGAAGAAAATTGTTGAATTTGTAAGAAATGAATTTGAGAGAAACATTGCCATCTTAACAAAATATGTTGGTTCTCACCTGGTCGGAATAAAAAGATCCAAAAATCCCGAGAAAGAACATGAGAAAGGATTAGATTTTAGTGCTCGCGTCGCTCGCCACGACACCGTTTTAAACCACAATCCCTGCCTTGTGCAGCATTACATACCGAAGAGCGATTTCAGTTTTTGAGATATATGAATTTAATGTTTGGTTCATATGTCAAAAGTATTATTGTTATCGGGTTTTTTCTCTTAACGCACGGACATTTTTGCTAGTCGTACTTATGTGATGATCAATTGATTTGGCGGCAGAGGTAACTCTGAACCGTTTTGGTTATGATACAGTTGCAGATACACACCTCCAAGTCGGAGGTCTGGCCGTCAGATAAGATAGCGCGCTCGATTCTGTGACGCCAACGTGCCGTGAGATGCGATGCTTTCCGGTCGCTGTCGTGAGTGTGGGCGCCGGCGGTGACGTCCGATCAAAAGGGTGGACCTGATTCCATGCCCGACCGCCATGCTGCCTGCGCAGCGCGCGGCGAGAAAATGTTCACGGCGCTGGAGGTAGCGATCGACTTTCCACGTATGGTGCGCCTACCATCATCAGCTTGGCCGTAATCACTATTCACTTATAGCGATCGACTTTCCACAAACAGCCCTTGATACGACCAGCGAGGGCGAATCAACGCCGCAGATCTGGTGTTAGCGACACAATTGCCGTCGTGGTCGCGCGTCGTCCACGTCACAATTGACACACGAAACTTTTTATAGCAAGGCAGATGTTTGGAGCAGGACCGTGTTTTTCTTAGAGCAGGCAAGCCAGGACTATGTTGCAGGTTCGTTTGGAAGATAAACCCAAACGATGGTTCAGATAGCAGTACGCATGAAGCTGTATTTGGGAACAAGAAAACGCTGAATTCCTTCCTACTAGTAGAGTAATAAAGAGGTAAATCCCTCAAAAAAAAAAAGGTAAAAGTACAAGCCCTGCTCGATGGAGTAAACACCAACACTGAACGCATCGACACACGCACACAGAGCACACAAACGGAGAACAGGCAAGCCGCCGCTCTTCTTTCCTTCATATCTCCCGGGCCCTGGCTCCGCCGCGCGCAAGATGGATCTCGTGGAGAGCGCGCACGTCCTGACAGGGACGTCGGTAGGCTAGCTGCAGACGAACCTCCTCCCATACTCCCTGTTAAGTACTTAGTTGATCGATCCCCAACCAAACTGGTGGTGAAGCGGGGCCTTCAAGCCCGTGCGTAGGTGCGGCCGAGGTGGGCGGCGCGGAGGTCGGCGGGGTCGACGGCCGCGGCGCGGTTGGCCGGGCGGTAGTGGCCCGTGACGGGGTCGGGAACCCAGGACGCGTCGGTGGCGGCCTTCTCGGCCTCGCCCGACACCTTCCTGTCCGCGGCGCCGCGCCTCATCGCGCCGGAGGCAGCGGCCGCCGCGTAGCCCCTGGTGGTCGGCGCCAGCAGCTGGGAGAGCGCGCGGGCAGCAGCGGAGCCGGAGAGAGCGAGAGCCATCGGGTCTTCTGTGTGTCAATTGATCGGACGGATGGCTGGTGGTGGCGCTCCGGGGGCTCTGTGCTGCTGCTGTTACGACTTCCGAGCTGGATGGGCTTGCTGGTGTATAGGAGGATGACAGAGTTGAGAGAGAAGCCGCGCCGTATTTAAAGGGAGACGGAGCGGGGATTTTGGATTTGCGTAGCTCTTGGGTGCCGGGAGAGCCGGGTCCACGTGCCGACGAGCGGCTGGAAGCACGAAACGGCGGCGCGGGTTCGTCGGCTTCTTCCTGGCTCATGGATGGTGGCCCTTCCTGCGTGGTCTCCTGCTAGCAGATATTTTGTTTATACTCTTGCCGTGCTGCTGCTGGTAGCGGAATATCGCCGGGTTCTTGGACTCGTTCCACGTCAGCTACTTATTAGATTGACGCCCGGCTTGTGGAGTAAATAATTTGGAACAGTTCAAAGGAGCAAGCCAAGTCGTGTTTTCGTTCTGTTTCTTATTCATAGGTCCACGACGAAGTTGCCGTGGTCTTCTCCGTTTGGTGAGTCATTTTTTGAGATTGCGGTTCGTTGTCGTACTATAGGGAGCGTGGTACACTGCACTGTTGTTTTTTGACCAAGTAAGTAGTATTCGAGGTACAACGCGATTAAGATATGTGCACCACGAAAAATAAACCATTTCCCTCTCGCCACGAGTAAATTGGAGGCACACGCATGTCGACTGCTGGAGGCGTCCCCGATCGGCGCGGAGAACATGGCGCTGATCTTTTCTCAGAAATAGTAACGTGGACGGGGGACCTCATCCTTCCTTGCTGAGCCGAGGAGGCTACGTCCGGGGGAGGCTGGCTGGCTGGTCGTGTACGCCGGCCGTGCACCCGTCGCTAGCAACCGGGCCAGACCGACCGCCGACTGCACACCAACGCCAAAAGAAGAATATAAAAAAGAGAACCAAAAGGAAGACTGCCGATGATGAGGGGACTTGATACGGTCGGCGTTTTGGTGGTGGGTCGCATCGAGCGCGCGCCGTGGATCGGAGCCAATTCCAACATGGATCTGGTAAGTTTGGCCATTTAGCAAAGAGAAAGGAAGAAAAGGCAAGAAGCGAATGCAAAGGCTTATACTATTTCGCTATTTCCTAATGTATGCTAACGACACCACTGGATTCCTCTCAAGGATGCTGAGCCTAACCTTCTTCCTATTATTCCTTCGATCATGAGATCCTCGAATCAGTCATTAAATACTACCTCCGATCTACAATAAGTGTCGTCATTTTGAACTAACCTCAGTTCAAAACTACGACACTTATTATGGATCAAATGAAGCACTACTTTAATCGCTTTGCTGCAATTCGGCAACCAGAAGTATGGCCCAACTCGAAACCGATCAATATACTACATCAAAAGTTAAATACTTGTAAACCGTACTACTCCAGATCCTAACTAGGTGCGGAACATAGTGACGGGAGGGCCGCGGGCATGAAGAATGCTGTCAAATTGGTTTGACAGTTGACATAGTAGGATCGAGTAATCATCGCCTCTCCAGACAATCCACTTTAGACTAAATTAGTTTACTTAAACATTCTACATTGTGTTAAAAATAATGGGCTAAAACATTTAGGCCCATGTGTATTTCAGATTTTCTCTAAATCTTAAAGTCCAGATTTATGGCAGCTCATATGTGTTCGGACCCATGTTTGTGACAGCTCACATGAGAGTGGAGTGAGAGCTAAAGTTTAGTCTCACGTGGAAAGTTGAAGGAGAGTTGCACAATCTTATAAGATGGAGTGTTGCACTATTTTATAAGTGAGTGATAATAAGAGAGATACACGCGCGCATTCCTCCTCCAACGCTGCCGCTCGCACTTTTTTGGATTTAAGTATCACTTAAAAATGGATACCATATTATTAACCAATAACTACAAGGTTATTTAACAATAGCTATCATATTGATTATTTAATAATAGCCACTAATGTATTTAGCCAAAGCTACCATACTATTTTTTTTTTAAAAAAAATCACCGATCTATTAATAATCATCTACACCGATCTATTAACATTAGCTACTAGGTTATTTAACAATAGCTATTAGATATTTTGTAACAAATTTCATGTTGCTAGCAAACTAACACTTTATTTAACAACAACTAGGTTTTTCCGAAACAAATGTTAGTTTGCACAAAAAATTACCGGATTATTTATTTATAGCTATCATATTGCTTATCGGTAGCTACCTATTATTTAATAGCATCTACCAGGTTAATTTACAATAGCTGTCAGGTTTTTGAAACAAATGTCTGATTATGCAAAAATACGATTACCAGATTATTTATTTATAGCTACCAGATTACTTTTTTTGTGAACTATAGCTACCAGATTACTTATCGATAGCTACCACATTATTTAGCAACAGCTACCAGGTTAATTTACAATAGCTGCCAGGTTTTTGAAACAAATGTCTGATTATGCAAAAATATGATTATCGGATTATTTATTTATAGCTACCAGATTACTTATCGATAGCTACCACATTATTTAGCAACAACTATCAGGTTAATTTACAATAGCTATCAGGTTTTCAAAAAAATATCAAGTTATGCAAAATACAATTACCTTATTATTTAGCAATAGCTACCTAATTAATTAGCAATAGCTACCGGTTTCCCAAATCAAATACCAGATTATTTAGAAATTAATCAGATTATTTACAAATGGCTGTAAGGTATTTCTCAAGCAGCTCCAAATCTATCGAATATAGATGCCGGGTTGCGCTAATGTAACGATGAGGTTTCTCAAAACTAAAATGCCAAGTTTTTTGTCCAAGCTATCAAAATTTGGTATTCTTATAAAAAACAAAACGTTTTTGTTAATCTTACCTAAGTAGTCACGTGCTAGGAGATTTTCTAGCTAACAAAAATTATGTTTGATCGAGAGTTTATATAGATAAGGTGTCGGTCCAAGCAGTTACTAGGTCCAACGGAGCACGATAGAAAACAGTGTCTGACTTAGAAATAAAAATATGGTATCTACATGACATTAGGCATGCAGTACTACATACTAGAAGGCCATGCATGTGCACTGTAGTATACTACTTCCATTCCAAGACTTAAGGCCTATATATATTTTAAAAGGTTAAACTATGTCAAGTTTGACAAGTTTTTACCAAAAAATATTAATATGCAAATTACATAATCAATATCATTAGATAGATAATGAAATATATTTTATATGATGTCTACAAAATATCATGTTTATTGATAGTTTTTTCTAAAAGTTTTGTCAAAGTTTAGTTGGTTTGACTTTTCAAAAAAAATAGACCTTAAGCCTTGAGATGGAGGAAGTAGTTCTCTTCGTTACTTTAAAGCAAACTTTACAGAAAAAGGTATCCTACGTGTACTCGAGAACAACAGAAGACCAAAGATGTACATGCAATGACTAGTGGAATAAAGCCTGAGCGAGGAGTTTTTCCGAATCACTGCGCGTCGTACGAAGAGGACACCGATGCAGCGCCTGCTATTAGATTTTCCGTTCTTTCATAGTATCTCCTGGCTCCCGCGTCAGTTGGATCTTGTGGAGAGAGCGCGGACGTCCTGCGGGGGACGTCTGTGGCGGTTTTGAAGGTTTCGCAGCATAGTAAATCAAAAAAATTCTACGGATGCGAACGGGAAAGCCATGATCTAATCTAGGAGATGCAATCAACGAGAGGGATAGATGAGATCTTCATACCCTTGAAGAAATTGCACAGCGGAACGTTCAACAGAACGTGGTTGATGTAGTCGTACTAGCCTTCTCCTCCTCGCGATCCGATCCGATCCAACGCCGCAAGTGGCGACGCCTCCGAGAGATGCACACGTACGACACCGCGACGTTTCCTCCTTCCTCGGTCCAGCAAGTGGGGTGGAGAGATAGATTGGATCTACAGCACGACGGCGTGGTGCAAAGGTGAAGAGTTTCTGCAGGCTTCGCCACGCTGATCGGAGAGAGAGAGAGAGAGAGGTAGGGCAGCGGTGGCGGCTAGGGTTTGGGGTGGAGGAGGTGCGCCTGACCACCTTATATAGGGGCTGGCCCCTTGCCCTCCTCCAAGCCCTAGGGCGCGGCCACAGGGTGGAGTGGGGGCAAGTCTTCCCTCTAGAAGGTCCCTAGGGTTTTGGCATTTGGGCCTATGGGGCCTTGTGCCCCTGGCTCAATGCGGCCAGGGCACTCCCTCTTAGGCCCATGCCCCCCTCCGACAAGTGGGGCCACGTTGGTCCCACTCCGGAAGCTTCTAGAACCTTCCGGTACAATACCGAACATTCTGAAACAACTCCGAAATCCAAAAACTGCTTTCCTTTATATGAATCTTATTCTCTGGACCATTCCAGAACCTCTCGTCATGTCCTGGATCTCATCCGAGACTCCGAACAAAAACTCAAAAACCAATTATACATTTTATCCTAGCGTCGAAGCACGTTAAGTGTGTGACCCTACAGGTTCGAGAATATGCAGACATGATCTTCTATCAATAATCAACAGAGGAGTCTAGAAACCCATATTGACTCCCACATATTCATCGATGATCATATCGGATGAACCACGATGTTAGGATTCAATTAATCCCATATTTATATTCCCTTCGTCACGCGATATTTTACTTGCCCGAGATTCGATCGTTGGTATCGGCATACCTAGTTTAATCTCGTTCATAGCAAGTACTTTACTCGTTCCGTAATCCGATATCACTTTGTGATTAACTCCTTAACCACGTGCTTGCAAGCGGTGTTGATATCGATTACCGAGTGGGACCGAAGTATATCTCTCCGACTTGGGAGGGACAAATCCCATCTCGATACATACAACCCAACAAGTACTTTCCGATCACCTGAGAGACACCTTTATGATCACCCTGTTATAGGATGACGTTTGATGACCTCAAAGCTTTCTTCCGATACCAGGGAGTTGTATTATCTCATGGTCTAAGGAATACAATATTTGACATAAGAAAAAGCTTCGCAAAGATGAACATGATGACACGATCTAATTGCTCTGCTTGATTTGGGTCTGTCCATCATATCATTCTCCCAATGACATGATCTCATTATTAATCGACAACTCATGTCTATGGTTAGGAAACCTTAACCATCATTAATCAATGAGCTAGTCCATAGAGGCGTACTAGGGACACAGTGTTGTTCATAAACCACACAAGTATCAAAGTTTCCACTTAATACAATTCTAGCATGGAATATAAACTTTATCATGAACAAGAATCATAATAATAACATCTTTATTATTGCCTCTAGGGCATAATTCCAACAGTCTCCCACTTGCACTAGAGTCAATAATCTAGTTTACATCTGGTAATAATCTAACACCCATGGCATTAAGGTGTTGATCATGTTTTGCTCGTGGAAGAGGTTTAGTCAACGGATCTGCGACATTCAGATCTGTATGTACTTTGCTAATCTTCAGATCTCCATCTGTTATATAATCTCGAATTATATGAAATCGTCGGTTGATGTGCTTGGTCTTTGGATGATATCTTGGTTCTTTAGCCAGTGCTATGGCGCCAGTGTTGTCGCACAATATCTCCAGTGGGTCCAAGGCACTTGGAACCACACCAAGCTTCGATGAAGTTCTGATCCAAACTCCTTCACTTGACGCCTGCAATGACCATGTATTCGATTCTCTTGTAGATCCCGCGATCACGCTTTGCTTGCAGCTTCTCCGACTCACAGCTCCTCCATTCAAAATATAAACGTATCACGTGCGAGATTTATAATCATCCGGGTCGGTGTCGAAATTAGCGTCGACGTAACCTTTTACGACGAGCTGCTCATCACCTCCATAGACCAAGAACATTTCTTTAGTCCTATTTAAATACTTTAGGATGTTCTTTACGGCTGTCCAGTGTTCCACTCCTGGATCACTTTGGTATCTGCTCATCAAACTAAGAGCATTGGACACATTCGGTCTAGTACACAGCATGGCATACATGATAGAACCTATGGCCGAGGCATATGGCACTTTGCTCATGGTTTCTCTATCGTTTACCGTAGCTGGACACTAAGCCTTTCTCAATATCTTACCTGACAACATGGGCACTGAACCTTTCTTTGCCTTATCCATTCTGAACCTTTTCAGAAGTTTGTCTAGATATGTACTTTGGCTTAAAGATATTAGGCGTCTTTGTCTATCTCTATAGATTTTGATGCCTAATATATAAGCAGCTTCTCCTAGGTCTTTCATTGAAAAACATGTGTTCAAATAACTCTTCACATCGTTAAGCATATCAATGTCATTTCCAATAATCAATATGTCATCCACATATAGTACTAAAAATGTCACTGAGCTCCCACTCACTTTCTTGTAGATACAAGCTTCGTAGCAATTTGGAACAAATCCAAAGCTCTTGATCACTTGATCAAAACGAAGGTTCCAACTCCGAGATGTTTGCTTCAGTCCATAAATGGAACGCTGAAGTTTGCACACCTTATCAGCATCCTTAGGATCGACAAAATCTTCGGGCTGCATCATATACAACTCTTCATCAATGTTTCCATTGAGGAACGCAGTCTTGACATCCATCTGCCTTATTTCATAATCATGAAACGCGGCAATTGCTAATAAAATCAGAATGGACTTAAACATCGCTACGGGAGAGAAAGTCTCATCGTAGTCAACACCTTGAACTTGTCAAAAACCTTTCGCGACAAGTCGAGCTTTATAGACAGTAACATTACCATCCGCGTCCGTTTTCTTCTTGAAAATCCATTTGCACTCAACGGCCTTTCGGTCGCTAGGAGGGTCCACCAAAGTCCATACTTGGTTTTCGCTCATGGATCCCAATTCGGATTTCATGTCCTCTAGCCATTTCTTAGAGTCTGAGCTCATCATTGCTTCCTCATAGTTCGCAGGTTCACTGTTGTCTACCAACAAGACAGTTAAGACAGGGTTACCGTACCACTCAGGAGGGGCACGTGACCTTGTCGACCTGCGACGTTCAGTAGTAGCATCGTCCGAAGCTTCATGATCCTCGTCATTACCTTCCTCTATTGTTGGTGCAGACAACACTGGAACAATTTCAGGTGCTGCGCCACTCTCCAACTCAAGAGAAGGTTCAATAACCTCGTCTAGCTCTACTTTCCTCCCACTCACTTCTTTCGAGAGAAACTCCTTCTCAAGAAAGGATCTGTTCTTTGTGACAAACACTTTGCCTTCGGATCTGTGGTAGAAGGTATTACCCAATCGTTTCCTCGGGGTATCCTATGAAGACGCATTTCTCCGCTTTGGATTCGAGCTTGTCCGGCATCAACTTCTTGACGTAAGCTTCGCATCCCCAAACTTTAAGAAACGACAACTTAGGTTTAGCACCAAACCATAGTTCATACGGTGTCGTCTCAACGGATTTAGACGGTCCCTATTTAAAGTGAATGCAGCGGTTTCTAATACATAACCCCAAAATGATAACGCCAAATCTGTAAGAGACATCATCGATCGCACCATATCTAATAGAGTTCGATTCCGGCGTTCAGACACACCATTGCGCTGTGGTGTTCCGGGTGGCGTGAGTTGTGAAACGATTCCGCTTGATTTAAGATGCGTGAGAAAATCATAACTCAAATATTCACCTCCACGATCGGATCGTAGAAATTTAATTTCCTTGTTACGATGGTTTTCCACTTCGTTCTGAAATTCTTTGAACTTTTAAACGTTTCAGATTTATGTTTCATTAAATAGATATACCCATATCTACTTAAGTCATCAGTAAAATTGAGAAAATAGCAATATCCACTGCGCGTCGAAACACTCATTGGTCCGCATACATCGGTATGTATGATTTCCAACAAGTCCGTTGCTCGCTCCATTATTCCGGAGAATGGGGTTTTGATCATCTTGCCCATGAGGCACGGCTCGCACGTGTCAAATGATTCAAAATCAAGAGACTCCAAAAGTCCATCAGAATGGAGTCTCTTCATGCGTTTTATACCAATATGACCTAGACGGCAGTGCCACAAATAAGTTGAATTATCACTATCTACTTTGCATCTCTTAGCCTCAATGTTATGGATGTGTGTTTCATTGCTTTCGAGATTCAGAAGAAATAAACCATTCATAGCAGGTGCATGACCATAAAAGATGTTACTCATATAAATAGAACAACCATTATTCTCCGATTTAAATGAATAACCGTCTTGCAATAAACACGATCCAGATATGATGTTCATGCTCAACACATGCACATAATAACATTTATTAAGGTTTAAAACTAATCCCGGAGGTAAAACTAAGGAGAGTGTGCCGACGGCCATCACATCAACTCCTGATCCGTTGCCAACGCGCATCGTCACCTCATCCCTTGCTAGCCACCGTTTATTCCGCAGCTCCTGTTTCGAGTTACAAATATTAGCAACTGAACCAGTATCAAATACCCAGGCACTACAACGAGCGCTAGTAAGGTAAACATCCATAACATGTATATCAAATATACCTTTAATGGTGCCAGCCTTCTTGTCTGCTAAGTACTTTGGACAGTTGCGCTTTCAGTGAACCTTGTCCTTGCAATAGAAGCACTCAGTGTCCGGCTTAGGTCCAGACTTGAGCTTCTTCTCAGCAGGGGCAACGCGCTTGCCGCTGCCTTTCTTGAAGGACTTCTTTGCACCCTTACCTTTCTTAAAACTAGGGGCTTGTTGACCATCAACACATGATTATCTTTCTTGATGTTCACCTCCGCAGCTTTCAGCTTAGCGAAGAGCTCAGTGATCGTATCAGTGGAACCAATCTGATTATGAGTAACTACAAAACCTTTGTAGCTAGGAGGGAGTGATTGTAGAACTCTATCAATCTTGAGCTCTTCTGGAATCTTGCAGTCCAGTTGCTCAAGACGTTGAGTGTAGCCCGACATCTTTATGGCGTGCTCACTAACGGAACTCCCTTCCTCCATCTTGTAGTTAAAGAATTTCTCAGAGATCTCATATCTCTCAAAACGGGCCTGGGTCTGAAACATGGTTTTCAGTTCCTCAAGAATCTCAAAGGGCCTGGCGAACTCCTCAAAACGATTTTGAAGGTCCGATTCCATAGCAAACAACATGGTGCTTTTAATCACACTATAATCATCTTTGCGAGACTGATAAACAGCTTTTTCATCAGCTGGCGCATCTATAGCAGGGGCTTCACCTAGCGCTTTCTCAAGGACATAGTCCTTTTGTCCGCCAGCGAGAATGATTCTCAGATTGCGGAACTAGTTGGTGAAGTTAGACCCATTGTTCTTAAGCTTTTCTTTCTCAGCAAAAACGTTGAAGTTGAAGTTGGACTTAGCCATTTGATCTACAAAATTTGCAAGTACAATTTAGACTATGTTCATGATAACTAGTTCAACTTAATCGAATTACTAGATGAACTCCCACTAAATTCAACATCCCTCAAGTTGTTTAGTGAACATGATCCAAATTCAACACACCTAATCCGATCTTCACGAGAAGAGATGTGGTTTCAATGGTGGACAACAAAGTGTCGATCATATCATTCATATGACTCATGCTTAACCTTTCGGTTCGTGTGTTCCGAGGCCATGTCTATACATGCTAGGCTCGTCAAGTCAAACCCAAGTATTTCCGCGTGTGCAAAAATGGCTTGCACCCATTGTATGTGAACGTAGAGTTTATAGCACCCGATCATCACGAGATGCTTGAACACGACGAACTTTCGCAACGGTGCATACATGGGGAGAACACAATTTTATCTTGATCTTTAAGTGAGGAATCATCTTATAATGCTACCGTCGCGATCTAAGCATAATAAGATACATAAAAAGGATAAACATCACATGCATATAATTTTATGTGACATGCTATAGCCAATCTCCGCGCAATGATCTCCATCTTGTGAGTGCCAGCATGATCTCCATCACTCCACCATGATTTCCTCCACCACGAATAGCAACTACAACTATTGCTAACTACTTAGCGATAAAGTAAAGCTGTTACATGGCGTATAAGAAGTTGACACACATGTCATACACAATTATAAAGACAACCATATGGCTCCTGCCGGTTGTGTACTCATCGACATGCAAGTCATAAAATATTACAAAACATGATCATTGCATACAACATACACATCATATCTTGGGCCATACCATATCATAGAAACACTCCCTGCAAAAACAAGTCAGACGCCTCTACTTTGTTGTTGCATGTTTTACGTGGCTTATGGGAGTAACAAGCTAAGAACGATTCTTACCTACGGAAAGCCACAACGGTGATATTATGGTTGCCAACATCCGGTGTAAATCCCATGACAACTATAGTGAGAGAAACTGGCATCCACCACCGCATGTGGAACAAGCCACACGTCAAGTGCGGAGCCGGTCTCGCGAACGAGGTCGCGTAAAGTTGGCCTGGACCGCTTCGATCTCACTATCCCGCGTCATAAGAAGTACACAACAAGAGGCTTGCAACAGAAAACATCAACGCCCGCAACAACCATGTTGCGTTCTACTCGTGAAACACATCTACGCATAGATCTTGCTCTGATACCACTGAAGGGTTTCGCAGCATAGTAAATCAAAAAAAATCTACGGATGCGAACGGGAAAGCCAAGATCTAATCTAGGAGATGCAATCAACGAGAGGGATAGATGAGATCTTCATACCCTTGAAGAAATCGCACAACGCAACGTTCAACAGAACGTGGTTGATGTACTCGTACTAGCCTTCTCCTCCTCGCGATCCGATCCGATCCAACCCCGCAAGTGGCTACGCCTCTGAGAGATGCAAACGTACGGAACCGCGACGTCTCCTCCTTCCTCGGTCCAGCAAGTGGGGTGGAGAGATAGATTGGATCTACAGCACGACGGCGTGGTGCAAAGGTGGAGAGTTTCTACGGCAGGGCTTCGCTTACGCGCAGTCGGGAGAGAGAGAGAGGTAGGACAGAAACTGGCGGCTAGGGTTTGGGGTGGAGGGAGGGTGCGCCCCCTGCCCACCTTATATAGGGGCTGGCCGGCCCCCTTGCCCCTCCTCCAAGCCCTAGGGCCGGCGGCCACAAGGGTGGAGTGGGGGGCAAGTCCCTCATAGGCCCAATGCATCCAGGGCACTCCCTCGTAGGCCCACGCCCCCCTCCGACAAGTGGGGCCACGTTGGTCCCACTCCGGAAGCTTCTAGAACCTTCTAGTACAATACCGAACATTCCGAAACAATTCCGAAATCCAAAAACTGCTTTCCTTTATATGAATCTTATTCTCCGGACAATTCCGGAACCTCTCGTGATGTCCTGGATCTCACCCGAGACTCCGAACAAAAACTCACAAACCAATTATTCATTCTATCCTAGCGTGGAAGCACGTTAAATGTGTGACCCTACAGGTTCGAGAATATGCAGACATGATCTTCTATCAATAATCAACAGCGGGGTCTAGAAACCCATATTTACTCCCACATATTCATCGATGATCATATCGGATGAACCATGATGCCAGAATTCAATTAATCCCATATTTATATTCCCTTCGTCATGCGATATTTTACTTGCCCGAAATTAGGGTGTGGTCGTGGATCCACAGGGCTCCACCCCTTCCCAAGAACCCTTCCTCAACCCCGACGCCCTCCCTCCACCACCCCTCCTCCCCGCCCTCCCCGACGAGCGCCCTCTCCCCACCCCGGGAACCACCAGCGCGATGACGTACGCCGAGGCCATGTCCCGCAAAGCGGCCCTGCAACCCCCTGTTGCCTGTCAAAACTCACCGGCGGGCAGTGACTAGCAACACGAAGAGCCGGGAGGCTCCCAGAGCGGCTGGTGGGCCCTAGTCCCTCGGTCAACGCAAGAAATCTTCCAAAGACGCACGCGTCTGTCTTGGTTCGAGGCGTGCACCGACCTATACCTGGCCGAAGGTGATGGATTGTTCCGATTGGTTTCTGCACGGTAAACAAGTATCGTAAAATTCGACGTGATCGGCTCCCGAGTTTTCCAGTAAATCGGCTTTGAGCCGATTATCCCCATGGTTTTGCATTGGATCTATGATAACATGGGGTTTTGCTTAATTACTACAAGTTAAATCGATCTACGATAGTTTAGTGTTTTCACCACGCAACCGAACGTCCCACGCGTAGTTGAGCCTAATAGATACGAAAAATAGTGGAAAACCAATCCTAGAGAAGGCCTAAAACCAACACAACGTCAATTCCTTAACGCCCTCTAAGACCAATAAACCATATTTTACGACACGGATCGTTCAACCCGTTTGTGAGGCCTAATCACGTGGATATTAAACTAAACCTTGATGAACAAGGCACAACTATAACAGATCAAATCGACTAAATAGAAATCAAGCAAGATGCCACCTCACACCCGGGAGAAGGTGCAAAGATGGCGAGATAGCTAGAGGTAGCACAAGCAAGCAATCATAGTAAGAGCATCGATGCTAGCTCTAACAATCATGGTAAAGGTGTTACTCGCCATCAACAAGGCTTCAGACGAGTAACACCGGATAATCGCATAGAATATCGCCTAGATCGCAAGGTGCGATCTAGGCGATGGCACTTACCCGAGAAAACCCTAGAAACAAGGGGTGGCGATGCCGAGATTGTTGTTGGTTGTGAACGTGATTGTCCTTGTCTTTCAATAACCCTAGGTACATATTTATAGTCAGGAGACTCTCTACTTTTGAATAACTCTACAACTCTATCTTTACCTAAACATAAACGGAACCTAAACAAACACGAATCCTACTATGATACAGGATACACGCAATTCAGCCCAAATTCACGACTAGGCCGATCCAACAACACGTTGAATAAATGTATCTTCCAAGCCCATCTTGATCACGGCCCATCTCCGTCTTTGGCCAAAATACGGTGATAACACATGCCCCTCGGTTTTGGCAATGATAATTCCAAAACCACTGCGCTTTTTCCTCTTCTTCTTCTCCTTTTTTTTATCGGCCGCACGTCGGTAACGCATGGCGTAACAGACCGCCACGCTACCCCTTCATCATGATGCCTGTCTCCTCAACTCCTGCAGTACAAGGTGATTTGACAATTTTGGCGGTAACTGGGAAATCGCCATGGCATTGAACCGTCATCCACTATTCCCTTATTTAAATCAGCTGACAGTCATGATCCTCATCTTCCTCCCGTAGCCAAAAACCCTCTTTCTCCACCGAAAAACCTCTTTCGCCATGGCCTCCTCTCGCTTCCTCCGACCTGTCCTCTCATGCCTCCAACAGCCTTAGTGACCGTGAACCAACTCGAGCACCCGCGACCTCGGCGTACACTCTCGCCCACAATGGTGGGACGAGAGGTTGGGACTTTGCTGCCCGTCGAGGACGATGCGTCCTGACGGCGAAGAGAACCTTCAGCCTCCGACGGGAGCTGGAGGCGAGATGACGACGCCATGTCTTGGGATGGCGTCGACTCCTCAAGAAGAGGAAGAAGAAGAGAAGAGGACACCTCCTCCGAGGAGTACCACCGGTGAAGTACTTCCTCACCGGTCCGAAGACGACAATGATGACGAAGACGAGGATGAGGAGGCCCTACCGTCTTCCTCAAGAGAAGAAGCGAAGACGACGCCGGTAGCAAATACCGAAGACGGAGGAGACGGCGGCAAATGACGACCTCGGCTTCGATTAGGATTTAGCAGCAGTAACATTAGTAGTAGCAGGACTCCTTTTGTAATCGACCATCCTTTTGTAATCGACCATCTTCAAATGAATGAGAATCCTTTCCCCAAAGCTTTCCTTGCTTGTTTGCCCCTAATTTTGCCGATAGCATAAATAAGTCGATACCCCAAAAGCCGATAGCAACGCATCGGCTTTTACCTTATCATGTCTTCACAGTCAACCAAACCACAACTCAAAAGCCGATGCATATCAACTTTCCCCAAATTGTTGACAAGGTCAAACCACCAGATATTTAGGCAAACCAAACGCCACTTCCAAGTTTCAAGCGGTAATCATGACTCCTTCAAAAAGGGCAGCCTAGATCCCCAACCGCCACCGACCAGATCGAGCTCACAAGAACAAAAACCTCAATCCTTACTCAAGACAGATCCATTCCGCCGCAAACCAGATGGCGTAATCGTCCACCACCAATCCGAGGTCTTGATCAAGGTACGCTTACCCTCGTAATTTTAACATAGTGTTAAAACTTGACGGCGAACACCGAATTAATGCCTTTATTTCGTCATTAAATCTTCTAGGTTTCGTACATTCTCACGCTGCATCTTTCTCTCCCAAATTCTCTCTGTCTTGGTCCTCGATGATTCTAGTCCTGCCCATCTAATCTCTTGCAGGCCAATAGAATCCCTTTGTAAGCCAGACCTAGATCTGAACTCTTGGGCCGCGCCATGTAGCCTGGCCTAATCCCCGAACTGGGTTTCTTGGTTTAGTAGAGTAGCTAGAGCTTACCAATCCCAATGGGAAATTTTGGGAATAGCCACGCCTTGCATCTATCCTTGTCCTCTCGAGAAACACGAGAATCTTCTCAAAACCATCGGCTACTCGTCCGACGCCTGAATTGTTTCATATTCGCCATGGCCCTATGTCGCCAACCTTGCTAGATGTGGTGATGATTCTTGGCTGGATGTTACATCACCCACCTCTGCTTTCAACGACCACGGTCCCTTACAAACTATCTTCCAAAGCAGATTGCACAAGTCAGCTTATATCCAACGTCATATGAAAACCAAGGGCCCTGTTTGAGAAAGAACATACCCTTTCTCAACTTCGGTTAGAGCATTTCATCTTCGTGGCCCTTCCCGGCTCCCACTAAGAACTATCTTTCCTAGCCTACGAACCGCCAAAGGTACCCAGCTCGGCATCGGCAAACTATTCCTTGAGAGGTCTATCGATACCTCCAGTTGATGTCTGTTGTCGCTCGTGCATAGCAATCGAGCAGTGGACCTTGGGTTCATCCACTGTGGGCTCAGCTGTTCCAAAACCGCATCCTGACTTCCGGGCGAGCTGCACTTTTCCCGACGCTAAAGGGAGGCAAATCCGGTGCACCAGCTATGGCCAAGCTTTGTATCGCTTGCCAAAAGAACTGACCCTCCAGAGGCGCCAAAATGGTTCGCATCTTCTTCCAAGGCCGACAACCCCAACTTCTTCCCTTACATGGAGGAAGCGAACATTTTGAGAATCCACTCTCCTTCAGTTGGACAATTTTGCCGATGACACCGGCACGGCAACTCTTTCCACCGTTATCCGCCTCGCTTCCTTCCAATCGGCATGAGCACATCCAACCGGATAATCAAACCTGGTACGAATTCTACCAACCACCGTAGTGGCTCGTCAATTCGGCCTTGGGCAAGTAACTCCCCACTTCTTTCTTCATCAACTCACGAGTAGAGCCGATCTGCCGATGCTCTCACCATCGAGAGGCTACTCTTTCTTTGATGCTCGACCATCCCAATTCCCACCGACCTTACCTTTGCCTCATCAACCGATGGCTTTGAAGACGGTGGTCGATGTGGAAGACTCACGCTTTTAGGAGAGATCTGGGACCGTTTAAACATCGACGCTGACTATGACATCCCCGTGGACCGTGTACTAATCGCAAATTATCTTGATGCACTGCAATTGATCCTTTTATTAACTCACTCTTTCTTTGCGGCAACAAGATGGCCCCGAGCCTCACGCACAATGATGGCTCCTTTGAATTCTTCCCGCCACCCTGTGGTTCTTTTACGCAAAGACTCGCCACCTCTGAAAAAGGTCATAATGCAAAAATGATAACCCCAAAATCGGCTTCCAAAAACCAGAGCCCCTAAGTCACCTGCCCTCGCGTTCGACTAAGACCGACGACGGTGAGGAAGGTGGCTGCTAGGAAGACCCCGAGGCGCCAGAGCCCTCTTCGACAGCTCGCATGTAAGCTAATTCAGCCTTGGTCGATCCTTATCATTCTTTATTCTACAGACACGCCACGCCATCGCTTTCCCTTTACAAAGCTTCCGTCGAAGACACCTCCAGTGAGGACACCTGCATCGATCGAGAGAGCTAAACCCAACGGGTTCGAGAAGACCAACACAGGACCAGCCAGATTCACCATCATCGGCTTCGTGAAAGGTCGGCTCTCGAACCCGCCCCCGAGCACCAGCCGAGGGGCCGACCGTGGTCCCAAGAGAGCTCGCAAAGATCAACAAGCTTCTTCGTCGAGCCAGAGGTTCCAAAATCGCCGCCCTTCGACTCCTCCTACCTGCTTTCCTTCGCCGATTTATTGTTACTCACGAAGCTAAAACATCCTTTATGCAGACGGTGATGTCTTCAGGACAAATGAGGCGATACAACACCGGACATGGAATCCCGAAGGCGATGCAACGCCTACTACTCGCCAAGCCTCCAAGAACCACACACAAACCGATGATCCCTCATCGGCTGCCCCTCGATCTTAAGAGAGGTACGCTTTTGAGTTTCTTTTGGCCCGTCTTGTGTGTTTAGATGCAACCGACGCCCTGCGGCCGAGTTGTGATCTTTCGTGCTTTGTCTTTTTGATCCTGAATCCATCGAACCAATCCCATCTGCTGCCATGCTGATCCGAAACCGTGGTCGCTCCACCTCATTCCAGCGCCTCGAACCTTTTTGTCCTCCTCAATCGAGGAGTTGATCGAGGGTTACGAGGAAGTGAAGAGCGCCGAGATTCGAGATCACCTTCCAGAACACGAAAGTGAAGCTTTTGTCGTTGCCAATCTATCCCTTTTCGGACCCACAGTGCAGCTAGCCCGTGAAAGGATCCATCTGCGCCACGCCCAACTTCCACCGAAAGCCGATATTGCGTAAAGATGTCGGCTTAATGAGAAAAGGCGTCTCGATGCTAAACCGACACCTCCGTCAAGATGCCGAGCTCGCATCCTTGAAACAGAGCTGGAAGATCTTGAGGAGAAGGTCCGGTGACTAAACAGCTCATCCGTGACAAGGAAGAATCCATAGCCTCCCAACACGAGGCGGAAGGCCTCAAAGCTCAATCAAGGCCGATCCGCAGCATACGTCTCTGGTGAGCAGCTAGTGACGGGCCAGGATGAAGATGACGGCCGAGATCGCCGAGGTGGATCGTATCCGTGTTGACGCCCGCGCCTTTGAAGCGTTCTTCAAGTATGTGTAAACCGAATTGCTTTGTAATATGTGTGGGCCACTAAAGCCGATGACGATTTTTAATATCGGCCTACATTTTTGCTGTTCAATATCTCCGTACTCTTGTACTTTATCCGTCAGTGTGCCGAGCCGAATCTTTCAAGTAATTTGAAGATATCGGCTCTCCGATCGTCGCTTGTGAACCGCACCGAACGTCGCATATCCTGGCCCATTCTTGCTGATAAATGTTGGTCGTGGCTTATCCCCAGGACCAATGTCAATCTCTTCTAGCTCATCAGCGGATGTAAACCCATACCCTAGCTTGCCGTCTCCTGTCAGGTCGATGCTAAACACAGGGCAAGCAGTAGGTGAGGACAAAAATAATTTGGGCCGATTGCCTGAATCGGCCCCCTTCTTGATTGTGCTCGTCAAGGGCGGTTTACACCTCACGGTTTTACAATGGCGTATCTCGCCACGACTACATGATCCGCTTGTCGATGGTCGTTGCTTTTATTTTGTGGCCGATCGTGATGATCGGCCGTACCACGATGATCGTGGACCTTTCTATTCTCTGGCCGCTGGATAAGACCAGCCTCACCCCGCTTTTTGAAGCTTCAATGCGCCACAACCGCCCAAACTGATTCCGAGATCGGCTCTTGGTCTTCGCTTCCGATGTTCGTGCGCAATGGAAACCTCGATAGAATCGTGCGCATGGACGACCTCCACTTCATCTCCGCCCCATCAGACGTAATCGTGCATCGTGGATGGAATGCGCAGATTAGCGTGGATCCAATCCTTCCTAGCAAGACGGCGAGGTACTTTTGCTATTCACGAAAAATGACGTGGTATAGTTTTCCGCCACCGCCGATCCACGTTAAGAACACCTTGCGTTCAAGACCGGCCGTTGAAGTCGCTTAACGTGACGTTGGTTTTGATCAGTCCGCCGTGGAGCGTCCCAAACGTCGTAGCATGGAGTATGGCATGATGTTAATCGCCGCCCGTGTCTACCAACATCTTGCCGACGGTTGTCCATTGATGTAGCCCGCAGTACGCTTTCGGATGTTTGTAACCCTTCTCTCGTGGCTTCAAAGATAATCGTCGTGGCCGCAGCCAAGCCGTACACTTGGTAGCATATTGGTTCGTGGCGCGCAGTAACTCGCCGAGTACGAACACCATGCGTGCCAGCCGATGCCCGTGCATCGGCTTTTATTGGTTTGGGCGCCACTCTTTCCTTGTCGCGCCCTCCGCTTCCGTAATCGCTTTACTTTGACGGCCGATCCGCCGTGCCTTCTTTAGCGTGCGGAGATCTGCGCTCAGCCTTCTTCTAAGTTACGCAGCCATTGCACTCGCTCGAGTGTGTCCGAGTCCATCGGGCACCACCTTGACGGTGAAACCTGTCTTCTTCTTCGCCGTCCTGGTCCTCTCAAGGCCCTTCGCTCTAGTGGACTCCTTAGGACGGCTCGAGGTGGAGAGGTCCGAGACGTTCGAACACCGACATCGGCCTCGTGCCCTTCTTTTGTGGTCCACATTCGGCGGGTTGTCGGTGTAGGCAATCGGCTCATTCCCACGTCCCAGCAATGCTTGAAGAAGGGCAATCCCAATGTTTGTCTGCGCCTTCCTTCTCTTTGGGTGGTCTCTTGGCGAGGTGCCCATGTCTTTCATCGCCTCTCGGCCGTGGCGACGTTGGTCGATCGGCGCTCATATTTGTTAAGGAGGTGCGGAATGTGGCTTCGATATCGCACTCTCCTCACTTGTTCCTCTGTTAAGTACCACCCGCCATCGTGGGCCGGGCCGCGTGGACCAGCCTTCTCTCTCTTTGCTCCGAGTGATCACCTCCTTCCTTGTACGTGTCATGGTGGTACCTGACCCAGCCATGTTGACATCAAACGAAAAGTCCAGCTTGACGCTCGGGCGATCGAGCTCTATCATGTTGACACCGGGAACGGGTTCGTGTCCACCTTCATGGCGAAATGGCCGAGGATCAGGCCTTGTTCTATTGCCATTTGGATCTGGCGCCAGCTCTTTTGCAATCATTGGTGGTGTGGGTGAACGAATGATGCCACTTGCGTATGGTCTCCGCTCATCTCTGAGCGGTGGGGATCTTGTGGCCTTCGTAACCTCAATCGCTTTCTTCAGAAGAATCGAATATCGCTCGGCTTTGCTCACGTCAAGTCAAACCCTTTCAAAGGCCCCCGCTGCTTCACCCATTTGCGGACACAGGGTTCGCCTCGAGCCCACTCGCCACGGCCACCTCCTGGTCTTGTGTAGGATCATCTTCTTCCAGAACTACCAGGCTTACGCCGCTTGAACTGTCTTGGTATAACTCGTGGTGGCGTTCATACATCGCCGCTACGGGCCATGTGTGCGGTGAGTTGTACTCCACCGAAAGCGGATCCTTGACGGGTGCTAGAGCCCCACCACACAGTCGATTGCTTCCTTCTCGCTTAAACGAGCCGAATAACATCTGTTCTTGATGGTTCTTACCGGATGTATTCGCCACGGTTTCTCCGCTTCGTCAGCATTTCTGCGCCAGTGCGCAATGCTAGCCTCTACGCCTCGAATGGTACCGATGTGGAACTGTTTCTAGTTGCTTCCAGTGCGAATTGAATCAGTGGCAGCGAGGTGTACCACCCAAAGCTGGTCTGTTAGAGATTGTGCAAAAAATCTCACGCGCATTTGATCCGATGTCAAATCATACCTAGCGCTGTGTATCGGCACGTGCTCGATCGAGCTTGACCCCTCGACCCGCTGAATCTTGAGAACTCGTGGAGCTTATATTTGGGCGGTAGTGAATCAGGTCAAACTTGGGGTACGGCTTTGAGTAGCCGATCGTCGCCTTTTCGCACGGCCGGACCGATCTCTCAAGATGGTAGTGATTTGGTCCACTGCTTGAGCTGCAGGGGCTGGATTCTCATGGCTAGTTCGGTGGCATACTTGGCTAGCCACGCTTTGTCGGCGTCCATCCGGACACCGCTGCCTGTGAACGCCGCCTCGAAGATCCCGCAGAGAACCCTCGCCATGGAGACTCGCGGTTGCGATCCGTCGGGCGCCAAGTTGTTGCGATCCGCACGTAGGCACATATGTACCCATGCGAATCTCCTTGGGTGGCTCAACAGAATTGGCAATCACCGGATCGCCCACTTGTAGACAATGTATGCCGCTGATCCTGGCGGCCTGGAGGGCGAGCGTGACCGGCATTGGTCCGTGGAGCGGTCTTTCCTTGGTGGGTTCCTAAAGTGGGCCCCGACGGAGAGTACGATGTTTCATGATCTCCGACCACGCGAATGCAATCCGCCGAAAGCGTTCACCAGGCTCGTGAGTGGCGGTGTAGAGAATGAGCCACCATATAGTTGACTTCTGTCAGAGCCACCGGAGCGTTCCTCCGAAGGAATGCAGATCTACTTCATCGAGAGCACCCTCGGGAGAACCCTTCCACTTGATGCCCCAGACGGTCCTCTCGAAAGAGCCGATGAGGTCGGTCAAGAGCTCTTGAGCTCGTCATACTTCGCTTTGTGCTCAGCAGAAGCTCGTCAGACGTGACCGCCTGTTCTCCATCGCAGCGTCGGACATTGATGTAGACGTTGTTGTTAGTCCCACCGGCGTGTAATGTGTTGCTGTCAAAACTCACCGCGGCAGTGACTAGCAACACGAAGAGCCGGAGGCTCCCAGAGCGGCCGGGCCCTAGTCCTCGGTCAACGGCCCAAGAATCTTCCAAGACGCACGTCTGTCTTGGTTCGAGATGCCACCTGACCTATACCTGGCCGTGAAGGTGATGGATTGTTCCGATTGGTTTCTGCACGGTAAACAAGTATACAGAAATTCGAGCCGTGATCGGCTCCTGTGTTTCAGTAAATCGCTTTCGAGCCGATTATCCCCATGGTTTTGCATTGGATCTATGATAACATGGGGTTTTGCTTAATTACTACAAGTTAAATCGATCTACGATAGTTTAGTGTTTTCACCACGCAACCGAACGTCCCACGCGTAGTTGAGCCTAATAGATACGAAAATAGTGGAAAACCAATCCTAGAGAAGGCCTAAAACCAACACAACGTCAATTCCTAACGCCCCTCTAAGACCAATAAACCATATTTTACGTACACGGATCGTTCAACCCGCTTGTGAGGCCTAATCACGTGGATATTAAACTAAACCTTGATGAACAAGGCACAACTATAACAGATCAAATCGACTAAATAGAAATCACAAGATGCCACCTCACACCCGGAGAAGGTGCAAAGATGGCGAGATAGCTAGAGGTAGCACAAGCAAGCAATCATAGTAAGAGCATCGATGCTAGCTCTAACAATCATGGTAAAGGTGTTACCGCCATCAACAAGGCTTCAAGACGAGTAACACCGGATAATCGCATAGAATATCGCCTAGATCGCAAGGTGCGATCTAGGCAGCATGGCACTTACCCGAGAAAAACCCTAGAAACAAGGGGTGGCGATGCGCCGAGATTGTTGTTGGTTGTGAACGTGATTGTCCTTGTCTTTCAATAACCCTAGGTACATATTTATAGTCCGGAGACTCTCTACTTTTGGAATAACTCTACAACTCTATCTTTACCTAAACATAAACGGAACCTAAACAAACACGAATCCTACTATGATACAGGATACACGGGCAATTCAGCCCAAATCTACGCACTAGGCCGATCCAACAACACGTTGAATAAATGTATCTTCCAAGCCCATCTTGATCACGACCCATCTCCGTCTTTGGCCAAAATACGGTGATAACACCCCCTTCCTCCGCTCGCTCGACGGAGATCCCCCTCTGGAGGGCCTCACCGGCAAGTCAGGAACGGACCCCACCCTACTGGCTGCCAGGGCACCGCTCCCCGGCCTGCCCACGGTCGCCAAGGCATGCCCCTCCCTCTCAGCACCAGGGCCATGGCAGGTCGCCCTCACGAGGGAGCCAGCGGGCGCAGGAGGGGCATAGCCGCTCGGGGCGTGAGGGTGACCGCAGGGACCTCTCATCGGAGGGCCGTCGCACGGAGCAGCGGCTCAGGGACGAGCTGCTGCAGGGTGCTGGTCCACGTGGTGCTGCGGGCAGTGCCGCGCCGGACTGGCGTCAGGACAGGGAGGTCCCACGACCGCGCTCCCCTTGTCACGACAAGTCTCCGGTGGCGACCGAGCCGGCAAAGAAGAAAAATAAGAAGACCAAGAAGAAGAAGAAGACGAAGAAGAAGAAGAAGAAGAAGAAGAAGAAGAAGATGGCCTCCTCGGCTCCTGGGACCAGCACCTCGCTCCTCGGAGCCCCCCTCCCACGCCGGGCCACCCAGCAGCTGGAGTACCTCGCACACTCCATTGCAGGGGGATTCTACTGCATCAATATCGGGGGTGGCGATGATGGTACCCAAGAACCTGGTGGTGGTCACCGTTTTCTTGGGACAGGAGCTCCCGGACTCGGTGGTGATCTCCGCGGAGCTCATCCAGGAGGAGTTGCGCCAGATGATGTTGTGCCATACCTGGAGTGCCCGGGATATCTCTCTGTCCCAGTCCGCAGTGACCTTCCCGCTGGCCGAGATTCTCTCCATCAGTGCCTGTAGTACCGCGCTCACCCTCCCGATCAGCAAGGTGCAAATTTCCATTGAGCCTTCGACTGCCTACCCTGCGACGACCTCGACTCTCACTGCGGTGTGGGTTCGGATCCTCGGCTTCCTGGAGGAAGCAAGGGTGCGAACTCTGCCCATCCTGGATCTTGTTTCTCAGGCGGTGGGCAAGTTCATGAGGGTGGACGAGGCCTATCGCGCAGGGTCTGGCCCAATTCGCATGCAGGTGCTCTGCCCGGACCCGGCTCTGCTACCAGGACCCCTCCTGCCTTTCTACTTCGGTACTAAGGGGAGGATTCTGATGGTCAAGCTGGATGAGGACCAGGCCGCCGACGGACCCCCTCGCCCTCCCATGGACCCTCCTTCCGGCGGCCACTCCACAGGAGGGGGAGCTCGTCAGGCGAGGACTCCGTTGACGACGAGCTAGGAGGGGAGTCCCGGACCCTGGTGCCTTCTCCTTCAGCGCCCCCGCCTGCGGGCATGACCTCGGATGCACCGTCTGCGTCCCACCAGCTGCCCTTGGGGCCACCCTCTCAGGGCCCTCCCGACGTCCAGATCGCGCAGTATGACTCCAACTTCAGGCAGTCCGAGGGGTCCACCGGGCACATGGCCATGGACCCTCTCACTGTGGAGGTCTTCGAGGAGGCCCCGGAGGCGGCTCAGGGGGAGACTGACAGAGACTCTGGGAGTGTTGGGATGGTGGTCACCGCACCTTCGTATCCTCGCTCCCTAGGCGTCCTCTGCTACGTTCTGTCCCTAGGCTCCATGCCATACTCGCCTAGGGGATCTCCAGTGTTGGTCCCAGCGAATCCAGCACTACGAACTGACGAGCCAGCGACGGTCTTCCCCATCACTCCCGCCGCTGGCCACAAGGCGCGTCAGCCCCGGCCCCCTAACCCCGTGCCACCACCGTCATGCCACAGTGCGCGACTGGCACGTGTCAGTGCGGAGAGCACGGGGGTGGTGCCCACGGTGTCACAGCTGACTTCCTAGAGGACTGTAGCCCGCAACCTTGATTCAGGTACACCCTAGAAATCCCCGTCCTCTTGCCCCCTGTAGCACACCGGGTAAAACACTACTAGAAAATTGTTTGTTTGTTTTTGTTTTTGTTTTTGTTTTTGTGCATTGTCATAATATCATGCTCATGTCACCATGCCATATTGCATTTGAGCATCATATAAAACCCCTTTTGTTGGTTCTTATCCCATATGCATTCATATTGTATCGCTTGTATTTGCCTCTTGATATATTGTATTTGCTTCTTGATTATTGTTACATGCCCAAATTGAGTTGGGGGCATCTCTATTTAATTATTCCACCTACTAACTTGCCATCTATCATGCTTACTTTGATCTTATCTTCATCCTACCTTGCATGTGTATGTGGGCATCTCCTTCTGTTCTTGGTATTTAATGAGAGCCACATGTATATGTAGGGATCCTATCCACATCTATTGTTATCTTATTTTTCTACCATACATGCATGTGTGTGGCCTACCTTGGGTTCTTTAGATATTTAAATCAAGACACATGCATACATATGTATGGATCTCTTTGATCACAAATGGTTTGATCCAAACCTTTGTCACTCTCTAAAACCCCATTCATGCATGCCTAGTGCATGCCACTTCAAACATGCATTACACCCCTCCACCTTCCCTCTTGATTTATTTTTTGTTGTTTTCTTGTTTGAATTCAAAATTCTTGTATGTATTTGGAAAATCTCAAGTAAGTCAATACCTTATCTAACTAACCTATCTATCTATACCTAAACCCCTATTTTTTTCCAGCCCAGCTGGCCTCCTGTTTTTTCTTTCTTCATGATCAAAACATCCAGACCCCACCATGTCACTGGATCCCTCTCCCTCGTAGGTACACTCCATGCTGAGTCGTTCCCCTCCCCTCTTCCTGGCCTACGGTGAGCATCACCAAAACCCTCGCTCCTATTCGCTTTTGCAGAAGTGTGCCCCTCCCTCACGTGCTGAGTTACCCTTTCCATGATCTAATCCCCATTCAGACCGCCACCAGCAGCGTCCTCCTTCCCTCCTTCCATGCCCACCATGGCCTTCTCCATGCCCCCATCAAAAGAGTTACTCTCATTAGAAGGTAGGCATGGGTAGTTCCATTCTTCCTCCTCTTGACCATCACTCTCTTCCTCTTTTTCATCTAATGAGCTTTCAGGTTTAGCAATTCCGTCTTCCATAGGCTCCTGCAAGGCATTAGTCCCTTCTGTTTGTGGAAAGCACCTATTAAAATATTCAAGAATATAGCCATTTTCTTCCTTGTAATTTTTTTGTGTTTTTTTATAAGAAAAAGAAAACCAACCTAAACTATTTTTTTTTGGAGTTTTTGATAAAAAAGAGGCAAACAAAACCAAGCAAAAGAAACTAAGCAAAACAAAAACAAAATAAAGAGAAAGGTTGTGAAGGACTCGCTTGTGAAGACGTCCTTAGCCTCCCCGGCAATGGCGCTAGAAAGAGATTGCTGGCGTGTTATTGACGCCTTGTTGGGAGACCCCAAGAGCAAGGTGTGATGAGCACATCAGCAAGTTTTCCCTCACTAAGAAACCGAGGTTATCAAACTAGTAGGAGGAAGGAAATGACTCAAAGGTGTTGCTACCAACTTGGAGACCTGCACAACACAAACTCAAGACTTTGCCCAACGAAAAGTGAGGTTGTCAATCTCACCGGTTTGATGTAACAAAAGATTAACTGTATGGTGTGGAAGGTAATAGTGATTTGCAGCAAGTAAACAGTAACAGTGGAAGATGTATCAATGGTAACGATTGGACCGGGGTCCATATTTCACTAGACGTGTTCTCCTTAAGATAAACAAACATGGCATGCTGAGTAAACAAATTATAGCAGGGCAATTGACAGGACCGAGCAAGGCATAACAATGCAATACTAAACATTCATGATCCTGTGAGATTTGACTGGGCAATACAACAAGATACATAGACCGCCATCCAACTGCATATATGACTAGAAATCCACCTTCAGGTTATCATCCGACCCCCCTACAACATTAAATTGCAAGCAACAGATAACTTCTTTAAGCAAAGTGTGTAAGGTAAACAATCCACTTGTTCCATGAACAAGAGACCATTGTTTTCTCCCTAGTGGCAACAGCACATCTACAACCTTAGAGATTTCTGTCACTTCCCTTAGATTAAATAGAGGCATGAACCCACTATCGAGCATAAATACCCCCTCTTGGAGTCACTAGCATCTTCTCGGGCAAGATAGCTACTAGAAACGGAGAGCATGCAAGATCACAAACAACACAGACATGGTAGAATCAATAAGACAAAACCATTAATCAATCTGACATAGTAATCTCAATATCCATCGGATCCCCGCAAACACAACATGCATGATTACAAATAGATGATCTTGGTCATGAACGGAGCTCACATGATCTAAACATGATAGCACAAAGGAGGAGATACAACCATCTAGCTACTACATGGACCCGTAGTCCAATGTAGAACTACCCACGCTTCATACCGGAGGCTGGCATGACGAAGAAGAAGGCCTCTGGGACGATCTCCCCTCCGGCAGGGTGCCGTGAAGAGCTTCAGATCCCCCGATCTAGGGACGATGGTGGCGGCAGCTACAAACTATTTTGTGGAATATTGATCGGGTACTTAGGGTTTAAGCATCAGGGGGTCTTTATAGGCGAAGTGGCGAGGCGGGGGGAGGCCAGGGTGGTCACAACCCCCAGGAGTGGGTAACCCTAGCCCGCGCCGCCAGGGGGTGTGGCCCCCTGATGCCTCCCTTCCGTATCGTACTCTGGCTCCATGTTCCCCACGGTAAAATATTGACTTTGGCTTTTGTCCCGTCCAATTCCGAGAATGTTTTTTTCCTTTCTAGAACCAAAAACAGAAGAAAACAGACAACTGGCACTGTGGCATCTTGTTAATAGGTTAGTACCAGAAAACATATAAAAACACCTCAAAGTGTAGACAAAGCAAATCAAAGTAGATACTAAACAAACATGGGAAATCAAAAATTATAGATACGTTTCCGACGTATCAAGCATCCCATGAAGGCCAACTCTTCCCCGGGCCCTGATGGCCTCCCGGTGGCTTTCTTCCAGACATTCTGGAGGGCACTCCAACGGGTCATCTTGCCGATGTTCCAGGAATTCTACAATGGGACCCTTGTGATGGGACGACTGAATCTTGGCATGATCACCCTGATCCCTAAAGTGATAGGGGCCTTGGACATTGCCAATTTAGGGCCATTACGGTCCTCAATGTCATTCAATGGATCTTCGCGAAAGTCTATGCATCTCGCCTTGCCCCGGTCATGGAGCGCCTCACCCACCAATATCAATTTGCCTTCCTCAAAGGCAGATTCATACATGATGAGATCCTCGCCCTCCATGAGATTATCCACGAGATCAAGTCCAGAAAGTTGAAAGGTATCTTCTTGAAGCTAGACTTCCAGAAGGCCTATGGGCGTCTAGACTTGCGATTTCCTCGGGAGGTCCTCATTAGACGGGGATTTGAAGATCGCGTGATCACCTGGATTATGCAGTTCATCATGACCGGGAGCAACGCGATTAACATCAATAGCGAGATTGGACCCTACTTCCACCACTCCTACGGTGTTAGATAGGGGGACCCCTTGTACCCCCTTCTCTTCAACGCGGCGTTGGACGCCCTCCCGGAAATGCTTGAAAAAGCCAAGGGAGCTGGCCACATCTCCGGAGTGGTCGGCCACCTTATTCCAGGGGGGCCTCACCCAGCTTCAGTACGCAGACGACACGATGATCATGATTGAAGGCTCAACTCTAGATATTGCGAACCTCAAGTTCCTCCTCCTATGCTTTCAGGAAATGTTAGGACTACGGATTAACTTCGACAATAGAGAGAATATCGCGCTGGGGTTCTCTCAAGACGAGCAGCATAGGATAGCTGACAACTTTAATTGTCGACTTTCCTCCTTTCCCATCACTTATCTGGGGACACCGGTCCGCGACACCAGGATCCTTATCACGGACCCAAAGCCCCTGGTGGACAAGGCGCGCTCAAGGTCCGAACCTAGGTGTGGAAGATTCACATCTAAAGGTAGGAAGACTGTCTGGATTGAATCCTGCCTGTCCGGCTTACCCATCTATATGATGGTTTTGTACCTTCTCCCTGAGGGGGTACATGGGGCATTTGACAAGGAGGTCTCCCTATTCTTCTGGCAAGACCCCTCGGGGCGCCAGAAGTACGATATGGTCAAGTGGGCAGACATTTGCGCCTCCAAGGAATTTGTGGGCATAGGTATCTGTTGGAATTATGCCCTAGAGGCAATAATAAAGATGTTATTATTATAATTCTTGTTCATGATAAAGTTTATATTCCATGCTAGAATTGTATTAAGCGGAAACATTAATACTTGTGTGGTTTGTGAACAACACCGTGTCCCTGGTACGCCTCTAAGGACTAGCTCATTGATCAATGATGGTTAAGGTTTCCTAACCATAGACATGAGTTGTCAATTGATAATGAGATCATATCATTGGGAGAATGATATGATGGACAGACCCAAACTAAGCGAAGCAATTAGATCGTTTCATCGTGTTCATCTTTGCGAAGCTTTTCCTATGTCAAATATTGTATTCCTTAGACCATGAGATAATGCAACTCCCTGGTACCGGAAGAAAGCTTTGAGGTCATCAAACGTCATCCTATTAGAGGGTGATCATAAAGGTGTCTCTCAGGTGATCGGAAAGTATCTGTTGGGTTGTATGTATCGAGATGGAATTTGTCCCTCCCAAGTCGGAGAGATATACTTCGGGCCCACTCGGTAATCGATATCAACACCGCTTGCAAGCATGTGGTTAAGGAGTTAATCACAAAGTGATATCGGATTACGGAACGAGTAAAGTACTTGCTGTGAACGAGATTGAACTAGGTATGATGGTACCGACGATCGAATCTCGGGCAAGTAAAATATCGCGAGACGAAGGGAATATATATATGGTATTGATTGAATCCAAGCATCATGGTTCATCCGATATGATCATCGATGAATGTGTGGGAGTCAATATGGGTTCCCAGACCCCGCTGTTGATTATTGATAGAAGATCATGTCTGCATATTCTCGAACCCGCAGGGTCACACACTTAACGTATCTCGATGCTAGGATAGATTGGATAAATGGTTTATGAATTTTTGTTTGGAGTCTCAGATGGGATCCGGGATATCACGAGAGGTTCCGGAATGGTCCGGAGAATAAGATTCATATAAGGCAATGCAGTTTTTGGAGTTCGGAATTGTTCCGGGTTAATCGGTATTGTACCGGAAGCTTCTAGAACCTTCCGGAAGGGGACCAACGTGGCCCCACCTTCCGGGAGGGGTCATGGGCCTATGAGGGAGTGTCCTGGCCGCATTGGGCCAGGGGCACAAGGCCCCATAGGGCCCAGCCGATCCTAGAGAGTTTAAATCGTTTAAACTAGAGATAGGGTTTCTAGAAGAGGGGAGAGTCCATGCCCCCCACTCCTTATCCTTTGGGATTGGGGGAAGGGCTAGGGCTGCGCCCCCCCCTCTATATAAAGAGGGGTGGGGGCGCACCAACCCCACACACCTCTCCTCCAAACCCTAGCCGCCTTGCTAGCTTTCCTCTCTCCTCCCGATCGCTTGTAGGCGAAGCCTCGCAGAAATTCTCCACCATATACACCACGTCGTCGTGTTGTAGATCCAATCTATCTCTCCACCATACTTGCTGGTCCGAGGAAGGAGGAGACGTCGAGGTGCTGCACGTGTGCATCTCACGGAGGCACCGCCACTTGTGGTGCTAGATCGGATCGGATCGCGAGGAGGAGAAGCGAGTACGACTACATCACCCACGCCCGATTTAACGTTCAACAGGCGAATCTTCAAGGGTATGAAGATCTAATCCAATCTCTCTCATTGATTGCATCTCCTAGATTAGATCTTGGCTTTCCCTCTATTCGCATCCGTAGAAAATTTTGATTTACTATGCCGCGATACCCTTCAGTGGTATCAGAGATAGATCTATGCGTAGATGTGTTTCACGAGTAGAACGCAACATGGTTGTTGCGGGCGTTGATGTTTTCCGTTGCAAGCCTCTTGTTTGTGTTCTTCTTATGACGCGGGATAGTGAGATTGAAGCGGTCCAGGCCAACCTTACGCGACGTCGTTCGCGTGACCGGCACCGCACTTGACGTGTGGCTTGTTCCACACATGCGGCTGGTGGATGTCAGTTTCTCTCACTATAGTTGTCATGGGATTAACACCGGAGTTTGGCAACCATAATATCACCGTTGTGGCTTTCCGTAGGTAAGAATCGTTCTGAGCATCTACTCCCATAAGCCACGTAAAACATGCAACAACAAAGTAGAGGCGTCTAACTTGTTTTTGCAGGGAGTGTTTTCTGTGATATGGTATGGCCCAAGATGTGATGTGTATATTGTATGCGATGATCATGTTTTGTAATGTTTCACGACTTGCATGTCGATGAGTACACAACCGCAGAGCCATATGGTTGTCTTTATAATTGTGTATGACCATGAGTCAACTTCTTATACGCCATGTAATAGCTTTACTTTATCGCTAAGTAGTTAGCAATAGTTGTAGTTGCTATTCGTGGTGGAGGCAATCATGGTGGAGTGATGGAGATCATGCTTAACGCACAAGATGGAGATCATTGCGAAGATTGGATATACCATGTCACATAAAGTTATATGCATGTGATGTTTATCCTTTTATGTATCTTATTATGCTTAGATCGACGGTAGCATTATAAGATGATTCCTCACTTAAAGATCAAGATAAAATTGTGTTCTCCCCGAGTATGCACTGCGAAAGTTCGTGTCCAAGCATCACGTGATGATCGGGTGCTATAGACTCTACGCTCACATACAACGGTTTTGCACACGCGGAAATACTTGGGTCTAACTTGACGAGCCTAGCATGTACAGACATGGCCTCGGAACACAAGAACCGAAAGGTTAAGCATGAGTCATATGAATGATATGATCAACACTTTGTTGTCCACCATTGAAAGTACATCTCTTCTCGTGATGATCGGATTAGGTGTGGTGAATTTGGATCGTGTTCACTAAACAACTTGAGGGATGTTGAATTTAGTGGGAGTTCATCTAGTAATTTGATTAAATTGAACTATTTATCATGAACATAGTCTAAGTTGTACTTGCAAATACTGTAGATCACATGGCCAAGTCCAACTTCAACGTTTTTGCTGAGAAGGAAAAGCTTAGAAACAATGGGTCTAACTTCACCAATTGGTTCCGCAATCTAAGAATCATTCTGTCTGGCGGACAAAAGGACTATGTCCTTGGGAAAGCGTTAGGTGACCCCCCTGCTGCAACTGCGCCGGCTGATGAGAAAACTGTCTATCAGTCGCGCAAAGATGATTATGGTGTGATTAAGAGCACCATGTTGTTTGCTGTGGAACCGGAGCTTCAAAATCGTTTTGAAGGGTATCCCGGGCCCTTCGAGATTCTCGAGGAGCTGAAAACCATGTTTCAGACTCAAGCCCGTTCTGAGAGATATGAGATCTCTGAGAAGTTCTTTAACTGCAAGATGGAGGAAGGGAGTTCCGTTAGTGAGCACGCCATAAAGATGTCGGGCTACACTCAACGCCTTGAGCAACTGGAATGCACGATTCCAGAGGATCTCAAGATTGACAGGTTCGCAATCACTCCTCCCAGCTACAAAAGTTTTGTAGTGACTCATAATCGATTGGCTCCACTTATACGATCACGAGCTCTTCGCAGTCAAGGCTGCGAGGTGGACATCAAGAAGGATAATCATGTGTTGATGGTCAACAAGCCCTCCTTTAAGAAAGGTAAGGAGCAAAGAAGCCCTTCAAGAAAGGCGTGACAAGCGCTGCCCTCGCCGAGAAGAAGCTCAAGTCCGGTCCTAAACCGACCTCGAGTGCTTCTATTGCAAGGACAAGGGTCCTCGAAGCGAATCGTCCGAAGTACTTAGCGGACAAGAAGGTGGCACCATCAAAGGTATATTTGATATACATGTTATTGATGTTTTCCTTACTAGCCCTCGTTGTAGTGCCTAGGTATTTGATACAGTTCGGTTGCTAATATTTGTAACTTGAAGCAGAGCTACGGAATGAGCGGACTGCGAAGGATGAGGTGACGATCTGGCGTTGCAGCGGATCAAGAGTTGATGTGATGGCGTCGACGCTCTCCTTAGTTTTACCTTCGGGATTAGTTTTAAACCTTAATAAGTGTTATTATGTGCCTGCGTTGAGCATGAACATTATTTCTAGATCGTGTTTATTGCAAGACGGTTATTCATTTAAATCGGAGAATAATGGTTGTTCTATTTATATGAGTAACATCTTTTATGGTCATGCACCTCTTGTAAATGGTTTATTTCTTCTAAATCTCGAAAGGGATGAAACACACATCCATAACATTGAGGCTAAGAGATGCAAAGTAGATAGTGATGATACTACTTATTTGTAATTGTCGTCTAGGTCATATTGGTGTAAAGCGCATGAAGAAACTCCATTCTGATGGACTTTTGGAGTCTCTTGATTTTGAATCATTTGACACATGCGAACCATGCCTCATGGGCAAGATGATCAAAACCCGTTCTCGGAATGATGGAGCGAGCAACGGACTTGTTGGAAATCATACATACCGATGTATGCGGACCGATGAGTGTTTCGACGCGCGGTGGATATCGCTATTTTCTCACTTTTATCGATGACTTAAGTAGATATGGGTATATCTATTTGATGAAACATAAATCTAAAACATTTGAAAAGTTCAAGGAATTTCAGAATGAAGTGGAGAACCATCGTAACAAAAAGATTAAGTTTCTACGATCCGATCGTGGAGGCGAATATTTGAGTTATGATTTTCTCACGCATCTTAAAGCAAGTGGAATCGTTTCACAACTCACGCCACCCGGAACACCAGAGCGCAATGGTGTGTACGAGCACGGAATCGAACCCTATTAGATATGGTCCGATCAATGATGTCTCTTACTGATTTTCCGTTATCATTTTGGGGTTATGCATTAGAAACCGCTGCATTCACTTTAAATAGGGCTCCATCTAAATCCGTTGAGACGACACCGTATGAACTGTAGTTTGGTGCTAAACCTAAGTTGTCGTTTCTTAAAGTTTGGGGATGCGAAGCTTACGTCAAGAAGTTGATGCCGGACAAGCTCGAACCCAAAGCGAAGAAATGCGTCTTCATAGGATACCCTAAGGAAACTATTGGGTATACCTTCTATCACAGAACCGAAGACAAAGTGTTTGTCATGAAGCAGTTCCTTTCTTGAGAAGGAGTTTCTCTCGAAAGAAGTGAGTGGGAGGAAAGTAGAGCTTGACGAGGTTATTGAACCTTCTCTTGAATTGGAGAGTAGCGCAGCACCTGAAATTTTTCCAGTGCCGCCTGCACCAACAATAGAGGAAGTTAATGACAAGGATCATGAAGCTTCGGACGATGCTGCTACTGAACGTCGCAGGTCGACAAGGTCGCGTGCCCCTCCTGAGTGGTATGTGGTATGGCAACCCTGTCTTGACTGTCTTGTTGGTAGAAGATAGTGAACCTACGAACTATGAGGAAGCGATGATGAGCCCAGACTCTGAGAAATGGCTGGAAGCCATGAAATCCGAATTGGGATCCATGAGCGAAAACCAAGTATGGACTTTGGTGGATCCTCCTAGCGACCGAAAGGCCGTTGAGTGCAAATGGATATTCAAGAAGAAAACGGACGCGGATGGTAATGTTACCGTCTATAAAGCACGGCTTGTCGCAAAAGGTTTTCGACAAGTTCAAGGTGTTGACTACGATGAGACTTTCTCTCCCGTAGCGATGTTTAAGTCCATTCGGATTTTATTAGCAATTGCTGCGTTTCATGATTATGAAATATGGCAGATGGATGTCAAGACTGCGTTCCTCAATGGCAACATTGATGAAGAGTTGTATATGATGCAACCCGAAGGTTTTGTCGATCCTAAGGATGCTGATAAAGTATGCAAACTTCAGCGTTCCATTTATGGACTAAAGCAAGCATCTCGGAGTTGTAACCTTCATTTTGATCAAGTGATCAAGAGCTTTGGATTTGTTCCAAATTGCTACAAAGCTTGCATCTACAAGAAAGTGAGTGGGAGCTCGGTGACGTTTCTGGTACTATATGTGGATGACATATTGATTATTGGAAATGACATCAACATGCTTAACGATGTGAAGAGTTATTTGAATAAGTGTTTTTCAATGAAAGACCTAGGTGAAGCTGCTTATATATTGGGCATCCAAATCTATAGAGATAGACAAAGACGCCTGATAGCTTTAAGCGAGAGTACATACCTAGACAAAGTTTTGAAAAGGTTCAGAATGGATAATGCAAAGAAAGGTTTAGTGCCTATGTTGTCAGGTAAGATATTGAGCAAGGCTCCTTTGTCCATTCTGTAAATGATAGGAAGCTATGAGCAAAGTGCCTTATGCCTCGGCCATAGGTTCCATCATGTATGCCATCTTTGTGTACTAGACGGATGTGTCCAATGCTCTTAGTTTGTGACGAGATATCAAAGTGATCCGAGTGGAACATTTGGACAGCCATGAAGAACATCCTAAAGTACCTAAATAGAACTAAAGAAATGTTCTTAGTCTATGGGGTGATGAACAACTTGTCGTAAAGGTTACGTCGATGCTAGTTTCGACACCGACAAGGATGATTCCAAATCTCGAGACGGATCGTTTATATTTTGAATGGAGGAGCTGTGAGCTGGAGAAGCTGCAAGCAAAGCGTGATCGCGGGATCTACAGTGGAAGCGGAATACATGGCTGCTGTAGAAGCGTCGAGTGAAGGAGTTTGGATCAGAAACTTCATCACTGAGCTTGGCGTGGTTCAAGTGCATTGGACCCTTGGAGATATTGTGTGACAACACTGGCGCCATAGCACTCGCTAAGGAACCAAGATATCATCCAAAGACCAAGCATATAAACCGCAAGTTTCATATAATCCGAGATTATATAGCAGATGGAGATCTGAAGATTAGCAAAGTACATACGGATCTGAATGTCGCAGATCCATTGACTAAACCTCTTCCACGTGTAAAACATGATCAACACCTCAGTGCCATGGGTGTGAGATTGTTTCCAGATGTAAACTAGATTATTGACTCTAGTGCAAGTGGGAGACTGTTGGAATTATGCCCTAGAGGCAATAATAAAGATGTTATTATTATAATTCTTGTTCATGATAAAGTTTATATTCCATGCTAGAATTGTATTAAGCGGAAACATTAATACTTGTGTGGTTTGTGAACAACACCGTGTCCCTGGTACGCCTCTAAGGACTAGCTCATTGATCAATGATGGTTAAGGTTTCCTAACCATAGACATGAGTTGTCAATTGATAATGAGATCATATCATTGGGAGAATGATATGATGGACAGACCAAAACTAAGCGAAGCAATTAGATCGTTTCATCGTGTTCATCTTTGCGAAGCTTTTCCTATGTCAAATATTGTATTCCTTAGACCATGAGATAATGCAACTCCATGGTACGGAAGAAAGCTTTGAGGTCATCAAACGTCATCCTATGAGAGGGTGATCATAAAGGTGTCTCTCGGTGATCGGAAAGTATCTGTTGGGTTGTATGTATCGAGATGGAATTTGTCCCTCCCAAGTCGGAGAGATATACTTGGTCCCACTCGTGTCGATATCAACACCGCTTGCAAGCATGTGGTTAAGTAGTTAATCACAAAGTGATATCGGATTACGGAGCAGTAAAGTACTTCTTTGTGAACGAGATTGAACTAGGTATGATGCAAGACGATCGAATCTCGGGCAAGTAAAATATCGCGAGACGAAGGGAATATATATATGGTATTGATTGAATCGGCATCGTGGTTCATCCGATATGATCATCGATGAATGTGTGGGAGTCAATATGGGTGCCTGCACCCATTGATTATTGATAGAAGATCATGTGCGCATATTCTCGAACCGCAGGTCACACACTTAACGTATCTCGACGCTAGGATAGATTGGATAATTGGTTTATGAATTTTTGTTCGGAGTCTCGGATGGGATCCGGGATATCACGAGAGGTTCCGGAATGGTCCGGAGAATAAGATTCATATAAGGCAATGCAGTTTTGCAGTTCGGAATTGTTTCGGGTTAATCGATATTGTACCGGAAGCTTCTAGAACCTTCTGGAAGGGGACCAACGTGGCCCCACCTTCCGGGAGGGGGCATGGGCCTATGAGGGAGTGTCCTGGCCGCATTGGGCCAGGGCACAAACCCATAGGGCCCAGCCGATCCTAGAGAGTTTAAATCGTTTAAACTAGAGATAGGGTTTCTAGAAGAGGAGAGTCCATGCCCCCACTCCTTATCCTTTGGGCTTGGGAAGGGCTAGCTGCGCCCTCTATATAAAGAGGGTGGCGCCAACCCCACACACCTCTCCTCCAAACCCTAGCCGCCTTGCTAGCTTTCCTCTCTCCCTCCCATTTGTAGGCGAATCCTGCTGCAGAAATTCTCCACCATATACACCACGCGTCGTGTTGTAGATCCAATATATCTCTCCACCATACTTGCTGGTCCGAGGAAGGAGGAGGCGCCGAGTCTTTGCGTGTGCATCTCACGGAGGCACCGCCACTTGTGGTGCTAGATCGGATCGGACCGCGAGGAGGAGAAGCGAGTACGACTACATCACTGTAACACCCTCAGAATCGGACCTATGCAAGTTTGAGCAAAATTCGCCAAACACGCATAGAAACGATTCAAAGGTGCCCACCAGGCACTTTCGTGCGGGTGGAAAACGAAGTAATAACATTACACAACAGTCCTCGATGGGACCCACAGAACAGATATATAACAACGACTCAGAGCCAAGAATACGAATATAATATACAAAGATCCAAATCACCTTGAACGATATAGCGTCCACTACGGACAAGATGCAAATGGGGCTAAGAGCCACGAGAATAACCAATGGCGTCCATAACCCTGCCAGGCCAAGCGGAAGGGTAACCACGCTAACGGCGTCGATCTCAAAACCCTTAAAAAGGGGTGCCGAAAGGGCAAAGCAGAAAACAAAGAAGGAGCGTCAAGATCGAGGCCAAGACACAGCGAGGCTAGAATTCGGTCCTCGCCTACAAAGGTATGGTGGATCGGCGGCAAAGATGCACTAAACATCCTATAGAGACTCGATACAACTGGCGGTTATCAGAGGGGGGTAAGAAAGACCTATTCAGATCCAACCTGAAGCTAACACCAAACAAACCCATCCTGGCGTTTCCCCCTCGAGACCTATCGAGGAAGTCAACCGAGGAACTCACACAGTTGGCAGTTTTATTTAATTAGTGATAGTTGCGGTACTTTACTAGTCAGGTTTAGATAATCGTCCTGGTAAAGTAAACAGTGGGCACTTTTAGTTAATCATTCCGTGATAGTTGCAACAATTACTACTCAGGTACAGATAGCATGAGATAACCCAAACCCAGCAGTTGTTGGTACTTTTATTCAGCCAATTCGTTGTAGTTGCAATACTTACTAGTCAGATACCTTGGCGCAAGCGACAACCAAACAAGCAATGGTGGGCAGTATTAATTAGCCATTCCGTTATAGTGAAGCTGATTACTAGTCATTATAAGTCAAATTAATAGCAGTAAACTTTAGTTATGCTTGTCTATGATCGAGATACTGTGCTCCAAGTCGTCCATAACCGCGGACACGGCTTTCAGAAAGATTTACCCGGCCGGGGTGCACCAATAGCAACACACACTCGATCAACCTCGGAAAAACCAAATCAAAACCCAACGAGGCTTTCACGACTGAACAATCACAGGATTCAGAAATATTTCAGGGGGCCACCCTTAAGTAGAATCATAGCAGTAAGCAAGCTCGAGACGGCCTCAAGGTGCAGGTAATACGGTGTGAACGATCGGGAACCCCAACGGGCTTGTCGACACAGCGGAATCGTGTCCCGATCCTAAGCGATGCAAAGTGTGCGTACCTCGCTGTAATAAATAAAGCAGTAAAGCATGGCATAAGTACAGGATCGTAAATAAAACCTCAAACTAGTTTGTGGCCCCAAGAAATAAGAATGAATCAAGCTCTGGCTCAGGGGGGTCCCATATACCTCCCGGATGTGGATAGCGCGATAAATCAAGGAACAGGTATCAAGTACTCGGGGTCTTACGGGACACAAGTGGGCGTTCGGAAACCAAATATTATCTATCACCCACCGATGCCTCTGCTTATTTCAATTTTAGTTGTTAAACGGGAATTAAAATGAACGATAAGTAAAACTAGGATCATCTCCAACATCAACATGCGGCAATTCATCAACAACTGTGGCACTTGACAACACGCAACCGCACTTGAGCAAGCTACTGCGACGCGCAAGTCCAACTATCTACCAAACAACAGGTAATAGGATGTGTCCAAGGCAATATAAGGCTGCAGGGGATATCACAGGTACGGAAACTAAAGCATCGCAACACAGATAGCAATAGATCAACAGGAGGGAAATAAATACTATAAAAGTAAGATAGGTAGAAAGGGGGGAGATGCTGCTTTGAAAACATTGTCGAAAGGTTCATCCAAGATCGGTGACTCACATCAACTCAACGGCCTTATCCGAAGAAGCGAAACACTAGAATAACACCGGTGCAGTATTTAATACAACGGCAGAAGATCGGCATGATGCATGTATGATGTATGGCATGGCAAGGTGCGATGCAATTAGGTCAAATTAAGTGGAACCGGGGTTCCGACAATTAATTAGGCGGTTCAGTTGTTTAGATTCCCCGCAAGTTAAATGTTGTTTTAACAAGGCAAGAGATAGTATCGGGTTCGCTACATGAAGTTTAAATGAGGCCAATATGAGACTAGATTTGCCCGCATATGGGCCCCATATTTAATTATTAGGTGAATCGGCATAAGGCCCCCAAACCAATGCTATGCATGCGGGAATGACAATTAAATGTGCAACAAATTGATATGTTATAAAATAGTGTTCGAGGAAAAGGGGTCACACATCAGAGGGGCTCGACGATCTTGGGAGTCCGGGGTTCGGGGTCGGTCTCGGGGTCCGGGGTTTAGGGTTCGACGGGGTCGTTCTCGGACTCAGGGGTTAGGTCTTGCAGCATCCGGGGTCTCCGGGTCATGTTGTCGGTCTTGACGTTACGAAGATCTTGGCGTTGGGAGGGAGGTCGGGTCGGCGTGAACGGCGGATTCGCCCTGGTTCGGTGCCGTTCTTGTCGTTGCGGCGATCTTGGGGTCCGGGGTTCGGGTCGGACTGGGCGTCCGGGGGTAGATCTTGGCGGGGAATCCAGGGTTCGGTTCCGTGTAGAAGGTCTTGGAGTTTGGCGTCGGGCTTGTCGGTCGGTCTTGACTTGCGGTGGAGGTTGTGGCAGTTCTTGGTGTCGGAGCAGTCTTGAGGTTCGCCATCGGACCGGGTCTTGGCGTTCGTGTCGGATATCTTGCGGTTTCTTGACGAAGATCTTGCGAACTGGTCGTGGGGTAGTTGTTCGCGTTACGAGGCCCTTGCCCAGCTTGACCTTGAAAGGTAGCCTGTATTCGTTACATCTCGCAGCACGGAAGATGATCCAGCAGAGCAAGGCATATACACAACCGACGCGGCTCGATGAATGCTTGTGTTGCTGCGAGCATTAGCGGCGCCGAGATGGAGCATCGCACCACTCGGCAGTGGCAGCCTCCAATGACCTTCATGGGACACCAGAGAACTGCGACGGTCAAGGGTGGGGCCGCGGAAGGAAGGCCGGCGACGAGCTCGGGAGGCTTGGAGAGGCCGGCGGCGAGCTCGGGAGGCTCGCGGAGGAAGCCGGGAGGTTGAGGGCGCTGACGGGGCGCCGGTTCGGCGGGGAGGCGGGCGGCGAGGCAGCACGGCGGCAGCGGGCGGCGGCGGCAGGCGGCGGTGCTGCGAGGCGAGACGCTGGGCGGAGCTCGGGCGCTGGCGGCGGGCGGCGGGAGGCGGGTCGGAGGACACCGGCGACGGGCGGAGCGCCGGGCGAGGCAGGCGGGCTATGGCGAGGCGGCACGGGCGTTCGAGCACGGGCTCATGTGGCGCTGCTGGGAAGCTTCGGCGAGGCGGACGGGAGGCGCAGTGGGAGCTCCGGGTGGCGGCGGATGGTGAGGCGAGGCGAGGGGATGAGGCTTGAGGCTGCGCTTGAGGGAGGAGGAGAGCGCGGTCCGGGCGAGGTCTATGGGAGCTGGGCGAGAGGACCGGCGAGGTGGTTTGGCGCCAGGGCGACTGGCGGTACAAGGCTGGAGGCAGCAGAGGAGAGCGTGGGAAGGAGAGAAGAGAGAGCGGTGCACGAGGCGGTTGGGTCAGGCGGGCTGGGGCTGGGAAGGTTGTGGGAAGGTCGGTTGGTAGGTGGGGCCCGGAGGGTGGGCAGGAAGAGGTGGGCTGCTGCTGGCGTAAGCGTGTAGAGTGGTTGTGGGTTCTTGAGAGGAGAGAAAGAGGAGAGGAGGGTTTGGGGTGACGTGGCAGGGGGTGGGTGGGGGGGTTGGGCCAGGTTAAGGTGGCGTGCTAGGATAGGTTGGGGTGATGTGGAGGTGGGGTGGGTAGAATAGGATGGGTGGACTTAGGATTAGAGGCTGGCTTGGTGGACCGATTTAAAACACAGGCGTCGTCGTCGATCGGCTCGATCGTCTCCGCTAAAATTAACTAAATGCTTTATTTAATTAAACGGACCGTTGCACAACATATTTATACAAAACGAAATATTCCGGGGACCCGGTTTTGGTGTTTGAATTAAAAGGGGGCGTTTGGAAAATAAAACGGGCGTTGCGAGAATAGTTTTGGCAAACAATGCATGATGATGACGATGCAATGCACAAATTCAACGCGATTTTCTAGTAGTGGTTTTGCGGGATGCCACAATTCGACACCACTAACAATGGATCTCGCCCTCGAGATCCGCCTCATGGTACCGGAAGGAAGGGTCGGCGATCTGCGTCTTCTCTCTTCGTGTAGATCCTCGCGACACCACTAACGAGGGTTCCTTCTTCATCTGGGAATCGGCGACATCATCATCAAAGGGTCGTTGTCCGTGATTGTCGAGAGAACACTCCGGGGACAAAAGGTCGAAGGTAGAGGTATCAACAAATAAAGCCACCTCTAACTGCGATGGAAAAGAGGGAATCGATGCATTCTCATCCACTTCAATGCACAAAAGCGAATAGCAAGGGTAGTCGGCATGGGGGCCAATCCATCACGCACCCGAACTATTACTCCGCACAATCAGTAGAAGAGCGTGCAACCATTCTCTAATCGATCAAGATCTCGACAAGCGAGGTTCGAAACAAAGGAGGATGCAGACTCGCGCCGGAGCTGGCGAGATGATGTCGTCGCGTCGGAAAACACCGGAAGGCACAAACAAAGAATAGACGGATTCATCAGTAACCGAACACCGGATGGCAGAACACCGTTATCCGAAGAGGAAGCGAAACCCTAAAGGTACGACGGAGACCCAACCACGAGAATTCCTGGACTCAAAGAAATAGACGAGAGCGGATTCAAAACACGTAGAGATAAGAGGAGAATAGCAGAGGGTAAGGAGTAAAACCAGACCTAATCAGAGCTATCCAACCGATTTTCAAAAATAGTTTTGACACTCTACTTCGGCCGTTAGCTAGGTTATCCTACATTTGGACTTGTGGGGTATCGCAGCCGAGCTCGATACCACTGAACACCTCAGAATCGGACCTATGCAAGTTTGAGCAAAATTCGCCAAACACGCATAGAAACGATTCAAAGGTGCTCACCAGCACTTTTGCGGGTGGAAAGCAAGTAATAACATTACACAGGTCCTCGATGGGACCCACGTAGCAGATATATATAACAATGACTCAGAGCCAAGAATACAGATATAATATACAAAGATCCAAATCACCTTGAACGATATAGCGTCCAGCTACGGACAAGATGCAAATGGGGCTAAGAGCCCCGGAGAATAACCAATGGCGCCATAACCCCGCCGGCCAAGCCGAAGGGTAACCTCGCTAACGGCGCGATCTCAAAACCGCTTAAAAAAAGGGTGCCGACAAAGGGCAAAGCAGAACAAAGAAGGAGCCAAGATCGAGGCCAAGACACGAGGCTAGAATTCGGCGGTCCTCGCCACAAAGGTATGGTGGATCGAGGCAGGGCAAAGATGCACTAAACATCCTATAGAGACTGATACAACCGGGCGGTTATCGAGGGGGTAAGAAAGACCTATTCAGATCCAACCTGTTAACACCAAACAAACCCATCTCATGCTTCTCGAGACCTATCGAGGAAGTCAACCGAGGAACTCACACGCTTGGCGCTTTATTTAATTAGTGATAGTTGCGGTACTTTACTAGTCGTTTAGATAATCGCCCCGTAAAGTAAACAGTGGGCACTTTTAGTTAATCATTCCGTGATAGTTGCAACAATTACTACTCGTACAGATAGCATGAGATAACCCAAACCCAGCAGCTTGTTGGTACTTTTATTCAGCCAATTCGCTAGAAGTTGCAATACTTACTAGTCGATACATTTGTCGCGTTTACAACCAAACAAGCAATGGTGGGCATTAATTAGCCATTCTGCTTCTATTGAAGCTGATTACTAGTCATTATAAGTCAAATTAATAGCAGTAAACTTTAGTTATGCTTGTCTATGATCGAGATATTGTGCTCCAAGTCGTCCATAACCGCGGACACGGCTTTCAGAAAGATTTACCCGGCCGGGGTGCACCAATAGCAACACACACTCGATCAACCTCGGAAAAACCAAATCAAAACCCAACGAGGCTTTCACGACTGAACAATCACAGATTCGTAAATATTTCAGGGCCACCTTAAGTAGAATCAACGGAGTAAGCAAGCTCGAGACGGCCTCAAGGTCGGGTAATACGGCTGTGAACGATCGGGAACCCCAAACGGGCTTGTCGACACCGCGGAATCGTGTCCCGATCCTAAATAAGACAAAGGTACCTCGCACAATCGAATAAAGCAAGAAGCATGGCATAAGTACAGATCGTAAATAAAACCTCAAACTAGTTTGTGGCCCCAAGAAATAAGAATGAATCAAGCTCGCTCAGGGGTCCCATATACCTCCCGGATGTGGATAGCGCGATAAATCAAGGAACAGTATCAAGTACTGGGTCTTACGGACACAAGTGGGCGCTCGAAACCAAATATTATCTATCACCCACCGATGCCTCCGCTTATTTCAATTTTAGTTGTTAAACGGAATTAAAATGAACGATAAGTAAAACTAGGATCATCTCCAACATCAACATGCGGCAATTCATCAACAACTGTGGCACTTGACAACACGCAACCGCACTTGAGCAAGCTACTGCGACGCGCAAGTCCAACTATCTACCAAACAACAGGTAATAGGATGTGTCCAAGGCAATATAAGGCTGCAGGGGATATCACAGGTACGGAAACTAAAGCATCGCAACACAGATAGCAATAGATCAACAGGAGGGAAATAAATACTATAAAAGTAAGATAGGTAGAAAGGGGGGAGATGCTCGCCTGAAAACATTGTCGAAAGGTTCATCCGAAGATCGGGGCGAAGCTCACATCAACTCAACGGCCTTATCCGCGAAGAAGCGAAACACTAGAATAACACCGGGTGCAATGTTTAATACACGGCAGAAGATCGGCATGATGCATGTATGATGCATGGCATGGCAAAGGGTGCGATGCAATTAGGTCAAATTAAGTGGAACCGGGGTTCCGACAATTAATTAGGCGGTTCAGTTGTTTAGATTCCCCGCAAGTTAAATGTTGTTTTAACAAGGCAAGAGATAGTATCGGGTTCGCTACGCAAGTTTAAATGAGGCCAATATGAGACTAGATTTGCCCGCATATGGGCCCCATATTTAATTATTAGGTGAATCGGCATAAGGCCCCCAAACCAATGCTATGCATGCGGGAATGACAATTAAATGTGCAACAAATTGATATGTTATAAAATAGTGTTCGAGGAAAAGGGGTCACACATCAGAGGGGCTCGACGATCTTGGGAGTCCGGGGTTCGGGGTCGGTCTCGGGGTCCGGGGTTTAGGGTTCGACGGGTCGTTTCGGACTCGTTAGGTCTTGCAGATCCGGGTCTCCGGTCATGTTGTCGGTCTTGACGTTACGAAGATCTTGGCGCCCGGAGGGAGGTCGTGGTCCGCGTCGAACCGGATTCGCCTGGTTCGGTGCCGTTCTTCGCTATGGCGATCTTGGGGTCCGGTTCGGTCGGATGGGCGTCCGGTAGATCTTGGCGGGAATCCAGGTTCGGTTCCGTGTAGAAGGTCTTGGAGTTTGTCGGGCTTGTCGGCGGTCGATCTTGACTTGCCGTGGAGGTTGTGCAGTTCTTGGTGTCGACGGGAGCAGTCTTGTGGTTCGCCATCGGACCCGGGGTCTTGGCGTTCCGTGTCGGATATCTTGCGTTTCTTGACGAAGATCTTGCCGTAAACTGGTCGTGGGTAGTTGTTCGCGTTACCGAGGCCCTTGCCCGCCTTGACCTTGAAAGGTAGCCTGTATTCGTTACATCTCGCAAAGACCACGGAAGATGATCCAGAGAGCAAGGCATATACACAAATGACGTCCGATGAATGCTTGTGTTGCATGCGAGCATTAGCGCGCTGGAGATGGAGCATCGCACCACTCGACGGCGGCAGCCCAATGACCTTCATGGGACACCAGAGAACCCGCGACCGGTCAAGGGGGGCCGCGAAGGAAGGCCGGCGACGAGCTCGGGAGGCTCGGGAGAGGAGGCAGGCTCGAGGCTCATGGAGGGAAACCGGGGAGGTTGAGGGCGCGACGGGAGCGCGTTCGACGCGGGCTTGGGCGGAGCAGCAGACGCGCAGACGGCGACGGCAGGGGCGGCTCGCGCGGCGACGGCAGTGGTGCACGGCGCCAGGAGATGCTGCGAGGCGAAAGACGCTTGGCGAGCCTTGGGCGGCGGACGATCGGGAGCGGGTCGGAGGACACCGGCGACGGGCGGAGCGCTGGCGGGCGAGACGGCGGCATGGCGGCACGGCTGCTCGAGCACGGGCTCGCATGGCGCGCTCATGTAAGCTTCCGCAGGCGGCGGACGGAGGCGAGTGGGAGCCCGCCGGGCGGGCGGATGCGAGGCGCGACGGAGGCGAGGATGAGGCAGGGCGCTGCACAAGGCAGCAGAGGGCGAGGGAGAGCGGTCCGGCGAGGTCGGGGAAGCTCGAAGGGGCGAGAGGACCGCGCGAGGTGGTTTGCGGCGAGGGCGACTGGGTGCCGTGATACAAGGGGCGGTCGCCGGAGGCAGAGGAGAGCGCGTGGGAGAGAGGAGAGAAGGCGGTGCACGCTGGCGGTTGGGTCCCAGCGGCCAGGGGCTGGGAAGGTTGGTCTGGGAAGGTCGGTTGGTAGGTGGGGCCCAGAGGGTGGCAGAAGAGGGTTGCTGCGGCGTGAAGGCGTGTAGAGTGGTTGTGGGTTGAGAGGGAGAAAAAGAGGAGAGAGAGGGTTTGGGGTGACGGGGGGGTGGTTGGTTGGGGATTGGGCCAGTTAAGGTGGCGTGCTAGGATAGGTTGGGGTGATGTGGAGCGGGTGGGTAGAATAGGATGGGTGGACTTAGGATTAGAGGCTTGGTGGACCGATGAAACTCGGGGCCGTCGTCGATCGGCCCGTTCGACTGTCCCGCTAAAAATTAACTAAATGCTTTATTTAATTAAACGGACCGTTGCACAACATATTTATACAAAACGAAATATTCTGGGGACCCGGTTTTGGTGTTTGAATTAAAAGGGGGCGTTTGGAAAATAAAACGGGCGTTGCGAGAATAGTTTTGGCAAACAATGCATGATGATGACGCTGCAATGCCCAAATTCAACGCGATTTTCTAGTAGTGGTTTTGCGGGATGCCACAATCACCCACGTTCCGACGAACGTTCCGCTATGCGAATCTTCAAGGGTATGAAGATCTAATCCAATCTCTCTCGTTGATTGCATATCCTAGATTAGATCTTGGCTTTCCCTCTGTTCGCATCCGTAGAAAATTTTGATTTACTATGCCGCAATACCCTTCAGTATCCTCGCGTCCCGCCAGTTCAATAAAGCCCTGATGTTGGATGGGTTTGGCGGATTCTGCGTGATGATGGGGGCGTCTTGCTCAAGCTCATTAAGACCAAATACCTACGGGGTCGGCCTCTTTTGGACTGCGACCGGCGGGATGGCTCCCAGTTCTGGCACTCCATCCATGAGATTAAGAACGAGATCCGGGTTGGGGTCGCGGTCTCTATAGGGAATGAGGAAGGAACCATGTTTTGGCTGGACTCCTGGCTTAGGGCGCGCCCCTTACGGGACGTGTACCCAAGCCTCTTCGACATTTGTTCCGATCCATCGCTTCGTGTATCCGCCACGGTTCTAGAGGGAACATGGAACATCTCGTTCTGTCGTAACTTTGCCCCGGAGGAAACTGAAGCTTGGAGGGAACTTAGGGCGAAGCTCCCGGATACCCTGGCTGACGAACCCGATAGTGTGACATGGAGCCTTACCCCGTCCGGGCCTTCTCGGCTAGCTCGGCCTATCGGGCCCTGTTTGGCCGCGCGGCCCTCCTATGGACCAAACCCCTCTGGAAGGCTCCTCTCCCGCTAAAGAATAAATATTTTGTGTGGCAGCTGCTTCGTGATAGGCTCCCCTCGGGGGTGGAGGTGTCCAAGAGACATGGCCGGGGGCAGGCTGTATCCATTGTGTGGGATACGCAAAACGGGCACCTACATAATGTCCGCCTGTCCCGCTGCTCGGTTTCTTTGGAGCTTCACTAGAGATGCTTTGGGCCCGGATGGCAGGCGCATGATCTCGGTGAGTTCCTAGAAACCCAAGCGAACCGGGCAGGAAAGGGCCACCGCCTTTTCTGGCTAGTGTTTGCTGCGATGTTCTGGTCACTCTAGAACATCCGGAATAAGATGGTTATTGAGAAGATTCTTCCTCGGCGTGGCTCTGACTCGTTTTTTCACTTTCTGGCCTCTCTGAAGCTATGATACCTGTTGTGTAGACAGCGGGACAAAGCGATGCTGGACGCGACTCTTCGACAGCTTTCCCCTAGTCCGGCGTAGCTTTTTTTTGGTGTGTTCTCGCTTGGCGAGGTGGTCATTTTTTCTCTTGTTGGGCCGTCTTGTGCTGTGGCCCCAGTATGTGTTGTGTGGATGGTTTCAAACCTTGTGACTTGTTGTTGACGGTTGCTTTATTTATAAAGCAGGACGAGAGCCTATTTTGGGACACTCTTTAACCAACGTGGATAGACCTCAAAGTATCCACGTAACATTTTGATCTACTTTTGCCTGTAAAAATAAAGTTGGTTAAATTTTGAAAAGTTTGAGTTAGGATGAATCAAGTTTGAGCAGCTTGGCATGTTTTTCGGCACGGCGGAGATGATTTGGGACAAACGAAGGATATATAATTAGATATAATAAACGGAAAAGGATGATTCAGATAGCAGCACGCACTGAGAATTAGTAGTATCAAGGAACAGGAAAACAGTGATTTCTTGCATTATTACTTCTATAGGAGTACAAGCCCTGCTCGATGGCGTAACACGACCACCAGTAAACAGGGCGATAGCCGACGCGACACGACACGCACAAACGAACTGGAAACAGGCAAGCCGCCGCGCAGCCCTTTCTTGCATGAGTAGTATCTCCTGGCTCCCGTGTAAGATGGATCTTGTGGAGAGTACGAACACACGTTCGGCCGGGGACGTCGGTCCCGGAGCGCGGGCGAACCTCCGACCTCCCCTGTTCGTAGCGGTTTATCACGCGAGGGAGTAGAAGGGTGGGAGCGGGCATTTCAAACCCGTGCGTAGGTGCGGCCGAGGTGGGCGGCGCGGAGGTCGGCGGGGTCGACGGCTGCTGCGCGGTTGGCCGGGCGGTAGTGGCCGGTGACGGGGTCGGGGACCCAGGACGCGTCGGTGGCGGCCTTCTCGGCCTCGCCCGCCGACTTCCTGTCCGCGGCGCCGCGCCGCATCGCGCCGGAGGCTGCCGCCGCCGCGTAGCCCCTGGTGGTCGGAGCCAGCAGCTGGGAGAGCGCGCGGGCAGCAGCGGAGCCGGAGAGAGCGAGAGCCATCGGATCTTCTGTGAGTCGATCGGAGGGCTGGTGGCCAGCAGAACTGGCTGGCTTTGGTGGTGGCGGAGGATGAGAGAGCCGAGAGTGCAGCGCCGTTTATAAAGGGACATGGAGCAAGCAGCGGGGGTTTCGGATTTGCATAGCCCTTGGGAGCCTGGAAAGCCGGGGCGACGTGGCCACAAGCGGCAGGAAGCAAGAAATGGCGCAGCGCTTGGTGGCCTTCCTTCCTACGTGGTCGTGTAGATATTTTTGTTTACTTTTTTTATTTGGAGGGATATTCTTGTTTACTCGTCCTGCTGCTCCTGCTAGCCGAGTATCGCTGGGTTCTCTGTGCGCGTTCCACGTGAACCACTGAGATTGACGCCGTCCTCGCGGAGTAAGGGCATTGCTGTCTTCTCTTAGCTCTCCATATTATTTACAGAAGACACAATATATAACTTATACAATACATTATCTCTTATTGCTATCTCTAGCAATTAATAATAATTAACTATTTTTAGTGAAAAAATGGTTGACTAAGAGAAGGCATATGTTACAATGGAAAAAAATAGTCTTCTCTTATTGCTAAGAGATTATCCCTTAGCAAAGGGAGACAATCCCCTCTCTCTTGTTTCTCTCTTCTCCAACTAAGCAAAAATCCAATGTGGCGAGCATAAGAGAAGGTTAACGCCACCGCATTGTACGTGCCCTAATTTGGAACGGTTCAAAGGAGCCGAGTCTTGTTTCGTTTTGTTTCTTTTCTTGGCACGGCGAAGTTGCCTTGCTCTAGCCTCTACTGTATTTGGTCAGCCATTTCTTTATTTATTTTTTTGAACAGGTGAAGGGACCCGAAGGTCCCATAATTGGCATTAATATATTAAAATTGTTACAATGCTGCAGAAAGAACCTGAAAGATAGCAAATTACAACCATGTCCTTCCAATTTACACATAGGACCCTAGAAAAATATTTCCAAGAGCCATCGAGTCCTCGAGTAAATCCTGACCTCGCCGGCGATGCAATTGCCACCATCGCCAGCCGCGTCCTTGCCAAAGACAAGCAAGGTAGAGGGGCCTCTCGCCGGAGGTTGAAGGAGGGCTTTAAATCGCCAAACCATCGATGTGCGAACCACCCGAGCCACCCCGATCGCAAACCGGAGGGATTCCTTGAGATCTTGAGAGCTCCAAAGCAGAGGTCGCCACAGCAGGAAGAAGAAAGCGAGCCACCGATGCGCTTGCGGCTTCTCAACACATCCCGAACAACGAAAGCAAAGAATCTCTACTTCTCCTCGCCACCATGGCCGGCCGAGAAGGTTGAAGAGGCCTCATACGAAGACAGGTGTACCGAGGCCATCGACACGATGAGAGGAGCCACCGATGGAGTCGCCATCACCGCAGATTCGCTTCCTCCATGGAAGCTCCACACCGAGGATTCCTCCCAACAGCCGGATCGGCCGAAAGATCCGGCGGATCGCATCTGGCTCTTTGGCGATCCGTCAGATCGCCAACCATCTCCCACCTCGCCACCACGGCCGGTCGGGAGAACACGAGCGCCGCCTCCAGATCTCGAAGCGAGCCGCCGTTATTATAGAAGATTCCGTCTCGACGACTACCGCTGTTTCTACCTTAGGGACTCACGGAGCACGAGGAGATAAATGTCTGTCAGAGCGGCAATGACAGAGGTGACAAGCCCATCGGCATCTCGCCATACGCCACGGAGGCAACAACGACTAACCCTAATCCTAAACCTACTGCGAGATGCCCTACACCTACTCTACACAGAAGATCCCGACAACCTTCCCCATCTCCTCTCCTACCAGCATCGCCGGCGGAAGAGGAGGAGGGAGGCGCCAGGAGAACACGGGCGACTCTCAAGGGAGAAGACTACTGTAGCAAGAGGGAAAGGAGGAAGAGCGAGCCTCGGTTGTTGTATTTGTTGGAACAACGCTACATCCATTTCTTTATGGTTTCGTCGTTTTTACGGTTAGGTCGTTTGCGTACTAGGTAGCGTGGTACATTGCGATATTACCCGTCCACGTATTCTCCGAGGTACAATGTGCACAGCGCACCGCCACGAAAACAAAACAAGTTTCTTCCCTCGCCACGAGTAAATTCGAGGTAGAACGCGATTATGCTATGCGCACCACGGAAACGAAAACAATTTCCATTTATACATGTAGTAATAAATAACGTGCGCCAGAAAAAACAAACCATTTTCCCTCGCCACGAGTAAACTGGAGTCACATGGGCGGGGGCCTATCGTCGAGTCCTGGAGTCGTCCCCGGTCGGCGCGAGGAACAGACATGGTGCTGATCTTTTCTCGACAAAACGTGGACCGAGGAGGAGGCTACGTACGTCTAAGGGAGGCGGTCGGCAACCGCGCCGGTGCATCTGGACAGGTCGTATCCGCCCTGCACTGCACCCGTCGCAACCTGTCGGGCCCGCCCGCCGACTCCGCACACGGCCATATACCAGATTCTGCTGACGTCCACATGCATCCGCTCAAGTTTGGCCATTCGGCAACGGGAAATGCAAAGGCAAGTTCTTCTCTATTTTATACTTCTAACTGTTACTTCGAGCATCTCCACTCGTTAGAAAATCATATCGATTTTAGGCCGGATGAATCGCGTTTTCGGACTGGATACGCCCAGTCGCGTACTAGGCCGCGTTCCCAAGTTCAGCTAAATTCACTTAAACTTGGCGAAATATGGGCGAATATAGGCGGAATTTCATTAAAGCAGGCGAGGGGGTACATAGTACATCGGTTTTAACTAGAAAAGGACGCCGCCGTGGTCGACGCCGGACGCCGCAACTACAGTCCGAGGCGGGGGTTGTTGCCGGCCTCGATGCGCGCTTATGACTCGGCGAGTCCGCTCGAACGCTCCACCGGCGACGGTAAGCTATATTGTTACGTGGCGCGGCGGCGAGCGGGTCCGTCGTGGTTTCGGGCGAAGTTCTCGAGGCGCTTTAGCTTAAAAACGCTCTAGAAGACCAGGTTGTCCCGATCCTCGGCGAGTGTCAGGCCTTGCATGGCGGTGATTGCGGCCTGGATCTCTCCGGCGAGTTCTGGGTCTTCCATGGCGGCGATAGTCGCATGGATCTCTCCGGCGAGGTCATGCCCGTCCGGCACTGGCGCAACGGGGATCTCGTCGGCGCTGAGTTTCCAGCCTAGGGGGAGACGCGTATCCTGCGGGGCCGTATAGCGCGCCTCGCGGAGCAGCCGGGCTTCCCACGGCGATAGCGTGTGTCGGCCGGCCATGGCTTCTCGGCGGAGTTGAGGAAGAAAGGTGCGGGCGTCCGAAGTTCGCCGGAGTTGTGGTGGTGTGAGGGGCTATGAAGAGAGACGGCGAGATGTACGTCTTTTATAGGCCGGAAGAATGGCGGGAGTGGTGTAGCGGCGAGGACGGGAAAAGTGGAAACGGCGGGAAGTTAGTGACGCCCGTCCGTCACGGGAGCCGAGGCGGCGACGATGACACCGTAAATCGGCGACGCGTGGCCGACCGCCGGGCAGTCGCCACGTGGTTTCAAGGATGACGACGACTCGGCTTCCATCACTGACTCGGCGCGTCCACATGCCGCTTTGATTTTTTTTCGCCGATTTGGCTGAATCCTACGTCCACAGGCGTATCCGGAAACCTGACTTCGGCCTGGGTAGTTCGGACCACGGCCCAAATCCGACCAAAAACAAGTTCTTGAATACGCGACTGGACCAAAAAGTTTTTGGACATGCAGATCGAAATTGGCGTCCGGATCAGACTCTGGTAGGCGAGGGGAGATGCTCTTATGCTAACGAAGCCATTGGACTCATCTCAAGCCTGCTGAGCGCATCAAACGTGACCTAACCTTCATTCTATTATTTCAATATATTCCTTCAATCATGACAAGCTCGAATTGGCAAAAGAAACCCGGCCCGGCCGTATGATGATAGCATAGTATAATCGTCTTGCTGCCATCCGGTAATCAACAGCAATGACCACCCTACTCGAAACTGATCGATACGTGGCATTGAGAACGACTAGTTAAGTACTCAACCATGCATGTAGGTCGTGGTGATTTATAAATTACAGCACACATTTTATTACTAACGGGTTTAACTATAGTTGCCGGTTGCCACGCCGGCGCATCTCGTTTACTTGGATTTACCTTGTGTGTTTGGTTGACATCGACCAAACGTTCCTTTCTCTGTAATTATTGGGGAGCACTACGCGTTTCCCGAGATATTTGCCTCCGATTTCCCGGATCCTCGTGCTGACACGTGTCTATCTAAATCCGTTTTTGCTACATTCAGACCTATTTTGGCTATATAGTGTCTCGCTTTTGCTACACTGTAGAGAAAATGGTTCGGCCAGAAATAGAAAAACAGATTAGACCTCGTCCAAGATTTCGCCGGAATCCTCGCCGAAGACCGTGTAGCAAAAAAGTTGGGCTAACGTAGCATATTCAACCTCGCCGGAGACTCGCCGGTAGACCTCACCGAAGACCGTGTAGCAAAAACGTTACGCTATTATAGCAAAAACGCAAAACGGTGGTAACAAAAAAGTTATGTTAATGTAGTAGATCCGAACTCACCGGAGACGACCTCGCCGGAGATCGTGTAGCAAAAACTCAACGATATTGTAGCAAAATCACAAAACGGATGTAGCAAAATGTTTTTTCTAATATAGCAAATGGGACATCGCCCTTATCCTCGCAGCAGCAACATCACCGCCCTTCCCTCGCAGCAGCAGCCGCCGCTTATCCTCGCGGCCACACGGAGGCGGCGGCCTACTCCGGTCGAGATGGTGGCGAAGGGCGGAGCTTGGGCGGCGACGCGTGACGGCAGGAGGCAGTGGCCTACTTCAGTCGTGATTGTGGTGGAGGGTGGAGCTGGGAGGCTCCGCGTGACGAGGTATGATCTCATCAATGCCCATTGTTATGGAATTGGGTTTAGGAGAAGATGGGGATGCTAGAGATCGTGGAACGGTTAGCAAACAAGCAACACAGGGACACAAGGTTTACCCAGGTTCAGGCCCCCGGAGGGAAAACCCTACTCCTGCTTGTCTGCTCTTGATTACGGCGGAACCGAAGGTTACAGGGGTGCGCAGATGCAATCTGGCGTGGAGGTGTGTATGCGAAAGTATGAGTCGAGATATCTAGGTCGTGCCCTCCTGGCCTTTATATAGACTTAGGCAGGTCCCGGGCATAGTCCTAGTCGGTTACAGGTTCTAGGGTTTTACCTCTTTGAATTTCCTATCTACTCTAGTCTTGCTCTCCAAGGATCCGAAGGCACCATGGGCCTGGGCCACCCGAAAGTCTTCATGGGCCAACGTACTTTTGCCGTGGGACTTCCTTGGGCTGTACTAGGTATTCTGAGGTCATGCACCCGCGGGGTATAACCATGTCAGTATCCCCCGAGTGATCAGTCGAATCGTAGATTCGGCTGAGGACTCTTCAATCCTTCGGGTGCAACTATGTATTTCAATAGTTCATGTGTAGGGATTGTTGATGCGTGTGCCTGACTCACCCGACGGATCAGGCTCAGTTAACTGTCTTAGGACGAAACGACACGATCTTCCTCAGGTTCGAGTCCCTCAACTCGAAACTGGAACATATGCTGGCGTAATTCGACTCAGGCCGCGAAGGACTTATAGGAGTTGAATTCCAGTGAATTTAATTGATGTACCCAACGCGTCCGTCGGGATTTTTCATCGTGCCTATTGGCACGGGTTTTATACTAACAGAGCGCAGTCATGTGCGTTGCCAGGCCATCAGACGATATCTGTAGGTCTTATCTTTGTGTCGTAGACACAGCATCCGAATGTTTATCACCGCGGAGGTGTTTCAGGTGGCCAAGGAGAACGTTTCTCACTTAGCGTTTTATTGGGGCAGAGCTGCCGAAAAGTTTTCGCATAATGATCCGTAAGATCGCAGTCGAAGAAATCATAGGGTGCGCGACCAGCGCTCCCTATGGGAGTAGCCCCCGAGTGTCTGTTCGAGTCATAGACTCGAACGGAGACTTTACTTCGAACATTGTTTAGTTGTTAAGTCCGTAGGACACAAAAAAATTCGGATGCTTAAATCCATCCTCCCTATGGGAGTAGCCCCCGAGTCCGTAGTGGAGTCGTAGACTCGACGTAGGACTCGAAGAAAGTAGTTCGTTTTATTCATCTTTCGGGTGCGTGGCCAGCGCTCCTAATAGGAGTAGCCCCAGAGTATTTGATCGAATCGTAGATTCGAGTGAGTACTCCTAGCTTTGAAGCCGAAGAAATTGTAGTTGTTGCTAGTATAGCTTTTGATGACATCAGTGCTGACGATCGATGACCTCAAGCGTCTGCTATGCCAGAGGTGACTTGACTGGACGAACATGGGTCCCACTTGCTGACCTTGAATTGACCGGTCACGCGCGGCGTGTAGATAATTACTGCGTCGCCTCGATTTCCGCGCGTAGTGGACGGCGTGGTAACGACGGTTCGTTATGATGCTGACACGTGTATGGTCAGATCTGCCGTTGGCGTTAGGTCTTCTGGATGGACGGCTCCGTGCGTCGTCTTCGTCGTTATAATCATTGGGGAAAGCTGCAGTTTGTTTTCACCGCATCAGTTCTTGTTTTCACTGCCTCCTTGTGCTCTAGCGATTCTTGCTGCGTGCTGGGATTTCCTTTCACATTTCCATCTTCCCTTCTGCGCTTTCACCGCCGGCACCGCCGTAGCGTGATGGGGAAACCGAAGAAATCATCATCTGCAGTTGGTACCAGCGCCGCCGGAGGAAAGAAAGGTGCCACCGCTACCCGTGTCACCGACGGTGGTTGGCGACGATCAGAGACGCGGGAGAGTGATCTCCGCAAGCTTCGTGAGCGGGTTTTGATCCCGCAAGATAGGGAGGCTGTCAGACTCCCCGACAACGAGGTAATCCCCCGTCCCCCCGCTGGGTATCGGGTTATGTTTCTCGCCTTCGTTATGCGTGGGTTTTCCTTCCCAATCCACGACTTCCTTCGTGGGATGCTCTTTCTCTATGGCATCCAGCTGCATCATCTTTCGCCCAATTCTCTTCTTCACATTGCTTGTTTCATCACGTTTTGAGTCTTGGCTCGCATCGAGTCAGATTTGGCCTCTTCGGAAACTCTATTCCGTGAAGAGGCAATCCGGTTCGGATGGTGTGTATCCCATTGGGGGTTGCATCATCTCCCCCAAAGCCAATATTCTCTTCTTTTCTTTCTCTATGTCCGAATCCCGATCTTTGGAGGAGGCGGTTTTATTCGACTCTACAGTTGCTGGGCAGCATTTTGGTCTTGCTCCTTTCGACCCCTCCCAGATAATCGAGCCAAAAATATCCTGGAAAAACCAGATCTTGGATGGCGAGACAGAGGAGATAGAGGACCTTTACCATCGGGTGGAGGATCTCCAGTTGATTCCGAAGAAGGAAGTGAACGGCGTGGATATTATCCGCACGTTTCTCGAGCGTCCGGTGCAGCCTCTCTAGGCGAGGGCGCACCCGATGTTTCTTTATTCTGGCCGCCGTGATCCGACGAGGGTTTCGGCTGAGAAAATCTCCGAGGGAGATCTTGACAGGGCCCTTCGCTTGCTGCTGAAGTTCAAGGCCGGAGAAAAATCCGGAAAGTCGCCGACTCTGTTTTCTTCGACGCCGCCGCCCGGTGTAGATTCGTGCGCGTAGCGCTTTTTGTCGACTGCATATTTTTTTCCTTGGTTTGCTAACAAAGTACCTTCTTTTTGCAGAGCTTCAAGGTGCCGGGCATGGTGCCGCCATTGCTTGAGTTATTTTCGAATGCTCCGGATAATGACGTGGTGGATTCCGTGTCCGAACTGCCGTCGGCGCGATCTCCGGCGGAAGATGCCAACGAGTCGAGCGAGGACCACACGCGCAAACGATCGCGGAGCTCCAGCGAGTCTTCGGATGCCTCGACTCCTCCGACTCCTAGGAACCCTTTGTGCCTTGAACGTTATAGTGACGGGCATGGAGGCTCTTCTTCCCCTTTTCCTGCCATTCCTGTGCGGGCTGTAGCGCCGCACCCGCCAGCAAAGCGGAAGAAGGAAGAAAAGAAGGAAGAGAAGAAAGAGGAGAAGAAGGGGGAGAAGAGAGCCTGAAGGACTCCTCCTGTCTTCGAACTGAGTTCCCTGGACTCGTAAGTTTTTCTTTTATACTGTTGTCCTGCTCCTGTTGACTTTTGTGCTTGTGCTAAATATTTCGTGTGCAGGCACTCCTCCCATGACTCCTCCAGCGATGGCGCTCGGGAGATGATGGGAGAGTCGAAGGTTGCGTCTCCTCCTCCTCAGATGGTGGTCACTTCTGAGGGTGTTGCGCCGGTCCCTTCTCCGCAGGGTGATGAGGTGGTTGCGCCTTAGAAGGCTTCCAGCGGGCCTTCGGGGTCGTCGTCGGAGCATGTAAGTATTCTGTTTCCTGCTACGGGGGGAGCCCCCGGGCGTCTGAAAAATATTTTTCTGTCTTATTCTTTCTTCGAGTCTTCGGGGTCGTCGTCGGGCGTTTTCGTGTGCAAATTTTGCTTTTTGTTCCTTCGTGGTGGGCGCAGCCCCCGAGTCCTTGTCCTTACTGGTAGTTCTTCTTCCTGCAGCCTTTTGTGCAGGATGCCAAGCGACTGGTGCAGGAGCACCTGGTGCTGGAGGCCAACCTCCGACAGCTTCAAGGTACCTGTACGCTTTGGCACCTCTTTCTTTTTGCATTGTTGTCTTGCTTTCTGACGCTTGTATGTTTTGAGTGCAGAGGAGCATAAAACTTCCCTCCGTGAGATTGATGCTCTCAAAAAGAGCCTTGGTCAAGCGGAGAAGAAGGCTACAGACGCCGCTGGTGCGAAAGAGCGCCTTGAGCTTGAGCTAGCCAAGGCTAAGGAGCGTCTGCAGCAGGAGGCTACGGACCGCGAGGAGCAGCTTGCCATGGCTGCGACTGCGCGTGAAAGAGAGGTGGCGGGCAAGCTCATGGCCGCTGCCAAGGCTGTTTCGGGTGAGTACCTTATTTTGCTCCTTTCTTGTCGTTTTCTTGTCTTTCTTCTGTGTTACTTTCTTCATTTCTTCTCTTTTTTGTCTCAGATGCCGCAGGCATCGAGTTTGACCGCGGCGCTCTGGAGCACAGGAGTGCTCTAGATGATGCTACTGCAGCGGTCGAAGATCTCTACAGCACAGTCGTCAACTCCCTTGCCAAGGCGAAGGAGGTCCTTGGCTGCTTCTACAGGGAGCTTGTCCCCAAGGGCGCGGCCCTGGTTGATGTTAACGCCCTGGCGGAAGCTTTGTCGGCCGAAGCTCCTGCGGCGTACAAGCGCAAGCACAAGGGCATCGGTGCGTCTGTCAGGCTGGCGATGGCCTTGGCGGCTGGAGCGGAGCTGGATCTTCCCCATATCACCTCCCGGATGCCGACGACTGCAGACGGATCCGAGGTAGCCTTTGCTGCCTATTATGCTCGCTGCAAGCGATATGGGCCAAAGCTCATTGATCTTCTGTCCGAGTATGCACTGCGGCAGCAGGGGAGGCCAAGGCGAGGCAGTCCGGCTCCGAGGCCACTGTGGTGCCGCGTCCTAGGCGTTGTAGAGTAGGATAGTTTGTAGTCTTTTGCTTGTAATTATTTTGAGGAATAGAAATCATTGTGCCAATGAGTGGCCTTTATATGCTTAATGAACTTCTTCGAGTTGTGCTCTTCTCTGTCCGAATGTTTATGTCCTTTGCTTTTTCTTGTGCTAGGTTCCTTGGTCTTGACCCGTTGACACCTCGCAACGCAAGCAAGGCGTCCATCTTTGGATGATTCCTCGCAACTCGCTTTTCGGGATCGTGTTCGTAGTCTTGAGAGGGAGTTGCTTGGGTTGCGAGGTCACGCCGATGTTTGGAAGTCCAAGGCGGATCGTGGTGCAGCCAGAGAGGAGTACTTGATGGCGGAACTGCTTCGGCTGTCTGAGTAGCTTCAATGTAAGTTGTTCTTTATTTCGAGCTGCAGCTCAGTTCTTCGAATGAGCCAGCTGGCCTTGCCTCTTATTTTGTGCAATTGTCGCAGGTGCTAACCTTGCTCCGAGGGAAGAGAAGGAGCGTGTCGCTGTTCGGGTCAATTGCTTGACTCAACAGGACATGGAGGCTGGCGGCTTCTTCTGGATGGATCGTGACCGCGCCATGGCGCTGGCGACGGTGCAAGATCGTGTGCACCAGGTTTCGCGGGTGCTTCGTCAGGTGCAGACGTAGCTTGCCTCAGTTTTGCATGTCATGTTTCCGCTGGATGCTGTACCAGCAAGCCTTGCGGGTCTTCTGTCGAAGTTTCGAAGTGTGAGCAATGTCAAGGAGTTGGTGCGGCAACAGCTCGTTGCGGGCGTGAAGGCTGCTTTGTCCCTTGTTAGGCTGCACCGTCCTGATGTGGATTTATCTGTTGTAGTAGCTGGGCCACCTCTTCGGCCGGATGGTGGCGAGTGGGATATGCGTCCGCATTATGCGGCTGTAAGGCAGTACGCCGAACAGGTAGTAGATTTGTTTGAGCAGCGTGCTCAGGTTATTCTTCATAATAGGTAGTACCTGTAAAAGAGGTAGATGTAAAATTTGTATATTTTGACTGGGCGTGTTATGCCCTGTGTTATAAAGGTTTATGTTTATTGTGAGCACGCAGTGCTTTGTTCGAGTACGTGTCCTTTTCGTTTGCCTGACGTTGTCAGCTACTCAGGGTGTACACGTGTGATTCTCAGCTGATGAAAATCGTGAGGTGGGGGGAGCCCCCGAGTGCGTTTGTAGCATAAAGTAATGTTTGCAAATAACGAAACGAAATTTTGGGGCAAGACACTTAGCTTTATTTATATCGTAATGGAGAAAGTACATTGTTCGGCTGAATAGCCTTGGCTGAAAAGCCTTATTGAAAGTAAAGTGGTAGGTAACTATGGGTAGATTCGCCATAAGTGTGCGATGTTCCATGGGTTGGATTATGCGACTTCAGACTCCACATGCTTGAGGCGATAGGCGCCACCTGGGATGACTTCGGTGATGACGTAGGGTCCTTCCCATGGCGACTCGAATTTCTTCGGTCGTTCTTGCTTGAGTCGCAAGACGAGGTCTCCTTCGACGAAGGACCTTGGGCGTAGCCGGCGGCTGTGGTAGTTGCGGAGACTCTGGCTTGGTACCGCCCGATCGAGCTGCTCTTGCCTCGTCTCTTCGAGTGTGTCGACAGCATCTTCGAGTGCAGTGGATTCGGGCTGTGGCGGCGACCGGGGAGCTGGTGGCGTGCCGGTAGGTAGCGGCCTCGGCTCCGTGTACCATGAAGAACGGTGTGTAGCCGGTGGAGCTGTTTGGCGTAGTCCGTAAGCTCCACAGTACGGATGGTAGCTCTTTCGTCCAGGCTCCAGCTTTCCGTTCGAGTGGACTCATGAGGCGCTTCTTGATACCAGTGCCGATTAGGCCGTTGGCCTTTTCCACTTGCCCGTTTGTTTGCGGGTGTGCTACTGAGGCGTACGTGATGTTGATCCCGAGGTCTTCGCAGAAGTCCTGGAACTCCTTGGAGATAAAGTTCGATCCATTGTCGGTGATGATGCTGTGCGGTACGTCGAACCTGTAGACAATGGACTCGAAGAACTTGACGGCGGTTTTGCCCTTTTGGTTGTTGACGGGCATGGCCTCGACCCACTTGGTGAATTTGTCGACTGCGACCAGGAGGTAAACGTGTCCCTCTTTCGAGGACTTTGGTAGTTTGACAATCATGTCGAGGCCCCATTGAGCAAAGGGCCAGGCTATAGGTATGGGTCTGAGCTCTGACCCGTTGCATCTTCGGACGATGTCCTTTGCGTCGCTCATGGTCGTTGTCCAGTAGAATCCGGCTCGTAGAGCTTTGGCGACAAGGGAGCGGCTGCCTGCGTGATGACCGCAGATGCCCTCGTGGATGTCTTGGAGGATGGCTTTCCCATCACCGATGGTGACGCACCTTTGTAGTACACCCATAATACTGCGCCTGTACAGCTCGCCATTGATGATGGTGAAGGCTTTTGACCGACGAGATATGCGCCGGGCATCGCCGCTGTCGGCGTTCTCCGTTTATCAAGAACTGGAGGTATGGTCGCGTCCAAGTTTCTTCGACTGCCATGACCTGCATTAGGTTGACCATGGCGACCTCGGTGTCCAGTTTCTCGGGTCCTTCATGTCCTTCGGGCAGCGTAGCCCCCGAGTGTTCTACTTCTTCGGGTGATCCCTTGGGGAATTTCCGCTTGATGGATGGCACGCAGATCTGTTCGAGGAACACACCCGGTGGCACCTTTGCGCAGGTGGAGCCGATGTTGGCGAGTCTGTCGGCCTCCTCGTTGCTTTATCTTCCAACGTGCCGAAGCTCGCAGCCGTCGAATTCTCCTTCGAGTGCGTTGTAGAGTGCGCGGTACGCGATCATGTTTTCGGCGTGTGCGTCACACTTGTTCATCGTCTGTTGGACGACGATGTTGGAGTCACCGTAGATGACCAGGCGCGTTGCGCCGAAGATCTTTGCCATTCTCATGTCGTGGATGAGGGCTTCGTATTCGGCCTCATTGTTGGAGGCTCGGAATTTCATCCGGAGGACGTACTTCATCTGGTCGCCCTACGGGGAGGTCAGTATGACCCCGGATCCTGCTCCAGATTCGCGCTTGGAGCCATCGAAGTGCATGGTCCATGACTGCGACATGTCTGGGGTGTCTGGCAGCTGCAGCTCCATCCAATGTACGAGGAAGTCCGGGAGGACTTGAGACTTGATTGCGAGTCGCTTCTCGTAGATGATGTCCAGGGGTGACAGCTCGATGCCCCATAGGGCCACGCATCCCGTGGCTTCTGGGTTATTCAGGATGCTGTTCAGGGGTGCCTCGTTGACGACCATCACCTGGTGCTCCTGGAAGTAATGGCTCAGCCGTCGAGCCGTCATGAACACGCCGTAGGCGAGCTTCTGGTAGTGAGGGTACCTCTGCTTTGTTGGTGTCAGTACCTCGCTGAGGTAGTAGATTGGGCGCTGGACCCCGTGGGTCTTGACTTCTTCGGGTCGTTCGACCACTAGTACGGTGCTGACCACCTGGTGTGTGGCTGCTATGTACAACAGTAGAGTCTCGCGCTCCTTTGGCGTGACTAAGACGGGTGAGGTGGAGAGGAGCCGCTTGAGGCTTTTGAATGCATCGTTGGCTTCTGGTGTCCACTCGAATTTATCTGTCTTGCGTAGCAACTGGTAGAATGGCAAGGCCTTCTCGCCCATGCGGCTGATGAATCTGCTCAATGCCGCTATTCGGTGCGAGCTGCTGGACACCCTTGATGTTTTTCGGCTTCTTCATCGCCATGATGGCTCAGATTTTCTTCGGGTTCGCCTCAATCCCTCGCTGAGAGATGAAGTACCCAAGCAGCTGACCCGATGGGACTCCAAAGGCGCACTTTTCGGGGTTAAGCTTGATCCTGTAGCGATCAAGGTTGTCGAACGTCTCGCGGAGATCGTCGATAAGTGTCCTTGCCTCCCTGGTTTTTATGACTATGTCGTCAACATAGACTTGAACATTGCGACCGATATGGTCCTTGAGGCAGGCCTGCATGCATTTGATGCGTGGCACTGCGTTCTTTAGCCCGAAAGGCATTGTGTTGTAGCAGAATACTCCGAACGGTGTGATAAACGCCGTTTTCTCCTGATCTTCAACCTTGAGTCGAATCTGGTTGTAGCCTGAGTAGGCGTCGAGGAAGGAGAGTTTCTCGCAACCTGCATTCGAATCGATGATCTGGTCGATCCGAGGAAGGGGAAAGTGGTCCTTTGGACAGTGCTTGTTTAGCGACGTGAAATCCACGCACATCCGCAGGATGTCCGTGTCCTTCTTTGGGACCATGACTGTATTTGCAAGCCACTCGCTTTCTTTGATTTCCCTGATGAAGTTTGCAGTGAGTAGTCTGTTGATTTCCTTGCCGATAGCTTCAGCTCATGGCTCGGACAGTCTTCGGATGGACTGTTTGACGGGCTTGGTGTCTGGAAATACGTTGAGTGCATGCTCGGCGAATTCCCTGGGAACTCCTGGCATGTCTGCAGGACACCAGGCGAAGATTTCCCAGCGCTCACGGAGGAATTCGACGAGCGCGCCTTCCTATGCGGGGTTGAGGTCATTGGCGATCAGCGCCGTCTTGGAGGCATCCGTCGGGTGGACCTGCACCTTCTTTGTGTTGACCATGGAGTCGAAAGACATGTCAGGTGCATTTTGTCGTGCGACTGGGGGTGCCCCATTGTCCGTCACCTCGCGGAGCCTAAGGATCTCCTCCTGCATACCGAATGATTGGGATATTCTGTTGAAATCTCTGTCGCATTGGTCCGATCGGGTGAAGCTCCCGTGGACTGTGATGATGCCCTTCGATCCTAGCATCTTGAGTAGCAGGTATGCATAATGTGGGACAGCCAGGAACCTTGCGAATGCTACAGGCCCGAGGATGGCGTGGTATTGTGATGGCCAGTCCACCACTTCGAATTCGAGCCGTTCCAGTCGGAAGTTGTCCGGCTTGACGAAGATGACGTCGAGCCATATCTTGCCTGGAATATGCCCTTCCACAGGCGATGCCGTGAACGTTGTGTCGATTGTTCCGGGATGCCGCTGCGGATTCGCATTCTTTGCTAGAGTGCTTGCGAACATCGGGTTGATGTCCGCCGCCGTCCATGAAGACGCGACTCACCTCGAAACCTCCGATCTGCGCCTCGGCACAGGCGGCATGACGGGCGAGGATCCAAGGGTGATCCGAACGAGTGAGCGTGATGCGGGACTCCGATCCGCCGAGGTACTCGGGGATGGCGGGTGGAGTTGCCACGGCAGTTGATCTGTCGGGTGATTTTCTTCGCACCCTATTCGTGGGCGCCTTCGGATCATCAGTGCTCCTTTCGGCGGGGGATACCCGTTCCGGCATTCTTGTCTTTGGTGCGCGACCGGTTGGTTCGGGCCTCCTACAGGTGGCGGTGGAGGAGCTCCATGCGCTATCTCACCTGGCGCGGGTGCGTTTCCGAACGCAGGGATTGGAGCTTGCTGCCTCATCTGCACCATGATTTTGCTGAGATTCTAGAACTCGCGGCAGTCCTTGAGCATGTGGCTCGCTTTCTTTTTGCCATCCTGCTTGTCGATAGAAGCTGATGGTGCATGGACCCGAAAGCTTTTCGTATGCTGAGGGTCCGTTATCGCGGTCGCGGTGTTGCCACGACTGCGCTGGGCGCCCTCCATCGCGGAAGTTTCCTCCGCTGTTGCGGTTGGCGTTGTTGCGGCGATCGGCGTAGCCAGCCGCGACCATGTCGGGTCCGTCGCGATCGTCGTAGACGCGCGATCTTCTCTTGCTACGGCGCTCTCGTTGTCGACCATAGTCGTCCTCTTCTTCCGATTGTGCTCGGTGAATGGAGTCTTCTCCGTCAGCCCACCTGTTGGCGATGTCCATGAGGTGATCGAGCGTTTTGGGTTTGACGCGCCCAAGCTCCTCCTTGAAGTCTTGGCGCTTGACGCCGTCCCTGAAGGCGTCGATGGCCCTCTCTTCGGAGATGTGGGCTGCGGAGTTCTTTGTGTTGGACCAGCGTAGTATGTACGAGCGAATGGATTCGCCCGTTCGCTGAGTGCAGGCTCGCAATTCTTCGATTGAGGCAGGCCTTTTGCTGATACCCTTGAAGTTTCGGATGAAGCTGTAAGCTAGCTCATCCCAGCTTCGGATGGACCCTGAGGATAGGCTGCGAGCGGATCCGAACCGCTTTGTCGGTATGGTGAAGGTATTGCATGGCGGTCTCCTTGTTTCCACCGTGCAGTTTGACGGATGATAAGTGATCGCTGAGCCAAGCTTTTGGGTCTTGAGTGCCCTCGAACTTCGGAGTATCCGAAGGAAGCTTGAAATTTCGCGGCATCCGTGTCCGTCGAGCGGATCTGCTGAAGCATCGAGCTCCGCAGAGTTCTCCTTCGTCTTCGTCCATCTCGTATTCAGACGAGCATGCGCGCTTAGCTCGCGCTTTGTCGATTTTGCGTTGTATGAGCGCATCTCTGGCATCGTAGTCACGGTCGCGGCGTCGCGAACTCTTCTTCCTTCGAGGAAGGTCATGTTCCTCCTCTTCGGATGAAGGGGTGGGGCTGCGGTCGAACCTGACCAGAGCTTTCTTCTTCGGCTCCTTGGGAGCTTCCTGGTGGAGCGCGGCTCCGACGAGTCCGAGTCCGGTAAGTGCGGACTTGTGCATGGCCCTCTTCGGGTCCCCCTCGGGAGGTGGGTGGGCCGCGAGTGCCGATGGCTGCCATGATCGCAGCTGCGGCGTTCGGATGAGCGTTGCCGTCGGCGTCCATCTCCATGAAGGATGTGTGGAGAGTTCGCGTCAACTCGCGGCGCTCCTTGGGATCCATGTTCTCCATCCGAGAGCGGTGCTTGTTGCCTGGGTTGGCGTTCGAGCTGGAGCCGATACCCATGGCGGAGAGCGCGGCTCGTCGCGTGCTGGACTCTGAGGCTTCTTGCTTGCATTTGTCAAGCACCTCCTACATCTTGACCTGCTTCTTGTGCTCCTCGATTAGGAGTAGGTGGTAGGCCATCAGCATATCTCGCGAGGCGTCTACGGGCAGTACTATGTTTCCTGCCACAGCTTCGCGGACCTGGGTCCATCCTTCTTTGCTAAGGCGGATGACGTGGCCGCCGTTGTTTTCCCCTTCGGGTGGGGGAGATTGGCTTCTTCTATTCCCACCGTTTCGTTCTGGCGGGTTGGGTGTTTGTTGATCCACGTCGCTTTGGATGACTGCGGCGCATTGGTAGCGCCAGATTCTGCTCTTCGCATGACTTTGAGATCGGAACCGTAGGTCCCTGCATCCGATGGCGGATCACACAGATCGGAGTTGCAGCAGCTGCTGTCATAGGAATCATCTGCTGATGATGTTGTGCGTAGCACGGGGTGTGGGGCCCATGAAGCATGCCTGATTGATGGTAGGGGAACCCGCTCAGGGAGGCGGAGGGTGCCAGTTTGCCCCACCTAGAAGCAAAAGCTCCCGAACAAGATTTCGAGTCCGTCGCCTACGGGCTCGAAGTCCTTCATGGTGGCCGGCGAGTGGGCGGTGAAGTCGAAAGCACCGAAGAGGAGATGGATCTCCGTTGCTGCAGAGTTGTAGATTGATCGGGTTGGGACCGTCATGATCGCACAATCAGCGCCCCCAATTCCCATAGACGGCGCCAATTGACGAGGTATGATCTCATCAATGCCCATTGTTATGGACTTGGGTTTTGGAGAAGATGGGGATGCTAGAGATCATGGAACGGTTAGCAAACAAGCAACACGGGGACACAAGGTTTACCCAGGTTTAGGCCCTCGGAGGGAAAACCCTACTCCTGCTTGTCTGCTCTTGATTACGGCGGAACCGAAGGTTACAGGGGTGCACAGATGGAATCTGGCATGGAGGTGTGTATGCGAAAGTATGAGTCGAGAGATCTAGGTCGTGCCCTCCTGGCCTTTATATAGACTTAGGCAGGTCCCGTGCATAGTCCTAGTCGGTTACAGGTTCTAGGGTTTTACCCCTTTGAATTTCCTATCTACTCTAGTCTTGCTCTCCAAGGATCCGAAGGCACCATGGGCCTGGGCCACCCGAAAGTCTTCATGGGCCAACGTACTTTTGCCGGTGGAGGACGGAGCTGGGCAGCGGTTGTGCGCGGTGGAGGGCGGAGCTGGGCAGCGGCTGCACGCGGCGGGAGGCGGCGGCTTTGCGTAGAGGTGCGAGAGGTTCACAAATGGATAAGAAAAGAAAGAGAAGACAACGCGTGGTGGAAAAGAAAGAGAAGACAACGCGTGGTGGGCCTCACATACGCGTACAAAGCGACGAGCGGGGGGATCGATTTCCCGGAGGATGTGTATCATTTTCCGTTATTATTCGAGGAAGATCAAGTTTAAGTTTGAGAAGGTTGATGGCTGTAAAATATAGCTATCCGTACTCACATTTAAACTGAATATTATTTATATATTTGATGAAATATCTCTCTAAACTCTGCTACTAATGCCTAATGATCAAATGGGTATGCACTCCTTTCTTGCTATTTTTATTTACACAGATAATGACGTATAATGATGAGGATCGCAATATTAAAGTCAAAGATATGAGATTTCGAACACGTCAAAAAAACCAGGAGTCGTAAAGTGGATCCAGTGCCCTTAACGATCAACTGTAAGACCGGAATAAATTTTCCGCCGTATAGTTCCGGCCTTATAGTTGGCACCGACATCGCCTGGTCAAACAGAACAATTTTTGTGAAGGGACCCCTATATAAAGAGGTTTCGGGCGACGAGAAAACTCTCTCGATCCTTCTCTTTTCGATCACAACTCTTCCTATCATGAGAAGCCACCACTCCGAAGGAATAGATCTAGATCTAATCTCCAAACCCTTCTCCACCACCATAGCCATATTTCACCACTTGTAATAGTAGTTCTCTTCTTCAATTGGCGACATTGTAAGACTATTTACTATCAATCTTATGATCTCTATTACATTGTTTATGATTGTTAATTTCATCTCTATGTATGAGTAATTATCCTTGGGCTAAGGCCTTCGGTCTAGTTATATAGCTTTTTTGCATGTTATTTATCATAGATGTGATCATGTATTAGTTTGTATGACATGATGATTATTCTACCCTCTCTTGTCTCAATATAAGGACTTGTCAGGTACCCAAGACCCCAAGGATTGATCCAGGTATAGGGAGCGTGAGTAGTGATTGATCTGTAGGTTGGGAACCCCAGTGACAGAATGGGTAGTACGGCTGTATGTGAGAGATTTACTTGGGATTAACGGTGACATCACTATGCATATCATTAGTTCTCTTTCTTCTATGGATAAGACTGGTAGGTTATTGCTATAAGAGGTTGCGGAGGCAATAGCAATTATGGATGCATTGCCCACATATAATTATCTTTCTCTAACAATTATATGCATACTTTATTATTATCTTTTATTCCCATCAGATGTTTCGTACAACTATTGGTGAAACTGAATGCCCTAGGCCCTCTCTTTTCATCATCATCAACAACAGAAAGATCGCAAACTCTTGGTCCGGTAAAAACACAAAAGGAATTCTAAAACTTCCGAAGGTCCGTTTAAGTAACTTCACTTTGCTTTCTGCTTCCCGAGGATTCGATAAACCTAGGTCTACTAGGGAAAAAGAAACTATACTACATCCGTAATTCGGATCAAAAGTATCAATCCTTTTTCTGGCGTCGTTGCCGGGAAAGCAATAGCTACCCTAGTGAGGTTAGTAGAAACATTGCTAGTTTTAATTTTTGATTCTAATTTTGTTCATTTGCTTTCGGTATTTATTTGAAAAAACAAAAAATTAGTTAGTCTATTGATTCTTGTTTTTACCATCACTAGTATTTGTTTAATAAAATCCAAAAAACATTGGAAATATGGCTAAAAAAAGCTTGGGGAGTGTGCAACTCCCAACAATGATTATTTGCGTACTCCTATTACTCAGCCAGTAATTACTACTGAAGATAGTTTCATGTTTTGGACTGATAGTTGGGAGTTTGTAGGGTCTAGAAGACTGTTAGCACAAAGATTTCCCAGGTTATTTTCGTTGGCACAAGACACTAGCCTCTCTGCGGCGGCTGTGTTTGGAACTGAAGACAGAACCTCTCTTTTCCACAGACCTTTAACTGCTCAGGCCCATGAGGAATACAAGGCTTTAGTTGTTTTAATGCAAGCTAATCAGCTTTCACTGGATAAGGATACTTGGAGTTATGTGTGGGGGGATGGTTATGCTCCTGGACTATACTATAAACACATTTTCTCACACATTACTGTCATGGGAGGTTATAGTTGGATCTGGAGGTCTGTCTGTGTCATGAGAGTAAAGTTTTTTGCTTGGCTTTTACTGTCAGATAGATTGAATACAAGGGATCTCCTTCAGAGAGGAAATTGGAAGGTAACTGAGGACAAGCATTGTGTGCTCTATCCAATAAGATCTTATGAGGATAGAATGCACCTCTTTTTTGAGTGCAATTTCAGTATACGTGTGTGGAATTACCTGCAGATTGATTGGTCGATGGGCCAGGATATTGAGACTACAATGGGTGCTGCTAGGAGAGATTTTGGCAAACCTTTCTTTATAGAAGTTGTGATTATGGCTTGCTGTCATATATGAAAGCAAAGAAATGACAAAAATTTTAACCATGAAAGGCCTTCTTTCATGGGGTGGAGAAGGAACTTTATACATGATATGACCATGCTTGGGAATAGGATCAAGAAGAAACATCACTCTGACTTTATGGCCTGGATAGGCAGCTTACAGTAGCTTTGTTTACCCTATTTTTAGTTCGTACAAGTAGTTTTTATTTCGGTTTATCTTTCTTTTTCTCTGTTTCTTTTTGTTCTGTACATTGGTTTTGAGTAATAAATTGTTGTGGGGCTTTTGCCTCACAGTCTTCAAGGTTAAAAATAAATTACTGCTGAAGATTATGAAATTAAGCCCCACTATTTAAGTTTGGCTCAACAGAATCAATTTGGAGGCTCTGCTGTTGAAGATGCATGTATGCACTTATATACTTTTACTAAAATATGTAATATGATGCGCATTAAAGATGTTGACCCTAAAGACTCTATGCTTCTCGAGCCCCCTCGCGAGGGTCTCACTCCTCGAAGACTCCGCTAGGGTATGTCTTGTGGGTTCGACGTTTTGACGGGATGTGGTACCCCTAGTGCCAATAGTCCGACACTACCGTGCCGCCACGGCAGCTCCGACGCTCGACCTTCCCATCGCATGTCGTGTCGCCTCCCCTATTCCCTACTCCTCCTCCTCCTCCTTGTCTAACTCTAGATCCAAACCAATTCTCATCTCTCTACTAATTGGCCTACAGCTTGGGCTCCCTAGGGCAGACCATAGAGGCAGAGCTCGGGGACCTCTCGCCACGGTTCTTGAAAAACCATGGTAGAAGTTTCTGTGACGGGGCTTTTACACATGAGAGTTCATCCGTGGTAGAAGACCTTTAAGTACGAAAAAATGTCCTTATAACATGAAATCGATCGTGATTGATGAGGGTTAACCTTGGCAATATCCACTGTTATGGTCTTATGTACATGGGTTTCAGGAAAAAAGAGTGCGTTGGTGATTTCATCGGCTTATGAGATAAATAAGGGATGCGAGATTTACCCAGGTTCAGGCCCTCATAGAGGAAACCCTACTTCCTACTTGTTTAATATTTATTGATAGAGAGTATCGAGTCGTTGATTTGCTAGATGCGATCTAGCTTATAATGGATTGCTATGAGTCGACTATTAGGTGTCCTTCCCGTTGGCACTTCCCAGCTTTTATGTGTGAGGCTGGATCATCTCGAAATAGGCTTTCGCCCCGCTTTATAAATAAAGCACACAGGTGAGACCGCAGTTGGGCCAGACAGCACATCGCCCCAAAAATGATCCAAACATTGCTAGGACCAAACAGCACAAGCAAAAGCCCAAAAAGTACAAAAGAAAGAAAAAAGAAAGAAATGCACGACGACACCGGGTCGACCACCGACAAAGACTCGCGACCACTGCGCCCACCGAAAAGGTCCCACCATGATCCTATGCCTCCGAATTGTTGTGTACCAAGCAACACCTTCAACAAGGTAGCGACGATGACGACGCTGTTGCCCGGACAGCTCCTAGGATTTCTCCCGGTACACGCAGGGGAGTGAGAGGAGGGTACATCCGGCGCCCTTCAGGAAGGAAGGCGGAACCCGCAGATGTCGCCGTGTCGGCGCCAGCCTAGCCAGCAAGGATTTCTCCTGACCCCCCAAAGACCCAAACCCCAGCCAATCCTGGCACTCCACCCACTTGCCGTCCACCAACATGCGCCAAAAGATCCCGCCGTCTCCATCAGCGTCTCGCCATGGCAAACACGACGAGGTTGGCCGACGCGAGGTACCCATCGAAGACAAGGGACAGCGGCGCCGCTGCCGCGTGGGAGGGATCGACCTCCACCGCCAGAGCGGTAGCAGACCGTGCTGGAGATATGACCTAGAGGCAATAATAAATGTAGTTATTATTATATCTTTGTGTTTATGATAAATGTTTACATTCATGCTATAATAGTATTAACAAGGAAACATTGATACTTGTGTGATTTGTAAACTTAATTTGAAGTCCCTAGTATAGCCTCTATACTTCACTAGCTTGTTGGTTGATTAATGATTGTGGTTTCCCTATCATGAACATTGAGATGTTATCAACAACAAGGTCATATCGTTAGGAGAATGATATGGTGGACATACTCCTATAGATAAGCGTAGCATAAAGATCAAGTCATTTCAATAGTTCAATTGCTATATGCTTTCTGATACATAGTAAACTAATTCCTTCGACCATGAGATCATGCATATCACCTTTACCGGATGGATGCTTTGATGACATCACCACACCGTGGCGGGTGGCTATAAAGGTGGCATTGAGTGTTCGGAAAGTATTGGTTGAAACACATGGATCAAGAGTGGGATTTGTCCATCCATATGACGGATAGATATACTCTGGGCCCTCTCGGTGGAATGTCATCCAATTAGCTTGCAAGCATGTGGTGGCTCACAAGGGATCACATATCACGAACGAGAAAAGAGTACTTATCAAGACGAGGTTGAACTAGGTATGCGAGATACCGACGATCATAACCTCGGATAAGTAAACTATCGTGAGACAAAGGGAAATTGGTATCATATGTAAGTGGTTCATTCGATCGCAAAGTAATCGTAGAAATATGTAGGAGCCATATGAATTTCAGATTCCTCTATTGGTTATTGTTAGAAGTGTCTCGATCATGTCCGCATAATTCACGAACCGTGGAGACACACTTAAGGATTCGACGTTGTTTGAGTAGTTATGGTATTATGAGAAAGAGACCGAATGTTGTTCGAGTCTCGGATGGGATCCGGGATATCACGAGGTGATCCGGAATGGTCGGAGAATAAGATTCATATAAGAAAAGTCCGTTTGGAGTTCAGGAATGATTAGGTGTTTTCATCGGGAATGTTCTAGAAGGTTCGGAATGTCCGGTACTCCGGGGAAGGGTACATGAATGTGTCATTGCATATTGGAATGATTGCATCATGTACTAAGTGTTCTTCTGTTCCAAATAAAGGATTAAATTGAATCCTAAAACTGAAAAGTCAAATGGCGTTTGAAAGTCAAACGGCTAAAACAGAAACCGAGAAAACAAGAGGAGGTTGAAACCGACTTGGGGGAGGAGTCCCTCCTCTCCAAGACGGCGGCCCAACTAGGCCGAGTTGGGGAGGGACTCCCCTCCCTCCCCTGGCGCGCCGGCCCCTCCACCTATAAAAGGAGGGGCAGGGCCTCCTCCTCTAGACACACAAGTTCCTATCCTCTAATCTAAACCCTAGCCCTAGACTCCGGTTTAGAGCCGCTTTGGTTTAGAGCTTCTAATTGCACTAGCCTTCGGATTAGAGCCTTCTAATTGGTGTGTCTAAACCCTAGACCACTAATAGCTCTCTCTCATACTCCACCATACTCGCTCCGGCTTAAGGCGAAGCCCTGCGGGATCTCCCTTCTACTTAGGTATCACGTGTTGTCTGCGGAATCACGAGAGAGTGCTACAACCTCATTTTCTTTGGAACAAGGGAGAGGAAGGTCTTCGAAAATCGTACCGAGCGATGTGACCGACATTGCTTGAGCGCTGGAAGGATCGTCTACACGATCTTGAGATCGGGAAGAGTACGACTACATCACCCACGAGAATCCGCTCTCGTTAAACGCTTTGGAATCTTCGAGGGTAAGTTATTCCATCGACTCGTTGCTACAATCTAGTAGATAGATCTTGGCTTGTTTGGTTGTATGCGATAGAAATTTTTTGTTTTCCATGCTACGAAACCCTACAGTGGTATCAGAGCTGTGTCTATATGTAGATCTGTTGCACGAGTAGAACACAATGGTCATTGTGGGCGTTGATGCTTTTATTGTCGATTGCTTCTTGTGTACTTTGCATCTTGCGGTATGTTGGGATGAAGCGGCCCGGGCTAACCTTACATGACATCATTCATGAGACTTGCTCCACGCTTGACATGCAACTTGTATTGCATAAGTGGCTTTGCGGGTGCCTGTTTCTCCTAGCATAGTTAAGATCCAATTTACAACAGATGATCAACAATGCTAGTATCAATGTTGTGGTTCTTGTTCGTAAGTTATAACGACACTTATTGAAAGCCCCAAACCACGTAAAATATGCAAAGAAAGTAGAGGCGTCTAACTTTGTTTTGCAGGGTGTCTGATGATGTGATATGGCCATGATTGTGATTATATTTGATGTATGCAATGTTCCTTATTGTAAGTTGGGCGGCGAAGCCATATGGTTGTCTTTAATTTATGTTAAGACCCGCGTGTCTATTCAAAGTAGTTGTAATAGTTGAAGCGGTGGGCGACAACCATGGAGAAGCGTCATTGACCTTGATGCAATGCGGTGATGATGGAGATCATGTTCGTGCTTGAAGATGGAGATCGGAAGCACAAAGAAGAAAGGCCATATCATATCACATATTATTGAATTGCATGTGATGTTAATCCTTTATGCATCTTGTATTGCTTAGTAGACGACGGTAGCATTATAAGATGATCCCTCATGCACATGAATTTCAAATCATAAAGTGTTCACCCTTAGTTAGCACCGTTGCTAAAGCTTGTTGTTTCGAAGCACCACGTGATGATCTGGTGTGTTAGATTACGCAAGTGTATACAACGTGAGCAAGCCAGATTTGCTCATGCGAAACTAAGGTTTTATCTTCACGAGCCTAGCATGTATACGGACATGGTCTCGAACACGGATCACCGAAAGGTAAAGCATGAATCATATAGTAGACATGATGAACATGACGATTGTTCGCCATTGAAACTATATCAACTCGTGATGATCGGTGTTGATGTAGTGGATTTGGTTCGTGTGATCACTAAAACAATGTGAGGGATGTTGTTTTGAGTGGGAGTTCACCTAGTTTAATTTCATCATTAATTTTAACTCAATTTGTCATAAACTTAGTCTAAACTATTGCAAATATGTTGTAGATCAATGGCAGCCCCTACCATCAATTTTAATGCTCCTAGAGAAAGAAAAGTTGAAAACAATGGAAGCAATCATGGATTGGTTCCGCAATTTGAGGATTGTCCTCACCTGGTAATTTGACCTATGTCTGGATGCACTTGGGTGACCACTGCAATGATTCTCCCGATGAAGTAAAGAATGTTTACCTCGCTCGGAAGAATCAATACTCCATAGTTCAGTGTGCTATCTTGTATGGTTTAGAATCGGAGCTTCAGAAAAGGTTTGAGAATTCAGACCCATATGATATTGTCGAGGATCTCAAATTGATTTTTGAGACTCATGCGGCAATTGAAAGCTATGAGGCTTCTGAAAAGTTCTTTAACTGCGAGATGGAAGAGGGCAGCTCCGTCAGTGAGCATGTGCTTAAGATGTCTGGGCACGCAAACAAACTTCAAACCTTGGGTATAGTGATTCCTAATGCTTTGGGGAATTACCGTGTCCTCCAGTCACTACCACCAAGTTACAAGAACTTTGTGATGAACTACAACATGCAGAACATGAACAAAGAGTTGCCAGAACTGTTTGCTATGTTAAAGTCTGCAGAAGTGGAGATAAAGAAAGAGAACCAAGTGTTGTTGGTCAATAAGACCACCAAATTCAAGAAAGGCAAGTCTAAGCAGAAGGAAAACTTCAAGAAGGGTGGTAAGAAAGTTGCCACGCCGGCGAAGAAGACCAAAGCTGGGCCCAAGCCTAATACTGAGTGCTTTTACTACAAGGGGGAAGGTCACTGGAAGCGGAATTGCCCAAAGTACTTGGCGGATCTGAAGAACGGCAACATCAAGAAGAAAGGTATATCTGATATACATGTTATTGATGTGTATCTCACTAGTACTCGTAGTAGTGCCTGGGTATTTGATACTGGTTCGGTTGCTCATATTTGTAACTCAAACAGTCTTTGCAGAATAAACGGAAGCTAGCGAAGAACGAGGTGACGGCGCGTGGGAAACGGATCAAAGGTTGATGTGATCGCGGTCGCACGCTACCCCTTCATCTACCATCGGATTAGTTTTATACTTAAATAATTGTTATTTAGTGCCTGTTGAGCATGAACATTATATCGGGATCTTGTTTATTGTAGACGGTTACTTGTTTAAGTCAGAGAATAATGGTTGTTCGATTTATATGAGTAATATGTTTTATGCACATGCACCTTTGATAGATGGTCTATTCTTATTGAATCTCGATAGTGGAAATACACATATCAACAACATTGAGGCTAAACGTTTGAAATCAAGCGATAATTCGACCTATATGTGGCACTGTCGTCTTGGTCACATTGGAGTGAAGCGTATGAAGAAACTCCATTCCGATGGACTTCTTGAATCACTTGATTTTGAATCACTTGAAAGATGTGAAGCATGTCTGATGGGAAAAATTACTAAGACTCCATTTTCTGGTATGATGGAGCGAGCTACGGACTTATTGGAAATCATACATACCGATGTGTGTGGTCCGATGAGTGTAGCATCGCGCGGTGGTTATCGTTATGTTCTTACCTTCACGGATGACTTGAGTAGATATGGGTATATCTATTTCATGAAACATAAGTCCGAAACTTTCGAGAAGTTTAAGGAGTTTCAAAGTGAGGTAGAGAATCAACGTAACAAGAAGATTAAATTTCTACGTTCTGATCGTGGAGGTGAATATCTAAGTTACGAGTTTGGCGAGCATTTGAAGAAATGCGGAATACTTTCACAATTGACACCGCCAGGAACACCACAACAGAATGGTGTGTCCGAACGTCGTAATCGAACTCTCTTAGATATGGTTCGTTCTATGATGTCACTTACAGATTTACCGCTATCATTTTGGGGTTATGCATTAGAAACAACCGCATTCACTTTAAATAGGGCACCGTCTAAATCCGTTGAAATGACACCGTATGAATTATGGTTTGGTAAGAAACCTAAATTGCCGTTCCTTAAAGTTTGGGGATGTGAAGCCTATGTAAAGAAGTTACAGCCGGACAAGCTTGAACCCAAAGCGGAAAAATGCGTCTTCATATGATATCCAAAAGAAACTATTGGGTACACCTTATATCATAGATCCGAAGGCAAAATCTTCGTTGCCAAGAATGGATCCTTTCTAGAGAAGGAATTTCTCTCGAAAGAAGTGACTGGAAGGAAAGTAGAACTCGACGAGGTTGTCGAACCTTCTCTCGAAATTGCGAGTAGCGCAAAGACCGAAGAAGTTCTGTGGTGCCTGCACCAATTAGAGAGGAAGCTAATGATGATGATCATGAAGCTGGGTTGAAGTTGCTCTGAGCCCTGAGGTCAACGAACTCGTACCACCTGCATTGGTATGATCCCGTTATGAGTGTCATGTTGGTAGACAACACTGATGACCCCGAGACATATGAGGAAGCGATGATGAGCCCAGATTCCAATCAATGGCAAGAAGCCATGAAATCCGAGATTGGCTCCATGTACGAAAACCAAGTATGGACTTTGGTGGACTTAGGATGGTAGAAAGGTCACGAGAACAAATGGATTTTCAAGAAGAAAGCAGATCTTGATGGTAATGTTATCGTCTATAAAGCTCGACTTGTCGCAAAAGGGTTTCGACAAATTCAAGGAGTTGACTACGATGAGACTTTCTCACCGATGGCGAAGCTAAAGTCTGTGAGGATTATGTTAGCAATCGCTGCATATTATGATTATGAGGTATGGCGATGGATGTCAAAACAAAGATTCCTCAATGGAGATATTGATGAAGAGTTGTATATGATGCAACCCAAAGGTTTTGTCGATCCTAAAGATGATAACAAGGTATGCAAACTTCAACGGTCCATCTATGGATTGAAGCAAGCATCCCGAAGTTGGAATCAACGTTTTGATAAGGTGATCAAAAGTTTTGGTTTTATACAAACTTATGGAGAAGCTTGTATTTACAAGAAAGTGAGTGGGAGCTCGGTAGCATTCTTAATACTATATGTGGATGACATATTGCTGATTGGGAATGATGTAGACCTTCTTAATAGTGTCAAGGAATATTTGAATAATAGTTTTTCAATGAAGGATCTTGGCGAAGTAGCTTACATATTAGGCATAAAGATTTATAGAGATAGATCGAAACGCCAAATATCATTGTCACATAGTACATATTTGGACAAAGTTCTAAAGAGGTTTGGAATGGAAGAAAGAAAGAAAGGGTTCTTGCCCATGTTGCCCAATACGACCTTGAGTAAAACTCAAAGTCCAACATCGGCAGAAGATAGAGAAAGGATGAGTAAGACTCCCTATGCCTCAGCCATAGGATCTCTAATGGATGCCATGCTATGTACTAGACCCGACATTGCATATGCTGTTAGTTTAACTAGCAGATATCAAAGTGATCCAGAGTGGATCATTGACATGTCAAAAACATCCTTAAGTACTTGAGAAGAACTAAGGATATGGTTCTTTCTTATGGAGGTGATGAACAGTTGTTAGCAGTTACACCGATGCTAGTTGGAACACCGATCCGGATGATTCTAAATCACAACTGGATAATGATTTATTTTGAATGGTGCAGCAGTTAGCTGGAGGAGTGCAAAGAAAAGCGTTGTGGCGAGATCTTCAACTGAATCGGAATACATGGCTGCTTTGGAGGCTTCACAAGAAGCGATATGGATGAAAGAGTTCATTACAGAGCTGGGTGTGGTTCCTAGTGCGATGTACCCAATGTCTATCTACTGTGATAACATGGGCGCCATAGCCAATGCGCAAGAACCAAGGTCACACAAGAAGCCGAAGCACATCAAGCTGCGTTTTCACGTTATTTGAGAACATATCCAGGATGGGGATATAAAGATTTGCAAAGTACACACAGATCTGAATGTGGCGGATCCGTTGACTAAACCTCTCCCGAGGGCAAAACATGACCAACACCAAACTGCCATGGGTGTTCGGTATATTACCATGTAATCTAGATTAGATGACTCTAGTGCAAGTGGGAGACTGTTGGAGATATGCCCTAGAGGCAATAATAAATGTAGTTATTATTATATCTTTGTGTTTATGATAAATGTTTACATTCATGCTATAATAGTATTAACAAGGAAACATTGATACTTGTGTGATTTGTAAACTTAATTTGAAGTCCCTAGTATAGCCTCCATACTTCACTAGCTTGTTGGTTGATTAATGATTGTGGTTTCCCTATCATGAACATTGAGATGTTATCAACAACAAGATCATATCGTTAGGAGAATGATATGGTGGACATACTCCTATAGATAAGCGTAGCATAAAGATCAAGTCATTTCAATAGTTCAATTGCTATATGCTTTCTGATACATAGTAACCTAATTCCTTCGACCATGAGATCATGCATATCACCTTTACCGGATGGATGCTTTGATGACATCAAACACCACACCATAACTGGGTGGCTATAAAGGTGGCATTGAGTGTTCGGAAAGTATTGGTTGAGACACATGGATCAAGAGTGGGATTTGTCCATCCATATGACGGATAGATATACTCTGGGCCCTCTCGGTGGAATGTCATCCAATTAGCTTGCAAGCATGTGACTGGCTCACAAGGGATCACATATCACGGGAACGAGAAAAGAGTACTTATCAGTAACGAGGTTGAACTAGGTATGCAGAGATACCGACGATCATAACCTCGGATAAGTAAACTATCGTGAGACAAAGGGAAATTGGTATCGTATGTAAGTGGTTCATTCGATCGCAAAGTAATCGTAGAAATATGTGGGATCCATATGAATTTCAGTATCTCTATTGGTTATTGTTCGGAGAAGTGTCTCGATCATGTCCGCATAATTCACGAACCGTAGGGAGACACACTTAAGGATTCGACGTTGTTTGAGTAGTTATGGTATTATGAGAAAGAGACCGAATGTTGTTCGAGTCTCGGATGGGATCCGGATATCACGAGGTGATCCGGAATGGTCCGGAGAATAAGATTCATATAAGGAAAGTCCTGCCGGAGTTCGGGAATGATTCCGTGTTTTCATGGGAATGTTCTAGAAGGTTCGGAATGTCCCAGACTCGGGAAGTGGTACATGAATGTGTCATTACATATTGGAATGACTGCATCATGTACTAAGTGTTCTCGCTGTTCCAAATAAAGGATTAAATTGAATCCTAAAACTGAAAAGTCAAATGGCCAGTTTGAAAGTCAAAGGCTAAAACAGGAAACTGAGGGAAACAAGCAAGAGGAGGTTGAAACCGACTTGGGGGAGGAGTCCCTCCTCTCCAAGACGGCGGCCCAACTAGGCCGAGTTGGGGAGGGACTCCCCTCCCTCCCCTGGCGCGCCGGCCCCTCCACCTATAAAAGGAGGCGGGGCCTCCTCTAGACACACAAGTTCCTATCCTCTAATCTAAATCCTAGCCCTAGACTCGGTTTAGATCCGCTTTGGTTTAGAGCTTCTAATTGCACTAGCCTTCGGATTAGAGCCTTCTAATTGGTGTGTCTAAACCCTAGACCACTAATAGCTCTCTCATACTCCACCATACTGCCTCCGGCGAAGCCTCGGATCTCCTCTACTTAGGTATCACTTGTTGTCGCAGGAATCACGAGGAGAGTGCTACAACCTCCGTCACTCTTTGGAACAAGGAGAGGAAGGTCTTCGTCGAAAATCAACGCGTGTGACCGATCAAGGGAAACGCCCGGAACGCAGCCTTGGAAGGATCGTCTACACGATCTTGAGATCGGGAAGAGTACGACTACATCACCCACGAGAATCCGCTCTCGTTAAACGCTTTGGAATCTTCGAGGGTAAGTTATTCCATCGACTCGTTGCTACAATCTAGTAGATAGATCTTGGCTTGTTTGGTTGTATGCGATAGAATTTTTTTGTTTTCCATGCTACGAAACCCTACAGACCGGACGCAGCAGCAGGAGCATACCAGGCCAACCAAGCCCGGCCGAGCCCAGATCGGGCCCGTGAAGCCCCGTCGCCGTCAGAAAGGCACGCATTGGCATCGCCGCCCCTCGTTCAAGCGCGTTCACACCAACCATGGTAGCGAACTGAGAGCGAGCTAACCCGCCCAAACCCCTGGGGTTTGGAGCCCGGCCAAGCTCGTCTCTGCCACCACCACCGCCGCCAAACAACAGCTCCCTCGCCTCGCCGCCATCCAAGACATCGCCGGAATGCCGCCTGCCGAAGAACACCGCCACTAGAAGAGCATGGCACCAACGCAAGATGCCTCCCGGAGCCGTCTCCGCCGAAGGAACGCCCTTGCAGACCACCTCCCGAGGCCGCCGCCAAGATCCACGCAGCACCACCCACCCAGTGCATTGCGTGACCTGAGAGGCGGATGGGAACGACTGGTTGGCATAGGATGACGGTAACAGCACGGCCGCTCGGATGGGCCAACCTCCGCTAGTGTCGGTTGCCGTCCGGACGCGGCAGCAGGGGCACACCAGGCCCTCTGGCCCGGCCGGGCCCAAAAAGGGCCCGTAAAGCCCTCGTCGCCACGCTGCTGCAGAGCCACCATAGCCGCTGCCGCCCTCCTACACGCCCCACCCCACCTTCCCACCTCCAGAGAGAGATCGAACCACGCGAAGCCCGCCCCAACCCAGATCGAGCCCAAGTGGGCCAAGATCTGGGCCCTCCGGAACACGAGGATGCAAGCTTGCCGATCGCCTCCCCGCCAGCCGCTGCCGGCATCGCCGCGCCGCCACCACGCGTCAGGGTACCAAGCCAGCCCTCAAGCCGCCCCCCGCCGCCGCCGTTGAGAGGCAGCAGCCTCCCCCGCGACGCAGCACCGCCACGAGCAGGACCAGATGCACCGATCCCCGCCAAATTGCTCCGATGGCGCCCACGGCCGCTGATGCCGCGCTGCATGCACGCAGCCGCACCAAACGCCTGCTTCGCCCAGCCCATCATGAGCCCAGATCGAGTTCAGCAGGCGTCGCGATGCCGACACCTCCGTCGCGCCAGCAGCCCCGCCTAGAGGCGAAAGCCGTCGCCGCCGCCCCACCATCACCTCCAGTTCTGCGGCTGCCGGAGACCACGGATCGGGCGCCTTGAAGCCTCCCAACAGACGCTTTGAGCCACGCCGCGCCGAGCGGGCTTTGCCCGACGACGTCTCCGGCGGCGGCGAGGAGAGGCGGGAGGGCTGTATCTTGATGGCGACGCCCGGTCTTCAAGCAGCCGCAAGACGGTTTTTTTTTCGGTCTGTCAATGTGAGGCTGGATTATAGAGTCCAATCCGAATCGATTATAGAAATAAAGGTAACTTATGCCTATATCGGCTATATCTTGGACTTCGTCTTGATTGTCATGTCTAGTTTCTGATCTTCGGGTGCTTCCTAGATCCGTACCAGGTATATGAAGTCTCCACCCCCATCTACAGCGAGCATGAACGAAGAAGCCGCGGGGCCAGCAGGCGGTGACCAGGCGTGTCTCCAAGGAATTTCCTTTTTCTTTTTTATGTCAAAGAATATAGAAAGGACCTAAGTGAAAAAAATGATTTTTTTGCGGTATTTGCAAAATAAAATCGGGCTGGGACCCGGCAGATAGGGTCCACCACTCGTCACGTGGATAAATACAAGTCTATACGATAATACCATGATGAGCAGACGTAGATGAGCCTTCAATGCGTACTCGGTGACCTAAAATCGCGTATAACAGTGTACGGCGATGAAGGCAAAAAAGAAGTTGTGATCGGTGACGTTTGTTGTATTTTACTCAACCGGACAATACTGCTAGTTAGCAAACCATCGCCCCATGAGGATCAATCGATTTGAGACGTTTATGGCATGATCGGAGGTCAGCTCGATGAGGCTTTCAGATAGCGCGCTCGAGTGAGTGACGCCGACGTTCGGCAAGATCGGATGCTTTCCGGTCGCTGTCGTGAGTGCGGGCGCACAAGTCACGAACGGTGACGTCCGATCGAAAGAGTGGACCTGATTCCATGCCGCCCGCCCGCCACGCTGCAAGAAAAGGTTCACTGGCAGCGATGGCGCCGCACGACCTAACTTAGTATAGACTATCAAGACCGTGTTCGTAGTACCGTCGTCCGTCGGTGCGACGACTGCCAGCAGCAGCTTGGCATGGTCAACTTTCCACAGCCCCAAAGACGTTTCGGCACGGCGGCAGCTGATTTGGGACAAACGGAGTCGGAGGATAATTAGACAAACGGAAAGGATGAGAAAATTGCACATAACACAAAGGGCCGTACTACGCGTTCCCCGGAAATATTTTCCCAAAATCCCTCGGATCCTCCTACTGATACGTGTCCACCTAAATCCTTTTTTGCTACATTCAGACCTGCTTTTGCTATATAATGCCCCGTTTTTGCTATATTGTAGCAGAAAACGTTTTGTCAGAAATAGAAAAACAGACTAATATCGCCGAAGAGTTCGCCAGAGACCATGTAACAAAAAAAAAATACTAAATGTAGCAAAATCGATATCGCCGGAGATTCACCGGAAACTTTCGCCCGCAGACCTCGCTGAATACCGAGTAGCAAAACAATTGCTCTTTTGTAGCAAAATCAGAAAACAAATGTAGCAAGATTATTATGCTAATGTAGCAAAAGCCTGACTTCGCCGGAGACATCGTCGGAGCAAAAGCTGTAGCAAAAAAATGCTATTATAGCAGCGCCGCTCGCCGCATGTAGCAACACCACAAGTCATATGTAGCAGATCTGGTCGCCGCATGTAGCAACACCACAAGTCATATGTAGCAGATCCGGCCCTATAGTTATTGATTATTACCCGGCCTATGGAAGTAATCAAATCGGCCAGCTAATCAGCCTACGGTACCGTCTGCGTCACCAAAAGCCCTTCAATCGCGCTCCGGAATCACAGACGGAGCAGCGGCAGGCACGACCTGCGAGACCGAGTAGCGCGGACGGCGCAGCGATCGCCTCCGACGGCTGGGCGAAGCGGCGACGCAGCTGCTGCTCGCCCGTGGGCTGAGCCTTGGTGGCGCGACTGAGACCGAGTGGCGCGGGTGGCTGCCGCCTCGCGGCTGGGCGAAGCGCGGCGCGATCAGCAGCGCGAAGCAGAGACAGACGGCGGCACATCTGGACTCGCGTGGAGCTGAACGAAGACGGAAGCGACCCGGGGGATCGCATCCCCCGGGGGAGTCCTATCATTTTCCTAGCACAAATGCTTGGTAAAAAAGTTGCACAAAACCTAGAATCAAAACAATGTTTGCAGCTCACCCCGACTTTTGGTGTAATATGTTGCAACTAGCATAAATAGATGTTTTAGACTCTTAACAACCTCTCTGGCACGTGCCCACACATTTATATTTGGACGTCGCTAGCCGGCATCCGGATGCCCGTCCGTACTAGGAAGCACTTGTCCTAATTCCCGGAAGTCCCCACCCCGCGTGCGCCAGCTAGCCCGCATGTTCCAGGATGCCGACAAAAACCCCAACCCCGCCACACACCCCGTTCCCCTCCTCTCCATGTTCTTTTCCTGCAAGAAAAAGAACCCAGATCTCCTCCCCACCCCCACACCCCCCCTTTTATTTCTTCCTCCTCCAGTTCTCCATGGCTTCCAGATCTCCATTCCCCCTGTTGCAACTCCTCTAGCTCTGAAAAAAGGAGAACAGAGAGACAACAAAGAAAAAAGGTAAAAATCTTCATCTCTCCCTCCCATCGTTGTACAACAACCCCCCCATCCATAAAATCCCCAGATCCTGCAGTGAAATAGACACACAATCAGCATATCCATTAAAAAACGTAAAAAACAGCCATCACTAGATCCTGTCTGGGCAAACTTTGTCTATCACATTCATACCTATGATGAAAAGGACACCAAAAGTGAACAGCAGAAAAAGCTTTTTAACATGTACAAAAAAAAGAAGTTTTTTTGTGCGTTCCTATGATAAAAAACTAAAATCTTTTTTCAATTTGCTGATTAGGTTTTGTCATCTTGACTTTTTTCATATTTTGGTAGATTCTTCTGATTTTGCATCTTTGTTTTGCTTTGCCTCCCACACTATCCACTCTCTTGTGCACTAATCTGATCAGAAAAAAGGAACCAACTTAGTTATATATAAGGAACTAACTTAGTTATAAAAAAGAACCAACTTAGTTATAAAACAGGAACCAATTCAGAAAGTATCCAAAAAAGAATAGCATGGATGTGCATGTAGAAAGAACAGATTAGAGAGGCAACAAAGAAAAATCCTAACCAACAATTTTTTTTGTATCAGATGTCAAATTTGGATCTTAATGCCCCCCTACGGAAGATGGTGATGTTCCTGACATGGAGCCGTTATACTGCACTCAGGCAGGACCGGCAGAGATTGTTGGAGAATCTCCGGATCCAGTGGTTGATGAGAGGGCAGCGACGCTTGGCGGTCAGTCTGATGAACAAAGTGGTATGGGCCCGCAACAGAACAGAGAGTTGCCCTTGCTGTTGACCACGGTATTCCCACGACTACTATTCCTACGGATTCGACCACCTACCCTGACTTGGCGGAAGGTGATGTTGATGAAGCTGGCATTAACGAGGAAGTTGCATCCTGTCCGCAGGAACCTTTCCTTGGGATGAGGTTCGACACAATTTAGAGAGCGAAAGCGCATTATAATGCTTATGCTCTCAAGCTGGGTTTTTCTATCAAAGCTCACACATCTCATAAAGGGAAAAACACAAATCAGGTCATTAAGCAACAGTTTGTGTGCAACAAGTTTTGTAGGCCTAGAACAGAAGAGGAGGAGCAACAGAGAGAATGACTATTGTAGAAGAAATCAGCCCTGTTCAGCTTGATGATGACAATGTTGAAGCTCGGAAGAGTGATTCATCCAAAAAAAGTAGCAGCAAATTTGGGGTTAAGCGCAAGAGGGAAAGTATCAAACAAACAAATTGCCCAGCTAGAATGTTTGTCAAACTCATTGATAACAAGTGGCAGGTGACCTACTTCATCGCTGAACACAATCATCCTTTGATAGAAAGGCCATCGCTCACGAAGTACTTGAGATCGCATAGGGGTATCCCTCGTGATGAGAAAGAGTTCCTGAAGTGTTTGCATAATTGCAACTTGGAAACAGGTTTGTGGCATCTTTTTTTGTTTAAAAAAAATCTGACTGTTATTAAGTTGGATTTTGAATCTTAGCTAACTTGCTACTGCTATTATGCTAAGTTATTTCAGGGCATCCTCCTAAGTTGTTTTCCAAACGTGCAGGGCGCATGATGGAGGTCATGTATGAATTTTATGGTGAGGATGCTTTTGTAACATATGGCCCCAAGACAATATCAAACTTGCGGTCTGAATTCAGGAGTGAAAATAAAGAGTTCGACATTGGTGAAACACTTGAGCACTTCAAAGAGCTGCAGGCAAAAGACCCCGAATTCTTCTACAAAGTTTCCTTTGATTCGGAGAATAGAGTTGAAAATATATTCTGGGTTGATGGTTTGGCAATAAAAGCTTATGTGGAAGCATATCATGATTGTGTGTCGTTTGACACAACTTTCTGTACAAATTGTTTCAACATGCCTTTTGCGCCGTTTATTGGTATAAATAGGCATGGGCAGTCTTTTTTTCTGGGTTATGGGTTCCTCAGAGATGAGAAAGAGGACAACTTTAAGTGGCTTTTTAGAAAGTTCCTCAAAGCAATGCATGTCAAGTAGCCCACCAACATAATCACAGACTAGGTCTGGGCTATTAAGAATGCGATTAAAGTTATTTTCCCTGATAGTGTGCACAGAAATTGTCGTTGGCACGTGATTAAAAAATCCAATGAGAAGCTAGGGTCCTTCCTTGGGCGTCATCCTGGTCTATCTGGGGAGTTCAATGAGAGCATTGATGAGAGTATGACTGTTGAAGAGTTCGAAGCAACTTGGGCAGCAATGGTTGTGAATTGGGGATTGTCCGGGAATGAAACTTTTGTTTGGTTAAAAAAGTATGATCATACATGGGTTCCATCTTATTTTAGGGAATGCTTCTTCCCTTTCTTGCAGTCAACTCAAAGGAGTGAGGGATTCAGCGCTGTCCTAAAAAGGTACATCAATCCCCAGAACTCTACCAAGCACTTCGTAAGGTAGTATGAGAAGATTTAGGCCAAGATTTTGGGTAGAGAGGGCTGCAATGATTACCGGACGGATGAGATTGAGGTGATGCCATGGTCCCCATTCCCAATAGAGAAGCATGCACTGGTTGTTTACACAAGGAACATCTACTTGAGGTTCAGGGTGGAATTCAAGCTTATTGGGCGCTACAATGTGCAAGCATAAGGCCAGAACATGTACTTGTTGGTTCCTAACAATGTCAAGTGCTACCCTTATGGCTCTAGGACCTACATGGTGATACGCCCAATTTGCATCACCATTCTTTATCATAATTTACCTCTATTCATTGATATTTGTCTTATTATGAGGTATTACTTATGGCTTTTCATCTGTTTATGCATGTTGGATGATTCTTGGAGGATGGACTGTCGGAGTCTAGATTGTGATGGAAAATAAGGTGTTTTGGTGCAATTTCACGAAGATCAGAAAAATACCAGAAAAATATGGAAACATATCATTTTACCAGAAGACGAAGGAATCCAGAAGGAGGGACGAAATAGGGCCTCAGGGGGCCCACACACCCTAGGAGCGGGCCCACCTGACCCCGTGCCTAGGGCAGGTGTGGCCCACCTGCCCGCCCTCCGACTCTGCCCCTTCGCCTATATCTTCCCTTCAAAACTCTAAGGTTCTGGGAGCAACCACAGATAGATTTCCGCCGCCTCTGGGGGTGGAAAACACCGAGAGAGAAAGATCTCTTCGGCAGACAGATTTCTGCCGGGGAATTCCTTCCCGGAGAGGGGAGACCGTCGCCATCAACACCATCATCAAGCTAGGCTTCATCGGGATCATCATTATCATCCACACCATCATCTCCACCAGCACCATCATCACTACTCCGTCCCGCTGTAACAATTCTGTTGGATATTTCTTTAGTTCTTATGGGAAACTTTCCCGGTATTGATTACTATTGTAGTTGATGCTTGTGAGTGGAACCATTGGATTATTGTTTATGTTCAGATTGTTATCCATTATCATATCATCTTTGATCTTGATCCATATGATATATTGTGAGTAGGTCGTTGTGTTCTTGAGGACATGGGAGAAGTCATGTTGTTAGTAGTGAATCTGTGTTGAGTCATTATTCAATGGTTTAGTATTTAAGTTGTGGTGCTATTCTTCTAGTGGTGTCATGTGAACGTCGACTACATGACACTTCACCATTTATTGGCCTAGGGGGATGCATTGTGTATTTGGCTACTAATCGCGGGGTTGCCGGAGTGATAGAAACCTGAACCCTCGTTAAGACACCTTTGCACAAGGGAGCGTAGGATCTCAGAGTTTAAGGCTGTGGTTAGATTTATATTTTAATTACTTTCATGTAGTTACAGATGTTTGCAGGGGGTTTAATCACAAGTATGTATTAGTCCTAGGAAGGGCGGTATGTTAGCACAGGTTCACCCACACAACACTTACAAACACGAGAGAAGAGTACTCGGATATTTGGAGCGAAAGCACTTGATAGAATTGCCATGTGTCCTTGAGAACGTTTGGTCCTTATAAGTATTTCCATCAGCTTGTCCTTTGCTAAGAAAGGATTGGGCCACTTGATCTGTTTACTCATTACTTCTGTTACTTGCTCTTTGTTTTGTTGCCTTGTAAGAAAACCACTAAAAATCCGTTTGCTAAGTATTCACAGGGATTCCCTGCTCCATACCACTGCTCAGCACCTTCTGCTACTCGTTGGGATCGACACTCCTATTTATCGAAAGTACTAAGATATAACCCCTATACTTGTGGGTCATTAAGACTATTTTCTGGCGCTGTTGTCGGGGAGTGAAGCGCTATTGAAGAGTGGAAGTGGTAAGGAAAACGTTCTGAAAGAACATTTCTTAATCCCTAGTGTTTTGTGTGTTAGATAACAATACCAAGGATCATTTAATGTGTGTTGAAGTGTTGCAGCTCAGAACTCTGCCTTTGGGGGCGGATAATCCGCCCCTCGCCTAAGCGCAAGCCCCGAAGAGGCGGAATTTTGGCGGATTCGGCCCGCCGATAATCCGCCTCGAGGCGGATAATCCGCCCTCGCCATCAAGGCGCAAGCCCGGAGAGGCGGAGTTTGGCCGGACTTTCCGGCCAGGCCGGATAATCCGCCCCTCAGGGGGGGCGGATTATCCGCCCCCCAAGATCTTCTCCAAGTTTCACCAAGGCGCAAGCCCTAGAGAGGGGGCGGAGTTTCCCCCGGAGAATCCGCTCTTGGGGCGGAGTTTTCCCAGGGGGCGGATAATCCGCCCCCAAAGTTGTGCAACGGCCAGATCTGGGGAGGGGGTATTTAAGCCAGCCATCCCCCTCCTGCCAGAACTCTTGATTCATCTCGAAAAAGAACAGATCAGATCTGAAAGCTTCATCCAAGAGTGCTCCACCTAGATCCACCCAAAGGCCCCATCCCTCGGGGAATGAAGGAGGAGAACTCGATCTTCATCATCAGCAATCAAGCGCTTCATCTCCTCTCCATTCATTTGGAGAACCTCCAATCTAGTATTTCTTGCAAATATCTATATCCTCGTTTTTGTTTATATTGATAAACCTTGTTCTTGTGGCAGCTTGTTGTCATCTCGGGAGCCCCCAATTCGGTTGTGGGTGTGTGCCCCGATAGTGTTGTAAAAGGCACCGGTTCCCGCCTCGAAGGGATCCAATAGTGGAGAAGGTGGATCAGGACTCTCGTGGCGAGATCCATCGGAGAATAGGGTGAGGCCTATTGTGGCGTGGTGGTCTTAGAACCGCCCACCCCTCCAACGCAGATGTACTTCCCTTAACAAGGAAGGAACTACGGTAAAACAAATCCCTGTGTCTCCGCGTGCTCCACTACGGTTTCCTCGCTCCTCTTTTACGTGCTTAGTAGTTAGGGTTACATATAGGGAAATTCTCTTAGTTGCATATCTAGAGAATTTACTTTGTGTCAAGCCTAAAATTGAAAAAGTATTAAAAATTGGTTAGCACCTATTCACCCCCCCTCTAGGTGCCCATACGATCCATTTCAATTGGTATCAGAGCCTCGGCTCTTATTTCGGGCTTAACCGCCTAAGAGAAGTATGGGTTCCAAGGGAGATGGGAGTGATGCTCCGGAGGTAGTCACCATGAACAATCTCAAGACGTTGGAAACAACCTTGGTGAGTTCAATGGAGGCTAAGATGGAAGAGATGCGTCAATTGATAATGCGTCTCTCCACATCCGCAAACATCACCTCCATCTAACTCGAGGATACCACTCAATCCAAGGAAACGGGTAAAACTGCTTTCCAAAGATAACGTGGTAGGTGATGATACTAGTAAGAGCTCCTCCTAAAAAGGATAGCGGTAAGGATGGATACAATGAGGTTTCTCATGTGTATTCCCCGATCCGCCTATTCCTCACCCACATATACATAATAGGGTGATCCACCCAAACTTTCAGATCTACTTTCTCTCAATGGCAATTTTTGATGAAATCTCATGTGTGCAGTTCCTCCATAGAGTTGTGTAAGATCATCGAAAATGGTCTTCACGTTGGAAATCCTAACAATCTCACAAGGAGAGAAGTGGTCGATAGCCAACTCAATGCTACAGCTCTACACATGATACCTTGGTGTGGGTGACAAAGACATGCCACACATTCAGCATCTTAGCACAACTAAAGAAGCTTGGGATGCTCTCACCGAGCTCTTCATAGGAAATGAAAGTATGAGAAGGAATAGATATGATGCCTTGAGCAATGAAGCTGAAGGATTTTATATGCTGGATGAAGAAGACCACGAGGACATGTATAGGAGGCTCAAGGCAATAGCTACAACCTTCAGAAACCACGGTGCAACTCATGTTGATGATTCTTGGATCAAGCGCAAGTATGTCAGTGCTCTTATGCCATTTGAGCCCACAGATTTAAAAAGTCTCCAAGGTAGGCATAATTATCACCTCATGTCATCCAATGAGGTAATGCAAGAAATGGCCGCCTTCAAAGTGGCTGCCAAGAATGCCGAAGATGCTCGTGCTCGAGCTATGGGGATGCAAAAGGGGGTCAACATGGCTTTGAAGACTAGTGTGATTGATCATGATGAATATGCGGTAGAAGGTTTGGACTGTCCCTAAGATATAAAAAGGATCCACGGACAATACTTGGCTCTTTATGCAAGAAACATTTGGAAAGATCCAGCCAAGGCTAAAGCTGAACTAGATCGCAAGAGTGGAGCCTATGGAAGAAAAGAAAATGGTCCCAAGCTGAGAACATGCTTTAATTGTGGTGACCGGCTGCACTTCGTAGCTGAGTGTCCATATCAAAGTAGAGAGGATAATGGAGGAAGACTCATTTTCAAGGACAAATCAAAAGCTCCACGTAAGAAACAGTTTGTAAAGAAGAATGCTCCTTTCAAGAAGCAACCAAAGATTGTTCTAGTGGCTCAAGAAGAATATTCATCGGGGAGTGAAGATGAGGACGAGGACGATAGCTCTCAAGAGGTGGCTGCTATAGCCACCACATCTACATCAACATCTCTCTTCGACTCTCTGAACGAAAACATCATCAACAAGAATGCTACTTGCCTCATGGCAAGAAGCTCCGAGGTAACTTCTTCTAACTCTTCTTTTCCCAAGGCTATGATAGACATGGATGATCCTGCTAGTCTTAAGGTTAAAGAAGAGATTATTGCTTTGGATTATTTCTATACTAACTTGCAAGGTGATCACAAAGTTCGTTTTGAGGCTCTTATGGATCAGCTGGCCCAAAACGAAGCACTCCTCGAAGAAAAGGGCAGAATTGAAAGGGAGGATGCAATGGAAATTGCATCCCTAAAAAATGCTCTTGAAGAAGAAGAAGCTCGGGTCTCTCTTGAAGAGAGGCTTGAGTCTATGGAAGAGTCACATCAAGAAATTGTGACTAAACTCGTTAAGGAACGTGACAATGCTGTCACCAAGGCAAAGAAGTTAAAGAAGGAAAGGATTGACTTTGGGGATGCTCATGATAGACTCTTCGAGGAATTGGAGAAACTTGACAATGCTCACAAGGCGTTGAAAAACGAGTTCTCTATTCTCAATGAGTCACATGATCAGCTTCAAAGTCGATTGGCCGAATATGATACTCCTAGCTCGTCCAACTCAACATATAGTAACAAGAAAAATGCGAGTGTGGAAAAAGAAGTGATCAAGGACATCACTACAAAGGACAAAGGTGTGCTTGATGAAGTCCTTGGCAAGCAAAGGTCAAATCATGGTAAAGTGGGACTTGGGTATGTCACCAAGTCCAAGAAGAAGAAAACCAAGAAGAACAAGACCAAGAATGTGCAATTAAAGACAATCACTGCTGAGAAGGTTGTCACAAAAGACAAGACTAATAATATTGGTTTTGCAGGGTCTCACAATCCGAATTATGAACTCTTTTGTGATGACTATGGCGATGTTTATGCTTATTATGTTGGTCCTTTTGATGAATATATTGCTTGGTCTATTTGGGTCCCAAAGACCCTTGTTACTAACATGAAAGGACCCATTGAAAAATGGGTACCTAAAACCAAGAAGTAATTTTCTTGCAGGGCTATGCTTCGGTGGGTCGAAATGGGTCCGGATAGTGGCTGCACTAGTCATATGACCGGAAGCAAGGAGATCATCACGGAGATGCGTCCAAATCTTGATAATATCACGTCTCCTATGGTGATAAGTCTAAATATCGTATTGGGTCTTGGCAAGGTGGTTGCCACGATATCTCTCTCGTGGACGTCATGCTTGTTGAGACCCTTGGCTACAATATTCTTTCTGCTCGTGCCCTTGGCAAGATGGGGTTTGCTGTTTTTATCGATGATGATTTGGTGGTACTCTTATGGAGCAAGTCTCTAAAGGTCGCTTTCGTTGGATACGAAATGACACGTATGTGGTGGACTTCTCGGGAAAACCACTTCGGGTCCGATGTGTCTATTCGAAAGGCCGACGTAATGGCTATGGCATCGCCGTTTAGCCCATGTCAACATGAGAACTTTGCAAAGTCTCCAAAAGGGTGGCCACATACTTGGACTAAAAGACAATGTCTCTTTTGCCAAAGATCGTGTTTGCGTGGCTTGTGTTGAAGGAAAAATGCATGATTCTCCCCACAAGAGGAAGACTATTGTGTCATCAAAGAGGATCTTGGAATTACTCCATGTGGATTTATTTGGTCCTCCTTCTCATGCAAGTCTTGGTGGGAAGAAATATTGCTTGGTCATCGTCGATGATTACTCAAGATATACATGGGTATATTTCTTCAAGCTGAAAAGTGAGACTCAACAAACTGTCATCGACTTTGCCAATGAAGTTCAACATCAACACAATGTTCCCATCTTGGCAATTAGAAGTGACAACGGCACAGAATTCAAGAACTACACTTTAAACGAGTTTCTTAGTGAAGAGGGGATTAGACACCAATATTCCGTCATGACACCCTCAACAAAATGGTGTAGCCGAGAGGAAGAACCGGACTTTGATGGATATGGCAAGATCTATGCTAGCTGAATTCAAGTATCCTTATAATTTTTGGGCTGAAGCTATATCCACTGCTTGTCACTCATCAAACCGGCTCTACCTTCGGAAGATCTTGGACAAGACCCCATATGAAATACTTATTGGCAACAAACCCAACATCTCATACTTCAGGGTATTCGGGTATGTTGAAATACCCCAAGATGCCATAAGAAGAATGGGAGTGGGATTTTTCCGCCCCATTGAGGAACCCCTTGTGGCGGATCGGGAAGGACAATGCTCCACACATGTGGAGCCCTCATCTACACAAGATCAACAAGCTCCTACTGTTGGAGACAATCCTGCACCAACACCACAATTTGCTGAAGACCATTTGTCCACTGGACAATCTGGTAGTCCCAGGCCGGACTATCCGCACCCTCCAAGGGGCGGACAATCCGCCCCTGGCACTCCAACTCGTACCAGGGGATCCGAAGGAGAAATCAACATCTCTGAAGCTCCCAGGCCGGATTCTCCGCCTGGGAACGGAGTATCCGCCCTGGGTCTCCAACTCCAAGCTTTCTCAGAAGATGGTTACGCACTTCACCTCCAGCGGATAGTCCGTCCCTCCAAGGGGCGGATTATCCGGCATGAAGAAATGTTCAAGAACAATCTTCCGCAAAGAACGGTGACCAAGATCAAGGGCAAGGCAGTAATCAAGACAAGGATACAACAATTGAATCCACTCCTCCTAGAAACAATAAGGACATTGAGGCTCGTCGCAAGGCTCGTGCTGATCGCAACCTTGAATTAAGAGGTCACACTCTTGACAAGGTTGTTGGTGATCTACGACGAAGGGTATCCACTCGAAGAGAGCTTGCTAGCTTCTGTGATCATCAAGCTCACATTTCCATGGTTGAACCAAAGAAGGTTTTTGATGCTCTTGAAGACCCCGATTGGGTTGTTGCAATGCATGAAGAATTAAACAACTTCGAACGCAACAAAGTTTGGAGGATCGTAGAAAAGCCAAAGGATTGTCGCAATGTTATCGGCACCAAGTGGATCTTCAAGAACAAACAGGATGAAAATGGCATTGTTGTGAGGAATAAAGCACGACTAGTGGCTCAAGGGTTCTCTCAAGTAGAAGGAATTGATTTTGGCGAGACCTACGCTCTTGTGGCTCGCCTTGAGTCCATCCGTATCCTTCTTGCATATGCAGCTCATCACAATTTTAAATTACAACAAATGGATGTTAAGAGCGCTTTCCTTAATGGTCCTCTACATGAGTTAGTATACGTCAAGCAGCCCCCGGGGTTTGAGGACCCCAAATTTCCGAACCATGTCTACAAACTCGATAAGGCGCTCTATGGCCTTAAACAAGCCCCACGTGCGTGGTATGAGCACCTTAAAGAGCTTTTGCTAGACCGTGGATTCGAAGTTGGGCAAATGGATCCCACTCTTTTTACTAAGAAGGTTAATGGGGAGCTTTTTGTATGCCAACTTTATGTAGATGACATTATTTTTGGCTCTACTAACCAAGCGTTTCACGATGAAATTTCGAAGCTTATGACCCATGTGTTTGAGATGTCCATGATGGGTGAGCTCAGGTTCTTTCTTGGATTTGAGATCAAACAACTTAGAGAGGGAACCTTTATTAATCAAGCGAAGTACATCCAAGACATGCTCAAAAGGTTCAAGATGACGGATCTCAATGGCGTTGCTACCCCTATGCAAACAAAGTGTCAACTTGAGCTCAATCCCAAGGGTAAAGACGTGGATCAGAAGGTATACCGATCCATGATCGGCTCTCTTCTTTACCTTTGCGCATCTAGGCCCGATATCGTGTTAAGTGTAGGAGTGTGTGCAAGGTACCAAGCCGCTCCTAAAGAAAGCCACTTAGTGGTAGTCAAGCGAATCTTCCGATATTTGGTTCATTCCCCAAATTTTGGGTTATGGTATCCCAAGGGTTCAAGTTTCTCTCTATGTGGTTACACTGATTCAGAGTACGCTGGTGACAAAGATGATAGGAAATCAACCTCTGGTGCATGCCAATTCTTGGGCAGGTCTCTAGTGTGTTGGTCATCAAAGAAACAGAATTGTATTTCACTTTCAACCGCCGAAGCTGAATAAGTTGCTGCTGCAAGTGCTTGTACTCAATTGTTATGGATGAGGCAAACTTTAAAGGAATATGGTGTCAATTGTGACAAAGTGCCTCTTTTATGCGACAATGAAAGTGCTATCAAAATTGCTTATAATCCCGTGCAGCATACAAGAACAAAACATATAGAGATTCTCAACCACTTTATTCGGGATCATGTTGCTCGTGGAGATATTGCTCTATCCTTTGTAAGCACGAAGAACCAACTTGCTGATATTTTCACGAAGCCCCTTGATGAAGCAAGATTTTGTTATTTGAGGAATGGGCTAAATATCATAGATTCAAGGAGCTTGGCTTGACTACCCTTGCACACTCACTTGCGCTTATTCATGTATTTGGTTTAGATGCGGGCATAGACATAGGGGGAGTGTGGTCCTAATTGATTGGGCCAACCCTCCCCCCATAATGCCGAAAGCAAGTAAAATCATTTCCCTTAATATCATTTTGTGATATGTGGGTCATCGATGAGCATTGGTTTTGAACTCAAGATACATCTTCGCGGTGTCATGCCATGCGCTCCAACATGGTGGCTCCGGCCACCGCCCTCTTCCTCGAGAAGAGTTGGTTTTCCATGGGTCTCGTTGGATTTTCTTGCATATCTTTTGTTCTTATGGAAAACACACTCCAATTTGGCTTTTGTTTGATTTGATTCTTGCAAATTTGGGTGTGTAGTACCATCTCAGTTTGATGCTCTCAACCCAAGCCTTTCTCTCCCTTCTTGAACCATCTATTCTTTCACACAAGTCCTCTAAAACACCATCGAGAGGTTTGCTAGGTTGCTCGCCTCGATTCTCGCCTGCAGAATTCAGGGGCGGATTATCCGCCTTAAGTGGGGGGCGGATTATCCGCCCCAGGCGAAATCTTCCCTTATAGGCTAGGTCGGGGAGGGCAGGCTCAAACAGAGCAGCCAGTCCTCCCCCAACCCTACCCCTGTCCCCCAGCCGCCGCCGGAGCATCCGCCTCTCCCGGAGTCGATTCGACCACCGGATTCTCCGGGCTCTCCCCGGATCTTCTTCACCTTGCCTCCGGGTATCTTCTCCTCCGCGATTTTCCTCCAATGAGTGAGGGTAACTCCCTAATCTCTCTCCTTTTGTATGGGATGTCTTTTATTTGGTGGAAATATCATTGTAGAAGGTTCTTGGTGTTGTTCCTTACATGCTAGAATCAGTAGAATTGCAACCCTAGTACCCGATCTGTTTTGCCATGGCAGATCTGAACCAATCCAGGGTTCTTGGTGTTGTTCCTTACATGCTAGAATCAGTAGAATTACAACCCTAGTACTCGATCTGTTTTGCCATGGCAGATCTGAACCAATCCAGAAATTTTCTGCGGGGGGCGGATTATCCGCCCCTGCCAGGGCCGGATAATCCGGCCTGGAGAGCAAATTTCTTTTCTGTTTTGTTTTTGCTTCTGCCAATGCACTTCCTTGGTTATGGGGTGCACTGCTACTCTTTCTTCATGTTGTTTTATCCTGGACTTGTGTGTATACTTATCTCCATGCTATCCCTCTAATGCTATTCACAGGTGGTTCCAAGCCGACCAAGACCTTCGTCCGTCATCCCCGTCCCCGTTATCTCAAGCCCACTGCAGACGGAAAATTCATTGACGAGACCGAGGTCAGCAGAGCAGCAAGAGAGGCTGAACGGATGGCAGAGGCAAGTAAGAAAACTAAGAGGTCCGCATCTCGCAAGGGCAAACAGTCTCGGCCCAATTACAAGGCTCTGGACAGTCTTCAGTATGCCACTATTCGTCAGACTGATTATTATGATGAGGCTGACAGCAATGGTCCCCCCGAGGACGAAATGTTTTTAATGCTCACTTTCGGTCTATTCATGATGATGTCTATGCTACTCTCAAGATTCGCCCCATGCGTCCCATCAATTTGACTGAGGTTCAATCCAAGACAAGGCTCATTGAGGCACTCGATGTGACCTACAAGATGGGGCTGCACCACCTCATGACCATTCAATGCAATTATGACTCTTCTGTGGTGCACCAGTTTTTCTCCACCCTTGTGATCTGCGGTGATGAGCGCCGCACTATGAAGTGGATGACCGGGACTACAATGCTTCAGTCAGACTTTCGCACTTTTGGGCAGGTTCTTGGGTATGCTTTCCATGGTCGTGACAGTCCTGCTGGTCACCGCATCATTACTCCCTTGAAGCCATCCAAGGACACTGCACTTGATTCTTGCCTTTCCTCTGATGGAGTCCTTGGTACTTTTGCTGGTCTCTCTCCCCTGTATGCAGCCCTTGTTGGCATTTTTAGGGACTGCATCGCTCCTAGTGGTGGCAACAATGACAGGATCCGTGGTCACTTGGTTCCTCTCCTTGCGTTTGCTCACGAGTGTGCCACCAACACTGGATCAGCCACAGGTTACAAACTGGATGTCATGGACTATATTTTTCATGAGATGACGGATGCTATGATCAACAGGCTCTCTATTCCTTATGCTCCGTTCATAATGATGCTCGTCAAGCATATGTTGCCCCATGAGGATTTTGGCACTGCTCTGGATGGTGTTCATAAGCCAAAGAAAATCTACAACAAGGCTCAGAAGACTCATCACCCTTCCACTGCCCCGGAGACCTTCATGCGTGATGCTCGGGCTAGTGTTCGTCGTTCCACGGTGTCCCCAATGGCACGTGAGGTCAAGCAACTTAATTGGTTCCAGCGGAACATTCTTTGCATGGGTATTGACATTCACAAGGGCCAATATGAGGCGTACCGCAGGGATCATGAGAGGGATCACACGCAACAGCTTATCCTCCACCATGTCTCAGGTGCCACTGGCAATCCACCTCCTCCCACTGCTCCGGATCCGTATGCTCAGTGGAACACCTCAGGGATCAACTATGGCGAGCTCGAGAGTTGTCTCTTTCCTCCTCCACCGCGGGCACCCACTCCTCCAGCTGATGGCGATGATGATGAGTATGATGAAGAGGAAGGGGACAAGAATGACTACGACGAGGATGAGGCGGAGTGATCTCCAGGGGCGTTAGCATCGCTCTTCTTCCTTTTTGGCGTTTCGATGCCAAAGGGGGAGAAGTAGTTCTATTAGGTCTCGTGGATTTGCAAGGGTCGGGCACAAGCTCTTCGATTTTAGTCGTTTTTATTTGCTTGCTTGTGCCTTTTCTAGCGTGAACTTGTTTGCTATTTGTGGTTGTTTGTGTAAGACTATGTCGTACTCCACAGTTTGGTACTATGTTTGGTATTCATGGATTTCTGGATTTATCTATCATGGACCCCATGGAATTCTGGAAGTATGAAGCTTATTTGATGGCATATGGATTCATGGGATTATCTATGTATGCCTTGGCTATATATTCCGGTGGTATGACATTTTTCCCAAACCTTAAAGTAGTGTTCTACCTAGTGTGTGTATTTGTATTCAAATGCAAATCTTAAATATGCACACATCTAGGGGAGTCTTTCATTATTTAAGGTGGCATTTGCTTTTTATTAGAATCCTAGTATTGTCATCTAACACCAAAATGGGGAGATTGAAAGAACATTTCTTAATCCCTAGTGTTTTGTGTGTTAGATAACAATACCAAGGATCATTTAATGTGTGTTGAAGTGTTGCAGCTTCGAACTACGCTTTGGGGCGGATAATCCGCCCCACTGGCGGATAATCCGCCTCCTCCGCCTGGCAGCGCAAGCCCCGGATAGGAATTTGGCCGGATTCTCCGGCCATGCCGGATAATCCGCCCCTCAGGGGGGCCGGATAATCCGCCCCTCCTGCTCATCGCCAAGGCGCAAGCCCCAGAGAGGGGGCGGAGTTTTGGCCGGACTTTCTGGCCAGGACGGATAATCCGCCCCTCAGGGGGGGCGGATTATCCGCCCCCCAAGATCTTCTCCAAGTTTCACCAAGGCGCAAGCCCCAGAGAGGGGGCGGAGTTTCCCCCGGAGAATCCGCCCTTGGGGCGGAGTTTTCCCAGGGGGCGGATAATTCGCCCCCAAAGTTGTGCAACGGCCAAATCTGGGGAGGGGGTATTTAAGCCAGCCATCCCCCTCCTGCCAGAACTCTTGATTCATCTCGAAAAAGAACAGATCAGATCTGAAAGCTTCATCCAAGAGTGCTCCACCTAGATCCACCCAAAGGCCCCATCCCTTGGGGAATCGAAGGAGGAGAACTCGATCTTCATCATCAGCAATCAAGCGCTTCATCTCCTCTCCATTCATTTGGAAAACCTCCGATCTAGTATTTCTTGCAAATATCTAGATCCTCGTTTTTGTTTATATTGATAAACCTTGTTCTTGTGGCAGCTTGTTGTCATCTCGTGAGCCCCCAATTCGGTTGTGGGTGTGTGCCCCGATAGTGTTGTAAAAGGCACCTGCCTCTCGAAGGGATCCAATAGTGGAGAAGGTGGATCAGGCCTCTCGTGGCGAGATCCATCGGAGAATAGGGTGAGGCCTATTGTGGCGTGGTGGTCTTAGAACCGCCCACCCTCCAACGCAGATGTACTTCCCTTAACAAGGAAGGAACCGGTGAAACAAATCCACAATGTCTCCGCGTGCTCCACTACGGTTTCCTCGCTCCTCTTTTACGTGCTTAGTAGTTAGGGTTACATATAGGGAAATTCTCTTAGTTGCATATCTAGAGAATTTACTTTGTGTCAAGCCTAAAATTGAAAAAGTATTAAAAATTGGTTAGCACCTATTAACCCCCTCTAGGTGCCCATACGATCCATTTCACGTTCACTATGAGTATTGATCTTGTTAGTGCTTGTTACTTTGTTTCCAATATGTATAACCTACTTGGTTTTCTATTTGGGAAAACTACTACCACTGCTAGGGTAGTAGATGAACCACCACCTGTTGAGATAGATCCTTTCAAGATACCTACAAGTATTGTTATTCATGTTATGGATAATTATTATTTTGGGGATATAACTGTCCATCCTGGTGATCACTTGCCTTTTATCCATGAATTATTCGGGTTGTTTAAGTGTGCAGGTATCACAACTGAATAGGTAAAGAAGAAGTTACTCTCCATATCCTTGAAAGGGAGAGCTAAAGAATGGTATAAAGTGCCGAAGAATGGACAATCCATGGAATGGGAGGAGATGTCATCTCTCTTTTACTCTAAATTTTATCCTTCCAGTGAAATTCATAAGGATAGAAATCTTATATATAACTTTTGGCCTCTTGATGGAGAGAGTACAGCTCAAGCTTGGGGGAGATTGAAGTTACTAATGCTTAAATGTCCTATTCATGAACTCCCTAACAATATTATTCTCAATAACTTTTATGCTAGGCTTCCTCTTCATGATAAATATTTATTAGATGCTTCTTGTGTTGGATCATTCACACGTATGAAGGAAGAAGCTAAATGGGATCTCTTAGACCGTATCCAAGATAACACTGAGGCCTGGGAGAATGACAAAGGAAGAAAGTCAGGTATAAACTATGATTATGAATGCATTAAATCTTTTATGGGAACAGATGACTTCCGTGATATTAGCAATGAGTTTGGTCTTGATTCCCAAAGTATTGCAGACTGTTTTAAGGCCTTTGCCTCTTACATAGAAATTCCCAAGAAGAAGTGGAATAAGTACCATGCTCCGTATAAAGATGTTGTTAATCATGCTCCGTTAGAAGTACTCAAGTTTGTACTACTAATCATATTGTGCATGAACCCCATGTTGAGAAAATGCCTTTTCCAGCTAAGGTAAAGAAGTATTCTATGATTATTAGTGCAAATAACAAAGGTACAATGAAAACTGTGGAGCCTAGTAAGCATTTGAGTGATGAACCTGTGGTAGCCATTGTGAAAGACACTGTCACTAGAAATATAGAGGATGAGCACATTGTCTTCTGTGAAGACGCTTCTAATATTATTTCTCATCCTAGTAAGGCTAGAAAAGCTAGTGTTCATGTGCTTTCTGTGAAAATTGGTGATCATTGCTACTATGGTTTATGTGATATTAGTGCTAGTTCTAGTGCTATTCCTTATGAGCTTACAGGGAAATTCTATATGAGATTGGTCTTTGTGAGCTTGAGAACATTGATGTGGTTATTCACCTTGCTAATAAGGAAACCATTTGCACCATTGGCATTGTAAGAGATGTGGAGGTTCTCCGTGGTAAGATTAAATATCCTGCTGATTTTCTAGTGCTTAATTCAGCAGCTAGCAAAAATTGTCCTATCATTTTTGGCAGACCTTTCTTGAACACTTGTAGAGCTATTATTGATTGTAAGAAGGAAAAAGTTTTAACTAAGTTTGATGGAGATTCTTATGAGTTTAACTTTTCCAAATTTGCTAAAGCTCCTTGTGAAATTAGCTTGCCTAATAAAGATTTCAGGATGGAACAACTTGCTTCTATTGATCCGGTTTATGACCTTGAGCCTCCTTTTGATGACTGTAAGTATGCTTATTCTGATGATAAAGTTGTTTCCAGTGATAGTTATACTGTCAACTTTATTCAAAGTGCTACTGAAAGTTATTTTGAGAGAGGGAAACATGGTTTTATGCATCTCAATGATGTTAAGTTTCCATGTTTTATGTTGAAAGCTTTAAAGTTGCATCTATTTTGTCTTCCTATGCTTGTGGCCTTTTGTTGCAAAAATTCGTTTTATCATGATACCCCCATGCATAGGAAGTGGGTTAGACTCAAGTGTGTTGGTTATTTGCTTCTTGATACTCTCTTTCATTTCAGATATATATCTCCTTTGTGAGCATCTTCGAAAATTTCGAGCCTAACTTAAAGGCATTAAAGAAACGTACTTGTTGGGAGATAACCCAAGAGTTTTGTCATGTCTTGAAAGGTATTATCTCAGTAATAACCGCTCCTTATCCTTTTTGTTTTGGTTTTTGTGTCAATTTCAACTACCTTTGTGAAGTAGAGGAGTTGTGAAAAGTGGTTGTCCTAGGACAGATTTTTTGTGTTGCATTGTAAAAATTCGTGAGGAAGCTCAATACTTCGGATGGAGCAGCATTTTTCTGAGCTTGTTCTACAGGTTGTTACCCAACGTTCATCAGTTCTGCACTTTTTGATTTGAGCAACTGAAGGTCTTTGAAAAAATCAATCTTTACCCGCTGGTCTATTTTGACAGATTTCTTCCATCATTTGCATTTTCCTCTTACAAAAGCTTTTGTTTTGATGGGTTTTCAGTTGAAATGTTTACCAAAGGTTTATTGTTTTTTCTTACACTAATGTTGTCTTTGAGTTTGTGCAAAAAAAATTGTATGAAGGAAATTCTCAGGAGAAAGAGAGAAGGAATCTGCAGAGTTCGTCTTTGAATAGTTAAAAGTGGTGAAAACAGAAGGTTCGTGAAACCCCAATCTTTTTATATTTTTGATGTTTTAAATACATAAGGGAAGTTACGAGATGAAACTGAAGAGGAAACGGAGCTCGGGTGGACAAACCCACCCCAGGTGTGGGCCCAGCCTGGCCGCGCCTGAGGGGTGTGTTCCACCCTCGAACTCCGTCTCCGTCTCGTTTCCGTGTCAAAACCTTCCTTATGCACTGAAACTTCATAATATATAACCCCCCGGATCCCCCGAGGTTCGTGCATCATGTTCTAATTGTGTTTTCGTTTCGATCTGTTTCTGTCAAGAAATCTTCTCAAGTTTAGAGCACCATGGCCTCCGCCAACGATAAAGGCAAGGAGCCCGAGAAAGAAGAACCTCAAGTCCCCAAGGAAGAGGAGATTCTAGTAGGTTATGAAGGAGACATGGGGGAGGACAAGCAAATGGACACCCGCGCTACCGTCGCAAGCATTGGTTTGGTGGCACAACCTACCCAGCTTAGGAGGACAACACGGATGTCTACAGGAGGGAGAACTCCGCGTCATATCCTCGCTCCACGCACACTTCCTCCTAGTACCCCTTGTTATAACCGTGCAGGGAAGAAACGCTCTAATTTGGAAGAATGGAAAAAGAATAACAAGGACTGGGATCCTTTGTCTGAGTTGATCATGGGGTGCATTGAGCACAATTCAGAGTTAATTCATACTCTGACCTTCGATATGGAGGATTTGAAGAAACTTATTGAAGAGCTTATTAAGAGAACACCACCACCACCAAAGGAGTAATTCGTCATCAGGTTTGGCATCCCCTTGGCTTGTTCCAAGCTTGGGGGAGTGCCGCGGTATCACCACCGTTATCTTTTATCTTTTACCTTTTTAGTGGATTCATATCTATGGTAGAGAGGTTATCTTATAGTTTGGTTTGCATGTGGAAGTATCTCTCCTTTAGTTGATTATCTATGTATCCCTTGGTGTGAGTGCCTTTAATTTATTGAATATTAATGAGAAGTCTCATCTTTTATTTTTTGCACTTCTTATTTTAGTTTGCAATCTCTATTATATGATGGATCTTGTTGATCAGTATTGGCACCACTTTGGGATCATCGAGTGGATCTAAATTGGTTTTGGCAAACCGAGTTCTGGTCAGTAGCAACAATTTTTGAGGCTTGAAAGAAAAAACCTTACAGGTATTTGGTATCATTTGTTTTCTTTCTTGTTGGCTCATAAGCTCAGTATTATTTATTTAAGATATTTTGTGTCTTCAAGGAAGATTGCATGTTTGGCTTTATTACTCGTATTTTTGCTTGTTTCTTTCGACTCTCTTGCTTGCTACCCAGCCTTGCTAGCCAAAAACCTGTTTTAAGAAGGCATACTTATCATGTTTCCAAATACCTTTGAAGCAAAACTTTTGCCACTTGTGTCCACCATATCTACCTAGTAGCTTTTGCTATTCCTAGCAAATTCTCAAGCTTGATCTACCTTTCGAATTAAAAAGTATTTTGTTATGTGAAAACTAGTTAGTAAAGCTCTCACGAACTTGATGGCACACCTTATTTTCTTGCCCCTAATAGACTTGAACCATTGTGAATATCGAAGTTGTATGTGTTTGCATCTATACGTTGGAATTAGCAGAACTGTGCTGTCATGGTGAATGTTTTCAACATTGCACTTGTACTTTGTACATAGTTGATATCGTGTTGTTTTGTCTATGGATGTCAATGGTGTGAAATAAAGAGGGAACCTGTAAGTTCATGGAGTCTGTATTCTGTGTTAGAGAAATGCCTAGGCCGCTAGCCTAAGCCATGCCTAATCATGGTGGAAACTTGCAGCATCACCATAGTGAGATATCTATGAAGCATCCTCAATAAAAAGCTATACATATAGTAAATAAAAAGATCGCTGAGATGCTCATTGTCTGCTTGCCTTGTCATTTTGGTTATGGGAAAGATCCTGTACCTTGTGCAAGGGGTACCCCGTTGGCGGTTCTCAATGATATGCAAATACTTACAATGACAAGAACTTACCTGGGCCCAAAGTTGAGTATGCATGAGGAGTGGCCCTCATATTCAAGGGACATGAGATTGCCAACTTATATTTTGTCAAGCATATACTCCATCCTTGTTCACTTTAACCTTGATTATCTCAAGATGCTTACGATAGGGGCAATGAGGGATCAAAACTTGTTAGTACCATAATCTTTTGGAAGCTCTTTATGACTTGTAATCCCTGCTACCCTCTAAGAAGGGACCTTTCTCCCACTTCCCAGTTGAGTCAGTAAACCTACTTCCTCTCTATCTCCAGCAAGATTTTGAGTTGTTGTGTTTCAAGCATTCATATGGTGATTTATTCAATCATGTTCTTTATCTTCCTTGTTTGCACAAAACTCTTATCTATTGAGTATTACTTTGAAAGCCTTCAATTGTGAAAAACCTTTTTGAGCAAAGAGTGCTCCTGTTTTGAAACTTCTACAAAAAGCTTTTGTGAAACTAATTACCAGGTTTTCTCTGACCAAGAACAATTTTGCCAATTCCAATTATGATTTATCTTTATGCATCTCTATTGTGACTGTTGTACTTGGTTGCAAGCTAAGTTATATAATGGTGAGTTGCTTTCTTCTATGATTTGTGCAATGGTAAGTGTGATGCTTCTTGTTCGTATTCTTTTATCGACACTTCACTCCATAAACTTGTGGACATGTTTACTGAGCTCAGTATTCGCTTGGGAACAAACGAAGTCTAAGCTTAGGGGAGTTGATACGCCCAATTTGCATCACCATTCTTTATCATAATTTACCTCTATTCATTGATATTTGTCTTATTATGAGGTATTACTTATGGCTTTTCATCTGGTTATGCATGTTGGATGATTCTTGGAGGATGGATGATGGTGCTGACGTGGAGCACTTCGTTGGAAAACCCAAGATCAAGGTGTGAAGCATCAAGCAGCAAGTCTTCCCTCAGTTGAGACCGAGGTTATCGAACCAGAAGGAGGAAGGAAACGTCACATAGGTGTTGCAAGCAACGCGGAGACCTGCACAACACAAACTCAAGACTTTTCTCCAACGAATCAGTGAGGTTGTCAAGCTCACCGGTTTGCTGTAGCAAAGGATTAAACGTATGGTGTGGAAGGTAATGGTTTGCAGCAAGTAAAAAGGTAACAGTGGAAGATGTATCAATGGTAAATATTGGACCGGGGTCCATAGTTCACTAGAGGTGCTCTCCTTAAATAAACAACATGGCAAGTAGGGTAAACAAATTACAGCGAGGCAATTGACAGGAACTGAGCAAGGCATAACAATGCAATTACTAGCCAGAAAGATCCTATGAAGTTGATTGATCAATACAACAATATACATAGACCGCCATCCAACTGCATCTATGACTAGAAGTCCACCCTCAGGTTATCATTCGAACCCCCTCCAGTATTAATTTGCAAGCAACAGACAACTGCTTTAAGCAAAGTGTGTAAGGTAAACAGTCCACATGTTCCATGAACAAGAGACTGTTGTTTTCTCCCTAGTAGCAATAGCACATATACAACCAAAGAGATTATTGTCACTTCCCTTGGAAACTAGAGGCATGAACCCACTATCGAGCATAAATACCCGCTCTTGGAGTCACTAGCAACTACTTGGCCAAGATAACCACTAGAAACGGAGAGCATGCAAGATCACAAACAACACAAACATGATAGAATCATAAAGATAAAACCATTAATCAAACCAAAATAATAATCTCAATATCCATCGGATCCCCGCAAACACAACATGCATTATTACAAATAGATTAGATCTTGATCATGAACGGAGCTCACAAGATCTATACATGAAAGCACAAAGGAGGAGATACAACCATCTAGCTACTACATGGACCCATAGTCCAAGGTGGAACTACTCACTAATCATACCAGAGAGAAGGCCTCCAGGATGATCTCCCCTAGGTGCCGGAAGAACTTCAGACCCCCAATCTAGGGACGATGGTGGCGGCGACTACAGACGGTTTTGTGGATTTCTGATCGGGTACTCAGGGTTTCTGCATCAGGGGCTTCTTATAGGCGAAGGGGCAAGACCGGGAGGCGTGGTCACCAAACCAGCTGTGCACGCCCACCTGCCTCGCTGGGTGGGTCTGGCCCTTGGCCGTCCCCTCCGTCTCTCCTCTGGACTTCTTGTTCCCCACGGAAAGTAATTGGCTTTGACGTTTGTCCCGTCCAATTCCGAGAATATTTCTTTACTAACTTTTCTGAAACCAAAAACAGGCATCTGACACTGTTGCAACTTGTTAATAGGTTAGTACCAGAAAACATGTAAAAAGCACCTCAAACTTCTGGACAAGTAAAGCAAAGTAGATACTAAACAAGCATGGAGCATCAAAAATTATAGATATGTTTCAAACGTATCAGCATCCCCAAGCTTAACTCCTGCTCGTCCTCGAGTAGGTAAGGGATAAACAGAATAATTTTTGAGGTGACATGCACCCTCACAATAAAGATCCAACCATTTGCAAACATTGAAAGCTGATATCAAAGAACTCTAAACATGTGCATGAAAGATGGAGTTCTAACAATAGGACATAGTAACTATGCATGCAACATGGCAAGCTACAAACAAAGATCATGAATAACATGCATTGAAAAACGTTTGTTTGTTTCACATACAGAAAACATAGCATAGTGGCAATCAGCTTGTCCCTCATAGAGTAGCAATATAATGCATAGGACACCTGCAAAGTTCACAAGGGTGACTAGAAACAAATTGCATAAGAACAAGTAACATCACAAAATGCATCAATTAATAAGCTTTGGAACACTACACACAGAATGACAACTATGCTCTCTTAATGGTGCCTAAAGGTAGAAGGTGGAGACTCAATAATGGTGGAAGAAAGGCCTTTTTGTAAAGGAAGCAGGTATTACAAGTTTCAAAAAGAGCTTCCAAAAATTATGGTACTTGTTAGCTTTCATCCCTCATTGCACCTATCATAAGCATCTTGAAGTGGTTAAGGTTAAAGTGGCAAAGCTGGAGTATATGCTTGACGAAGTATAAGTTGGCAATCTCATGTCCCTTGAATATGAGGGTCACACCTCATGCATACTCAACTTTGGGTCCAAGTAAGTTTTTGTCACCGTAAGTATTTGCATATCATTGAGAACCGCCAACCGGGTACCCCTTGCACATGGTACAGGAGCTTTCCCATAACCAATATGACAAGGCAAGCAGACAATGAGCATCTCAGCAATTCTTCTCATGTACCATGGGAATATGGTGTTTTTTCTCTCTCTTTCCTCTTTTCTCAGCGTGTCTCTTTTTTATAAGAAGAATGCTTCATAGATGTAACTATGGTGATGCTACAAGTTTCCACCATGATTAGGCATGCCTTAGGCTAGCGGCCCAGGCATTTCTCTAACACAGGATACAAAATCCATGGACTTACAAGTTTCCTCTTTATTTCACACCGGTGACATCCATAGACAAAATAACATGATATCAACTGCGTACAACAAGGTACAAGTGCAATTTTGAAAACGTTCCTCGTGACAGCACGATTCTGCTAATTCCAACTTATAAGTGCAAGCATATACAATAAAGTTGTCACAATGGTTCAAGTTTATTAGGGGCAAAGAATATAAAGTGTGGCATCAAGTTCGTGAGGGCTTTAATCACTAAGTTTTCACATAACAAAATAGTTTTTAATTGGAAGATAGATGAAAACAAGAGTATACTTGGAATGGTGTAACACACCATGCATAGGAGTTTATAGTGGACACTTTGGAATAATTGGTTTCTTGGGAGTTATAAGCATGAGTAGAACTTACTCATACAAGTGGAGGCTAGCAAAAGACCGGGAGCAACCAACTAAGAGAGCAATAATGGCCATAATTATGCAATGCAACAAAGCAAACTAATCAAAGCAAAGAGTGGTATTACAAGTCAAGGACTAAATGATCATAGAGGCCAATGGTGACTTGTGAGAGTCATAACATGGTGTAAGCATGTGCCAAGTCAACCCAAACAAAACATCAAAGGAGAATACCACAATACTATGCTTTTGCATGCTAAAACAACGCATAATTTCTGCAAGGCACACTAAGCAATCCCAATTGTTTGGAACAAGACATGCTACAACAATAATCACTAATCATAATGCTAAAACAACACCTAGCATGTCATGATAAAGTCTAAGTCACAGTCAATGCAAGCTCCTCTTGCACTTCAAGCAAGAATTTACTACTCTTTCCAAACACCAAGCAACCTTATTTGCAAAACAACACAGCGAGAACGGGGGTCCAAACTACTAAAGCAAACTAAACAAACTAAGCAAAGCAAACGAAAACTAAGACGCTCCAAGAACAACACAACTGTGCATGATACAATAAAAACGAAGTGTCTAGACAGACCTAAGCTTTTTATTGATGAAGAAGGGGATGCCTTGGTCATCCCCAAGCTTTGACGCTTGTACCTCTTGGATATTTCTTGGGGTGACACCGTGGTGGCATCCCCAAGCTTGAGCTTTTTTCCATTCTTCATCTCATTGCATCATTCTCTCTCTACACCTGAAATTTTTCCTTCATACAAAACTTCATACAATCTTCATTAGCAACATTAGTGTATTCAAAAGATATTAGACCACTGGCAAAGCTTTGGCACAGCAAGGCTTTTCACTAAAAACACAAGATACTGTAGTAACTCCTTCAAAAAACTCAATTTGCCTGAAGAGAGCTTAAAAAGGAATCAATAAGAAGCAAATGCAAATAATGGCAGAAATCTATCAAAATAGACCAGCAGGTAGAAACTGATTTTTTTGAACATCTTCTGTTGCTCAAATAAAAAAGTGTTGAACTAACGAAAGCTAGCTAACATACTGGGTGATTTATTCGTAAATTCTGATTTCAATCCGAGTTACAGAGCCTCCTCGCGATTTTTTTGGTGGAGGACAGAAATCTGTTTTGGGACAGCAACTCTCCAAATCTTACTCCCCCTGTCATTAGAGGTCATTCTTGGCACAAAAAACACACAAAAATAATAAGGAGAGGTCATTACTGAAGTAATAACTTCCAAGACTCAAGGAAACTTTTGGGTTATCTCCCAACAAGTACTCTTTCTCTAGGAAAACACCGCTACGAGCGACAAACACTTTGCCCTCTTCTCGGTTGTAGAAGTAATACCCTAAGGTTTCCCTCGGATATCCCACAAAAATGCACTTATCCGATTTGGGTGTTAGCTTGTCCGACTGAAGTCGCTTGACAAATGCATCACAACCCCAAATCCTTAGAAAAGACAAACTGGGATTCTTTCCAGTCCACATCTCATATGGTGTCTTAACTACGGATTTAGATGGTACCCTGTTAAGTGTGAAAGCTGCTGTTTCTAGAGCGTAAGCCCAAAATGACAATGGAAAATCCGACTGGCTCATAATCGATCAAACCATGTCCAAAAAAGTTCGATTACGCCGTTCGGAGACCCCGTTCCTTTGAGGCGTTCCGGGCGGCATAAGTTGTGGAACAATTCCGCAACTCTTAAGATGATCGCTAAATTCGTGACTCAAATATTCACCTCCACGATCAGATCGCAAGGCCTTTATTTTCTTGCCACATTGATTCTCTACTTCACTCTGAAACTCCTTGAACTTTTCAAAAGTTTCAGACTTATGTCTCATCAAGTAGACATAACCATATCTACTGAAATCATCAGTAAAAGTAATGAAGTAGTGATATCCTCCTCTGGCTGTCGTGCTCATTGGTCAACATACATCAGTATGTATGAGTTCCAACAAGTCTGACGCTCTCTCTGGTAAACCCTAAAAAGGTGACTTGGTCATCTTTCCAAGTGAACAAGCTTGACATGTCTTGTATGATTCAAAATCAAACTAAGTTAGAAGACCATCACCATGGAGCTTCTTCATGCGCTTTTCACTTATATGCCCCAAACGACAATGCCATAAATAGGTAGGAATCAAGTCATTAGGCCGAAGCCTTTTAGCACTAACATTGTAAACAGATGCATCATCAAGATTTAAAATAAATAACCCATTCACAATGGGATCATTAGCCATAAACATATCATTCTTAGAGATGACACAACCATTGTTCATACTCGCAAATGAATATCCATCCCTCATCAAACATGAAGGTGATAAAATGTTTCGACCCATACTTGGAATACAATAACAATTATTCAACTCCATAATAAATCCTGACGGAAAGTGAAGTTGCATGACGCCGACGAACAATGCAGCAACCCTTGCTTTATTTCTGACGCAAAAATCCACTTCGCCTTTCTGCACTTCTCTAGTCCTTATTAGCCCCTACATCGAATTGCAAATATGAGCAATCGATCCGTTATCAAATACCCAAGAGTTAACATAGGAATCAACGAGAAGAATGTCCACAATATTTACAACAAGCGTACCTGAGTGGGAAGTACTCTTACTTCCACTCTTCTTCAAAGAAGCCTGGTACTTGCTGCAGTTTCTTTTCCAGTGGCCATGTTCATGACAAAAGAAGCACTCAGTGTCATCTGCAGGTCCAGCCTTTTGCTTGGGTGCAGGCTTAGGGATCGTCTCCTTAGCCTTGACCTTATTCTTGCAAGAAGTACCCCTTTTCTTGAAGCTAGGCTTGTTCTGCACAGCCATCACATGGATATGCCCTGCACACTTCTTCATGTCACTTTCTGCTGTTTTAAGCATCCCACATAATTCATTAAGGCCCTTCTCCACCCCATGCATATGGTAGCTCGAAATGAACCGCCCATAGCTGGATGGAAGAGACGCCAAAATGAAGTCAGTGGCCAATTCTTGGCCTAGTGGAAAACCAAGATTTTCCAAAGTCTGACTGTAACCAACCATTTTGATCACATGGGGTCCTACAGCTGCTCCCTCTGCTATCTTGCATTCGACAAAGGACTTGGCAACATTGTACCTCTAAGTTCTTGCCTAATCTTGGAACATGTCCTTAAGCGCGACGATCATATCGTACGCATCCTGATCCTCAAACTTCTTTTGGAGTTCAGGTTCCATGCATGCAAGCATAAGACAACTAACCTCAAGATAATCATCACATCCTCTCTTGTAGGCATTCTTTAGGGCAGCAGATGCATTATCAGCAGGTTCATCGGGGATTGGGGTATCCGAACTGCTTCCTTTTATCGACTGAGAACAATTCTCAGGTTACGGACCCAGTCCGTATAGTTTGTTCCATTTAGTTTATCTTTGTCAAGAATCGAATGCAAATAAAAAGGTGATATAGTGTTTGGTGCCATTGATCTACAACAGAAAACATGCAAAATACTAAGCCATGTAACCATGAAAGAGTAAAACATATTAAACAATTTAATAGCATATACTCCCACTTAAATAAATATCCCTCTAGTGATACTAAGTGATTTAAGATCCACAATTAACAAGTCGACTAGTGAGCTTTAGCATCACTGCTAGAAGACAAGTTAAATCGGTAAGCAACACTTGCTAATCATATCACATATGACTCTTGTTGTTGGGTGACATCTCTATGTCAAAACTAGGCGCCCAACATTTATGCCCCAAGGTCCTTAACTGTTAAGATGACCTTGTCAAGCTCACCAACCCTTATGCGTGTAGGTATCCGATACAAACCCATCTAGCCAAGGAAAACCGCGGCACCCTAATTTCATAGGCCCACCAACGATTGTACAAGGCATAAGATGGTGCAAGGTTTGGTTGAGAGGGCATGGTTTAACTTAAACTTTCTGAGGGATCGTTCTACTTCCATCATCTAAGCATGCATAGTAGTAAAACGCATAAGAATAGCATTCACATAAATGTGACACAGTATGGCCCATTTTCTCATGGTCATCTCCATTGCCATAGAACCTGTCCACCATGATGATCTCCATCTTCATGTTCCATGTGAGCCATCCTCCAAGTGATGAGTCCTCCAAGAACTAATACAAGCTATTACTCCTAACAGCTAGTAATCAAAATTACATAGAATTTGGATCATCAGAAGTTGGCACGCAGGCCATTACAATAATTGACAACACACATGGCTCCAGCCGTGTTGCCCTACTCACGACACGCAGGTCATGATAAATTTCATACATGCATCACATACATATATGGGCCATACTGATCACATACATCCTGCAAAAACAAGTTATGCATAGAATCGCATTCTACCGGATCATGTGACCTCGCAGCACCTAGTTACCTTAACGAGATACAAAAGGGGCTACGATAAAGGGGGTCTAGGGGGTCTCCCCTGGGTTCAAGGCGCTACCGCTCAGTATCTTTAAGGATTTTGAAGGGCAAATCAAATTTACCATAAACCGTCTGTTGTTCCGATATAATCAAACTCCTTTGATCACGTTACAACGATTTTAGATCTAGGTTCCGATTCGATTAATCATATTGATCTTCGTGTGATTCAACTGGATTTATGTGATACTGTCTGCCCCGATGGCGGAAGTCGACCGGTAGGGGTAAGTCGTTCGACAACCTCAGAATCACGATCACGGAAAGCAAGATCATAGATCAATCCTGAACCACCGCCATATAAGCGATCACATCATTCATATCAATCTTCATATCACCATATGCAAACATCCCGAACCTATAACTGAACAACATCGGCTCTGATACCACTGAAGGGATACGGGTAGGCTACACTAGCGCAAATCAAAATTTTCTACCACGTAAACCAGGAATACTGTTGTCATAGATCACGGGATTACCACTAGACGCGCAGTTGCGGAATCGATGAAGCCCGTCGAGGCAGTGCAGACGTTCCACGTCTCCTCCTTGTCCTCGTCCCACGAGAAGCTCCCCTTGCGTGGCTCGTCCAAACGCTACAGATGCAGCGCCTCCGAGGTATCCACACGTATAGTTTGGAAGCGTCAGACGCCGGACTGCTAGGTCCACGCGTGCAACACAGGCGTGAGGAGTGGCGGCTGAGGAGAATGTTCTAAGGTCTAACCCTGGTCAGCTCGCCCCACCCTCTCTTATATAGGCGTCCCTAGTGGGCTTCTACATTAGCAGCCCATTAGTAGCCTAAGTGTAGTCTAATTCAGATCCAATCCTCATTAGGCTTCCAACCCCTTAAGTGTGTGACCCTATAGGTTCATATACGTGTAGACATGACACGAATACACTTATTGTGTCAATAGTTGGTAGTGGCCTCTAGCAAGACGTGCCAACTCCTAAACGCATACAGAGATCATATCGGACGAACCATCACAAGGTTTAGTACATGTCTTTCCCTTTGCCTCACGATATTCGGTCTAGCTCCAAGCTGACCTCCCTTTCTCGATACCGTAACTCGAAATCCCTTTACTAGGTTAACTATTAACCTTATGTGGCATGGCCATGCAATTCTGGATCCGATCACTTGAGGGGCCCAGAGATATCTCTCTCAAGTAGAGAGGGGTAAATATCATCTTGATTGACCATGCCTTGCAGCATGCTTCAGGACAAACCCGAAAGCTACCTTTATAACTACCCAGTTACGGTGCAGCGTTTGATAGCCCCAAAGTAGGTCGATCCACATCTCAAGTACATGCGACAATCTCAGGTCTAAGGACAAAACGTACACGATGTGTAGAGAGAGAGCTGCAACTAATTGCCAGTCTCAAGTTGTGTAAGTCCAACCCCATGTTCATAACATGTGTCCACATCATTGGTTTAACATCTCCATGTCTATGACTTGCGAAACATAGTCATCAACCAATCGATGTGCTATTCTAATATTCATGTGTGTCCTCACATGAACTCCGACTAGGGACAACTCTTAAATAACCATACAAGTAAAGAGTTTCACAAACAATTCACATAATTGTCAATCAATACAAGTTGACTGATATGGATATTCAAGGAATATTACAATAACTCATGGATACATAAGAAATATAATCATCTCTATGATTGCCTCTAGGGCATATTTCCTTCACGTAGGGGCTCCCTGCTGAAGTGGCAATCCCTTCACTGGCTGATGCATTATCCGTGGGCTTGGCATACACGGCTGGGTGGCTTAGACCTCGGCAGCAACAGTAGCGACTGTTTTGGGCTTTGCCTTTGGTGTTTTAGTTACTGCTGTTGTGTTTGTTGGATCCCCTTCTGGGCGGCCACGTTGTGCTGCCATCTTCTGTATGTTGGAGATATGCCCTAGAGGCAATAATAAATATAGTTATTATTATATCTTTGTGTTTATGATAAATGTTTACATTCATGCTATAATAGTATTAATAAGGAAACATTAATACTTGTGTGATTTGTAAACTTAATTTGAAGTCCCTAGTATAGCCTCTATACTTCACTAGCTTGTTGGTTGATTAATGATTGTGGTTTCCCTATCATGAACATTGAGATGTTATCAACAACAAGATCATATCATTAGGAGAATGATATGGTGGACATACTCCTATAGATAAGCGTAGCATAAAGATCAAGTCATTTCAATAGTTCAATTGCTATATGCTTTCTGATACATAGTAACCTAATTCCTTCGACCATGAGATCATGCATATCACCTTTACCGGATGGATGCTTTGATTACATCAAACACCACACCGTAACTGGGTGTCTATAAATGTGGCATTGAGTGTTCGGAAAGTATTGGTTGAAACACATGGATCAAGAGTGGGATTTGTCCATCCATATGACAGATAGATATACTCTGGGCCCTCTCGGTGGAATGTCATCCAATTAGCTTGCAAGCATGTGACTGGGTCACAAGGGATCACATATCACGGGAACGATAAAAGAGTACTTATCGGTAACGAGGTTGAATTAGGTATGCAGAGATACCGATGATCATAACCTCGGATAAGTAAACTATCGTGAGACAAAGGGAAATTGGTATCGTATGTAAGTGGTTCATTCGATCGCAAAGTAATCGTAGAAATATGTGGGAGCCATATGAATTTCCAGATTCCTCTATTGGTTATTGTTCGGAGAAGTGTCTCGATCATGTCCGCATAATTCACGAACCGTAGGGAGACACACTTAAGGATTCGACGTTGTTTTGAGTAGTTATGGTATTATGAGAAAGAGACCGAATGTTGTTAGGAGTCTCGGATGGGATCCGGGATATCATGAGGTGATCCGGAATGGTCCGGAGAATAAGATTCATATAAGGAAAGTCCCGCTTTGAGTTCGGGAATGATTCCGTGTTTTCATCGGAATGTTCTAGAAGGTTTCGGATTGTCCGCACTCGGGGAGCTACATGAATGTGTCATTGAATGATTGCATCATGTACTAAGTGTTCTTGCTGTTCCAAAACTGAAAAGTCAAACTGCCAGTTTGAAAGTCAAACGGCTAAAACAGGAAACTGTGGAAAACAGGAAACTGTGGGAAACAAGCAAGAGGAGGTTGAAACCAACTTGGAGGAGGAGTCCCTATCCTCCAAGCCGGCGGCCAGCCTAGGCCGAGTTGGGGAGGGACTCCCCTCACTCCCCTGGTGCACCGGCCCCTCCACCTATAAAAGGAGGGGCAGGGCCTCCTCCTCTAGACACAAGTTCATATCCTCTAATCTCCGGTTTAGAGCCGTTTCGGTTTAGAGCTTCTAATTGCTTTAGCCTGCGGTTTAGAGCCTTCTAATTGGTGTGTCTAATCTCTAGACCACTAATAGCCCTCTCTCATACTCCACCATACTCGCTCCGGCTTAGGCGGCTCATGGATTTCTCCTCTACTGGTACCATCACAGTCTTTGAATCGCGAGGAGAGTGCTACAACCTCCGCTTCTTTGGAACAAGGGAGAGGAAGGTCTTCGTCGAGTACCGAACGTGACCGATCATGGAAGCGCTGCTTAACGCAGCCGGAAGGATCGTCACACGATCTTGAGATCGAAGAGTACGACTACATCACCCACGAGAATCCGCTCTCGTTAAACACTTTGGAATCTTCGAGGGTAAGTTATTCCATCGACTCGTTGCTACAATCTAGTAGATAGATCTTGGCTTGTTTGTTTGTATGCGATAGAATATTTTTGTTTTCCATGCTACGAACCCCTACAAAGGGTATCGAGCCGTGTCTATATGTAGATCTCACACGAGTAGAACACAATGGTCATTGTGGGTGTTGATGCTTTTATTGTCGATTGCTTTTTGTGTACTTTGCATCTTGCGGTATGTTGGGATGAAGCGGCCCGGGCTAACCTTACATGACATCGTTCATGAGACTTGCTCCACACTTAACATGCAACTTGTATTGCATAAGTGGCTTTATGGTGCTGCTTTCTCCTAGCATAGTTAAGATCCAATTTACAACGGGTGATCAACAATGCTAGTATCAATGTTGTGGTTCTTGTTCGTAAGTTAGAACGACACTTATTGAAAGCCCCAAACCACGTAAAATATGCAAATAAAGTAGAGGCGTCTAACTTTGTTTTGCAGGGGTGTGCAGTGATGTGATATGGCCATGATTGTGATTATATTTGATGTATGCAATGTTCCTTATTGTAAGTTGGCAACCAGCAGGAGCCATATGGTTGTCTTTAATTTATGTTAAGACCCGCGTGTCTATTCAAAGTAGTTGTAATAGTTGAATCCGGTGGACGACGACCATGGTGAAGCGACATTGACCTTGATGCAATGCCGGTGATGATGGAGATCATGTTCGTTCTTGAAGATGGAGATCGGAAGCACAAAGAAGAAAGGCCATATCATATCACATATTATTGAATTGCATGTGATGTTAATCCTTTATGCATCTTGTATTGCTTGGTAGACGACGGTAGCATTATAAGATGATCCCTCATGCACATCAATTTCAAGTCATAAAGTGTTCGCCCTTAGTTAGCACCGTTGCTAAAGCTTGTTGTTTCGAAGCACCACGTGATGATCGGGTGTGTTAGATTCTGCAAGTGTATACAACGTGAGCAAGCCAGATTTGCTCATGCAGAAACTAAGGTTTGATCTTGACGAGCCTAGCATGTACAGACATGGTCTCGGAACACGGATCACCGAAAGGTAAAGCATGAATCGTATAGTAGATATGATGAACATGACGATTGTTCGCCATTGAAACTATATCAACTCGTGATGATCGGTGTTGATGTAGTGGATTTGGTTCATGTGATCACTAAAACAATGTGAGGGATGTTGTTTTGAGTGGGAGTTCACCTAGTTTAATTTCATTAATTAATTTGAACTCAATTTGTCATAAACTTAGTCTAAACTATTGCAAATATGTTGTAGATCAATGGCAGCCCCTACCATCAATTTTAATGCTCCTAGAGAAAGAAAAGTTGAAAACAATGGAAGCAACTTCGCGGATTGGTTCCGCAATTTGAGGATTGTCCTCACAGCTGGTAATTTGACCTATGTGATGGATGCACCGCTGGGTGACCCACCTGCAGCTGATGCTCCCGATGAAGTAAAGAATGTTTACCTCGCTCGGAAGAATCAATACTCCATAGTTCAAAGGTGCTATCTTGTATGGTTTAGAATCGAGCTTGAAAAGGTTTGAAGAGTCAGACCCATATGATATTGTCGAGGATCTCAAATTGATTTTTGAGACTCATGCGGCAATTGAAAGCTATGAGGCTTCTGAAAAGTTCTTTAACTGCAAGATGGAAGAGGGCAGCTCCGTCAGTGAGCATGTGCTTAAGATGTCTGGGCACGCAAACAAACTTCAAAGCTTGGGTATAGTGATTCCTAATGCTTTGGGGATTTACTGTCCTCCATCACCGCCACCAAGTTACTGAACTTTGTGATGAACTACAACATGCAGAACATGAACAAAGAGTTGCCAGAACTGTTTGCTATGTTAAAGTCTGCAGAAGTGGAGATCAAGAAAGAGCACCAAGTGTTGATGGTCAATAAGACCACCAAATTCAAGAAAGGCAAGTCTAAGCAAAAGGGACACTTCAAGAAGGGTGGTAAGAAAGTTACCACGCCGGCGAAGAAAACCAAGGCTGGACCCAAGCCTGAAACTGAGTGCTTTTACTGCAAGGGAGAAGGTCACTGGAAGCGGAATTGCCCAAAGTACTTGGCGGATCTGAAGAACGGCAACATCAAGAAGAAAGGTATATCTGATATACATGTTATTGATGTGTATCTCACTAGTACTCGTAGTAGTGCCTGGGTATTTGATACTGGTTCGGTTGCTCATATTTGTAACTCGAAACAGGTGCTGCAGAATAAACGGAAGCTAGCGAAGAACAAGGTGACGATGCGCGTGGGAAACGGATCAAAGGTTGATGTGATCTCGGTCGGCACGCTACCCCTTCATCTACCATCGGGATTAGTTTTATACTTAAATAATTGTTATTTAGTGCCTGTGTTAAGCATGAACATTATATCGGGATCTTGTTTATTGCGAGACGGTTACTTGTTTAAATCAGAGAATAATGGTTGTTCGATTTATATGAGTAATATGTTTTATGCACATGCACCTTTGATAGATGGTCTATTCTTATTGAATCTCGATAGTGGAAATACACATATCAACAACATTGAGGCTAAACGTTTGAAATCAGCGATAATTCGACCTATATGTGGTAATCGCTGCCTTGGTCACATTGGAGTGAAGTGTATGAAGAAACTCCATTCCGATGGACTTCTTGAATCACTTGATTTTGAATCACTTGAAAGATGCGAAGCATGTCCGATGGGAAAATGACTAAGACTCCATTTTCCGGTATGATTCGATGCGGGCGTTCGACGCCCGTGTCAAGTCCTTGAGGTTTTCCTTATGCACCGTGGCAAACTGAACGGCAGTGGTCGTCCTCGGAGTACTAGTCGCACTCGGTCGGAGTCCTTGAATCCAGGAAGGGGAACTTGATACGACGCCGGGTTCGGGATCGGCCTTCGGGTCTTCAGCTTCCGTGAGGAAGATCTTGGTTCATCGGGGCTGTGCCGAAGGTCTTGGATTCCCGTGGCGTCGATCTTGAGGGTCCATGCCGGTACACTCGGCGCCTTCAGATTCTAAGATCGGTCCTCAAGTCCGAGATTCTTCGAGCACCTTCGGGTACGGGGATGGATGGCGTCGAAGGGATCTAGCCCGAGGTCCTGAAAAGTGAGCGATGCTCTGGGGTACTGCTTTATTGCAGCAACACACAGGTACCGACCACACAGGTACCGACAGGGACACGCACAGACGCCATCGTGCGTCACCTGGCCGCCGATGCGGAAGCTCGATGGCGGGGCGTCCTAGAGGCAGAGGGAAGGGGCCGGTGCCGGGAGCGCCTGGGAGACGAGGGGGAACCAGAGGGGCGAGGCCGACGTGGCAGCAGGGAGGAGCGGGGTCGTTGGCGGAGGCGGCGAGGCGGAACAGAGTCCGCGGCCGCGGCGCTGGCCGGAGGTCTCGTCGGCGGAGGAACACGCGAGAGAAGAAGCGGTTGGCGGGCGAAGGCTAAGCGACGGGGAGCAGCGGCACCATGAGGCGGGAAGAGGTCAGCGGAGGGGCGCTCGGCGAGCGAGGGCGCTGGTCGGAGTCGGCCATGGGCGAAGCTTGGGCAGGATCAATGGCCGCTAGCCTGGCCGACGGAGGGTCGCGGTGAGGCGGCCGAGTGGCAGCGGAGAGGACGCCAGAGAAGAGGCGGCGACGACGGCTCGCAGCGCAGCGGGGAGGGCGGTGAGCAGGCGCACGAGGCTGTCCGGCGGCGGGTGGGACCGGCGGCGAGGTCGAGGGCGCGGGCGATGGGGCAGAGCGGGCGACGCAAGACTTCAAGTGGCATGAGAGCTTGCGGCGGTGGCGGGTCCGCTGGGTGGAGGGAAGACGACGGGGAAGGAGGAGGTGGTCACGAGGGAGGCGGAGGATGGCACATGTGGAGAGAGAAAACATGGGGAGGGAAAAGAGGAAGAAGGTGGGGGAGGCGGGTCACACGGGGTGGGCCAGGTGGGGCCGTGCGGGGCCTGGGGGGGGACGGGCCAGGGAGGGAGTGGCAGCCGCGTGGGACGCGTGTGGGGTGGGGCCCAGCTGGCAGGCAGAGTGGGTCGGGGCTACTGGTGTGAGAGAGTGGGTGGGGGGCTAGTGGGACCGGTGGGAGGTGTAGGCTGCGTGTGAGGAGAGGTTTGGGGTGGGTGTGGGTGCTAGGGGGCCGGTGAGAGGAGGAGGGAGTTGGGGGGTGCCATGTGGCAGAGTGTGAGTGGGGGAGGGAGGGAGAGAGATGAGGTGGCGGGTTCTGATTGGATGGAGTGAGGTGGAGGGGGGAGTTGGGTAGGAAGATGGGTAGGTTTAGGAATAAAGGGTGGGCTGGTTGGACCGTTATTATATCCTGGGGTGGTCGATCGGGTCGGGTTGACCCGTTCGACTGCCCCTACAAAAATAAATTAAATAAAATATTTATTTTTAAACAACGTTTTTGCAATTCGACAGCGGACAAAACAAAACCTTCCGGGGACCCGGTTTTCGGTGTTTGGATAAGATGGGGCGTTTGGAAAACAAATCGGGGTTTTGCGAAAATGGTTTTGGCAAACAATGCATGATGATGACGATGCAATGCACAAATTCAACGCGATTTTCTAGTAGTGGTTTTGCGGGATGCCACAATTCGACACCACTAACAATGGATCCCGCCCCCGAGATCCGCCTCATGGTACCGGAAGGAAGGTCGGCGAACAGCGTCTTCTCGCTTCGTGTAGATCCTCGCGACACCACTAACAAGAGGTCGTTGTCCGTGATCGTCGAGAGAACACTCCGGGGACAAAAGGTCGAAGGTAGGGGTATCAACAAATAAAACCACCCCTAACTTCCGTGGACGGAGTAAAACTGCTGGATCCACTGATTCGATGTACAAGAGCGAATGATAAGAGTAGTCGGATGGTGATCAGTCCATCGCGCACCCAAACCATTACTCTGCACACGAATAGGCGGATTATGCAACCAACTCTCGGAATTAGACTGAAGATCTCGACAAGCGAGGTTCGGAACACGGAGTGATGCAGACTCTGCATCGGATCTGGCATAGAGGATGTCGTCGCGTCGGAAAACACCGGAACACAAACAAGGAACAAAGAATGGTACCACAGCAGACGGATTCCTCAGGCAGCTTGAACACCGGATGTAGCAACACCGTTAACCAAGGAGGAAGCGAAACCCTGAAGGTACGACGGAACCCAACCACGAGAAATCCTGGACTCGAAGAGAGAGAAGAGAGCGGATTCAAAATACGTAGAGGTAAGAAGAGAACAGCAAGGGGTAAGGAGTAAAATCAGACCTAATCAGAACTATCCAACCGATTTTGCAAAATAGTTTTGACACTCTACTTCGGCCGTTAGCTAGGTTATCCTACAGGCTGGACTTGTGGGGTATCGAATCGCCGAGCTCGATACCACTCAGTAACACCCTCGAATCGGACCTATGCAAGTTTGAGCAAAATTCGCCAAACCCGCATAGAAACGATTCAAAGGTGCCACCAGCACTTTCGTGCGGGTGGAAACGGCAATAATAATAACATTACACAACAGTCCTCGATGGGACCCACAGAACAAATATATATACAACAGCGACTCAAAGAGTCAAGAATACAAATATACGGTACAAAGATCCAAATCACCTCGAAAACAATGAAGCGCCCGACTACGGACAAGATGCAAATGGGGCTAAGAGCCCTGAAGAATAACCAATGGCGTCCATAACCCTGCCCAGGCCAAGCCGGAAGGGTAACCCTGCTAACGGCGTCGATCTCAAAACCTGCTTAAACAAAAGGGGTGCCGACAAAGGGCAAAGGAAAAGAGGAGCGTCAAGATCGAGGCCAAGACACGGCGAGGCTAGAATTCGGTCCTCGCCACATAGGTATGGTGGATCAAGCGGCAAAGATGCTCTAAACAACCTATAGAGACTCGATACAACTGACGGTTATTAGAGAGGGGTAAGAATGACCTATCCGGATCCAACCTGAAACTAACACCAAAGAAACTCATCCTGGTGTTTCCCCCTCGAGACCAAACGAGGAAGTCAACCGAGGAACTCACACAGTTGGCAGTTTTACTTATTCAGTTATAGTTGCGGCACTTTACTAGTCAGGTTTAGATAATCGTCCTGATAAAGTAAGCAGTGGGCACTTTTAGTTGACCATTCCGTGATAGTGTCAACACTTACTAGTCAGATACATTTATCATGAGATAACCCAAAAACCCAGCAGTTGTTGGTACTTTTATTCAGCCAATTCCGTTGTAGTTGCCATACTTACTAGTCAGGTACAATGGTCGCAAGCGACAATCCAAACAAGCAATTGTGGGCAGTATTATTAACCATTCCGTTATAGTGAAGCTGATTACTAGTCATTGTAAGTCAAATTTATAACAATAAACTTTAGTTATGCTTGTCTATGATCGAGATACTGTGCTCCAAGTCGTCCATATCCGCGGACACGGCTTTCAGAAAGTTTTACCCGGCCGGGGTGCACCAATAGCAACACACGCTCGATCAACCTCGGAAAAACCGAATCAAAACCCAACGAGGCTTTCACGACTGAACAATCACAGGATTCAGAAATATTTCAGGGGGCCACCCCTTTGAGTAGATCCCGCAACGAAGTAAGCTAGCTTCGAGACGGCCTCAAGGTTAGCGCCAATGGCTGTAAGCGACTGGGAACCCGAAAACTCGGGGTGTCGATACCGCGTAATCACTCCGCCAACCTAAATAAAGACAAAGCAGGCACTCGCACAATTTAAATACAGAAAGTAGCATGGCATAAGTACAGGATCGTAAATAAAACCTCAAACTAGTTTGTGGCCCCAAGAAATAAGAATGAATCAAGCTCTGGCTTAGGGGGGGTCCCATATACCTCCCGGATGTGGATAGCGCGATAAATCAAGGAACAGGTATCAAGTACTCGGGTCTTACGGGACACAAGTGGGCGTCGGAAACCAAATATTTTCTATCACCCACCGATGCCTCGCTTATTCAATTTTAGTTGTTAAACAGAAATTAAAGTGACGATAAGTAAAACTAGAATCATCTCCAACCTCAACATGCGGCAATACATCGAATCGCGTGGCATATGACGACACATATCAGCACTTGGGCAAGCAACTACGACGCAAGTCCAACTATCTACCAAACAACAGGCAATAGGATGTGTCCAAGGCAATATAGGGCTGCACGGTTGATCACGCACGGAAACTAGAGCATCGCAACACGTATAGCAATAGATCAACAGAGGGAAGTAAATACTATAAAAGTAAGATAGGTAGAAAGGAGATGCTGCTGAAAACATTGTCGAAGGGTCAACCGAAGATCGGGGTGAAGCTCACATCAACTCAACGGCCTTATCCGTGAAGAAGCAAAAACACTAGAATAAACACCGGATGCAATATTCAATACACGGCAGAAGATCGGCATGATGCATGTATGATGCATGGCATGGCAAAGGTGCGACGCAATTAGGTCAATATTATGCGGAACCGGGGCCCCAACAATTATTTAAATGGTTCAAGTTATTTAGTACCCCGCAATTTAAATGTTGTTTTACATGGTAGAAGATAGCATCGGGTTCGCTACACAAATTTAAATGAGGCCAATATAAGGCTAGATTTGCCCGCATATGGGCCCCATATTTAATTATTAGATGAATCGGCATAAGGCCCCCAAGCCACATGACATGCATGCATGAACAGTTATTATGCATCAAGTTGTTATTATATTATAAAATAGGGTTCTCGGATAAGAGATTCACACATTAGGGTTCGGCAGATCTTGGGTTCCGGGGTTCGGGTTGGCCTCGGTCTCGGGTCCAGGGTTCGACGGCGTTCTGCCCGGGTCGTTCTCGGACTCTGGGGTTAGGGTCTCGGATCGGGGTAGATCTTGGCGCGTCCGGGTGCGGAACTTGGGTCGGTGTCGGGGCGGGTCGGATACTTCCGGGCCGATGTCGTTCTTGTCGTCAGGCAGATCTTGCCGGGTCCCACGGGGTCGATCTTGCCGGTGCGAGGGTCTTGTCGGGTCCGCGCTTCGGATTCCGTGCGGCGTTCTTGACGCTCCGTGTCGAAGTCCTTGAGGTTTTCTCCTTATGCACCGGTGGCGAACTCGGAACGGCGTCAGGGTCCTCGGGGGAGTACTAGTCGCACTCGGTCGGAGTCCTTGAATCCAGGAAGGGGAACTTGATACGACGCCGGGTTCGGGATCGGCCTTCGGGTCTTCAGCTTCCGTGAGGAAGATCTTGGTTCATCGGGGCTGTGCCGAAGGTCTTGGATTCCCGTGGCGTCGATCTTGAGGGTCCATGCCGGTACACTCGGCGCCTTCAGATTCTAAGATCGGTCCTCAAGTCCGAGATTCTTCGAGCACCTTCGGGTACGGGGATGGATGGCGTCGAAGGGATCTAGCCCGAGGTCCTGAAAAGTGAGCGATGCTCTGGGGTACTGCTTTATTGCAGCAACACATGTACCGACCACAGTACACCGGGGACACGACAGACGCCATCGTCGGCCACCGCCGCCGATGCGAAGCTCGATGGCGGGCCCTAGAGGCAGAGGGAAGGGCGGCGGAGCGCCTGGGAGACGAGGGGAACCAGGGCGAGGCCGACGTGGCAGCAGGAGGAGCGGGTCGTTGGCGGAGGTGGCGAGCCAAGGCAAGGCTGGAGGTCTCGCCGGCGAGGAACACGCGGAGAGGGAGCAGCGGTTGGCGAGGCTAGCGCCGGTGACGGGGAGCGGCACCGCTGGCCGGAGGCGGGAAGAGGTGGCAGGGGCGGCTCGGCAGCGAGGCAGCTGGCGCTGGTCGGAGTCGGCGAAGCTTGGGCAGAGATCACGGGCGCGGGCTAGCTCGGCCGACGAGGTCGCATGAGGCGGCCGACGGGGCGGATAGACGCGGACGCCAGAGAGAAGAGGCGGACGGCGACGGCGGCTCAGCGGCTGAGCAGCGAGGGAGAAGAGCGGAGGCGCATGAGGCGGTGGCGGGTGGGACCGGCGAGGTCGAGGGCGGCAAGATCGGGGGGCAGAGCGGGCGACGGGCACTCATGGGTGGCCGGAGAGCTTGCAGGCGGTGGCGGGGTCCGCTGGGTGGAGGGAAGCCGAAGGAAGGAGGTGGCACGAGGGAGGGCGGAGGATGGCTCATGTGGAGAGAAAACATGGGGAGGAAAGAGGAAGAAGGTGGGGAGGCGGGTCACAGGGGTGGGCAGGTGGGGCGTCTGGGGCCTGGGGGACGGGCCAGGAGGAGTGGCAGCGTGGGACGCTGTGGGTGGGGCCCACTGGCAGTGGGTGGGCGCACTGGTGTGAGAGAGTGTGGGGGGCTAGGCGAGTGGGACCGTGGGAGGTGTAGCCAAGGTGTGAGGAGGTTTGGGGGTGGGTGTGGCTAGGCTGGGCCACTGAGAGGAGAGAGGAGGGAGTTGGGGGTGCCATGTGGCGAGTGTGAGTGGGGAGGAGGGAGAGAGATGAGGCGGGTTCGATTGGATGGAGTGAGGAGGGGAGTTGGGTAGGAAGATGGGTAGGTTTAGGAATAAAGGGTGGGCTGGTTGGACCGTTATTATATCTGGTGGTCGATCGGTCGGTTGACCTGCTCGATCGCCCTACAAAAATAAATTAAATAAAATATTTATTTTTAAACAACGTTTTTGCAATTCGACAGCGGACAAAACAAAACCTTCCGGGGACCCGGTTTTCGGTGTTTGGATAAGATGGGGCGTTTGGAAAACAAATCGGGGTTTTGCGAAAATGGTTTTGGCAAACAATGCATGATGATGACGATGCAATGCACAAATTCAACACGATTTTCTAGTAGTGGTTTTGCGGGATGCCACAACGGATGACTTGAGTAGATATGGGTATATCTATTTCATGAAACATAAGTCCGAAACTTTCGAGAAGTTTAAGGAGTTTCAAAGTGAGGTAGAGAATCAACGTAACAAGAAGATTAAATTTCTACGTTCTGATCGTGGAGGTGAATATCTAAGTTACGAGTTTGGCGAGCATTTGAAGAAATGCGGAATACTTTCACAGTTGACACCGCCGGGAACACCACAGCGTAATGGTGTGTCCGAACGTCGTAATCGAACTCTCTTAGATATGGTTCGTTCTATGATGTCACTTACAGATTTACCGCTATCATTTTGGGGTTATGCATTAGAAACAGCCGCATTCACTTTAAATAGGGCACCGCATAAATCCGCTCACATGACCCCTTATGAATTATGGTTTGGGAATAAACCTAAATTGTCGCTCCTTAAAGTTTGGGGATGCGAAGCCTATGTAAATAAGTTACAGGACAAGCTTGAACCCAAAGCGGAAAAATGCGTCTTCATAGGATACCAAGGAAACTATTGGGTATACCTTCTATCATAGATCCAAGGCAAAATCTTCGGTTAAGAATGGATCCTTTCTAGAGAAGGAATTTCTCTCAAAGAAGTGACTGGAAGGAAATTAGAACTCGATGAGGTTGTCGAACCTTCTCTCGAATTGCGAGTAGCGCAAAGACCGGAAGAAGTTCCCGTGGTGCATGCACCAATTAGAGAGGAAGCTAATGATGATCATGAAACTTCGCTGAAGTTGACAGAGCCTCGGAGGTCAACGAGAACTCGTACCTGCATTGGTATGATCCCGTTATGAGTGTCATGTTGGTAGACAACATCGATGACCCCAAGACATATGAGGAAGCGATGATGAGCCCAGGTTCCAATAAATGGCAAGAAGCCATGAAATCCGAGATTGGATCCATGTACGAAAACCAAGTATGGACTTTGGTGGACTTACCGGACGGCCGGAAGGCTGTCGAGAACAAATGGATTTTCAAGAAGAAAAGATGTCGATGGTAATGTTATCGTCTATAAAGCTCGACTTGTCGCAAAAGGGTTTCGACAAATTCAAGGAGTTGACTACGATGAGACTTTCACCGAGCGAAGCTAAAGTCCGTGAGGATTATGTTAGCAATCGCTGCATATTATGATTATGAGATATGGCGGATGGATGTTAAAACAAAGATTCCTCAATGGAGATATTGATGAAGAGTTGTATATGATGCAACCCAAAGGTTTTGTCAATCCTAAAGATGCTAACAAGGTATGCAAACTTCAACGGTCCATCTATGGATTGAAGCAAGCATCCCGGTTGGAATCAACGCTTTGATAAGGTAATCAAAAGTTTTGGTTTTATACAAACTTATGGAGAAGCTTGTATTTACAAGAAAGTGAGTGGGAGCTCAGAGCATTCTTAATACTATATGTGGATGACATATTGTTGATTGGGAATGATGTAGACCTTCTTAATAGTGTCAAGGAATATTTGAATAATAGTTTTTCAATGAAAGATCTTGGCGAAGCGACTTACATATTAGGCATAAAGATTTATAGAGATAGATCAAACGCCAAATATCATTGTCACAGAGTACATATTTGGACAAAGTTCTAAAGAGGTTTGGAATGGAAGAAAGCAAGAAAGGGTTCTTGCCCATGTTGCTCAATACGACCTTGAGTAAAACTCAAAGTCCGACATCGGCGTAAGATAGAGAAAGGATGAGTAAGACTCCTATGCCTCATCCATAGGATCTCTAATGTATGCCATGCTATGTACTAGACCCGACATTGCATATCTTGTTAGTTTAACTAGCAGATATCAAAGTGATCCAGAGTGAATCATTGACGGGTCAAAAACATCCTTAAGTACTTGAGAAGAACTAAGGATATGGTTCTTTCTTATGGAGGTGATGAACAACTCGTTGTTAATGGTTACACCGATTCTAGTTGGAACACCGATCCGGATGATTCTAAATCACAACTGGATAATGATTTATTTTGAATGGTGCCGATTAGTCGGAGGAGTGCAAAGCAAAGCGTTGTGGCGAGATCTTCAACCGAATCGGAATACATGGTCGCTTCGGAGGCTTCACAAGAAGCGATATCGATGAAAGAGTTCATTACAGCTGGGTGTGGTTCCTAGCGCTGGACCCAATGTCTATCTACTATGATAACATGGGCGCCATAGCCAATGCGCAAGAACCAAGGTCACACAAGAAGTCAAGCATATCAAGATGCTTTTCACGCTATTCGAGAACATATCCAGATGGGGATATAAAGATTTGCAAAGTACACACAGATCCGAATGTGGCGGATCCGTTGACTAAACCTCCCGAGGGCAAAACATGACCAACACCAAACTGCCGCCATGGGTGTTCGGTATATTACCATGTAATCTAGATTAGATGACTCTAGTGCAAGTGGGAGACTGTTGGAGATATGCCCTAGAGGCAATAATAAATATAGTTATTATTATATCTTTGTGTTTATGATAAATGTTTACATTCATGCTATAATAGTATTAATAAGGAAACATTAATACTTGTGTGATTTGTAAACTTAATTTGAAGTCCCTAGTATAGCCTCTATACTTCACTAGCTTGTTGGTTGATTAATGATTGTGGTTTCCCTATCATGAACATTGAGATGTTATCAAAAACAAGATCATATCGTTAGGAGAATGATATGGTGGACATACTCCTATAGATAAGCGTAGCATAAAGATCAAGTCATTTCAATAGTTCAATTGCTATATGCTTTCTGATACATAGTAACCTAATTCCTTCGACCATGAGATCATGCATATCACCTTTACCGGATGGATGCTTTGATGACATCAAACACCACACCGTAATCGGGTGGCTATAAAGGTGGCATTGAGTGTTCGGAAAGTATTGGTTGAAACACATGGATCAAGAGTGGGATTTGTCCATCCATATGACGGATAGATATACTGGGGCCCTCTCGTGGAATGTCATCCAATTAGCTTGCAAGCATGTGACTGGGTCACAAGGGATCACATATCACGGAACGAGAAAAGAGTACTTATCGATAACGAGGTTGAACTAGGTATGCAGAGATACCATGATCATAACCTCGGATAAGTAAACTATCGTGAGACAAAGGGAAATTGGTATCGTATGTAAGTGGTTCATTTGATCGCAAAGTAATCGATGAATGTGTGGGAGCCATATGAATTTCCAGATTCCTCTATTGGTTATTGTTCGGAGAAGTGTCTCGATCATGTCCGCATAATTCACGAACCGTAGGGAGACACACTTAAGGATTCGACGTTGTTTTGAGTAGTTATGGTATTATGAGAAAGAGACCGAATGTTGTTCGGAGTCTCGGATGGGATCCGGGATATCACGAGGTGATCCGGAATGGTCCGGAGAATAAGATTCATATAAGGAAAGTCCCGTTTCGGAGTTCGGGAATGATTCCGGTGTTTTCATCGGGAATGTTCTAGAAGGTTCCGGATTGTCCGGCACTCCGGGGGAGGGTACATGAATGTGTCATTGAATGATTGCATCATGTACTAAGTGTTCTTGCTATTCCAAAACAGAAAAGTCAAACTGCCAGTTTGAAAGTCAAACGGCTAAAACAGGAAACTGTGGAAAACAGGAAACTGTGGGAAACAAGCAAGAGGAGGTTGAAACCAACTTGGAGGAGGAGTCCCTCTCCTCCAAGCCGGCGGCCAGCCTAGGCCGAGTTGGGTAGGGACTCCCCTCCCTCCCCTGGCGCGCCGGCCCCTCCACCTATAAAAGGAGGGGCAGGGCCTCCTCCTCTAGACACAAGTTCCTATCCTCTAATCTCCGGCTTCGAGCCGCTTTGGTTTAGAGCTTCTAATTGCTTTAGCCTGCGGTTTAGAGCCTTCTAATTGGTGTGTATAATCTCTAGACCACTAATAGCCCTCTCTCATACTCCACCATACTCTCTCCGGCTTAAGGCGAAGCCCTGAGGGATTTCTCCTCTACTTCCGGTACCACGCCGTTGTGCTGCCGGAATCGCGAGGAGAGTGCTACAACCTCCGCTGCCTGCTGGAACAAGGGAGAGGAAGGTCTTCGTCGAGTACCGAACGTGTGACCGATCGAAGCGCCGGCTAACGCATGGCCGGAAGGATCGTCTACACGATCTTGAGATCGGAAAGAGTACGACTACATCACCCACGAGAATCCGCTCTCGTTAAACACTTTGGAATCTTCGAGGGTAAGTTATTCCATCGACTCGTTGCTACAATCTAGTAGATAGATCTTGGCTTGTTTGTTTGTATGCGATAGAATTTTTTTGTTTTCCATGCTACGAACCCCTACACTGTATCCTAGTGCCCTGTGCCTGCCGGTCATCTCTTATATCCAGTTTCTGAAGGTTGAAGCACTCTACTGTTAGCTTGTGTATTGCGTCGTCGCTTCCAATCACATCTACCACAAGGACATTTCCAGTGCGTGCCCTCATCTCCCTGTCTACCACCAAATGGAAGACAACATTGTCATCACTCTTGCCATCATCATCATCAAAAACAGGAGCTTCAATGTGCAGGCGACCAACTTGTTTTCTTGTTTCTGCTGCAACCATTCCTATTAAATCTAAAAATGAGTTTTGGTCTTATGTGTGATGACCTTGACCTGCATGTAACCTTGCTGCACATTCTTCCTCCACTTTCCTTCTTGTTCTTTGAATCAAGCCCTGCATTGAGAAGTCATCGGGCTTACTCCCACAATCATCGTCATGATTTTCTATGTCAGTGCCCCTCTCCCTGAGGTTGCTGGCTGGGCAATCTCGGTTTTCCTTTGGTGTCAGTCTAGCTGATCTTCTTGGAATCTTGGTCAAATTGCACCCATGATCTTCCTCTTGTTCATTTTATCCCCCTCTTCCATTCCCGTTGTTTGCAACTCTGTTAGCTCCATCTTCTTCATCTTCCTTGCTGTCGCCATCTTCCTCATCCTCATCATCACTTTTCTCATCACCATCAGAACCATCATCAGGGTCGTTGTCATCTTCTTCGTTGTCGAATTCTCCATCAGTCCTTTGCTTCTTTATTCTCCCCTCAACATAGCTAGACCTTTCTTCATTGTATATATTCCCAATAGCCTCGACACATGTTCCAATCCTGTTGGATATGTCTGTGCATAGCTCGCCCACGCAGATGGCAAATTTCCTTTTTCTCTTCATAAATCAAAAAAGGTATAGAGAGAAATTAGTAGAACTCCAGCAGCCAACTTAGTTAACTTCATTGGCCAACTTAGAAAACTTCAGTAGCCAAACTTAATAACTTCCAGCAGCCAACTTTTCAAAGAAAAAAGAACGAAAAGAAAAAAGATTTTACAAAAAAGGAAATCAACTTAGCTGTAATATGAAATCAACTTAGCTATAATATGAACTCAAATTAGTTCATATTAATGAACCAACTTAATGAGCCAAACTTAATGAACCAACTCAATGAAAGCAACTTAATGAAGCAAGTTTGCTGGCCAAAAATGTTTACTAGGATGGCTACTGTAGATGACTAAGGTGGCTTCAAAATTTTTAAAAAAACTTTTAATGAACCAACTTAGTTATCGGGCTGAAGCCAACTTAGGTGTAATATGAAATCAACTTAGCTATAATATGAAATCAACTTAGCTATAATATGAACTCAAATTATTTCAGATTAATGAACCAACTTAATGAGCCAAACTTAATGAATCAACTCAATGAAAGCAACTTAATGAAGCAAGTTGGCTGGCCAAAAAATTTTACTAAGATGGCTACTGTAGATGACTATGGTGGCTTCAATTTTTTTAAAAAAACTTTTAATGAACCAACTTAGTTATCGGGCTGCAGCCAACTTAGCTCTAATATGAAATCAACTTAGCTATAATATGAACTCAAGTTGGTTCATATTAATGAACCAACTTAATGAAGCAAGTTGGCTGGCCGAAGTTTACTAAGTTGGCTACTGTATATGACTAAGTTGGCTTCAAAACTTAAAAGTATTTTTAAAAAAAGTATACTTAAAGTATACAGAGATAGAAACTTAATAACATCTAGAAGCCACTTAGAAAACAAATTATACCTCGTTTGAAAAGCTCCGTGGCAGCTTCGCAGACACGAATTCTTTGGTTCTTCTCATTCCCACAAAAGACTGTCTCTTATATAAGCCCCGACGGATTCTTTGAGCTTTATGTTGTTGTGAGGCCCCAAACAAAAACAAAAATCCATGTTAAAAAACACCAAAAAATGTATACATATGGAGTAAATTCAAAAACACATTGGAATTTTAGGGTTTTTTGTATGGGCAGAAAATGCTTACTTTCAACTTTCCAAACTCCCCATCCCCTTTTGCATCCTTTTGCGTGACAGCCTGTATGAGTTTTTTGTTCCATGCTGCATCCCGTATTGGACAGACTTCTTCGGACTCCATAACCTCGTCAACCTCCAGGAAATCAAGATAAAGAATCTGCATTGGAAAAAAGGACAAAAAAAGAAAATGATATTACATGCCACCAAATAGTGTTAGATTTAGTGTTCATAAAAAAGAGGGTGTCTCCATGCAAAATTACTACGAGATGGTGAAGACAGGAACATATAGATTTCTTCTTTACTCCCATTTTATTTACTTCTGTGATTATTTGATCAATGGTGAATTGGGCGAAGTTTGTCCGTCAGAACTGGTTAAGGTCTACTAATGCTTGATGTTGTTGTAGGGCTCACAAAGCAACTGATTACGCCAGCACAGAAACTTCATGTCTGTAGCCCCTCCCATTCCTTTTATCATCGCGCACCAATCGGCCCACTCGGGTGTTGTGCCACTCTCTATGTTGTACTCTTTATTAAAGAACTCAATTGCCTCTATTTCCATTTCGTATCTAACAGGCTGCCCTCGTTCTTGATCCCAAACACTTTGGTGTAGCTGTCTGCATTGACCGGGATGCTCCCCCTTCCTGGTATAACAATCTCTCTCCGTATGGGGTCAAAATATGATAAGACCCACATACTAAGGTCTATGGGCATCTCTTTTGCCTGTACCTTAAGCATGCCTCCCCATCCCCATTCTTCTATCAGATCTTTCTGATCTTACACTAAATGTTGGTTCAGTTTGAACAACCTAGCCGGAGAAGCGCTATTCCTTACTATCTGTAACAAAAAAAGAGGTCGTGTGCATAAGATAATTAAGTTGGTTCCTGTTTTATTGCGTGAGAAAATAGAACATAAAAAAGGAAAAAGAAGGGCGCACCGTGGTTCGTCGTACGGGGCCAGGTCTTGTTGCTGGCAGCGCATGTTGCGCAACAGTTCTATCCACAATAGTAGGATGTGTTCCTAAAGATGACTGCATAAAGTTACCCCACCAAAAAAATCAGTTAGCTTTGGAACAAATTCAAACACACAGTTTTGTAAAAAAAAAAGACGAGAGGTATCCTAGAAAAGAAAAGACGACGTTTACCTGCTGTCCAGTTTGTGCAGCCGGTAAACACAGGCGGGCGCGCTTGACATTATCTTTCGTCATTTTATGACTTCGACTTTTCTGTTGGGAAAAAGCAAAAAATATGTTATATCCATCAAAAATCAACTTAGTTATTTCTAGGAACCAACTAAGTATTCTGCAGCTAGCAACAAAGTTAACTTAGTTAGATTTGAGAAAGAAATATGGGATGAACTTAGTTTTGGGATGAAAAACAAACCAACTTAGTCACTAGTTCCCATGGCTAGTAAAGAAAATCCCCATGCCTTGCAAAAAATCCTAGCGCAAAAAAGCCGTAGAAAAAACAACTTAGTTTGTATTCAGAAAAAGCAACTTAGTTCTCTCCACACAATCAACTTAGTTATCTCCAGAAATCAACTTAGTTATTTCTAGGAACCAGCTTAGTTATTTCTAGAAATCAACTAAGTTATTTCTAGGAACCAACTTAGTTGAAGTCAACTTGGTTAATTAGATTCCAAAGAACAAATGATGAACTATGGGATGAAAACTTGGTCATATTGCAGTCAGCAAATAACAAAAAAAACACTTAATCTAGTTGTTGTAAGTTAAGTAATATTCAGAAACACCAAAAAAAGCCTAGAATCTTGTGATGCACACTAGTTTTGAATCTCCTAGATAGTCAGGATCAACACTAAGTTCTGAGACAAAGTAATTTTTCCATGTCCTTGCTAATTCCCTACTGCAAAACCACAAGAAAAAACCCAACACTCGTCATACATGCAGCGAGTGATAACGTTTTCACCGGACTTGCTAATTATTACACAAAAAACTGAATCACCCCTTGGATGAAAAGATCCTAGGGTATAACTTTCACGGGCCTTGCAAAAAAAATTCTCTACATGGAAAAATCCTGGCATCTATAAAAATTCCTCCAGAGCTTGCTAATTTCCCTACACGAGTTTGAATCCATCATCATCATACAGATCGAGTGCTGGTTACTGATACGCCGGAAACGTATCTATAATTTTTTGATGCGCCATGCTTGTTTAGTATCTACTTTGTTTTGCTTTGTCTACACTTTGAGGTGTTTTTATATCTTTTCTAAAACTAACCTATTAACAAGTTGCCATAGTGTCAGTTGCCTTTTTTCTTCTGTTTTTGGTTCCAGAAAGGCAGAAAATCAATATTCTCGGAATTGGACGGGACAAAAGCAAAAGTTATTATTTTCCTGGAGCAACACGGAACCACGAAGCAGAGCCGGAGGGGGGCCACAGGGTGGCCGCACCCCCTAGGTGCGGGCAAGCCCTAGGGGCACCGACAGGGGGTGTGGGCCCCTGGACCCACACCGACCTTGATTCCTGCTCCTATAAGAAGCATCCGACCCAAAAACCCTAGGGCATCCAGAAGAAATCCACGAATACCTCTGTAGCATCGCCGCCACCGAAGGGGAGATTCGGGGGACAGAAAGTCTCTGTTTCGGCACCCTGCCGGGACGGGGAAGTGCTCCCGGAGCCATCTCCATCGATCTACATCGCCATCTTCATCACCATTGCTGATTCCCATGATGAGGAGGGAGTAGTTCTTCCTCAGGGCTAAGGGCTCTACCGGTAGCTATGTGTTCATCTCTCTCTCTATGCATGATCTTGTTGTGGTCATGAGCTTTGTAATCAAGTAGATCTACCTTGCTACTCAAGTGCTTCATTAGATCTCTGCTCTTCCCATGTGTGTGAAAGTGACAGCGTGCATACCATGGTGGCACTTAGGCTTGAGTCTACATAAATTCTATTTGTGCTTTAATAGATCCATGCTCTTCCCCACATGTGTGAAAGTGACAGCGGGCATACCGTGTGTGGCACTTTGGCTAGATTGAATTTTTTTGTGAGTTATATTTGGAGTTGGATGTCTCTATGAAATTGTGGTGTTTGTTGGAACCATCTAGCGCTCAAGGTGACAGTGTGGGGTTATCTAGATTGGGGAAGGCGGACTTTGAAATGTGTTGTTATAGCCCTACCATGGATTAGAGTGTCCAACCGGAGAGTAGTTAAGAGTAGTATCATGGAGGGAGGATATTTATATGAGAGAGTGTTCGCTAGTGGAAGTATGATCCCTAGACCTTGTTTCTAAGCATTGAAACACCGTTTGCTACTAGATATGTTGCATGTTTGCTTGCTGTAGTATTTACGTCACCATCAGCTCTTTTCTTGCACCGTTACCCCACGTCAAGAACAACTCAGAAGCTATTTTCTGGTACCGTTACCACTTGTATTTTACTATATCTTCGCCAAACTAGTGCACCTATTGAAAGGATCGTATGGGCACCTAGAGGGGGGGGTGAATAGGAGCTACTTCAAATTTTCTTCTTTTTAAAATTAAGGTTTGACAAGAAAGGAAAATTCTCTAGATAATGCAACTAGGGTGAATTTACCTATATGACAACCAAGCACAAGCTAACACAACACTAAGCAAGAACGAGTAAGTAAAGTGCAGTAAAGGATAGAAGTAACCAAAGTGGTGGACGTGGAGACACAAGGATTTGTTTCCCGTAGTTCCTTCCTTTTGAGGGGAAGTACGTCTACGTTTGGAGAGGGGGTGATTTCAAACCACCAACACCACGAGAGGCCTCCCTTGTTCTCCGATGAATCTCACCCCAACGGATTCGATCCACCTTCCACTATATCGGCAACCTTCGAGGTGGAAGCCGGCACCTTTACAACAAGTTTGGGACACACATTCACAACTTGATTGGAGGCTCCCAAATACAAGCAAGTTGTCAAGACAATCAAAGACAAACTTGTAAGAACCAAATCTAGAACTAGAGTTTCCAATGAAACACTAGAGCAAGGGGCCCTCAAGTGAATGAGGGGGAAATGAAGATCTCTTTTGGTGAAGTAGTAGATCAAGGCCTCCTCCTTCGATTCTCCAAAGATCAAAGACTTTGGATGGTGGAGTGAAGAGATCTTGGCAATTTGGTCGCTCAAGTGGAGGTAGTAGACTTTAATGCAAACGAGCAACTTGTCCCAAGGTAGGTGGAGGGGTATTTATACCCCCTGAAGAAATCTGGCCGTTGGAGCATTAATTGCAGCAGTAGTACCAGATTTTACAAGAGGTAGTACCGGAAACCACCGGTACTACCAGTCAAGTACCGGAGATGCAACATTAAGTTACATGGCCCAACTGTTTCCACCGGTATCAAAATGTGGTGCTATCGCACGGCTGTAGTACCGACCCTAAGGCATGGTACTACCGGACACTTGCGGTAGTACCGCATTTTGGTACCGAGGGGAACATCAGTGTGTGGCAACTGGCCAGAACCTTCTGTAGTGATAGGTACTAAAATAGTACCGGTCGGTACTGAGAATATTGGCAAGCTTGCCAATCGCTTCAGTCTTGACCGGTACCAAAATGCGGTACTACCGCTTTTTGATACCGGTCAGTACAGAGGAGTTTGGAGAGCTTGCCAATCGCTTCAGTCATGACCGGTACCAAAATGCGGTACTACCGCTTTTTGATACCACTCAGTTCTGAGGCCTTTGGCGACCTTGCCCAACCCTTCTGTCTTGACCGGTAGCAAAAAGCGGTACTACCGCTTTTTGGGACCTGGCATGATAGAAACTTTTGGCCAGTTCACCCACAACATCTGCCAGGTCCGGTAGTAAAACCCGGTATTGTCGGCCCTGAGCGGTAGTACCAGATGAATTCTCCGGTACTACCGGACATCACTGAGGCAAAAAGTGGAACAGCAGAATAGTCCTTTTTGGGAGCAATTAGTCAGGGAATTCTTGAAAAGTAACCTGTAGTATACTTGGAAAATAATTTGTTTGTTATGTGTGTTGTAATAAACACCAAAATCACTAGGGATAAGAAATGTTCTTTCAATCTTCCCCTTTTTGGTGTTTTTTGACAACACACATTTTGCATGATAGAATTGTGATGACAAAGAAGATTTTGTAAAATAGAGATGGGGCTCCCCCTAGATAAGTAGAATCAAGCCCCCTTCTATTTTACAAGATACCTGGGAGTGTATAGTCACACATAGTGCAAATACCTTTGCACACAAGTGTGTGATGAGAAACACAATGATAAGGAATAGGTAATATCATCACACACCACATAAGATGGATCCAAAAGAGAATAACCATACCACACAAATGATGGATCCATAAGATAGCCACATAGTCTTACCATATATAGCATAAACAGTTAGTTCATAAGTTTCACACATAATAAGAGGCAAGTAGCAAATAAAGATCACAAGCGAGTAAAGATCAAAGGCAAGAACGAGCTTGTGACTTTCCCATGCAATGCAAATCCCGCATGCCTAATGTGACTCTTCTCCCCCTTTGGCATCAAGACACCAAAAAGGGACAAGAGCAACGCTAACATCCCGGAGGTCACAGGTAGTCATCATCAGAGGCATCCCCATGAGGAGGCGGAGCACAGAAGCAGGAGGAGGCATCATCATCCCATTGGCTATGCTTGGATATCCATTTCTCTTCAGGAGTGATGTTGTTCTCAGAACCCTCAGAGATAGTCAATCCTTGATACTCCATTGCTTCCTTCTGACGAGCATAGGCTTTCTTGGCATAGACATGCGCCTCATACATGCGCTTCTGATTTTCAACCTGGAAGCAGAAGACATTTTTGAGATTAGCCTCAATTCTCTTGGCCCATGATGGTTGAGCGTGCATGCGGCGTGGGGCCACAAAGTCGGCATCCTGGTCATCATAGTCATCACCGGACTCATCCTCAAGTGGGTTCCCATCCTCATCAACAAGTTGACCATCCGCGTTGCATGGTTTAAGATGAGTCTTGATCAATATATTCTTGTGCCGGTGAGTAACAAGGCGTTGAGAGGAAATATTTTGAGCAATAGATGGGCACTTGCGAAGTATAAGTGCCATGATGTAAGGAGCAAAAGGAGGAACCCTCCGAGTGTAGGTAGCATTTACCATCTCATTCCAAATAACATCCATCACATCTATTGGTTGGCTGGAATCACGTTGGCGGTGAGTGGTGATCATGAGATACACCATGAATCCATGCATCTCATCAACATTGCTAGAACAGGGAGCAATGGTCTCACGAAAGATACGGTGTAAGATATCATATGTGGGGAGAAGCCCCTTGATTTTTCCAGCAATACCACGCCCACGGATGTATAGTGGAACAAGAACATCCTTCTTCATGGGACGCTCGTTGTTGTGACAGCGGAAGCCAATAGGAGTGTCTCTACCACGGTCCTCATATCCAAGGATTGCCCCAAACTCAGCTAAAGTTGCTTGCTTGACAACTCCCTCTGTCATCCAGGTGAAAGTCCGAGACTGGTTTTTGGCAAAGTGAACAGTGGCATATAACTGAGTAATGAGCAAGGGGTCATAGTCACACCGAAACTGCATAATTGGAAGCAAGTCAATGTTTGTGCAAATCTCAAGGCTTCACCAAAGTAGTTCAAGTTCTTGTTCACATGATTCATCTTAATCCACTTCTGAGGAACCACAAGCTTCTCGTCATTCATGAGTACCTCAAAGTATACACGCTCTTGGAAGTCGGTGTAAAAGAGACTATTGTCCCTAGTATGTGAGAGAGCAGCAACATATGGATTTCGGACTGCAGGGAAAGAAACTCAGCATCAGATATATCAGTCAACTTCTTTGGCCCTAGGTTGAGGCATGATCTCCTCCTCTGATTCTGTTTCTGACTCTGACTCAAATTCCTCGATTTCATGACGAGCTTTGGACCGTTTGCGTTGACCCTGGGAGCCCCCTGCACCTGTGAAATAACAAGGGAGATAACAGTGGGATAAGGGCACAAGAACCCGAGGCAAACAGACGATGAAATTCAAGTTTGAGAAGAAATTTTGCTGTCAGTACTGGGCGGTAGTACCGGATCTATCGGGCGGTAGTACCGCACAGCGGTAGTACTAGAGAAGTCGTCTGGTACTACCATTCATGTGACCACATCGCAGATCTGGTAGTATCGATCCAAGGACGGGCAGCAAAACTTATACAAAACGAGAATCCATCAGACAAGGAGTATTATTATGATCGTGCACACGGTACAACCTCAAAAACACAAGTTTTGACTAAGAATCAAAGTTTCCCTAGATTCAATGGGGAAAACAAGTGAGAAGAAAGGAAGGGCGGTAGTACCGGTGTCCATGGCGGTGGATAATGAGGAGGAGCCCGCGAGGAGGCTGGATCCGGTGTGGATCCGGGGAAAGGAGGAGGGGGCGGGGCTTCGGCAGCGACCTCCTGCTCCGGCGGCGACGGTGGTTAGGAGTGGAGACGAGGGAATAATGAGGCACTGAGAGGTGCCCCTCCCCATGTCTCTAATCTTAACCGAGACGCAGAGCGGTAGTACCGGGGGAACGCGCGTTACTAGCGGTAGTACCGTAGAATACTACCGGTAGTACCGCACCTGGGAAGTTTCCAGAAAACGTCCTGGAAACTGACCCTGGAGCGGTAGTACCGCTAGCATTTCACGGTACTACCGTTTGGCAGTAGTACCGTAGGTTAGCACAGGTAGTACCGTAACCACCAGAACAGAGAGCCAGGTATAAAAAGTGGAAGGTTCTTGTGCAGAGTAGATGAGTTTTGTTGGGGAATAAGAAAGGCTTGGGTTAAGAGAGTCACACTGATATGGACCTATGCACTCTAAAAAATAAAAACATATGAAGAGCCAAATAAGAGTGCATGATCGAAGGAACAAAACCAACTCAAGAATGACAAACATGAGTAAGCACCAACCTATTGAATGAGAGAGGGCGGTGGCCTAGGCCACCATATTTGAGTAAACTCGGCTTGGCACCACGAAGATATATCTTGGGTCCATTACTGAAACTCATCATTTAAGCTCACATATCACAAGATGATATTAAGAGGAATGATTTTGATTGCTTTGGGCATAATGTGCGGAGGGATAGTCCAATCAATTAGGACCGCACTCCCCCTATATCCATGCCTACACCTAAACCAAATACGGGTCAAGTCATAGGTGAGAATGCAAGATAATCAAGTCAAGCTCCTTGAATCTACAATATTTAGTTCATTCCTCAAATAGCAAAACCTTGCTTCATCAAGTGGATTCGTGAAGATTTCGGCAAGTTGATCTTTGGTTGACACATATGATAGATCAATATCACCTCGAGCAACATGGTCTCTAATGAAGTGATGGCGAATCTCAGTATGCTTTGTCCTTGTGTGATCCACCGGGTTGTAGGCAATCTTGATAGCACTTTCATTATCACATAGAAGAGGCACTTTGTCACAATGGACACCGTATTCCTTTAAAGTTTGCCTCATCCACAGCAATTGGGTGCAAGCACTAGCAGCTGCCACATACTCGGCTTCGGCGGTGGAGAGAGATATACAATTTTGCTTCTTAGAAGACCAACATACCAAGGACCTACCAAGGAATTGGCAAGCCCCGGATGTTGATTTTCTGTCATCCTTATCACCCTCCCAATCTGAATTCGTGTATCCACAAAGATCAAATGTTGACCCTCGAGGATACCAAAGACCATAAAATGGGGTATGAACTAAATATCGAAATATTCTCTTGACCTCCATTAAATGGCTTTCTTTAGGAGCCACTTGATATCTTGCACACACACCTACACTCAACACAATATCAGTTCTAGATGCACAAAGGTAAATCAAAGATCCAATCATAGACCGGTATACCTTTTGATCCACATCTTTACCATTAGGATTTTGTTCTAGATGAGTCTTTGTAGCCATGGGAGTAGGAGCTCCATTTAAATCTTGCATTTTGAATCTCTTGAGCATATCTTGAGTATACTTGGCTTGATTAAAGAATGTCCCTCCTCTAACTTGCTTGATCTTAAAACCAAGAAATACTCTCAACTCCCCCATCAAAGACATTCGGAACCTACTAGTCATAAGCTTTGAGAATTCATCATTAAAAGCTTTGTTAGATGAGCCAAAGATAATATCATCAACATATATTTGGCATACAAAAAGCTCCCCATTGACCTTCTTAGTAAAAAGAGTGGGATCGATTTTCCCAACCTCAAATCCACGGTCAAACAACAACTCTCTAAGGTGCTCATACCACGTGCGTGGGGCTTGCTTGAGCCCATAGAGCGCCTTATCAAGTTTGTAGACATGGTTTGGGAAGTTGGGACCCTCAAATCCCGGGGGTTGCTTTACATATACCAATTCATTTAATGGACCATAAAGAAATGCACTTTCTACATCCATTTGTTGCAACTTAAAGTTATGATGTGCCGCATAAGCAAGAAGGATACAGATGGACTCAAGGCGAGCCACGGGTGCATAAGTCTCGCCAGAATCAATGCCTTCAATTTGAGAGAACCCTTATGCAACCAATCTAGCCTTGTTCCTTACTATAATTTCATGCTCATCTTGCTTGTTTTTGAATATCCACTTCGTGCCAATAACATTGCGGCAATCCTTTGGCTTCTCAACTAACTTCCATACTTTGTTTCTCTCAAAGTTGTTGAGCTCTTTGTGCATAGCTTCCAACCAATCCGAATCTTCAAGATCTTCCCACAATTTCTTTGGTTCAATCATGGAGATGTGTGCTTGGTGTTCACTGAACCTCTTCAATTGTGCTCTTGTGGAAATGCCTTTCCTTAGGTCACCAACCACATTTTGTAGAGAGTGGTCTCTCAATTCCAACATTCTCTCCTTTCTAGCTTCACGACGAGCGTGGATCTCCAAGTTGTTTCTTGGAGGACCCTCTTCATCATTTTGGTCCTTGTCTTGACCATCAACTTGACCTTGATCATCGCCGGTATCATTCTCTTCATTAAGAGGCAAAGATTGACCTTGGTATTGATCAAGCGCTCTTCTAGCATCAATTTGAGCTTGTCTCAAGGCAGTTTGTACGGATATTCCTTGAGTAATTGCCTTGGCACCACTTGACATCCTGGAGAATGAATCAAGCTCCTCCTCACTAGAGATGTCACCTTGATAAACATGTTGAGGGTCCACAGCTTGTCTTTGGCTTGGGTCATTGTCCACCTCGGTAGATGGAACATGTTGTTGTTGTGAAGATGAGGGCTCCACTTGAGTATAGCTTAGTTCTTCTCGATCCGCCACTGGGGGTTCCTCAACGGGGCGGATATATCCCACACCCATTCTTCCAATGGCATCCTGAGGCATTTCATCATCTGCATCACAAGCATCAACACGTCCCCCTTGGGGACCATCATATTCTTCGAAGGTCACACTACAAGATTCTATGACGGCTCCGAAGAGCTTATCATAGATTCTATAAGTGCGAGATTCAAGACCATAGCCAACAAAAATACCCTCTAATGGTTTTGACTCGAATTTGGACAAACGACAACCTTTTATGAGATAGAAACACTTACAACCAAACACCCGAAAGTAAGATATGTTGGGCTTGTTACCGGTAAGTATTTCATATGGAGTCTTGTTGATTTATTTGCGGAGGTCGAGCCGGTTTGATGCATGGCAAGCGGTGGAGATGGCTTTGGCCCAAAAGTTGTATGGAGATTTAAACTCCGCCAACATGGTCCTAGCCATCTCAATAAGAGTCCGGTTCTTCCTCTCGGCCACACCATTTTGTTGAGGGGTGTATGCAGCGAAATATTGGCGTCTTATCCCCTCATCACTAAGGAAATCATTCAAGGTGTAGTTCTTGAACTCGGTGCCGTTGTCACTTCTTATGATCAACACGGGGACATTGTATTTCCGTTGAACCAAGTTGATGAAGTCGATGAAGGTCTTTTGGGTCTCACTTTTCAACTTGAAGAAATATACCCAAGAGTATCTTGAAAAGTCATCAACAATCACCAAGCAATATTTCTTCCCACCAAGACTTGCATGAGATGGAGGACCAAAGAGGTCCACATGGAGGAGCTCCAAGATCTTGGTTGACTTTATGCGGTTCTTAGGCTTGTGAGGAGCATCATGCATCTTCCCTAGAACACATGCCCTGCAAACACGATCTTTGGCAAAGGAAACATTTTCTTTTAGTCCAACAATATGACCCTCCTTGTGGAGACTTTGCAAAGTTCTCATATTGACATGGGCTAGTCGGCGATGCCATAACCAACCTATATCGGCCTTTCCGAATAAGCACATCGCACTTGTAGTGGCTTGCCCCGAAAAGTCCACCACATACAAGTCGTGTTTGACGTACCCAACGAAAGCGACCTTGAGAGACTTAATCCACATGAGGACCACAATATCATTATCAACAAAGACGGCAAAGCCCATCTTTCCGAGAGAACTGAAAGTAAATTGTATCCAAGGGTCTCAACAAGCATGACTTTCACGAGTGTAATGTCGTGAGCAACCACTACCTTGTCGAAACCCATTACCTTAGACTTTGACTTGTCGGCATATGTAACGGTGATTTGATCATCATTTGGCTTTAAGTCCTTGACAATAGACGAGATTCCGGTCATATGACTCGTGCAACCACTATCAAGCACCCACTTTGACCCTCCAGAAGCATATGTCTACAAAAGATCAAGCTAATTTTTAGGTACCCATTTTTCAATGGGTCCTCTTTTGTTAGCAACAAGGTTCTTAGGAACCCAAATAGACCAAGCAATATAACCATCATATGGGCCAACATATTGTGCATACACATCACCATAATAATCACGCATTAGAACATAGTGAGGGTTAGCACTTCCCGCAAAGTCATCATGAGACATAGTTTTACCACTTGTGGTCTTACTATCCACAATGACCTTGTTGGTCTCTTGTGCGGGCTTGGCCTTCTTCTTGTTGTTCTTCTTCTTCTTAGTTTTGGAGACAAAACCAATGCCCCCTTTTTCACCACTAGGCCTTTGCTTACTCAAAAGATCATCAATGGACTTGTTGCCTTGTGGAAATGTGGCCTTCGCTAGCTCCCCCTTCAACCTAGCATTTTCTTCAAGAATAGTTGTACTACTAGATGGAATGAAGTTACTAGGTTAGGGAATATTGGCCCATTGAGTTTGAAGCGCTTCATGGGACTTTGTGAGTGACAAGAGTTCACTTTCCAAAGCCTTGTGAGCCTTGTCAAGCAAACTAAAGTCCTCGACAAGTTTTTCATGAGCCACACCAAACTCAATCTTGTCCTTTTTACCCCTTTTGCATTTAGCAATAGCATGATCACGTTCTTTTATGAGTTTATTAACAATAATGTCATTGGCCTCATCAAGCCCTTCTAGTTTTAATTTAAGTGACATCCTAGTCTCTTGTTCTTCTTCTAGAGCATTGTTTAAAGCCTCTAGCTTAATCATGTATTCATGCCCAAGTTTACATATTACATCTAGAAGCTCTTGTGTGTGGGAAAGTTGATCTAAGATGTTTCCAAAATGTATCTTAGCATCCCCTTGTAGGTTAGTCATAAACTCATCGAAAGCAATTAATTCCCTTTTTACATCAAGAGACATCTCATCATCAATTCATCATTAGCTAAGGGAGTGGAGTGAGATGATGGGCATACCTCCGTTCCTCTTGCCATAAGGCAAGCGACGTTCTTGATGGGAGAGTTCTCATTTGGAGAATCGAAGAGTGAGAATGTCGGAGTAGAAGTAGTGGCTAGAGCAGCCACACCATTAGAAGTTTCCTCTTCCTCATCTTCATCATCTTCATTGTCGGAGGAGTATTCTTCATGAGTGATCAAGACAATTTCTCCCAACTTCTTGTTGATGGGATTATTCTTGATGAAGGGTTTCTTGTAAGGTGCTTTGAGAGTCTTCTTCAACACAAGCTTACCCCCATGATCTTGTCTCTTCTCATAGGGGCAACTCGCCACAAAGTGATAGCGGTCACCACAATTGAAGCAAGTTCTCAATCTAGTGGTATTTTCTCTTTTCCCATTTGGGTTGCTTATTCGTTGGATTTCCATATTGGCCTTGGCGGGGTTCTTCCAAAAGTTCTTAGCATAGAAGGCCATATATTAACTATGAGCAATCTTGACTTCATCGGGGTGGTCCATGAAGAGGCCTTCATCACTATCATGTTCATCCCCATGGTCCACAACTTTGGCCTTCAAAGCAATGTTGATAACATTGCTCATACCAAGGGCACGAGCACGGGCATCTTTGGCATTCTTGGCGGCAACCTTGAAAGAGGCCATCGCTTGCATAACTTCATTGGAGGTCATGAGATGGTAGTTGTGTCTTCCTTGTAGGCTCTTCAAGTCGGTGGGCTCAAAGGGCATGAGTGCACTCACATATTTCCTTTTTATCCAATCATCATCCACATGTGAGGCACCCACATTTCTAAAAGCGGTGGCGGTGGTCTTGAGCCTACGATACATGTCTTCATGATTTTCACCTTCCATCATGTAGAAACCTTCGGCTTCATTGCTTAGTGCATCATACCGGTTCCTCCTCATGCTCTCATTCCCAACAAACAACACCGTGAGAGCATCCCAAGCTTCCTTGGCAATGCTGGGGTGCTCAATGTGTGGGTAATCCTTTGTACCCAATCCTTGTTGAATCATGTGCAAGGCAGTGGCATTGAGTTGACTATTGACAACTTCTCTTCTTGTTAAGTTGTTTGGATCCCTAGTAAAGAGTCCATGCTCGATGATGTTCAATAGTTAAATGCAAGAGTTGCGCACATGAGTTTTCATTAGAGATTGCCATTGAGCAAAAGTAGTAGATGCTTCAAGCTTAGGTGGGTCCCATCTATTGTATACATGAGGGTGAGGGATTGGAGGGTCGGGAGAGTACCATGAATCACGGTGCTCACCCTTCCCACCATCATTTTGTGTGGAGGAATTAGTGTTGTCGGGTTTACCCCCCACCATCATACCCTCGAGGGATATTGGAGCATTCCCTTTTGGTAAAACGGATGGAGGCTCCTCTTGAGGAGAGGGGGATGATGAGCCATCTTTGTCTTTAAGAAGTTGCTCAAGCATTTTCTTGACTTTGTTGACCAAGGAAGAGCTCAATCTTGTTTCCAAGTTTTTGAGATCTTCCATGGTCACCGTGGTGTGCTCACCATCACCATCCCCATCGTGGCTACCCATATTCTCTTAGGCGGTAAAGCCCAAATAAAGAGTCGAGGCTCTTATACCAATTGAAAGGATCGTATGGGCACCTAGAGGTAGGGTGAATAGGTGCTACTTCAAATTTTCTTCCTTTTCAAATTAAGGTTTGACAAGAAAGGTAAATTCTCTAGATAATGCAACTAGGGTGAATTTACCGATATGACAACCAAGCACAAGCTAACACAACACTAAGCAAGAACGAGTAAGTAGAGTGCGGTAGAGGATAGAAGTAACCAAAGTGGTGGACGCGAAGACACAAGGATTTGTTTCTCGTAGTTCCTTCCTTTTGAGGGGAAGTACGTCTATGTTTGGAGAGGGGGTGTTTTCAAACCACCAACTCCATGAGAGGCCTCCCTTGTTCTCCGATGAATCTCACCCCAACGGGCTCGATCCACCTTCCACTATATCGGCAACCTTCGAGGTGGAAGCCGACACATTTACAACAAGTTTGGGGCACACATCCACAACCTGATTGGAGGCTCCCAAATACAAGCAAGCTGTCAAGACAATCAAAGACGAACTTGTAAGAACCAAATCTAGAACTAGAGTTTCCAATGAAACACTAGAGCAAGGGGCCCTCAAGTGAATGAGGGGTAAATGAAGATCTGTTTTGGTGAAGTAGTAGATCAAGGCCTCCTCCTTCGATTCTCCAAAGATCAAAGACTTTGGATGGTGGAGTGAAGAGATCTTGTCGATTTTGTGGCTCAAGTGGAGGTAGTAGACTTTAATGCAAACGAGCAACTTGTCCCAAGGTAGGTGGAGGGGTATTTATACCCCTTGAAGAAATTTGGCCGTTGGAGCATTAATTGCAGCGGTAGTACCGGATTTTACAAGCGGTAGTACCGGAAACCACCGGTCAGGTACCGGAGATGCAACATTAAGTTACATGGCCCAACTGTTTCCACCGGTATCAAAATGTGGTGCTACCGCACGGAGGTAGTACCGGCCCTAAGGCACGGTACTACTAGACACTTGCGGTTGTGCCGCATTTTGGTACCGGGGGAACATCAGTGTGTGGCAACTGACCAGAACCTTCTGTAGTGATAGGTACTAAAATGTGGTACTAACATATTTTAGTACCGGTCAGTACAGAGGAGTTTGGCGAGCTTGCCAATCGCTTCAGTCATGACCGGTACCAAAATGAAGTACTACCACTTTTTGATACCGCTTAGTTCTGAGGCCTTTGGCGACCTTGCCCAATCCTTCTGTCTTGATAGGTAGTGTAACACCCCAGTTTTAGTTAAATAGTAATTAGGGTTTTGTTTGTGCATTCATGAGCATCATATTTGAAATTGTGCATTAAAGAAAGTTTAAGTAAAACCCTAAACCATAGTTTCTCTCCCTCCCTCTATTTCAAAACCATTCAAAAAGGTTTCGAATGTTTTGAACAGTACAAAAATGTATGGGTCCCAAATTTCCTAAAGGGGTTCCTACAGTATTTTATATATTTTGAAAACCTTCTAGTACTTTTGAAATAATTCAAAACAGATTCAATGGAAAATACAAAACAAGAATTGAAAACAGAAAAAGAATTTTTTTTGCCAAATAAAAACAAGCCAGGAAGCTAGCATGCCGCAGCCCAGCTTGCCTCCCTCCCTCTCCCTTCTCTCTCTCCCGCACAGAGCAGCAGCTAATAGCCCATCCGAAGCCCAGTAGCGGCCCAGCCCGCATACCGGTTCACCCTGTCCTCTTCCTCGCGCCGCGAAGCAGCTTCCTGGCGCAGCAACCGCCGCTCGCCGGCGTCGCGATGCCCGCTCAGCGCCAAGATGCACGCCGCCGCTATAACCCTAGCTTGGCCTTATCCTCTTTTCCCCTCGTTTCTCCATTCGGCACCGAACCCTAGCTCCAGATGCTCCGGTGTCCCCGACGCCTCCGGCCACCCCGATCCCCGTTGAGCATCCCCGGAGCTCCGCCTTGCCGCCCTCTTATTCCTCTCGAAGGAATCGAGCTGGGGTGCCTCAAAATCTCACCATCGACTGCGTCTTCCCTGCCTCTGTCCGTGCTCCGCTGCCTCCATTGATGCCATTACCGACCATCTCCGGCCTCGCCGACCCCTCAGTAAGCGCCATGGTGAGCTAGTGGTCCTCCTAGACCTCTCCTTCTTACCTCTTTCGCTCTGTATCTTCTTGTTGTCGTCGACCAGTGTCCGCTGCCGCGTGAGCTCGTCATCGGCCATGGTCCGGTGACCATTTCCGAGCGGCTCCACCACCCGCTGGTTCGGCTCGGTCTGCTGCGTCGAACCCGCCCCTCTGCGCTTCCCAGATTGCTCCCTAGTGCCGTCCCGCGCCGTCGTCTGGCCCGTTGGACGGAGAGCCTGCGTGGCGCCACCGTGGCGTCCATGTGTTGCTAACGTGGCGTCTGCGTGGCCACGACGTGGCACCCTCGTCAGCACTGCGCAAGCGTTGCCTGCGTGGCGTGACGACGTGGAATCGCCCCCCCCCCCCCCGTTAGTTGAAGTGGGTAGCCTCTGCCTCGGTGAGGAAAGGTTTAGGGTTAGGTTGTGCTTACGTCATGTGACGCAGTAAAACAATTTAAATGGTTTAATAATTTCTGAAATTTGTATAATATTGTAAATTCAATAACTTTTAATATGTAATTCAGAAAAATACAAATAATATATCAAAATGTTCAGAAAAATGAGAACTACCTCTTTAAGGTATAATCATGCATTGATCAACAACTAAAATGAAAAGTTTAATTAGAGAACAAAATCAACCCCTATCATGTGTTTCCGGAGTTTCCCCGAGTTAGGGTTTGCACCCCTTGGAACCCCGTTTAAATTGTAGAGGATGCTTTAGGGTTACACTTTGATACAATTTAACTTGTCATATCATCATCCTTGCTTGAGCATTGCATCGATGCCATGTGTTGATTGTTTCCCCTATATTTCCGGTGTTTGCTTCTTCCCGGTAGAATACGAGATCGAGATCGAGATTGAAGTCCGAGATCAAGACCATTGAAGATCGACGAACAATACTTGACCAACTCTAACCAAGTCAAGTTCAAGATGTACGAATATCTGCTTATATGTTATCAACTAGCAAAGGCAAGCATAGCCCCACCATGATATAATCCTATGATTTCGAAAGCATTTCAATTCTGCCATGTTGCATATGATTCTACTGTGGTATTTTATTGATAGATAGAGTATCCTATCTGTTGCATTACTCCCTTTGAGCTTATATTACCTGATCCACTGCTCCTAGCATAACTAGGTTTGGCTTGTGTGCACTGCTAGAGCTTATATCTGAGTCTTGCTTAGCCATGCACAGCTGTCAGTGCTGGTCCATCCAGATGATGTATCATTTGTAGAGAATCTAGTATGACAGGAGAACGTGATGAGATGAGATCAGATGTGATATATGAGATTAAACATGCTAAGGCTTGTATGGGAGGCCACAGTGGGATGTGGTTTTTCTAGTCCCATGCTCGCCACCACTAGGACCCGAGTTCTTGCCTTTGGAACCAAGATGAGTGTACAACCACACGGGGCCTAGACAACCTCATGACTAACTAACTTGCCTAGTAGATTCCATGAGTCACATAGTTCGGGCGTTCCATTCGACATGCATTCTGGATCTTCTCGAAGGCGGTGAAGGAGGTGCATTCATAACAGGTAGGTAAGCGTGGCCGGGGTTGCTTGGGGTCGATGGAGCACCTGGTGAACCAAGCTCGCCTCACATATTTAAGTACCGGCTTAGGTATTTGACCCGTTACGGCGGAACCATACTTATTGCGTGACTCATGGTCTCGACGAAAGAAAGGTAAAGGTCGTGGTCAACCACCCTCTGCCATCACACCAAGAAAGTGTGTCAAGTGGCACTAAGAGTCGGTTGGTACGTGTGGGTAAATTTGTACACCCCTACAGGGTAATAATCTTTTCGAAAAGCCATGTTCACGGTTATGAACGACTTGGCAACCAGACTTAAGATCATAGATAACATTAATCTAATCGTAAAACTTGGCAGTTCAACGTGTGGTTAAGGATGCTTCCTCATGGGTACTAGGGGGTGATCCTAGATAGGGTTCAGATGATGATGACTTGGTGGATATAAAAAGATGATGATCAATTCTTCGGAGATGTCGCTCTCTTATCCCTTTTTAAAACACTATGATTAGACGAGCTTCTTCTCCCTCTCTTGTTTTATAAACAAAAGTGGCTTTATGCAAAACAACTCCACCAGCCATAGGTCTTGCGGAGTACACCCTGTACTCACCCTTGCTTTGTTCATACTTTTGGCATAGTAAGTGTTCCTTGAAGACGAGTTCCATTTGACATCGACATCGACGAGTAGCTTGGGGTTCCCTGCCGGCAGCCTGGAATCTATGGGCTGGGACGTCATCGTTATGCTTCAGGCCTCTTAGGCCATTTGTTAAGTTTGCTATACTTAATAGCATAATTTACCTTCCGTTGTTTGATATTTGTGGTCAGTGACCTCTGCTTGTAATAATTTGATTCTCTGCTCAGTTATGAGCTTGCTGTAATAAATTTTGTGTCGTAGGGTCACTGCTGTGTTATCGATTCTTCAATGGATATCCTCGAGCTCAAGGTTAAGCTTATGTCAGACGAAGGTCTGGGATTTTTTTAGCCCTGATCCCGGGGGTGCCACAGGTCTTGGTATCATAGCAGTACCGACCGTAGGAAAACCTTGCTATTGGTCGATGTTGAGTCTAGTGTTTGTGAAAACTATTTCAAATCCAAAAAGTATTTGCGAAAACTCTAGTGTGCTTTTTTCACCTTATACAGTTTCACTCTAATTCTGGGTCATCTTATCTAGAGTTATTTTTGGAAAAGTCTTGATATCTCCTCTAGTCTTTCAAAGCTTAGGTGCCTTCTAGGAATGTCTTTTCTAAGCCAGTTGACCTAGTGTTGAGTTCTCTAGAGTTGTGTGTTGTGAACTTCTTGTTTCCCTTGCTCTTGTTCATCTGAGAGATTCCTTTCTATCATGATCTCTCTATCTTTTGGACCCACAATATTAAGTTGTTGGTGCCACAGTGTTCTGCTGTAGGCTTCGAGGTTTCCTTTCGTCTCGTGTGCCTCCTTTTCATTTGTTTGGGTACTTCAGAAGTTGTTTATTCTTTTGGAAGCTACCTCATGGTTACTAACTTGCAGTGTACGCCATGTCACTCAAGTAGTATTTACTCTTTTCTTTGGGTTTTAACCCTTGGACTTGAACCTAAGATCCCTGATTGTGCTGGATTCTATTGTTGTGAATCTTGTACATGACGCTGATCTTTAACCCAAGATCCGTTTCTTTGACCCTTGTTGGTAATGTTCACAAATTACCTCAAGATGGCTGCTATTATAATTCTAGCCTTCAAGCTTGTGGTCTTTGTCGCAATTGAATTGTGACAATGAAGGACTTCCCCTACCACATGCTATGGCAGATGTTCTTTAATGGAACCAAATAGATCACGACAAGAGTACTCCTCAATAGTCTCGCATATATACTCGTGACTCTGCCACACCTTATCTCTTCTTTAAATTAGTTTTTGGAAGATTGTTGACTTATGCATCCACATCTTGGGATTCCATCCTGAGCATGTTCTTTTCCCCTTGTTGTTTTCTGACCTTTGTCTACTAGTTGGTAGCCAAGTAGTAAATGTGCATCGGTGTCTTCCGATGTAAGATACTCTTGTGGTCCGTCAAGACAAACCATTTCAGAATGTCTAGGAGAAACAAACTCCAGTACCTCGTCATATCTAGGACCAGGTCAAAGTGTTGTAATCCGCATATCAAGAGGCATTGATTGTCTCCCGTCTATTCTATCTTGAAGTATCAAACTCTTTTATACTAAGAGGTTGTGCTAAGTTTCATGACCCCTTAATTAAGTGATGCTCTTACACATATTTACCACCCTTCCTCGAGCTTTCGCGCTCGTGAGTGATGCGTGTGTGTAATAATGCGGCCATCTGAGATTCTAGCAATTATTATTGTTTTGAAATATAAGGACATTTGTGTCATACTTAGCATGATTGGTTAACCCTATCATTAAGAAAATAATGATTGTGCTACCAAGTCCATTACTCTAGTACACTCTCTTTGGTCTAAGAGTTAGGCTTGTGCCGAAACTCTAAGACTATATCTGCTTGCCTTGCTAAGCAAGTTCCCTGTCGAACTAAGTGACATATCGGTGGTTCGTGATACTCTAGTTGTCTTTCTAGAAGTATCCCCATGTTTCCACATGACCGTGTTGTCAAGTTCTTGAGCCATCAAGTTCTCTGAACTGCTCTTTTCTTCAAGGATCCGTACTGGATACCCCTGAACTAGTTGGTTGAGCTTAAACGACAACTTGGAGAGTTGTAAGACAAAAGTTTTATCTCACTTTGTTCATTCTTAAAGGGATGTCTAGTTTTGTTCGTGCTGAAGAATGATAATATTTCCTTTCTGGATATGTTATCTTTCCCCACCTTTGATTTGATTTGGGTTATCGTCAAACCAAACTCAGTTCCAAGGACTATCTTGATGGTGTTTCTACTTGTGATGTTTCACTGGAGTACATCTTCATGACCTTTGGTCTGACCAATATTGTTGCCTCGTTCAAGAAACATATGAGTCCATCTTCTTGGAGTGTTTCGATAAGTTTGTTGTTGAGCCCATCGATGACGTTCTTATCTTCTCCATGCTAGACAGAATTCATATGGAACATTGGGCATTAATGTTGGAAACTTTCGGGAACCGTCTTCGAGTCATCACGAAGTATGTGTTCTGGATGTTAGAAGTAATCTTCTCTGATTCACATGCAAATGATGAAAGATGTCGCCGTGGATTTGAGTAGAGTTATCTTCCTTTTCTTAAGGACACATGCGTGTTTTATTGTCAGTACCTTATGTGTGTGCAGTTGTCGCCCGACAAGTTATTAAATACATGGGTATATCAATCTAGCTCGTCCTTTGGAGCTTTACACTGTAGTCCATGTCTTGAGAATCTAGTGACCTTACCTTTGTGTAAATGTTGCACCCTTTCTATTCGGACATGTTGAGTCTGAAGTATCATCTCACCTGACCAAATCTGAATCTCAAGCAGCAATGATGGTTGGTGTTCCTCAAGGTTTTGACATAGGTCTCTTTGTAAATCTGGCAAGATTGATGTAATGGTTGACATACTTAGCCGGAAAGACCTTTCGTCGTGTTCTCTTAATTCAGCAATATCAACCACTCTTCATGAGGCATCTTCTACAATTTAGTGTAGGAGTTGTTCTTATGGTTTCCTTTGTATCTGAAGTACGACCTTTACTTGATGTTTGATTTCTCGAACATCAAGGAGAACATTTAAAGTTGTGTTGCTAAATGTCTCTCGGTCGATCCTCCAGACCCTCTTATGTTGGCAAACACCTTGTTATGCCAAGTAACTGAAGTCTGAGAATGAAGTTTCTTTCTTCTCGTGTCATCAGGAATCTTCTTAACTATTCATCTTAGTGGTGTAAAGTGATGTCATGATCTTTGGCAAAGATTCTGATAGACCTGGATGAATAAAGAGTTTCCTTCGTTTTCCCAACCATGTTTTAAGAGTAACAACAATTTTGGTAATCAATAGTTTCTCTTGTTACATGTCCCTTCTGACTCTTATGAGTCCTCTCCACCAAAACACCTTTCTATTTTAAGCCTTCTGCTAAAAAAATGACCCTTCTGTTTCAAAAGTAGTTCAACATCTTGGTTTTGTTTGTCCATATCTCTAAACCTGAAATCTCTACTTAATTCATTTAGTAGAGGTTCCCTATCGAAGTCTATGGTCATGTTATCTCTATTGGAAGCCTTCCTCTTCAGAAGCTTAAACTCTTCGGTGAGTTCCATGGTCTCAATCCTTATGAAGACCATCTATCTAACAACTTGAAACCTTCTCCTCTTGTTTCCTCAGTCACCTTGACGTGTTTCATGTTTGTCATCTCAGAGTTGTTTCTGAATACTCCATCCATGAGTTGACCATGAGATACTCCATGTGTTGTTTAGTATGTTTCCCTCTTATCTCTAGAGTGACCCTGTTTCTTTCCCTCTCTGTCTATGTTCCTACCTTTGGAATCTCGGGTCGAGATTCTCGTAAGGGGGATAGAGCTGTAACACCCCAGTTTTAGTTAAATAGTAATTAGGGTTTTGTTTATGCATTCATGAGCATCATATTTGAACTTGTGCATTAAAGAAAGTTTAAGTAAAACCCTAAACCATAGTTTCTCTCCCTCCCTCTATTTCAAAAGCATTCAAAAAGGTTTCGAATGTTTTGAAAAGTACAAAAATGTATGGGAACCAAATTGCCTAAAGGGGTTCCTACAGTATTTTATATATTTTGAAAACCTTCTAGTACTTTTGAAATAATTCAAAACAGATTCAATGGAAAATACAAAACAGGAATTGAAAATAGAAAAAGAAAAGGTTTTGCCAAATAAAAACAAGCCAGGAAGCCAGCATGCCGCAGCCCAGCTTGCCTCCCTCCCTCTCCCTTCTCTCTCTCTCCCGCACAGAGCAGCAGCTAACAGCCCATCCGAAGCCCAGTAGCGGCCCAGCCCGCATATTGGTTCACCCTGTCCTCTTCCTCGCACCGCGAAGCAGCTGCCTGGCGCAGCAACCGCCGCTCGCCGGCGTCGCGATGCCCGCTCGGCGCCAATATGCACGCCGCCACCCCCTAGTGCCTATAAGTTCGTTGTGCCGCCGCTCTACAACCCTAGGTTGGAATTATCCTCTTTTCCCCTTGTTTCTCCATTCGGCACCGGACCCTAGATCTAGATGCTCCGGTGTCCCTGATGCTTCCAGCCACCCCGAGCCCCGTTGAGCATCCACGGAGCTCCGCCTTGCCGCCCTCTTCTTCCATGTCGAAGGAATCGATTTGGGGTGCCTCAAAATATCGCCATCGACTGCATCTTCCCTGCCTCTGTCCGCGCTCCGCCGCCGCCATTGATGCCGTTACCGACCATCTCCGGCCTTGCCGACCCCTCAGTAAGCGCCGTGGCGAGCTAGTGGTCCTGCTAGACCTCCCCTTCTTCCCTCTTTCGCTCTATATCTTCTTGTCGTCATCGACCAGTGTCCACTGCCGCGTGATCTCGTCGTCGGCCATGGTCTGGTGACCATTTCCGGGCGGCTCCACCACCCGCTGGTTCGGCTCGGTTTGCTGCGTCAAACCCGCCCCTTCGCGCTTCCTAGATCGCCCCCTAGCGCTGTCCCGCGCCACCGTCTGGCCCGTTGGCCGGCGAGCCTGCGTGGCGCCACCGTGGCGTCCATGTGTCGCTAACATGGCGTCTGCGTGGCCACGACGTGGCGCCCTCGTCAGCACTGCGCAAGCGTTGCCTGCGTGGCGTGACGACTTGGCACCGACCCCACCCGTCAGTTGCAGTGGGTAGACTCTGCCTCGGTGAGGAAAGGTTTAGTGTTAGGTTGTGCTTACATCATGTGACACAGTAAAACAATTTAAATGGTTTAATAATTTCTGAAATTGGTATAATATTGTAAATTCAATTACTTTTAATCTGTAATTCGGAAAAATACAAATAATATATCAAAATGTTCAGAAAAATAAGAACTACCTCTTTAAGCTATAATCATGCATTGATCAACAACTAAAATGACAAGTTTAATTAGAGAACAAAATCAACCCCTCTCATGTGTTTCCGGAGTTTCCCCGAGTCAGGGTTTGCACCCCTCGGAACCCCGTTTAAATTGTTGATCATGCTTTAGGGTTACACTTCGATACAATTTAACTTGTCATATAATCATCCTTGCTTGAGCATTGCATCGATGCCATGTGTTGATTGTTTCCCCTATATTTCCGGTGTTTGCTTCTTCCCGATAGAATACGAGATCGAGATCGAGATTGAAGACCGAGATCAAGACCATCGAAGATCGACGAACAATACTTGACCAACTCTAACCAAGTCAAGTTCAAGATGTCCGAAGATCTGCTTATCTGTTATCAACTAGCAAAGGCAAGCATAGCCCCACCATGATATAATCCTATGATTTCGAAAGCATTTCAATTCTGCCATGTTGCATACGGTTCTACTGTGGTCTTTTATCGATAGGTAGAGTATCCTATTTGTTGAATTACTCCCTTTGAGCTTATATTACCTGATCCACTGCTCCTAGCATAACTAGGTTTGGATTGTGTGCACTGCTAGAGCTTATATCTGAGTCCTGCTTCGCCATGCACAGCTGTCAGTGCTGGTCCATCCAGATGATGTATCAGTTGTAGAGAATATAGTATGACAGGAGAACGTGATGAGATGAGATCAGATGTGATATGAGATTAAACATGCTAAGGATTGTATGGGAGGCCACAGTGGGATGTGTTTTTTCTAGTCCCATGCTCGCCACCACTAGGACCCGAGTTCTTGCCTTTGGAACCAAGACGAGCGTACAACCACACGGGGCCTGGACAACCTCATGACTAACTAACTTGCCTAGTAGATTCCATGAGCCACATAGTTTGGATGTTCCATTCGACATGCATTCTGGATCTTCTCGAAGGCGGTGAAGGAGGTGCATTCATAACAGGTAGGTAAGCGTGGCCGGGGTTGCTTGGGGTCGATGGATCCCCTGGTGAACCAACCTCGCCTCACATATTTAAGTACCGGCTTCGGGATTTGACCCGTTATGGAGGAACCATACTTATTACGTGACTCATGGTCTCGGCGAAAGCAAGGTAAAGGTTGTGGTCAACCACCCTCTGCCAGCACACTAAGGAAGTTTGTCAAGTGGCACTAAGAGTCGGTTGGTATGTGTGGGTAAAGTTGTACACCCCTGCAGGGTAATGATCTTTTCGAAAAGCCGTGTTCATGGTTATGAACGACTTGGCGACCGGACTCAAGATCGTAGATAACATTAACCTAATCGTAAAACTCGAGCTCAAGGTTAAGCTTATGTCAGACGGAGGTCTGGGATTTGTTTAGCCCTGATCCCGGGGTGTCACACGTACCTGGCGTGACAGAAACTTTTGTCCAGTTCACCCACAACATCTACCAAGCCCGGTAGTAAAACCCGGTACCGCCGGCCCTGAGCGGTAGTACCGGATGAATTCTCCGGTACTATCGAACATCACTCAGGAAAAAAGTGGAACAGGAGGGTAGTCCTTTTGGGGAGCAATTAGTCAGGGAATTCTTGAAATGAAACCTGTAGTATACTTGGCAAATAATTAGTCCGTTATGTGTTTTGTAATAAACACACCAAAATCACTAGGGATAAGAAATGTTCTTTCACCTATACACCTGATAAGTGTATTGGGTGTGTTGGGGACACAAGAGACTTCTTGTATCTTGATTGCAGGGTTGCTTGAGAGGGAATACCTTTGACCACTTCCTCCCTGAGTTCGATAAACCTTGGGTGATCCACTTAAGGAAAACTTGTTGTTGTTCTACAAACCTCTGCACTTGGAGGCCCAACGACTGTATAAGAATAGAAGTGCGTAGACATCAGTTACCTATGAGACAGGAATCGTAGGAGAACATGACATGGGTTCGTGCAAACACAAATTGGGGGTAGCATTTTGCATGGATTACCTCGAGGCGGAACCTCCCAGACTCGATGTAGGTGCTCGATGCGAATTACTCAATGCAGGTCCTCGCCTGCGAGTTGCTCTATGCGAGGTATGTGCTCGACGAATGTGCTCGACGCGAGGCCCTCCCCGATTTGCCGACGAGCTCCACCGACTCCTCCTCCCCCGACGCCTCTACCGACGAGCTCGTCTCACCGTGCTCGATGCAGGTGCTCGATACACGGTGCTCGATGCGAGTCCCTTCCGATCCGCCGACGACCTCCATAATTCCTCCCCCCACCGACGAGCTCCACCCGACGAGATCGTCTATATCACCGTGCTCGATGCGCGGTGCTCCGATGCGCCGACGAGCTCCACTGGATCCTCCCTTCGTTGATGCCTCCATCGACGAGATCGTCTCCCCCCTCGTCGGGCGCCCCTTCGCAGATCTCATCGAGCCGCTCCTTCCGTCGAGCCTCACCACATGCCTGTCTTGGCAAATCTCGCTGAGTCGCTCCTCTCGCCGGAGCATCTCGCCGCACCCCTCCCTCCGCCAGCTGCCGATGAGGGCGTAGCCTCTCTCCCGTCGTCGAATCCCTCGATGAAATGGGGAACGACGAAAAGGAATGACGCCCCGTGACACAACGACTCCCCGGGGTGGTTTTCGGTCGGCCCTGCTTCCAGATTCGTGCGCGATGGACGGTCCAAGGACGGGTGCTCGGTCATGTCGGCCAGCATCCGAATGTTTTTTAGCATCTGGGTTTATATTTTATTCCATAATTCTTTTTTAAATAAATTGTATAATGCAACACTAGCAAGGTGGCTCTGGAAAATGGGAGGGTGTCGATCTTTGATATGTTGACAAACGACCAATAATATATATCTGTTGTTTTACATGTATTTATTTTAATAAGTAAAATAAATCTAAAGGAAACATAAATATTACTACTCAAGTTTTGGTGCCACACAATTATTTGAGTCCATAATTAAACCGTAACTATATATGGTCATATTACCATGTAGGTAATTTATTGACATAGGTTATTGGTGTCTGGAAAACACCTTTATATAGTTTTTAGTATATAATTGATATATTTTTAAAAATTAATAAAATTGTTTTTAGTATATAATAGATATATTTAAAAAATGAACATTATAACAGAAGCATAACAGTAGAAAAATGGTTTACCATAATATTTTGTATATGCATAATGTCAATATTTTTTACAGTTTTGCTACCATTTTTAAAGAAACTTTTGTATAATTATGGTATACGGTATAAAAATCTGAGTCCACGTGACAAATACACTAGAGATACACTATTAAGGGTCTTAAAACATCTATTTGGCTAGCCGCAACATATTACATCAAAAGTTGAGGTTAGCTGCAAAAGTTTTTTTTTATTCTGTGTTCTGTGTAACTATGCTATCAAACGTTCGTGTTATGTGCAATTTTCTCTAGCAGCACGGATCGAGATGTATCAAGGAACAAGAAAACGGTGATTTCGAATTGCATTATTATTATTACTAGGAGTACAGTACAACCCCTGCTCGATGGAGTAACGCTGGGTAACACGACCACTAAACAGGGCATCGATAGGCCTCACATCACGCACGCGTACACACACGATCTGGTAAGTGGCCAGCCGCCGCCGCTCTTTCTTGCATAGCATCTCCTTGCTCCCGCGTAAGATGAATCTTGTGGAGAGCGCGCACGTCCGGCGGCCGGGGCGTCGGTGGCGGAGCGCGGACGAACCTCCAATACAACCTCCCCTGTTACTGTCGATTCGTAGCGGTTTATCACGCGAGGGAGTAGTAGGGTGGATCGGGGCCTTTCAAGCCCGTGCGTAGGTGCGGCCGAGGTGCGCGGCGCGGAGGTCGGCGGGGTCGACGGCGGCAGCGCGGTTGGCCGGGCGGTAGTGGCCGGTGACGGGGTCGGGGACCCAGGACGCGTCGGTGGCGGCCTTCTCGGCCTCGCCCGCCGCCTTCCTGTCCGCGGCGCCGCGCCTCATCGCGCCGGAGGCAGCCGCCGCCGCGTAGCCCCTGGTGGTCGGTGCCAGCAGCTGGGAGAGCGCGCGGGCAGCAGCGGAGCCGGAAAGGGCGAGAGCCATCGGATCTTCTGTGAGTCGATCGGAGGGCTGGTGGCGCTCCGGGGGCTCTGTGCTGCTGCTGCTGCTCCGAGCTGAACTGGGCTGGCTTTGGTGGTGGCGGAGGATGAGAGAGCCGAGAGTGCAGCGCCGTTTATAAAGGGACATTGAGCAAGGAGCGGGGGTTTTGGATTTGCATAGCTCTTGCGAGCCCGGAAAGCCAGGGCCACGTGTCCGTCAGCGGCAGGAAGCAAGAAATGGCGCCGCGCGTTCCTGCCCTCCTTGGTGGGTGGTGGCCTTCCTTCCTACGTGGTCGGTCGTGTAGATATTTTTGTTTACTTTTAATATTTGGAGGGATATTCTTGTTTACTCGTCCTGCTGCTGCTGCTCATGGTAGCCGATATTTTTGTTTACTTTTAATATTTGGAGGGATATTCTTGTTTACTCGTCCTGCTGCTGCTGCTCATGGTAGCCGAGCATCGCTGGGTTCTCTGTGCACCTTCCACGTGAACCACTGAGATTGACGCCGGCCTTGTGGAGTAGCAAGAGCATCTCTAATGGAACGTCTAAATGAGAACGTCTATATCTCCATATAGATGGCCGTGTATAAAGATTCTCTTTTAGATGTCTTCAGTTTTCCAGTGGAATGTCTATATTCAGGAGATCTATATTCTCTCTCCTATATTTAACAATACTACCTCCGTTTCAAGGCTTAAGGCGCGCACGCTTTCCAAAACAAAGTTAAACAAAAGAAATAAGCAACAAAATCTTTATAATATTGTACATAATTAGTATCGTTGGATTCGTATTGAAAAATACTTTCTAGTGATACTAGTTTTATACCAAAACTCTTTACGTATTTGAAGTAATTCTTGGTCAAAGAAAAAACACGCAAAACGAGGACGCCTTAAGCCTTGAAACGGAGAGAGTATATTCTAACTACCATCCAACGGCTATATTCTCAAGTCTATATATACCACTCCTCTCATATCTCATTCAACATTCCTCAGTGTGGCTTCTCTTATCTGCGAGTTGTCCATCTATGAGTTGTTCATCGGCAAGTTGTCCATCTGCATAAAAAATACATAGCAGAATAATTCAGTGTCTAGGTAAATTTTGTGTGCAAACTAACATCACCCCATCTATATTTTTGTTCATACAAACATCCGTAAAGAAAGCAGCAGCCGGTGTAGTACCAACCAAGCAGCAACACTCCAATTCAGCCGTGCTACCAAGAAGCAGACCGCATCTGACTCACCCACCAAGATCTGACTCCAATTCAGCTATGCACTGGTCCGCGCAGATCTACACTCAACAGCCCGTCTGCGAGCCAAGCCTCCGTCGGCCGGATGAGCCACCGAGCCCAAGCACACTCGGAGCCCACCCCGCCTACGAATCTGGTGCCACCCCCGCCCATCCCATCGTGCGCCGCCCCGCATCCATACATCATTCGCCACCCCCAACCCACCCACGCCGCGCGTGCCCATCCCCACCTCGCTGCCTCCAAATCGGGAGGGAACGGAGAGTCTACGGCCAGATCCGACGCCTGCCATGTTTCCTTGGTCGAATCCCCCTTCAATACCATCCAATTTTGGATCTCTCTCTCTCTCTCTCTCTCTCTCTCTCTCTCTCTCTCTCTCTCTCTCTCCTATTCTACAGAGAAAAGATGGCGTACCTTGATGCCGGCGAGACGGGCGCCCGCCCGTCTGCTTTCTCCACCTCCTCCGGATGGGCGTGGGAGGGATGCGTCCACAGGAAGCCACGAGGAACGGGAGGAAGTTTCACAGCGGTTGAGCTTGGACATCGTGGCTCCATCGTCCAAATATGGACGATGGGTAGCAGAATTAGACAGTCGTCTAAATTTACACGACCCTTTAGACAAGCCTCTGGAGAGTTTTTTCTGCCTCACATCGTCTATATTTGCTTTAGACGGTCGTTTGGACATTCCACTAGAGATGCTCTAAGGCACCCACAATGTATAGCCAAAAGTGGTTTTATTTTTGTTTTTTGACTTTTGGAACTAGTTTCCTATATTGTATAGATAGTTCTAAATGGGAGAAAACTGAAAACCGGAGCAAGTAGTTGCTCCGATGCTAGTTCCCTACACTGTGAGGGTAGTTCTATATTTATTTCATGTGTTGTTTTAGCTTGATGGTGGGACCCACATTATAAATATTTGGAACCACTACATTGTAGAGTTGTTGCTATATTTCATATCATAGCCAAATTTACCTTTATGTCAGATTTGGCAATGGCAACATTGTGGGTGCCCTAATATTTTGGAACGGTTCAGAGGAGCAAGCCAAGTCTGGCGAGCGAGTTGATTAATGATCAAAATTCAGGATGGAACCAAGAGAAGTTGTAGGAGAATTTTATTCCCTCGGATGTGTCGGCTATACAAGCTATGTCGATTGACAGATTTGGAGAGGATTTTTGGTCTTGGACGCTAGAGAAATCTGGCCACTTTACGGTTCATTCTTGTTATAAATCATTGGCTAGGTCGCTGGTATAGCCTGACAATGCGGCTAGTTCAAGTTCTGACGGAAACGATACTGGAACAAACTCTGAAAATTAGAAGTGCCTCCTAAAATTCAGAATTTTTGGTAGCGAGTGATAAATGGTTTTATTCCCTGTCGACAAGTGTTGAAGCAGCCGCATATGGAGGAAATTGCTTTTTGCAAAACCTGTGGCGCTGAACATGAATCCATATTTCATGCGTTTTTTGAATGCACTTGGGCAAAATTATTCTGGAAGGAGATACGGGAAGGGGCATCAGTCAAGATCCCAGAATTACATCCAGATTCCTGGGCAGTCGATATTATCGACGGTTCAAGTGTAAGCATAGAATCTGCATGTGTGATCCTATGTGGTTGTTGGGCCATCTGGATAGAGCGGCTATTTGGCATGGAGATAGTGGAAGATCAGTAAAAGCTTCTGTCAAATGGGTCATGGATATGACCTATATGGATATGACCTATGATTTAGCCCAGCTGGGCAGGGCAAAACCCTCGAAGCCACCCAAAGTGAAGCCTATTTGGAAGATTAATGTCGATGCAGGCTTTGATGATGTGGCTCGGCAAGGATCAACAGGAATGGTTGTTCGTGATCACGAGGGACACTTTCTTTTGGGCCAGGCATCGTGGTATTATAATGCGGCAAGTCCTTTGATCATGGAAGCACTAGCGGTGCGGAATGGTGTTCAACTTGAGCTAGATCGAAGCTACCTGTCGGTGGAAATATAGACCGGTGCTCAAGACGTCTTGAAATTGTTGGATGATCCTGGTGGAGGCAGATCTGAAATTGCTTCTATATGCGAGGAAATTAAGGAGCTTAGTGGGTTTTTGACTAGCTTTAAGTTCTCTTTTGTTGGTAGGCTTGTCAATGAGGCAGCTCATCTATATGCCAAGAAAGCTAGTAGTGTTAGAAGAAGGTGTTTGTGGGTTAATTACATACCACCCTTTTTAGAGCATGTCCTGTTGAAGGATTGTAATTCTACTATATAATTAATAAAGCTCATTTGACCGCAAAAAAAAGTCTTGTTTCTTTTTGCTTTTTTTCTTGCTATATATATACATTCAAGTTGCCGTGCTCTACTGTATTTGGTCAGCCATTTCTTTTCAGTTACCTGTTTTTACGGCTACGTCGTTCCCGTACTAGGTAGTGTGGTTTATTGCGATATTACCCGTCCACGTATTCTTCGTGGTAAAATGTGCACAACGCACCACCACGAAAACAAAACAAGTTTTCTTCCCTCGCCACGAGTAAATTCGAGGGAGAACGCGATTGTGGTATGCGCGCCACGGAAACGGAAACAAATTCGTAATAACGTGCACCACGAAAACAAACCATTTTCCCTTGCCACGAGTAAATTGGAGTCACATGGGCGGAGGCTACTACTGTCTAGCGTCGAGTCCTAGAGTCGTCCCGAGGAAATTGCACATAACACCAGTTGTTGGGGCATTTATTGCAACAAACCACAACCCTAGTATTTTTTTGCATAGAACACCAACAATTGGGTAATCCATTGCATAAAACACAAATCTTGTAATTAGCCTCTTTGACAGATATACTGTACTACCTCAGCCCACATGCATGATGCATTCATCGTGCAAGTTCTTTTTTCTTTCCATTACTAAAACTTGGACATTAGGTATTCTATTAATACAATGTACGATGATGGCATCACAACTACAAATGTGAGCTTAGATTTAAAATTTTGAGAAGACAGACATAACATACATATTTGAACACATATCTACATATATTGGCATAATCATACGAATTCAGTCAATATCCATCCATAACGGAGGATGGCTTGGCAAGATAAACGTGTTCATCCAAAATTAGTTTTATTTTATTCTTATAAAAGAAATAAAAAGTATTGCACTCATACAATAAATAAAAAGCATGCATTCATACAAGAAATAAAAAGGATTGCAATTTGCAGCAGAAGAGCAGAGCACACACTCTACTGGAAGAAAGCATAGCACAAAATCCGCTAAGAAAAAACATACCACAAATCGGACCTAAGCCTTACGCACTGCTCTCATCCATAGCTTGATTCCCAATAAGACACGGGAATATTTCTTTTGGTAAGACACCGGATGAAAAATTTCCCAATAATCTAGGGTTAAATCACATGATTTGTGTTTTGTGCAATGCATTACCCCAATTATTGGTGTTATGTGCAAAAACAAACGAGATTTGTGGTTTATTGCAACGGATGCCCCAACAACTGGTGTTATGTGCAATGGATTATCTCAATTATTGGTGTTCTATGCAAAAATAAACTAGAGTTGTGGTTTATTGCAACAGATGCTTCAACAACTGGTGTTATGTGCAATTTCCTCGTCGTCCCCGGTCGGCGCGGGGAACAAACATGGCGCTGATCTTTTCTCAGACAAAACGTGGACGGGGGACCGAGGAGGAGGAGGAGGAGCAGCAGCTACGTCTAGGGGAGGGGGGGGCGAGCGGTCGGCAACCGCGAGACAGTGCATCTGGACAGGTCGTATCCACCCTGCTGCATCCGTCGCTAGCTAGCAACTGGGCCCCGCACAACACCAAAAGCCAAAAAAAAAAAGTGAGAGGGAAGATACCCGTCCGTGATGGTGCGGGGATTTGACGTGGTCGGCGTTTTGGTGGACGGGGCCGATACCCACCCAGATTCTGCTGAGGTCCACATGCATCCGCTCAAGTTTGGCCATTGGGCAAAGGGAAAGAAAAAGGCAAGATGCAAAGGCGATTTATTCTCTATTTTTTATAATATAAATTGTACGACTCCATATAAGCTAACGACGCCATTGGAGTCATCTCAAACCTGCTGAGCAAATCAAACACGACCTAACCTTGATTCTGTTTATATATATTATTGCTTCAATCATGATGACAAGCTCGAATTGGAAAAAGAAACCCGTATGATGGTACTATAGTATAATCGTCTTGCTGTCAGAGCAATGGACCAACTCGAAACCGATCGATACACGGGGCATCGAGAACGACTAGCTAGTTAAATACGTACTCGCATGTGGGTCGTGCTGGTTTATAAATTACAGCACACATCTTATTAACGTGTTTAACTATAGTTGCCACGCCGGCGCATCTCATTTCCTTGGCTTTACCTTGTGTGTTACTTGACCTACACCAGACGTTCTTTTCTTTGCTTTTTGAATGAAAAGTTCTTTTTATCCCTTCGATATATCAGGGAGACTACTTTCGTTGTTGAATCGTTGATCTGTTTTTTGATGGTCATTTATTCTCTAACTTACACCAATTCCAGAGATGGTTCCCGTCCTCAAGGGCGACACAGTAGGCCTTATTTGAAGATTGCTACCAACCCCTTTTTATTGTAAAAAAATGTACTTCCCTCATTTTAAAATAGATGTCTTAGATTTTTTAAAATTTGAATAAATCTATATACTAAATAGTGTCTAGATTTAATTTTATTTGAGACATCTATTTGAAGACTGGGAGGGAGTATGAGAATTTCTATATATTCTCTTTTTTGTTATTTGCACATATGCTGCCCCAGTTCAAGTATTGCCGGTAGTACACACAGACAATCGCCGATGCTCGATGAAAGAAGCTTGTTCTCTTCCTTGTCTCTGCTCATTTTGGAAATAGTGAAAAGGGCAATAAATGAGTCATGATTCTTCTCAACAATGACAAATTTGGTCCTCGCCTAATCACCAAAGACGGTACCGTGACCTAGCAAGGGTTCGCCCGTTCTACTCGGATTATGCGAACCTAGCAAGTACTGTATGTGGTGCATGACCAAGCTTCGCCTCAAATTGCATCGCTACACGACCTTACTTGACAATGCCATGACAATCACATACTATTCATGTAATAATTGTGAGCAAGGTATAGTTCTCTGGCTATGATTACTAAATGTTTTTATTGAAAATGAGAACAAATTTATCATGTACTAGCTGGATGGGTGCCATGCCCACAATCTCTCTTTGGATGTCTCTCCAAGAAAGAAAGTTATGTTCCATCTTAGCAGTTCCCCCAGTGTCACATATAGGTGACCATCCGACCTTTAAGGGTACGGGAGTGAAATACCCATTTATGCTATCAGTTGTGACTGTAATGGGCGATAATTCCGTTTGCAGAGTAGTAGACCTTGAACACAAGATGCAGATTTTGAGAGGGAGGACTCTACAATAATCGAAGAGATCTTGAATATTCTTTTAAAATAAACGCAATCTTGAAGTTCTGGATCCCCTAAGCTACGCACTCTAAAAGAGAAAGCGCTGGGTGCTACCCTAGATAGGCGAGCATCTCCCCGAAAGCTAAACAACATGATACGATAGATCTGCTCCTACCGTTTCTTTTCCTCCCGTGAGGCCTCTTTGACCTAGCCGCCGTCTTCACCTCCGCCTTCTCCATAGATCGGTTTCCCTCCTCCGGCCGGCCTAGCCGGTAGGAGGGGTGGGGAACCCGATCTATGGATGAAGTTTCCAATAAAAGTAGTGTTTTCTAAAGATTTGTTTAGAGTTTGGTAGTCATCTTTTTATTGGACATTTATATCGATGGAGATGGCATCGTTTATAATAAGAGATATTCGGCCCTTCCTGTGACAATGAGATCTTCTTCCCGGTGTCAATGATGGTGCTATAAGATTCAAGTTCTATAGGTACAGTTTTTCAGATCTTTTTTTCGTCAGATCGGTTTTGGAGCTTTTCTCATGGTTGTCGCGAGGATGATTATCCTCGCAATATTTGTCCCGACGGCTACGTCTTCAACAATGGTGATTCGTACTCTCGTATCCTCGACGACGTCGACCAGACTGTTCGGTTTATTTTTCCTAAAATACTCGTGTTGGTACTCTTGCCGATGTTGGTTGATTACTTTAATGGTTACGTGCGTGCACGCAACCTTGGCACTGCGGCTTAAATTAAAATTATGAGAGAACCATCGTTGGTATTTACATGTTTGTTCATGTTTCTTCGGCTACCTTCAAGGAAGTATAAGATCGTGACATGGAAGAAAAAGAATTTAAAGACCTCGAAGATTTGTCTATTTTCTTTTAGACTTTATTTTGTAAACGCTGAAGTCGGCTTGTGCATTTCTACCATGTACTGTTTGTCGATATAAATATATATGGTATTGATTGTTAAAAAAAAACAGCATGATATGATTGCCAGACTTGATCAAACATTATATTTTTATAAATCGCACCACGATCCACGATCCATAAAACACCCTTACATGAAAAAACAGCGTGACAGGCAAACAAGGGCCTGGGTATATCCCCGGGAATAAAATAATCTGGCTGCATTTTGAGGAAGATAGAAGCAGACTGCAGATCCTGAAGTGCTACTACAGATTAACCAGTCGTCTTATTGATCTGCAGAATATCCTTTTTAGCGCTAAATTCAGAAACACCAAAGTTGCTATCTGGTTCGAACGACAGTAGGGCTCAAGATTACACAAATGCTAGTCATCTGTTTTCAGCGTCAGAGCAGCTTGACCCCAGCTTCTCTGACAGAATCTATAACAGCCCTGACTTTGCCGTGGTACTTCTGCTCCCGCTTCAGGTGGATGGACACGGCGGGTATCCCCTGGACCAGAAGGCGCTCGCCGAGCAACTTCCCAATCTTGGCGGCGGCAGAGACGTCGCGGGTCGACTCCATGCTTGGTCTCAGCAGCTTCTCCTGCGAGCTTGCGGAGCACGCGACGGTTGCTGTTGGGGTGTGGATGACCTGCGCCGTGACAAACTTGTTCGAGAAATGCATCTTCAAGAGATACGGCTTGAGAAACGTGACGATCCTAGCCGCCCTGCCGGGTGGAGGGATCACCATCGCTGCTGATTTCTCTGCTGCAAGGTAACACGCAAATATATATTAGTTGGTTGACTACCTGAATATATTTTGACTACCAATCACAACCTTGTGCGCATACTGACAAAGCAACAGCGAGCAAACACATTTTGAACCATTAGCCATCAGTCATACAAATAGTACAGCAAAATACAGTATTTACGCAGATGCTAAACAAGGCATCAACTAACTGCTGTCCCTCATATAGACAAGGGAGACGATGCATTAGAAAGTTATGATCTTAAACATGAGAAATGAAATCAACAACAAACATAAAATTGAATTGAAGCACATGCATGCAAAGCATATAACTAGATATTGAATCTAGCATTTACTTTGTTTTCCAGCCACGCCACTATGACAAGGAGTTGTACCAGGAAACTTCCTTGATATTTTTGCTTATAACCAACACAATAGCTAATGAGTGACGAATCTTGATCTGCATAGTTCCACCTTAGGTTGTGTTTGGTTGAGCTCAAGCCAAAATATTGGAGGTGGCTTTGGTTGTATGTGTTCTGGCCTATATTGGCAAGGAAGTTCAATGGGAGTTGCCAAAGGAGCATGAGATGTGCGAAGTTTGGCAACCATCAAACAAGGGCCAAATGCTTCACCGTGAGCAAAAACTGATACGGTTAATTTGGCCATATACCAAACATACCCCAAACATGTAGCTATGAGAATAGTATTCAAGTTTATATACTCGCAACGTCCAGAAAATGATGTCGCACATTTGTCTAGATTCGCATGCATCTATACACTAAAACGCGTCTAGATACATGCAACTTAGACAGATCTACGACATACTTTTCTGGACGGAGGGAGTACAATTTTTCAGAAATAACACAGCGGTAACTTAGCTGACATGCAGAAAATATCAAATGCAGCTTCCAACATTGGTATCAGAATATTTAGCGCCAACAATCCAAAAACAGAATTTAGCAGGTTCAGCAAGAGGAAGCTTGATGTGTATGCATGACTTAACAGTTTGAAAAATTGGGAGCCCAGCCACCAATTTGTTCATTGATTCTACCACTCATCATCACTTGCTAAATACGAGATGGACTGTTCCGACACGTTCCCTCTCGCGGCGCGTGAAGGTCCTGTTCATGGCGGGGGGCCTCCCTCCCCCTCATGGCGGGCCCCGAGAGCCTTTACCCAGGGAGCACGTGCCGGATGGTCGATCGTCCTACCCCACTCCACCCACCTCGCCTGCTCGCGTCTCCGGTGAGCTCTCGAGTATCCCGCCGATAACCCGTCACCTCGAAATCCGATCTGGGGTCGCTCGGCGTTTGACACTGGCGATCTCCGTGGATGGATGCTCCGATGAGAAGGGCGGCGGAACGAATCAAGGTGCGGAACCGACGAGAAGCGAGCTTGAACGAGGAGCAGAGGAGATGTTGGGGGAGCAGGGTTCTCGGCCCTGCTTGGGGAACTCGACAACGGCGCTCGGTAAGGAATCCCCATGGCCATCAAATTCCAGTCGCTTCGACCTCTGTATTGGCTCCTTTGCTCCCATCACCATTGAAAGGGGAAGGGGAGTCAGCTGTGAAGAGGAGGGTCAGGGTGAAGCGGAAGTCCAAATCTCTGAGCGAGCTCGGTCTGAACTTCGATGCAGCACCAGTACAGTTTGTGCGGTCGAAAAGGGTGGTGAGGATGGGGATGAGGCGAGGAAGGCCGAGAAGGGCATCTTCCCCATTCTCGAGATTGGAGCAAAACTTGATCCTCTCTCAAGCTTTGCAACCCGCCTCTATGGTGCAGAATTTTCGAGGAAGGAACTAGGGGCAGTGGGTTCTTTGGATCTAAATCTGCAGCTAACCCTCTTGATCGAGTTCGGAATCGTTACAAGCTCAAGGCGATTAATAGAGTCGAAGGTTGGCGGAGCTGAAAATTCTGTGGTCGAAAAGGACAGGGGAGAAAATTCAGTTTATGGAAAAGGTGGTTGAGGTGGATGGTTTGGAGGATTCTTTGTCTTGAAGGAAGCATGGGGCTTCTTTTCCCATGTGGAATCCCCTTTGCACCCATGTGCCACTGTAAACAGCATGACCACTCACCCAAAAAGCCACCGTCACCTTATAAGAACACAGGAATGCAAACCCTAGAGCTCATTCCCCTCCCCTCTTTGTGGTGGCGGTGGTTGAGCTCACCTCTGGACTGCAGTGTTTAGGTCTTGTAGATCCTTCTGCTGTTGAAGCTTCAGGGTTTTTGGAGATGGGAGATAAAGGTAGAGGAGGCAAAGGAAAAGGGAGGAGAAAGCAGTGGCCAAGACAATCTGGCGAGATCAAAAAGTCGACCTCAGATGCGGAGAAGCAACATCCTGCGAGAATCCTTATGAGTTTGGGAATTTCAATCGCTTCTTTCCCACTGTGCTCCTTTTGGTTTTCCACTGTAACATGCCACCTTGGGGATTCAAGAATCCTTTTCCTCCTTTCCCACCTCAAAGACAATTTGGGGTGCGATCAATCGATGGATTGCCCTCAACAAAGAAACCCTCCGAGTAATGAGCAGGTGAGAAACCCAAGAATGGGTCAGAAAAGTAAGAAAAGCACTGTTGCCCGGAAGGAAAATGTTCGTGCCAAAATGCTAATGCTCGGTGGAATTATGTCAATGCTATTTGCTTGTGTTGTGGAGAGCACAGGCATGTGCAAACTAGTGTGAGAAGACTCGTTTGTTTCATTTGCAAAAGTCTTGCCCATCCTGGATAAGTGCCCGATGAGGAAGAGGCCACATCGTGGCTAAGTATGTAGGTAGTGGTGCTCCTAGCACAGGATTTTATCACATTGAAATGCACGAAATGTGGTGAACCCCATTGCCTCTACTAAAAGCGTGGGATTGTTCGGTGGAAGAAGGATCTTTGTCGAACAAGAGTTAGTCATTGAGTTTTCCAAGATTTACAAGACCAACTGCCTCGCAAATTAGAGAACTAGGCTCAAAACACTTTTACGGTCAAATTCCCCCACATTGTGGTGGAACAAGTGATTGGGTACCCAAAGTTTGGAGTTTCTAAACCAGGGGTGTGGGTCAAGGTGGAAGCTTGGTGTGATGATCCTGAACCTGTTGAGGTCTTGAAGAAGGCTTGGGTGATAATCACTGGCTTACAGACTAAGTGGTGTGAATGGAATACTTTAGATCAGGCTGTTTCCACATGTGGCATTTTAGAGGAAGTTGACTGGCTCAGTATTTTCAGGAACAATGCTAAGGAAGTTAGAGTATGTATCAAATGCAAAGACCCAACTAAGCTCCCTGCTAGTAGGCTCTTCAATTTCCAGGATCAACTTTTTCAGTTAGGGTTCACTTTAGATGCTGCTGCTCCATTGGTTGAGGAGACTGGGAACCTAGGGGTTGATGATCAAGGTGGGCAAGATAAAAACAATGAGGATGAGTCTTCTGGACAGACTGGTAATGGTGGTCATGTGGGTCTGTCTGGAACTGGTGCTAATTCATCTACAAGTGGCAACCTTTCTGTTAGAGAGGGTGGTCAGTCTTCTAACAGGGTCAGAATGGCTGCTGACTCTCCTAACAACTCTAGTGCTATGTTCCAACTGCTTGTACAAAGAGGTCTAGTGGATGCTGAAGGTAATTTCATCTAGGATAGGTTTCCTCTGGCTCCTGGAGCTGAAGAAGAAGCCCAAAGATTCTGGCTAGATGGGCAGTCTGATGAGTTGGAGTTCTCTCAGGAGGAAGCTAGGGGGTCATCACAGGTGGTGCTTGATCAAGTGGGTGTTCTCCCTGATGACATCATGCCTAGCTTCAAGGAGATGGTAGTGAGGGAAAAAGAGGACTTGTTTGTTTTCCAGAAAGCTGCCAAGAAACAGAAACAGTGGGGGCCTATGCAACCAACAAGGCAGAGCTCCAGGGTGGATAGATCCAAAACTATATTTGAGAAGGCCATGAATCTGAAGAAAGTCACTAATTTGGAAGTTCCCAAGAGCATGAAAGGTATAATGTCTACAAATCCTTTCTCTGTGCTCTCTGTCACTACTTTAGAAAATTTATCTGATAGTATAGGGGTTGATATTCCTGCTGATGATTTTGGTAGCTCTAGTGGTGGTTTACATAGTTCTCCTCTAGGCACAAACTCTTCTACTGAAGAGGATGTGGCAGAGGGTTGGATAGAAGTCTTGAATAAATCTCGGGGCAAGCACCCCAGGAAAAAGAAGCTATGATTAGTCTCTTTTGGAATAGTAGGAGCCTTAGTGCTCCTGGTAGGCAAAAATTTATTTCCGAGAATATCTCACCTCTTAAAGTAGACTACATTGGTTTCCAGGAAACCAAGAAAGATAGTTTTAGCAATTCCTTTTTGAAGAATCTATTAGGGAATAGAAATTTTGCCTGGAATTTTCTCCCTTCTCAGGGAACTGCTGGTGGCATCTTAGTTGGGGTCAATTTAGATCTTTTTGATGTTGTGTCTTGGGATATTAGATCCTTCTCTGTTAGTGTAGTGCTTAAGAACAAAGTTACTGCTTTCACTTGTAGAATTACTACTGTCTATGGGTCTGCTTATGAGGAAAAGAAACAAGATTTTATTTCTGAACTTCATGATCTCTTTATAAGTTGGGATGGCCCTGCTATGATTGGGGGTGATTTCAACCTTATTAGATCCCCTGAAGATAAATCCTCTAGGAATGTAGATTATAAGTGGGTGGACAAGTTTAATATTTGGGTTGACTTGTGGGCCCTTATGGAGATTGGTCTAGCTGGTAGATCTTATACTTGGGGTAATAATCAAGTTGAGCCTATTATGTGTAAGCTAGATAGGATTTTCTGCACTACTGGGTTTGATAATCAATTTCCTTTAGCTAGTGCTAGAGCTTTGACTAGAATTGGGAGTGACCACACTCCTATTGTTTGGGATTCAGGGGAAAAAGTTTTACTGAAGCCTAATAGATTTAAGTTTGAAAAATGGTGGCTTAGTAGGTCTGACTTTAGACAGATTGTCATCAAAGCTTGGTCTCTAAAAGTAGAAAGTGATGATCCAATAGAGGTTTGGCAAAAAAGAGTTAGATTCTTTAGGAAATTGGCCAAAGGTTGGAACATCAATATAGAGGCTGCTGTTAGGAAAAATAGAAGAGAAATGATGGAGGAATATGATACTTTAGACATTAAGGCTGAGACTCAATCTTTGTCTTAGGAGGAACGAGGTAGACTAGATTTTATCTTTTTTGAGCTCCATAAATATTGGATTTTAGAGGAGACTAAGGCAAGACAAAGGTCTAGAGATAGAAATGTGCTGGAAGGAGATAGAAACACTGCTTATTTTCATGCAGTGGCCAACCAGCGTAGGAGAAAGAAATTAATCAACGTTCTTGATGGTCCTGATGGGCCTGTTACTGACGTTAAAGATATGATTAAGGTAGCAACTGACTATTATAGAGAGCTTTTTGCTTGGGAACCTAAGCCCAATATTCAGCTGAAACAGGATTTTTTCTCTGAGGAAGAGAAGGTCAATGAGGCTGAAAATTTGAATCTAGGTGCAAGTTTCTCTGAAGAAGAAATTAGAGTAGCTGTTTTTACTTCTTATGCTGATGGGGCCCCTGGCCCCGATGGTCTTTCATTTATGTTTTATCAATCTTTTTGGGATATCTTGAAGCATGATCTTATTGCTATGTTCCAGTCCTGGCATGAAGATCAGTTTAATATTTTTAGGCTTAATTTTGCTATGATTACTCTGATTCCTAAAGAAAATGAAGCTAGGACAATGAAAAAATTTAGGCCAATAAGTCTTTTAAATTGTTCTTTCAAAATCTTTACCAAGGTTCTGACTAACAGACTTGCTACTCTGATTGGTAGATTAATCTCTCCTAGTCAGTCTGCTTTTATTAGGGGTAGGTTTATTTTGGAGAGTGTGGTTACTGCACATGAGGTTGTGCATGAGGTGCATAGGAATAAGAAGCAGGGCCTAGTTCTCAAAATAGATTATGAGAAAGCCTATGATAGAGTTAATTTAGATTTTTTGTTTGAGATTTTAGAGCTAAGAGGTTTCTGTCCTATCTTTATTAGATTTATTAAGCAGATTACTTTAGGGGGGTCTGTGGGGGTTAAAGTCAATGACTTCGAGAGTGATTTTTTCTTGACTGGTAAAGGCCTTAGACAAGGTGATCCCATTGCCCCTCTGTTGTTTAATCTGATGATTGATGTTTTTTCTAGGATGTTAATTAAGGGGGCTAGTTGTGGAGCCATTAAAGGTCTCTGTCCTAATTTCTTTCCAGGAGGGATTGCTTGTTTGCAATATGCAGATGACACACTCCTCTTCTTGGAGCCTAGTGAATCAATAGCATTTAATCTAAAATGGATTCTAACCTGCTTTGAGAAGATTTCTGGGATGCGTATTAATTACCATAAGAGTGAGCTTATTCCCATTAACATGTCAGAGTCAGATACTAGACCTTTCCTAGACATTTTTGAATGCATTATGGGTAATTTTCCTGTTAAATATTTGGGGATTCCTCTTCACTTTGAGAAGCTGAAGAGAGAAGATTTGCAGCCTCTGATAGAAAACCTGTTGAATAGAATCACAGGTTGGAGGGGCAAACTTCTATCTTATGCTGCTAAGAAGGTGCTTATTCAAGCCTGTCTCTCTAGCATTCCTATTTATTTGCTTTCTTTCTTTAAGTTTCCCAAATGGGCTTTGAAACTCCTAGATTCACATTTAGCCAACTTCTTCTGGAATGATGAAGAAGGTAATCATAAGTTGCATTTAGCTAATTGGTCTTTAGTTTGCATGAAGAAAGAGTTTGGAGGTTTGGGTATCCCAAACCTGCATGATTTGAATCTTTGCCTTCTTGGTTCCTGGATTAAAAGGTATATTCAGGGAGAGGGGGCTCTGTGGAAAAAGGTGATAGATGCTAAATATAAGACTAAGTCGCCTAATATCCTCTGTTGTCATGATGTCCATCCATCTACCTTCTGGAAAGGGGTCATGTGGGCATCTAGGGCGGTTGAGATTGGACATAAATGGCATGTGGGGAATGGTAAAACTATTAGATTTTTGGGAAGATATCTGGTTTGGAAATTCTAACTTAGCTACCCAATTCTGGGAAATTTATTTGATCTCTAATCAGCAGACTAAAACGTTAGCTGAGTTATGGGATGGTACACATCTTAGATGTGACTTTAGAAGAACCTTTACTGAGGATTTAATGCTGCAATGGCATGAGCTTCTGGGCATTGTTCAGTCAATTAAATTCTCTGAAGAAGATGATCAGCTAATTTGGCAGTATGAATCAAAGGGTAAATATTCCTCAAGTTCTATGTATTCACTGGTCAATTTTAGAGGTATCACTGTGTTTATCTTCCATTGCTTGGAAATTACTTATTCCACCCAGATCCAGATTTTCCTTGGTTATTTTCTCAAAATAAGATTCGACTAGAGATAATCTTAGAGCCGGGATTCCAAAACCTTTAGAATGTAATCTTTGCAAAGAAATAGAATCTGTTCATCATTTATTTTTTGAATGCTTGGTCTCTAGCTTACTTTGGAGGGATGTTCAAGATATTTTTGGTGTTAGTATTGTAGACTTTGAATCCCTTGCTTCGAAATGGATTGCTAATAAGAAACATCTTCATTTGAATGTGGTTTCTTCTGCTGTTCTTTGGAGCATTTGGAACAATAGAAATAGCCTTGTCTTTAATAAGACATCTTGGATTAATATGAAACAGGTTTGGCGTCTGGTCCTTTCCTTCCTAAAGACATGGCAAAAACCATTCAAGGACCTGGAGGGGGGGAAGATCGCCCTTTTTATGGAGAAGATGATCGACAGACTGAGAAAACCTCTGACGCTCACGGCGAGATGATCTGTGCTGGCTTCGAGTGGATTTCCACTTGGAAGACTACGGCGTCATCAAGCTATGGAGGGAGGGCATCGCCGAAACACCTCCAAAATCATCCTGATGAGGAGGAGAATGTTCATGTGGTGTTCTAGTCTGTCCTTCGATCGTTTCCATGTGTCTTTTGGCTGCGTTTTAAGAGGTAGTTGTAGAGCAGCTGGCTTTGTTCTGAGCCGTAACTTTCTTCAGTTTGTTAGGCTTTTGAGCGTTTAAAGGCTCCTTACTGTCGCTTTCCTTTGCTGTTACTTTTGGAACTGGTTGTTTCATTATTTCATAATGGAACAGGGGACAGAGTCCCTTTCGATCTAAAAAACTTCATCAAAATGAATATGAACTACGCAATAAAGTCCACATTTCATCTAAATTCTCTAGAGTGGCAATATCTGTCTAATGATGAAAAAAAGGAGTATTCTAAGCACGCATGAGGCAGAAACAGTGTGACTTGTCTAAAAAAACTCCCAAGAGTTTCAAAGTGCTTCCCTGCACTAAAGTAGGACCCCATCATTTGGAAGGGTTTCGCTCTGATCTTCATATGCCCCACCAATCCCAGGATCGTATGAACATCGGTACCCAATAGAAGGCTCTGTATTTCAGTTTACCGGTACACATGGCACCTAATTGATAACATCAGTACGCAACAGAAGGCTATATATTTCAGTTTATCAATAGACATGACATCTAATCGATTCCAGCTCACAAATTGTCAAATAAAGAATGGCAATGAAGTACGCCGAAACTGGATCAAGCGCAATACTTAACACACAGTTCGTAAAACCTGAATATGGGGCCAAACGAAGAATTTTTACCTCTACAAGCATCGAATCAACAGTTACATAGAGGCAAATCAAAGATCTAACCCATCCGACGAACATATCGTTCGAAATGAGTTGAGCTCTACCACGCAATTGCATACTAATACTACTGAATCAACCCATATGTAAACATATACGGATCTAAAGAAAAGTGCAGCCTTATTATATCGGTGTTAGCAGGGAGGTAGCTTACCTTAGGGAATACGCGGCGCCGGAGTAGTACTGCGCGGCGGCACGGAGGAACAGGTCGGGCGGGGCAGGGCGGCGGCGGCGGCAGCGCGCGGCGCGACGGTGGATAGCGAGATCAGAACGTGGACTAGGCTCCAGGGTTAGAGAAATGAATGGGCTGAACGGCCGAGCCGCATACACTTGTATTGGGCCAGTTAGGCCCAATTACATGTCGGTTATTTGTGTTTGGGCCCACATTGCGAACTGCCTGGAGAAGGCAAGGACAACGAAAAGGAGAAGGGGGAAGCGAGCTGAGCCTGTCCCGGAGATCCCCGGCGGCGGCTATGGCGATGGTGGCGGCGGCGTGCGGCGAGCCGGTGGAGCCGCAGTCGTTGAAGAAGCTGAGCCTTAAGTCGCTGAAACGCTCTCTCGACCTCTTCGCGCCCACCCACTCACTCCTATTCTCCCCCGATGCCGAGAGGTAACCCAGCTTGCTCAGCCCCCTTCCTTGACCCCAAAACCCTAGCACCCTGGAACTAACCGCTTCTCTTCGCTTGCTCTCATTCTCGCGGCAGCAAAAGGGTTCGTGTCAGCTGCAAGGTTCGTGGCTTCGTATCGGCTATCTACAGGTTGGGTTCCTGTGTCTGCATAAGCGTTTTGCCCTGAAAATTTCATGGTTGGGTGGTTTGTTGCAGGTGAATGCGGAGTACGGTGCGGTCAAGAACCTGCCTACCGATCAGGGACGGGTGCAGGGGAAGGGTGCTGCGGCTCCTTCCACCGCATTGGCGCTTCCAGGTAAAATGTTGCTGCCCTTTTTAGATGATAGCCCCCTCTGCTTCTCAAAATTAACAATAACTATTATCTAGCTAGAGCGAGAATTCAAGCTTGCAAGTAATGAACCCTAGTAGGAAAAAAAAAGGGTATCTAAGGAACAGGTGCAACTCCTAGCAAATTTGGTTCGAGCATAAATGCATATGATTGCCCTTTTCTCTTACAGAAGTCCTTGTTTTCTCTTATTACATGGTACATAGGATAGTCCATCTGAACATTCTGTTTTGTTGCATTGGATGTAATGGAAGAAGCCAAAGCTGAAAATTCAATTGCATGTTAGTTAATCTTCTCTTCCACATAATCAGATGGAACCGATTGATTTGCTGAAACATTTCAGTGTTGGTTTAAAATATTACTTGAATAGTTGAAATAATTGTTTCAGGCTATCCTTGCGCTTCTCTACTATCATTTCCATCTAGCTTTGTCCACAATAATATGGATACTGGGGTAGACTGGATGATATGAACTTCAATAACGTTAGTATTTTTTATTTCATTTTATTTTAGCTCACAATTATCTTGTCAGGCACACAAGACACAAAAGATGCTCGTGGGGGAGGCACAAGTAATGCCATTATCCCTGCACCACTTATGCTTCCTAAGGCACCGTAAGTGCATTCATATATTCTTCCCTTTTTTAACATGTTGATTCAGTTCCTTTTTTTTGCTACTGAAGTTTATTTTTTATTTTTGACAGTGATTCTGTAGTACCAGGAAAAAATACAACTGTACTATCGATTCCTGGGTCATCTGACAGGTTTGTTCACTTGCTTTCCTTCTGTGGCTATCTATTAATTGTACAAAATGACACCTTCCTGGTCATTCTATTAGTTGTGTCAATTTTTGGATAAATGTAATGAGCAGTTCTGGCTGTTATTTTGAATTGCTCATGTCTTGATACTCATTCAGATTCTCAACATCTGCACTGATGGAAAGGTTACCGAGTAGATGGCCTAAACCTGCATGGCATGCTCCCTGGAAGAACTATCGGGTACTACTTTTATTCAAGTGCTACCCTTTATGATGTTTGTTATACAAACAGGTTTGGCACCTCATGGAAAATTCATGGAAAAGGTTTTATTTTGAGCATTCATATAGTTCTGATATCCACACTATAAATTATTATACTGGGGTTTAACGATTCTGTCAAAGTCGTTAAACCCTTCATGTTCTGCATGTATGCTTGGAGTCAGACTGATGTAGCATCTTAGTTCTTACTAGTGACAAAATACATTCTTTATTTTCAAGAATTCATGCTGAGGTTTTTCTTGACGTATGCAGGTCATCAGTGGTCACTTAGGATGGGTGCGATCTATAGCATTTGATCCAGGGAATGAATGGTTCTGTACTGGTTCTGCTGATAGGACAATAAAGGTGAGCCCAACAGTCTGCTTTATGCGTCGGAAATTTAAACTGAGTTCATGTGTGCGTGCGATACCTGATGTGATCTCACAACCCTTATTAGCACTATATAAGTTTCTCAGAGGCTATACAGATGCATTTCTTTTTTGAATGTTCGGTACTTCTACTTCATGATAGATACAATCTTCAGTTTTGAGAATCTTGTTGGACCTAATAGGATAGTTATACACTTTACTGCTATTCTGGTGCCAATTGAGTTTTATTTGACACCAATCTTTTTTTGTTTTTGATTGTTTCTTTGGATGATTCGAGCAATAGATCTCATGTTTTTTTCTTGGAAGGACAACTGTTATAAATGCCCTTAGGCTACCCCCTTCCCCTATGCAGACGTACATGGCAGTAGCAACCTAGCTGCCCCAATATGTCACACTACTTTCTGTTGTAATTCACTTATTGATCCTCTGAACTGACTACTGTCCTTTTGTAGATATGGGACCTTGCATCAGGAACGTTGAAGCTTACACTGACTGGTCATATTGAGCAAGTCCGCGGTAAGTTTTCTCTTGTTTTTGGGTAGAAGGGTCTTGCCAGGGGCACTCATCACCGTTTCAATATGCGTTTTTTGTCCCAGTCTGAAAATTAGTAACTGATGAAAGCAATGTGCATTGATGTAGGACTTGCTGTCAGTCAGCGGCACACATATTTATTTTCTGCTGGCGATGACAAACAAGTAAAATGTTGGGATCTCGAACAAAATAAGGTTTGTTTTATTATTTTATCCTGTTTGGTATGTGGCATTATTGACATTCTAATGACATTGTGTATGTATTCCCTGTCAAAGGTTATAAGGTCTTACCATGGGCATCTGAGTGGGGTTTACTGTCTAGCTCTCCACCCAACAATTGATGTCTTGCTGACAGGTGGTCGAGATTCAGTTTGTAGAGTACGAAATCTCTTCTTACAGTTGCACATTATGCAAAATCTGGCAGCACAACGATGCACTAAGCTGTTCTTGTTTCATGCACAGGTGTGGGACATCCGAACAAAAGCACATGTTGCTGCTTTAACTGGCCATGATAACACAGTTTGTTCAGTGTTCGCTCGGCCAACGGTAAGATAGCATTTTACTTGTCACAGACTCACTGCGATTCTGATTTTTGCTCTCAGTACTGTTTTCATCTAAGGGCATACCAAATTTCTAGTTCGAGTCTTCTGATTCTTAGTGACATCGTAGGTTAGTAAATCTGATGTGTGACAACTTTGCATTTCTTTTTAATGTTGAAGAAAAAGCAGAAGAATGATCTTGATACATTCATACTCTGATTTGTTCACCGTGTTTAGACCAGGCTTGTAGCCTGGGATAGTATTTCCTTGTCTATTGCAATACCTGCCGTTAATTATCTTTTACTTTCTTCCTCAGGATCCACAAGTTGTCACTGGCTCACATGATACAACTATCAAGTTCTGGGATCTTGTAGCTGGTAATTCTATTATCAAACTCAACAATGTCCACTAAATTGTTTCCTTTATCTGCATCCCTTTCTGTTTCCATTACAGTTGTTTGTTTCTTCAGGGAAGACTATGTGTACCCTTACGCACCATAAGAAGTCTGTCCGGGCTATGGCACTGCATCCGAAAGAGTTTGTTCTTACCCATTAGTTCATTTTCCCATTGTGTGCATTGTTCGAACCTTTACAATAACTTCTCTTATGTAGGAAATCATTTGCATCAGCATCAGCCGATAACATAAAAAAGTTTAGCCTGCCCAAAGGCGAATTTCTGCACAACATGCTGTGAGTTCACCTATTTGCACTCATATTTATTTCACCTCTTGTGTAAGTGGTACGGTTCCTGATTTACTTTAACTGTAACTGGAAACATACAAGTACTGCACTATATGTTAATGGTACTCAAATTCTATTATCTATAATCAAAATACATCTAGTTCTACTTCGCTCTCTGCTTGATGGCCTTTTTTGGTGAATGCGTGCCTGCCATTTATGCTGACCAGGATATTTAATTGTCATCTTTTGTGTACTTTCAAATGGTTGGATAATGGATTCAAATTAGCTGGTGTTGTTTCTATTGTAAATTTGAATTATAATATCCCAGATATATATTACAGACAATACCATGGTCAAGTTCCTCTTATCTCCGAGTTAGGAAAATTCTCATGGAGGCATTTGTTCCAGTTATTCTTGCAATTGTAACAGTACAATCTATAATAATCGAAACATGCCACTTACCCTAAGTAGCGACCATCTGGTGTTATTTTAACTTTGGCTTCAATATTTTTCGTGACTGCTCGGTATATTAGTATGTTGATACTGTTTCAACATCTGATCGTGATTTTTTCGATTACTTCCAACCTATTGATGGTGGATCATGCACTAAACTTCTCATCTGTAATCACCTTCAGGTCCCAGCAGAAAACAATTCTAAATGCAATGGCTGTTAATGAGGATGGTGTCCTGGCAACTGCAGGTAAATACTGTGACGATGTGCCATATTCTTCCAAAATTTTCAGGGGCTCCCCCACCATGCATTCTTAAACTAGATCTTCACTTCATGAACTGCAGTCACAGTTCTGTTCTTTATGCCGTATGTATTGTCTGAATCTTATTCATTTGTAAGGTGTTATGGGACCACGTTTAGAAGAACCATATTTCACGATCTTTAACATGTTTCCAGAGTTTAGACCATATATACACAATGAAGCTTCTATTTTTCCTTTTGCAGGGGACAATGGAAGCATGTGGTTTTGGGATTGGAAGAGTGGCCATAATTTTCAGCAAGAACAGACTATTGTCCAGCCTGGTACGTATTACTTTGCGTTCTGCATTGGTTTATATGGGCTAATAAGTAGACAAGTGATATCCGCCTTTAAGCCTTTTTGATTTTTGACAAAATATTTCCTCTTCTAAGGTGCAATGAATACTCTAATATATCAGAAATTCTAGTGGCAAGGGTCATCCGGCAGTCTGGTCTAGGCCTTGTTCTTTGTGTCGACTAGAATCACTAATTATCTGCATCCCTGTTATCTTCAATTTCAGGATCATTGGACAGTGAAGCATGTATATATGCCCTGTCTTACGATAATAGTGGATCAAGGCTTGTAACCTGTGAGGCAGATAAAACTATAAAGATGTGGAAAGAAGATTTAACAGCAACACCAGAAACCCACCCCATCAACTTCAAGCCACCAAAAGACATCCGGAGATATTGATTGCCACACGAATTACAAGATTAGTTTCAACTGTCCAAATTCTACCTCTTGGTTGAGTGGTCACTGAGTTGAGCCTGTATGGTTGGTGTATTTCAGGTCATAACATCCTTGTAGCTATAAGACAAATAGTGTTGAGTAGTATTTATTGCTGAATTTGAAGAGTATTTTCTAGTTTAATTTTTTCTCTATATGGCTTGTATCACATAAAGAATTTAATTGATGTACTCCCTCCGACCCATATTACTCCATCCATTTCAAAATATAAGATGTTTTAGCTTTGTGGAGATAATGTATCTAGACCATTTTTAGTATTAGATTCGGAGAGGTTCGGAGCCTACACACTAAAATGGGTTTAGATTCATTGGCTTCACAAAGCTAAAACATCTTATATTTTGACACGGAGGGAGTAGTTGACTTGGATTTCATAAAATTTGGATGCACCTATATATTAAATAATGTCTAAATTCATCCAAATCTAGATAAATTTGAGTAAACTAATATGAGTCGGATGAAATATCAAAAGAAAATTATGTTGATGTAGTGGTGTTTGTAGTCTCTACAGGTTTGGTTTCTTCCTGGTTCTTCAGACCGAGAATTAGTGAGACTTGCAATACTTGTCATACAATTTTATTTTAACGGAAATAGCTAAAAGCTTGTGTAGCCGATGATCAGCTAGCTAGGGGATTGTTGCCTGGACTAGTTGAGCTATCCTGATATTTTTTTGTTTGAAAAAGCATAAAGCTTTATTACAAAACATTCAACAGTGTCCACAGCGCACGCAGGCACCTCATTCTCCCACGGTATGGCGGAGTTGACATCACAGTTGGCATCATACTGTACTAGATTATGTGCTATTGTATTAGTGGACTGCTTGGTAAACCTAATGGAGCACTAAAAAAACCACATGCGACTCTGGAGCTTGAGATCTTCAATGATGGCTGCCTCCGTTGAGAAAGTCTGGTTTCTTTGATGATAGTGCCATTGCCAGAAGCTGCGCATCAGTCTCAAATTCCGCATTGATCACCCCTAGATCAGCAGCAAGATTGAAGGTTTCCTCTATTGCACATAACTCTGCTGTGAAAGCACTATTCTATCACCTCTTCCACCTCCCTTTGGATTCAATTTTCAGTTGTAGGGATTCAAAGCCAAGTTCCCTCCACAGGATTTTAACCTCCTTACATCAAACAAATAGGTGGCATGTGGCAAGCATCCTCATTTGTCTGATTGCAGAATAAGCACTTTGGATTGTCGATGTTAACACCCCTTCTGATAAGATTGTCTCTCGTCGCTAATGAACTATGGGCACATCTCCACCAGAAATGTTTAATCTTGTTCGAACATTCAAGCTTCCAAATCCTCCACCACTTCTCCTTCCCGTGACCACCCAGAACCTCTGGCCGATCAGTGCTCTTGCCTGCATCTCTTCCTTCTGCATTCAACACGCCCTCCATGTATAGCTTATATGTATTGTGAACCGTGTGCAAGCCTTTTGGGTCAAAATGCCAAGAAAGGAAGTCGACAGCTCCTTCGCTTAGAGGTATATTCAGAATCATCTAGGCCTCCTGGTTTGAGAATGTGTCCATCACTAGCTGCTGGTCCCACTGTCCAGCAACTCAGCCACCTTATTCAGAATGTTATCACCCTTTGGTGTTAAAACCTTCCTACACCAAGCTCTTCGCATCCAGGGATCATTCCAGATGTTAATCACTTCACCATCTCCCACCCTCCATACCACTCCCTTCTTCACCAGATCCAAACCGTGCAAGATGCTTTGCCATGTGTATGACATGTTATCGTATGGTTTAGCCTCCAGGATGTGACAGTCTGGAAAGTACTTGGCCTTCAAGATAGTTGCACAAAGGCTATTAGGGTTTGGTATGAATCGCCACACTTTCCTAGAGAGCATGGCAATGTGGAAACCATGAATATCACGAAAACCCAACCCTCCGTGCCATTTCGGTTTGATCAGCTTCTTCCAACTCAGCCAGTGGATCTTGTTCTCCTTGTCCTGTTGACCACCAATACTTGGCAATGAGTGCACTCAGTTCATCACAGAATCCCTTTGTTAGATAGAAACAAGACATAAGAAAAGTCGGGATTGCTTGCGCAACGGCCTTGATTAAAACCTCTTTCCCTGCCTTTGATAAGAGCTTCTCCTTCCATCCTTCGATAATCTTCCAAATCTTATCCTTAATATAAGATAACATGTCACCGCCTATATGCATAGACATACCCAAATATTTATCATTCCAATCTTCACTTTGAATTCCCAGCTCTGATTTGATCACCGCCTTCAACCTCCTTTTTTGTATTTTAACTGAAGATCAAGGACGACTTCTCTATATTGATACACTTACCCAACCAATTCTCATATAATTGTAAAATCTCCCTCAGTGTTGTAGCTTCTTCCTTCCTAGCCTTGAGCAAAATGACGGAGTCATAGGCAAAGAAAAGATGAGTAAGACTAGGCACCCCTAGGCATATTTTCAGCCACTCAACCTTCCTTGATTTTCAGTGTGCTTCAAAAGCGCGGTCAGTCTTTCTGCACAAATGACGAATAAATAAGGTGATAGTGGATCTCCTTGACATAAACTCCTCGTTGGTGTGAATTGTTCTATGGCCTGCACATTGACCTTAATTTGATAAGTAACCGTTGTCACACAACGCATCACCACATTCACCCAACTCTGATTAAACCCCATATTCAACATCATTTGCCGCAAAAAATCCCACTCCACGAGATCATAAGCCTTGATCATATCAGCCTTGACAGTCACATAGCCCTCCCCCTTCTTCCTTCTATTTTTCATGAAATGGGTCGTCTCATAGGATAATAGGATGTCAGTAATCAACCTCCCAGTAACAAACGCACTCTGGTTATCCGAAATCATATCCGGGGGATAATCTTGAGCTTATTTGTGAGCACCTTGGATACAAGTTTATACAAGACATTGCATAGACTTATGGAACGAAGGTCTTTGATTCTTGATGGATCCTTTACTTTTGGTATTAACACAACATAGGTGTCATTCCCCACCCTTCTGGCATCTCCCCTCCGCGGAGAACATCCATCACTTCTTCCAAAATCGTATCTCCCATCATGTGCGAGTGTAACATCCCAAAAATATTAAACTAGAATCATAAAACTCTATGCATCCAAATTTAGGGTTAACAAAAACTTTTCTAAATAAAAATATGAAAGCATGCATGTGTGTATGCATCCCATTTTGAATTCTTTTGAATTGCCTTGTTTATGTGTTTATTTGCTTGTAAAGGGATTCTTAGGTGAAATAAACATCATCTAAACAATCCCACACTTTTCCCAAAGACAAATAAATCAAAACAAACAAAATAAAGGAATGGTCATTTTGACCAATTTAATTCCCATGCCTACTTTGGCTGTCTCTAACTTTTAGAACTTAACAGAAACTTGTTTGGATCTTTGCATTCCTTGATAGTACTCATAACAAAGTATCAAGGCCCACCTTGTGATCATCCAGAAACATTCAAATGCATAGTTTAAATGACAATTTAAAATTGAATCTTTATCATATGGGAAGATCCCACTTTTTCAAAAACCACTCAAACAAGCTCAACTTTCAAAACCCAAGCATCTATAGACTCACCAGCATCTACCTAGAACACCCACCAAAAATCTTTTCAAAATTCAAAACTTGAATTCATGCGGCCATTTCATCAAACACCTTGCAGATGCAAATTAAATAAAATCCAAACACTATTTGGAGCAGTGATTTGAGCATAACTTGTTCCCTCTCTGGTTGCAACTAGGCTTTAGTAGATCATCTAGCTCATTTGTAAACATCTAGCACCACTGTAAGCCTGGCAATGTCATCAATGGTGAACAGCCGAAGCCACCCATGCCACCCCAGTGTAGACAGCAAGCTAGGAGAGGAATTAGCCGTGCCAACCTTGTCTGAGAGATCACCCATGCCTCACCGCCCCTCTCGACCAGCCCTGCCTCAAAGACATAGAACAGAGCACCCAGGAACGCCGCGCCCGTGCCTCTGTCAACCATGCCGAGCGTGCGCCAGAGCGCAACCCTCGACACACGCCCACAGACCGCGCGCCGCCCTTGCCGCGTGCATACACGATCACCACCATCCTAGGAGACCGCCAGACATCCCCGTTCGCCACCCCATGCCTCACAGCCACCGCTCACCGTCGAAGACGCCGCCTCTGCCACACAGAGCATCACATGTTCCAGACCATTTGCCACCGCCCCTACACGCGCATTAAAGCCATAGAGCATCGCCAGGAGACCACCGATCGATCGCCGGACATGCCTCTAGCAGCCCGTAGCCATGTCGCCACCGTCGCCTGCCCATTCCGTTCGGTCTCGTCGTCGAGACTATAAATAGAGGCCTCCCCCGCTCAAACTCTTCACACCATCTCACTCCCCTCTCCTCACTGATCGTTCCACCCTGTTCCCGGAGCAAGGCGAGCAGCGCACCGCCAGAATTTGGCCGGAGCAGGCCGCCTCTAGAGAAGAAGGGCGCCGTCGATTTCCTCCATCCCAGGAGAAGCTGCCGGTACCAGGAGATTCGTCGTCGTCGACTTCGTCGTTCGCCCGCCTCGCCGACCCTCGCTTGAGCCACGGTGAGCCCCCGACGACCCCCACCTGCCACGTTAGGTTTCTGTCTCGCCGGCGCCGCCCGACGTGGACGATGAGTAGCAGCCGTTCGATTAGACTTAGATCGTGCGGATGAGATTGCCCATCCGCTTGGCGTTTAAAGAGCCACCGACGGTGGAACCCCTGTCGATTGAGCTCGCCATGAGTGACACCGGGCCGGTCCATTATCGTTTCCCGCGCAGCCCAGTCGTTTGAATTTAACTTTTTCCATTTTAATTCAAACACAGTTCTGTACCTAGTTTCAAAAATCAACCCAGCTCGATTCATTGCACCAAATTGAATGAAACCAATTTTGTTAGAAAGATATTGAAATGCTTAATCCAAGCCCGTTGGATTCAAATCATTTGAATCTATAGATCAACCTTGGTAAAAATAACAAGGAAAAACCTTTTCTGTATTCAAACATTTTTCAAATTTAAACCATAATAGCTTTTGAGTTGATTCCAACTCTCAAAAATCACATTTGATCATACCTTTCAGAATATATAAAAACATTTGGGTTTACTTTATAAAAGAATGCCACACAGGCATTTCTAGTCACTTTATTTAAGTAAAATAAAAGGTTAAACCTTATTAAATTATGACACCACTTTAAATCAAATTCCCATATACTGAAATGTGTGGTGATGACATGTGTCAACATGATCCCATGTTTGGTTTGGAGAATATTAAATCTTAAGTAGTTTTTCAATGAGTAGAAATTACTTTTCTAAAAATAAAAGAAATCAAACCAAGCTTTAATCTTGTAATGTTAGTGATGATGCTAGATCATCTATAGGACCCTTTTGTGTGATGATTAAAGTAGTTAAGTATTGTTTGGTGATTGTGTACCTCGTATTTATTCATAGACGCTAGTACCGACCAAGGATACGAGGAGGAAGGAGGATACTACGAAGAAGAAGCCGAGGAGAACTTCAACCACTGCTCTGCACAAGGCAAGCTTTACTAACCAAGCGGACCAATACAAGCTAACACTTGCAAGATACCATACTAATGCCAGCTTATACCGATACTTATGCAAGCTAATACCTGCTTGTTACCATGACCACTATATGCCTTAAGCATATGTGATCATATCCACTTGATAAACCAATCCTAGTTTTACTTACAAGCTTTATACTTTATGCCACCCCCGCTCGAATTATTCACACCATTCTATGCCACCCCCGCTCGAATTCTTCACACCACTATATGCCACCCCCGCTCGAATTCTTCACACCACTATATGCCACCCCCGCTCGAATTCTTCACACCATTCTACTCCCCTCTCCTCACTGATCGTGCCACACCGTTCCCGGAGCAAGGCGAGCAACACTTCGCCGGAATTTCACCGGAGCCCGCCGCCTCTGGAGAAGAAGGGAGCCATCGATTTCGTCCATCCCAGGAGCTGCCGCGACCATCCCTGAGTTCGCCGTCGTCGACTTCGTCGTTCGCCCGCCTCGCCGACCCTCGCCAGCACCCCGGTGAGCCCCCAGCACCCCTCACTGGCCACGCTAGGTTTCTTTCTCGCCGGCGTTGCCCCACGTCGACGATGACTGTTGGAATTATGCCCTAGAGGCAATAATAAAGATGTTATTATTATAATTCTTGTTCATGATAAAGTTTATATTCCATGCTAGAATTGTATTAAGCAGAAACTTTAATACTTGTGTGGTTTGTGAACAACACTGTGTCCCTAGTACGCCTCTATGGACTAGCTCATTGATCAATGATGGTTAAGGTTTCCTAACCATAGACATGAGTTTTCAATTGATAATGAGATCATATCATTGGAGAATGATATGATGGATAGACCCAAACTAAGCGAAGCAATTAGATCGTATCATCGTGTTCATCTTTGCGAAGCTTTTCCTATGTCAAATATTGTATTCCTTAGACCATGAGATAATACAACTCCCTGGTATCGGAAGAAAGCTTTGAGGTCATCAAACGTCATCCTATGAGAGGGTGATCATAAAGGTGTCTCTCAGGTGATCGGAAAGTATCTGTTGGGTTGTATGTATCGAGATGGGATTTGTCCCTCCCAAGTCGGAGAGATATACTTCGGGCCCACTCGGTAATCGATATCAACACCGCTTGCAAGCATGTGGTTAAGGAGTTAATCACAAAGTGATATCGGATTACGAACGAGTAAAGTACTTGCTGTGAACGAGATTGAACTAGGTATGACTGCCGACGATCGAATCTCGCAAGTAAAATATCGAGAGAAAAGGGGTATATATATATATATATGGGATTGATTGAATCCTGGCATCGTGGTTCATCCGATATGATCATCGATGAATGTGTGGGAGTCAATATGGGTGCCCAGACCCCGCTGTTGATTATTGATAGAAGATCATGTCTGCATATTCTCGAACCCGCAGGGTCACACACTTAACGTGTCTCGACGCTAGGATAGATTGGATAATTAGTTTATGAGTTTTTGTTCGGAATCTCGGATGTGATCCGGGACATCACGAGAGGTTCCGGAGTGGTCCGGAGAATAAGATTCATATAAGGCAATGCAGTTTTTGGAGTTCGGAATTGTTCCGGGTTAATCGGTATTGTACCGAAAGCTTCTAGAACCTTCCGGAAGGGGACCAACGTGGCCCCACCTTCCGGGAGGGGGCATGGGCCTATGAGGGAGTGTCCTGGCCACATTGGTCCAGGGGCACAAGGCCCCATAGGGACCAGCCGATTCTATAGGGTTTAAATCGTTTAAACTAGGGATAGAATTTCTAGAAGGAGGGAGAGTCCTTGCCCCCCACTCCTTCCTCCCTTGGCCGCCGGCCCAAGGCTTGGAGGAGGGGCAAGGGATGACCGCCCCTCTATATAGAGGGCTGGTCGCCTCCCCGACACCTTGCCTCCAACCCTAGTTGCCTTGCCTTCCTCTCTCCCTCCCGATGTTTGTGGCGAAGCCTGCAGTGAAATTCTCCACCATATACACCACGCCATCGTGTTGTAGATCCAATCTATCTCTCCACCCTACTTGCTGGTCCGAGGAAGGAGGAGACGCCGAGGTGCTGCGTGTGCATCTCACGGAGGCACCGCCACTTGTGGTGCTAGATCGGATCGGATCGCGAGGAGGAAGCGAGTACGACTACATCACCCACGCGTTCGAAGCGTTCATGCGCGAATCTTCAAGGGTATGAAGATCTAATCCAATCTCTGTCGTTGATTGCATCTCCTAGATTAGATCTTGGCTTTCCCTCGCATCCGTAGAAAATTTTGATTTACTATGCCGCGAAACCCTTGGTGGTATCGAGCTAGATCTATGCGTAGATGTGTTTCACGAGTAGACGCAACATGGTTGTTGCGGTGTTGATGTTTTCTGTTGCAAGCCTCTTGTTTGTGTTCTTCTTATGACGGGATAGTGAGATTGAAGCGGTCCAGGCCAACCTTACGCGACATCGTTCGCGAGACCGCTCGCACTTGACGTGTGGCTTGTACCACACATGCGGTGGTGGATGTCGGTTTCTCTCACTATAGTTGTCATGGGATTAACCGGAGTTTGGCAACCATAATATCACCGTTGTGGATTTCCGTAGGTAAGAATCGTTCTTAGCATCTACTCCCATAAGCCACGTAAAACATGCAACAACAAAGTAGAGGCGTCTAACTTGTTTTTGCAGGAGTGTTTTACGTGATATGGTATGGCCCAAGATGTGATGTGTATATTGTATGCGATGATCATGTTTTGTAATGTTTCACGACTTGCATGTCGATGAGTACACAACCGGCAGGAGCCATATGGTTGTCTTTATAATTGTGTATGACCTGTGTGTCAACTTCTTATACGCCATGTAATAGCTTTACTTTATCGATAAGTAGTTAGCAATAGTTGTAGTTGCTATTCGTGGTGGAGGCAATCATGGTGGAGTGATGGAGATCATGCCGGAACGCACAAGATGGAGATCATTGCGCGAAGATTGGCTATACCATGTCACATAAAGTTATATGCATGTGATGTTTATCCTTTTATGTATCTTATTATGCTTAGATCACGACGGTAGCATTATAAGATGATTCCTCACTTAAAGATCAAGATAAAACTGTGTTCTCCCCAAGTATGCACCGTTGCGAAAGTTCGTCGTGTCCAAGCATCACGTGATGATCGGGTGCTATAGACTCTACGCTCACATACAACGGGTGCAAGCCAGTTTTGCACACGCGGAAATACTTGGGTCTAGCTTGACGAGCCTAGCATGTACAGACATGGCCTCGGAACACAAGAACCGAAAGGTTAAGCATGAGTCATATGAATGATATGATCGACACTTTGTTGTCCACCATTGAATCCACATCTCTTCTCGTGATGATCGGATTAGGTGTGGTGAATTTGGATCGTGTTCACTAAACAATTTGAGGGATGTTGAATTTAGTGGGAGTTCATCTAGTAATTTGATTAAGTTGAACTATTTATCATGAACATAGTCTAAATTGTACTTGCCAATACTGTAGATCACATGGCCAAGTCCAACTTCAACTTCAATGTTTTTGCCGAGAAAGAAAAGCTTAGAAACAATGGGTCTAACTTCACCAATTGGTTCCGCAATCTAAGAATCATTCTGTCTGGCGGACAAAAGGACTGTGTCCTTGGGAAAGCGTTAGGTGACCCCGGTACTGCAATCGCTGGTGATGAGAAAGCATCTGTCGATCAGCAAAGATGATTATGGTGTGATTAAGAGCACCATGTTGTTTGCTATGGAACCGGAGCTTCAAAATTGTTTTGAAGAGTATCCCGGGCCCTTCGAGATTCTCGAGGAGCTGAAAACCATGTTTCAGACTCAGGCCCGTTCTGAGAGATATGAGATCTCCGAGAAGTTCTTTAACTGCAAGATGGAGGAAGGGAGTTCCGTTAGTGAGCACGCCATAAAGATGACGGGCTACACTCAACACCTTGAGCAACTGTAATGCACGATTCCAGAGGAGATCAAGATTGACAGGGTTCTGCAATCACTCCCTCCTAGCTACAAAAGTTTTGTAGTGACTCATAATCAGATAGGTTCCACTGATACGATCACCGAGCTCTTCGCAAAGCTGAAGGCTGCGGAAGTGGACATCAAGAAGGATAATCATGTGTTGATGGTCAACAAGCCCTCCTTTAAGAAAGGTAAGGGAGCAAAGAAGCCCTTCAAGAAGGGCGGCGCAAGCCTTGCCTCCCGAGAAGAAGCTCAAGTCTGGTCCTAAGCGGGACCTCGAGTGCTTCTATTGCAAGGACAAGGGTCACTGGAAGCAATCGTCCAAGTACTTAGCGGACAAGAAGGTGGCACCATCAAAGGTATATTTGATATACATGTTATTGATGTTTTCCTTACTAGCCCTCGTTGTAGTGCTGGGTATTTGATACCGGTTCGGTTGCTAATATTTGTAACTCAAAACAGAGCTACGGAATAGACGGCGACTGCGAGGATGAGGTGACGATGCGTTGGCAACGGATCAAGAGTTGATGTGATGGCGTTACGCTCTCCTTAGTTTTACCTTCGGGATTAGTTTTAAACCTTAATAAATGTTATTATGTACTGCGTTGAGCATGAACATTATTTCGGATCATGTTTATTGCAAGACGGTTATTCATTTAAATTGGAGAATAATGGTTGTTCTATTTATATGAGTAACATCTTTTATGGTCATGCACCTCTTGTGAATGGTTTATTTCTTCTAAATCTCGAAAGGGATGAAACACACATCCATAACATTGAGGCTAAGAGATGCAAAGTAGATAGTGATAATACTACTTATTTGTGGCACTGTCGTCTAGGTCATATTGGTGTAAAGCGCATGAAGAAACTCCATTCTGATGGACTTTTGGAGTCTCTTGATTTTGAATCATTTGACACATGCGAAACATGCCTCATGGGCAAGATGATCAAAACCCCGTTCTCCGGTATGATGGAGCGAGCAACGGACTTGTTGGAAATCATACATACCGATGTATGCGGACCGATGAGTGTTTCGACGCGCGGTGGGTATCGCTATTTCCTCACTTTTACCGATGACTTAAGTAGATATGGGTATATCTATTTAATGAAACATAAATCTGAAACATTTGAAAAGTTCAAGGAATTTCAGAATGAAGTGGAGAACCATCGTAACAGAAAGATTAAGTTTCTACGATCCGATCGTGGAGGTGAATATTTGAGTTATGATTTTCTCACGCATCTTAAAGCAAGTGGAATCGTTTCACAACTCACGCCGGAACACCACAACGCAATGGTGTGTCGAGCCTTAATCGAACCCTATTAGATATGGTCCGATCAATGATGTCTCTTCGATTTCGTTATCATTTTGGGGTTATGCATTAGAAACCTGCATTCACTTTAAACAGGGCTCCATCTAAATCTGTTGAGACGACACCATATGAACTGGTTTGGTGCTAAACCTAAGTTGTCGTTTCTTAAAGTTTGGGGATGAGCTTACATCAAGAAGTTGATGCCGACAAGCTCGAACCCAAAGCGGAGAAATGTCTTCATAGGATACCCTAAGGAAACTATTGGGTATACCTTCTATCACGGCGAAGGAAAAGTGTTTGTCGAAGAACGGTTCCTTTCTTGAGAAGGAGTTTCTCTCGAAAGAAGTGAGTGGGAGGAAAGTAGAGCTTGACGAGGTTATTGAACCTTCTCTTGGATTGGAGAGTAGCGCAAGACTGAAATTGTTCCGGTCGCTTTGCACCAACAATAGAGGAAGCTAATGACAAGGATTATGAAGCTTGGACGATCTTGCATCGAACGTCGCAGTCGACAAGGTCGTGCCCCTCCCGAGTGAATGCGGCAACCTGTCTTGACTGTCTTGTTAGTAGAAGACGGTGAACCTACGAACTATGAGGAAGCGATGATGAGCCCAGACTCGAGAAATGGTGGAAGCCATGAAATCCATTGGGATCCATGAGCAAAACCAAGTATGGACTTTGGTGGACCCTCCTAGCGACCGAAAGGCGTTGAGTGCAAATGGATATTCAAGAAGAAAATGGACGGATGGTAATGTTACCGTCTATAAAGCACGGCTTGTCGCGAAGGTTTTCGACAATTTCAAGGTGTTGACTACGATGAGACTTTCTCTCCGTAGCGATGTTTAAGTCCATTCGGATTTTATTAGCAATTGCTGCATTTCATGATTATGAAATATGGCGAGATGGATGTCAAGATCGTTCCTCAATGGCAACATTGATGAAGAGTTGTATATGATGCAACCTCAAGGTTTTGTCGATCCTAAGGATGCTAATAAAGTGTGCAAACTTCAGCGTTCCATTTATGGATGAAGCAAGCATCTCGGAGTTGGAACCTTCGTTTTGATCAAGTGATCAAGAGCTTTGGATTTGTTCCAAATTGCTCTGCTTGCATCTACAAGAAAGTGAGTGGGAGCTCGGTGGCGTTTACGGTACTATATGTGGATGACATATTGATTATTGGAAATGACATCAACATGCTTAATGATGTGAAGAGTTATTTGAACAAGTGTTTTCAATGAAAGACCTAGGTGAAGCTGCTTATATATTGGGCATCAAGATCTATAGAGATAGACAAAGACGCTGATAGCTTTAAGCCGCAGTACATACCTAGACAAAGTTCGAAAAGGTTCAGAATGGATAAGGCAAAGAAAGGTTCTGCCTATGTTGTCAGTAAGATATTGAGCAAGGCTCGGTGTCCACGGTAAATGATAGGGAAGCTATGAGCAAAGTGCCTTATGCCTCGCCATAGGTTCCATCATGTATGCCATGCTATGTACTAGACCGGATGTGTCCAATGCTCTTAGTTTGTGACGATATCAAAGTGATCCAGAGTGGAACATCGACAGTGAAGAACATCCTAAAGTACCTAAATAGGACTAAAGAAATGTTCTTAGTCTATGGGGTGATGAACAGCTTGTCGTAAAGGTTACGTCGACGCTAGTTTTGACAAACAAGGATGATTCCAAATCTCAGACGGGATACGTTTATATTTTGAATGGAGGCTGTGAGTGGAGAAGCTACAAGCAAAGCGTGATCGCGGATCTACAATGGAAGCGGAATACATGGCTGCCGCAGAAGCGTCAAGTGAAGGAGTTTGGATCGAAACTTCATCATCGAGCTTGAGTGGTTCCAAGTGCATTGGACCCACTGGAGATATTGTGTGACAACACTGGCGCCATAGCACTCGCTAAGGAACCAAGATATCATCCAAAGACCAAGCATATCAACCGCAAGTTTCATATAATCCGAGATTATATTGCAGATGGAGATCTGAAGATTAGCAAAGTACATACAGATCTGAATGTCGCAAATCCATTGACTAAACCTCTTCCACGTGTAAAACATGATCAACACCTCAGTGCCATGGGTGTGATATTGTTGCCAGATGTAAACTAGATTATTGACTCTAGTGCAAGTGGGAGACTGTTGGAATTATGCCCTAGAGGCAATAATAAAGATGTTATTATTATAATTCTTGTTCATGATAAAGTTTATATTCCATGCTAGAATTGTATTAAGCGGAAACTTTAATACTTGTGTGGTTTGTGAACAACACCGTGTCCCTAGTACGCCTCTATGGACTAGCTCATTGATCAATGATGGTTAAGGTTTCCTAACCATAGACATGAGTTGTCAATTGATAATGAGATCATATCATTGGGGAATGATATGATGTACAGACCCAAACTAAGTGAAGCAATTAGATCGTATCATCGTGTTCATCTTTCCGAAGCTTTTCCTATGTCAAATATTGTATTCCTTAGACCATGAGATAATACAACTTCCTGGTATCGGAAGAAAGCTTTGAGGTCATCAAACGTCATCCTATGAGAGGGTGATCATAAAGGTGTCTCTCAGGTGATCGGAAAGTATCTGTTGGGTTGTATGTATCGAGATGGGATTTGTCCCTCCCAAGTCGGAGAGATATACTTCGGGCCCACTCGTGTCGATATCAACACCGCTTGCAAGCATGTGGTTAAGGAGTTAATCACAAAGTGATATCGGATTACGGACCAGTAAAGTACTAACGTGGGCGAGATTGAACTAGGTATGACGGTACCGACGATCGAATCTCGCAAGTAAAATATCGCGAGACGAAGGGAATATATATATGGTATTGATTGAATCCTGGCATCGTGGTTCATCCGATATGATCATCGATGAATGTGTGGAGTCAATATGGGTGCCCAGACTCATTGTTGATTATTGATAGAAGATCATGTCGCATATTCTCGAACCCGCAGGTCACACAATTAACGTGTCTCGACGCTAGGATAGATTGGATAATTGGTTTATGAGTTTTTGTTCGAGTCTCGGATGGGATCCGGACATCACGAGAGGTTCCGTAGTGTGGGATAATAAGATTCATATAAGGCAATGCAGTTTTTGGAGTTCGGAATTGTTCCGGGTTAATCGGTATTGTACCGGAAGCTTCTAGAACCTTCCGGAAGGGGACCAACGTGGCCCCACCTTCCGGGAGGGGGCATGGGCCTATGAGGGAGTGTCCTGGCCACATTGGGCCAGGGGCACAAGGCCCCATAGGGACCAGCCGATTCTATAGGGTTTAAATCGTTTAAACTAGGGATAGAATTTCTAGAAGGAGGGAGAGTCCTTGCCCCCCACTCCTTCCTCCCTTGGCCGCCGGCCCAAGGCTTGGAGGAGGGGCAAGGGATGACCGCCCCCCTCTATATATAGAGGGCTGGTGCGCCCCCTCCCCCCGACACCTTGCCTCCAACCCTAGTTGCCTTGCTGCCTTCCTCTCTCCCTCCCGACTGTTTGTAGGCGAAGCCCTGCAGCAGAAATTCTCCACCATATACACCACGCCATCGTGTTGTAGATCCAATCTATCTCTCCACCCTACTTGCTGGTCCGAGGAAGGAGGAGACGTCGAGGTGCTGCACGTGTGCATCTCACGGAGGCACCGCCACTTGTGGTGCTAGATCGGATCGGATCGCGAGGAGGAGAAGCGAGTACGACTACATCACCCACGTTCGGACGAACGTTCCGCTGTGCGAATCTTCAAGGGTATGAAGATATAATCCAATCTCTGTCGTTGATTGCATCTCCTAGATTAGATCTTGGCTTTCCCTCTGTTCGCATCCGTAGAAAATTTTGATTTACTATGCCGCGAAACCCTTCAATGACTCCCAGCCGTTGGATTAGAATCAGATCGAACGTCCCACGTTGCCCCGTACCGCTTCGCACCCTCCTGTCTCACTGACGAGTGGGGACTCCCACTTAAGCAGCCCGCGGAAGCGCTTCGCTTAGCAGGCTGGCCCAGTAACTTTTCCCGCGTAGCCCAGTTATTTGAATTAAACCTTTTCCATTTTATTTCAAACTCACTTATGTACCCAAATTCAAAAATCAACCTAGATCGATTCATTGCACCAAATTGAATGAAACCAATTTTGTTCGAAAGGTCTAAGAATGCTGAATCCAAGCCCGTTGGATTCAAGTCATTTGGACCTATAGATCACCCATGGTAAAAATAACAAGGCAGAAGCTTTTCTGCATTCAAACATTTTTCAAATTTAAACCATAATAGCTTTTGAGTTGATTCCAACTCTCAAAAATCATATTTAACCATACCTTTCAGAATATATAAAAATATATAGGTTTACTTGCAGAAATAATGTTCAAGTAATAAAAGAATGCTACATAGGCATTTCTAGCCACTTTAATTAATCAAAATAAAAGGGTAAAACCTTATTAAATTGTGACACCACTTTAAATCACATTCCCATGGACTACAATATGTGGTGATGACATGTGTCAACATGATCCCATGTTTGGTTTGGGGAATATTAAATCTTAAGTAGTTTTTCAATGAGTAGAAATTACTTTTCTAAAAATAAAAGAAATCAAACCAAGCTTTAATCTTGTAATGTTAGTGATGATGCTAGATCATCTATAGGACCCTTTTGTGTGATGATTGAAAGTAGTTAAGTATTGTTTGGTGATTGTGTACCTCGTATTTATTCATAGACGCTAGTACCGACCAAGGATACGAGGAGGAAGGAGGATACTACGAAGAAGAAGCCGAGGAGAACTTCAACAACTGCTCTGCACAAGGCAAGCCAATACTGGCAAGCTAACACTTGCAATTTAGCAAGCTTATACTGATACTTGTGCAAGCTAACACTTGCAAGATACTATACCTATGCAAGCAAATACTTGCTTGTAAAATGCCAACTATATGCCTTAAGCATATATGATCATAACCACTTGATAAACCAATCCTAGTTTTATTTACAAGATTTATACTTTATTTATTTATCAAAGCTCTTACTTAGAGTTTACTTAAGTAAATTATAGATACTAGTAATTGAAGGTTGCATAAAGAGCATAAAATTTGGCCTAAGCTAGATAATCTTTATGTCATCCTAAGGCATGAGATTGAACTTAGTTAAACTCCACTAGTTTACCACCCCTCATTAGTACTTACCCCCACTTGTAGATGCTAGTGCTAAGCATAAAACTTGATCAACTTAGATGGGAATACTTGGTGGAAAAATGGTTATGAAAACCTTGGAATGATGGATCATTCTATTGAAATGTTTAGGACATGTGTTTTCGAACACCAGATGATTTATGGTGATGAAAATGTCGAGGCATGAGCCTTAGCCCTTTATAAAAATGATGGTTGTCTGGATGTGATACCATTCCAATTTTACCGTACAACCACAATACCCGAGAATTGGGTAGGTCCTGACTGGAAGCTTATATACCTTAGTATTGGTTCCGTCACGGCCAAGGTCTGGGCTGAGGCTACCTTGTGAAGATTGTCCACCTGTGCAGTACCCAAGATGACAGTTGGTCATGGTTGGGAGGCCAAACTCACAGGAGAGGTGCTTATACTAGGGTGTGTAATTGAAAGGTTAGGATTGATTATCCGCATACTGAGTATGGTGAATTCAGGATTTGTTCCTGACGAATGTATCGAATGTTGTGGTGAAAGTGTACAATCTCTGTAGAGTGTCAAACTATTCGAATAGCCGCGTCCACGGTTATGGACAGTTGGAGTGGCCATACTGTTCCCCCGACAGATGTTTTTAAAATGACTTTTGAAACGAACTGAGACCTTGACTTGACCACAATAGAGTTGTGATATGAAATTCAAGTTCCCACTTAGGTGTTATAAATTTTACTAGCTTTCTCTTGCTTCTGAACTTAGTAGATGTAAATCTAGCTTTTTGCAAAACAACCCTAGAGCTTAGTGTCCTACTACAAAAACCCCCTTCACTTGTTAGTATTAGTTTGCGAGTACTTAAAGAGTACTCATGGCTTTGTCCCTGGATATTCCCGTGGCCAGACTATGAAGAGGAGTACCTGGAGGATGGACCCTAGGAAGGTTACGACAACTAGGATCATCTCCCATCGTCAGCATTGCCTGTGACCCCAAAGATGGAGCTTCGCCTATGCTACCGTTATTATTACGTATTTCCGCTGCTTGAGTTGTATTAAGAACTGGATCATGAGATCCTTATTTGTGTAAGACCTTATGTATGGTTTGTAATGGATGATGTACTGTGTTATCCAATTCTGTTATGTCTCGCAAAAATGGTAATCCTGGGATTGCGATGTATGGCATAACAGGCATCTGGGATTAAAAATACGGGTGTTGACAAGTTGGTATTAGAGCCATCCTGACCATAGGAGACCCTAGTTAGACTAGACGTTTGGAATCAAAAACTTAGTTTCAAAACCAAAGAAAGAAAATATTTACAAAAACTTATTCCCATTCTTATCACTTTGATTCTTTCATGAAAATTCATGTTCCTCAAAAACTCTTGCAAAATACATAAAATTTGACACACTTGATCACTCTATTAACTTACTCATCTTATATTATTTTAGATGGACGTGAAGTACAACAAGTTTTACCAGTTGGGAAATGGAGGAGACCTTATCTTTGAGAGGGATTTGGACCAGCTTTCGGAACTTCTCGAGCGTCCGCACCCCGAGTTCTTCGGAGCTCAGCTCAATGATCAAGGAGGAGAAGATCTGCAGTGGCTAATTGTTGCAAGTCTCCGAGGAAAGATTGAACCTCCCACTGCTGAGGGAATTCAGTTTACCTTAAGAGAGAACAACTGGCTCGATGGACTTGCCAGGGCCATGCAGGAATCTCTTGCCCGTCTATGTGGGCAGAGTATAAACCAGATCAAGGGTACCCCACGAGCTGAAGACTCAGTTGGACCACCTTAGCTTCATGATGTACGATCGTCAGCAGGAGTTGGATAATTGCCATGACTACTCCAACCACAAGTCCGCCATTATCAAGACAAAGGATCAGACCATCGCCATGCTAGTGAAGGATCGCAAGTCTCGCCGCCGTCAGCTCGATAAGAAGGAGAGCATCATTGCCCGTCTTCACCACCGTATCTCGTCTTTGGAGGAGACCATACACTAGAGAGACATGCAGTTGGAAGAAAGGGAGAATGCCAGAGAGGATCTTCGTGGAGACCTCTACTCCTATCTCAGCGATGATGATGATTTTCTGGAGGATCAGGCTATGGATTTCTTCACCGATGAGGAGGATTTCGCCTTCATCAATGACGACGATGATGATGAGGATGACGACTACACCGACTCCGAGGAGTAGTAGCACTTGAGCACTAGCGTAGTGAGTAGTATTCGGTCCCACTGTATCGTAGTTTCCAGAATGGTTCCTAACACCATCTGTTTACCTTTGTTGTGGTGTGTGTTGTATCGTGTGAATGAATGAATGAAAAGCAAGTTGCAAAAAAAAATCCGAGTCAAACTTTAAAAACTTTTCAAAGCCCTGAACCTTAGAAATTTCCCTCTTTTCTCATGATCTATCTCAATCTTCAGATGTCACGCGGAGGAAGTGGTTCATCCCCGGACCCGATGTTGCAGATCCTGCAAATGTTGGTTTCTGACCGCGAAGCTGAAAGAGCCGAACGTCAAGCCAACCTAGCCACCCTGCAACAGATAGCTCAGCTAGCCCACAACAATCAAGGCCACGGAAACCAGGACAACCATGGATCTAAGCTCAAGAATTTCCAGAACACCAACCCACCTGTTTTCACCAAGTCAGAAGAGCCCTTAGACGCTGATGATTGGCTGCAAACCATGGAAAATAACCTAGAAGTCGCCGGAGTGGAAGCTAACGAGAAAGTTTTGTTCGCCACCCACTATCTAGCCGGAGATGCCAGAGCATGGTGGAACAGTGTTCGTGCAATGACCGGAGGACAGATGATGACCTGTGAGGAATTCAAAGTCAAGTTCAGCAGAACCCATGTGCCACCAGGTTTGATCAAGAGAATGAGAGACGAATTCAAAGAACTGAGGCAAGGAAGGATGACCGTAGTGGAATACCGTGACAAATTTTTGTCATTAGCTAGGTATGCCCCGGATGAGATTGACACCGAAGCCAAGAAGAAAGAAAGATTCCTGAATGGTCTGCACGATGAGATGCAGACTGTGTTAGTCAATATCCCCTTTGCGGATATCGAAGCCCTTGTTGACTCTGCCATCCAGATGGAAGGAAAGATCAACCAAGCCAATGAGAACCGCAAGCGTCGCATGATGCATCAACCAGGAACCCATCAGACCCCAAAGTACCGCCCTAAGCCATCTCCAGGATTTGCCCCGAGAACCAACAGACCCCCGATGAACCGTCCGACCTATCCCAACCGTGGAAACCCAAGGCCCGGAGGAAATCACAATAACCCCGACAACTCTAACAATTTCAACTGTGCCCCACCTAAGTTCAACGATAACAATGCTACCGCCAACACCAACACTGCCCCGAGGACTAGAAGCAATGTTGTGCCTGTTGCAGCAAAGGACAAGTCACAAGTAACTTGTTATGACTGTGGAAATAAGGGTCACTACTCCAACGAGTGCCCCAACAAGAAGAATGCCGTAGCCCCCAATGCAAATTCCCCAGCTCAGTAGCAGCATCGTGTTCAACCAGGAAGAAGGTTTGCCCCAGGGAATTCGCTCAACCGCAATGGTCGTCTTTTTCTCATGCATGCTGAAGAAGCTCAGGAAGCGCCAGACATCGTGCTGGGTATGTTTTCTGTTAATTCAGTACTTTCAAGAGTGTTGTTTGATTCTGGTGCATCGCATTCATTTGTCACCGAAGAATTTGCCTGCACTAGTAAGATTCAACCAACAAAACTGAAGCATGTTATGATCGTTCAAATTCCCGGTTCAACCACCAAGGCTAGGCAAATTTGCAAAGTCGTCCCTATCTGAATCCAATGCATAGATTTTTATGCTAACCTGATAGTACTCGGAACTAAAGGTTTGGAAGTAGTACTAGGAATGGATTGGATGTACAAACATAAAGGATTGATTGACTGTGCCAAGAAATCCATCACCATGACTAGTACAGCCGGAATATCAGTCGAGCATATATCTGAAACCTTACCTCGTCAATTCAAGTGCAACAAGAGTATAGCCCAACCTACCATTGACCAAGTCTGGATAGTCTGTGAATACCCCGATGTATTTCCAAATGTTTTGCCCGGAGTGCCCCCAGATCGGGATATCGAGTTTATCATCGAACTAATCCCCGGAACAGGACCCATAGCCCAGAGACCATATAGTATGAACCCGTCTAAACTAGCAGAACTGAAGAAGCAACTGGATGCCATGCTGGAAATTGGATTGATTCAACCAAGTGCGTCACCATGGACATCACCTGTTTTGTTTGTGGACAAGAAAGATGGAGGTAACCGTTTGTGTACGGATTATCGGAAGTTGAATGATGTCACCATCAAAAACAAGTACCCCTTGCCCAAGATAGAAGATTTGTTTGATCAGTTGACCGGTGCCAAAGTGTTTTCTAAGATTGATCTTAGGACTGGCTATCATCAACTCAAAATTCGGGCAGAGGATATTCCCAAGACTGCCTTTACCACCAGATATGGATTATACGAGTATACCGTCATGTCATTTGGATTAACCAATGCCCCCGCTTATTTCATGAATCTCATGAATAAGATTTTATGAACTTCCTGGATAAGTTTGTCGTTGTTTTCATCGATGACATTCTGATTTATTCCAAATCGGAAGAAGAACATGAGCTACACCTAAGGACCATTCTTGGAACCCTTAGAGAGCATCAGTTATATGCCAAGTTTAGCAAATGTGAATTCTGGTTACAGGAGGTAGGATTCCTCGGCCACATTGTATCAGCCGGCGGAATTGCCGTTGACCCTGCAAAGGTGAAAGATGTCGAAGATTGGCAAGCCCGACCACTTAAACCCAAGTTCGTGCATTTCTCGGATTGGCGGGATACTACCGCAAGTTCGTAGAAGGATCTCGAGTATCGCCAGACCCATGACCCAATTGCTGAAGAAGGACAAGAAGTTTGAATGGACCAACAAATGTGAAGCGAGTTTTCAAGAACTCAAGAGGAGATTGATTTCAGCCCCAATCTTAATCATGCCGGATATCACGAAGCCCTTCGACGTGTATTGTGACGCATCCAAGATCGGTCTCGGATGTGTGCTAATGCAAGAAGGCAAAGTTATATCTTATCTATCTCGACAAATGAAACAACATGAGCAAAATTACCCAACCCATGACCTCGAACTCGTAGCCGTAGTTCTAGCCCTGAAGACATGGAGGCATTACCTGATGGGAAATCGTTGTGAGATTTATTCGGATCACAAGAGCCTGAAGTATATATTCACTCAGAAGGAGTTGAATATGAGGCAGAGAAGATGGACTGAGTTAATCAAGGATTACGATCTGGACATTCACTATCACCCTAGTAAAGCCAACGTGGTAGCAGATGCCCTTAGCAGATTGCCATGCCGCTTGAACTCCATGATTTTGAAGGAGCAACCAAGTTTGCACAAAGAGATGGAAGATTTTCGAATGGAATTAGTGAGTGAAGGATTTTTGGCTAGCATAGAACTTCAACCCACTTTGATCAGCCAGATCAAAGAGGCGCAGAAAGGAAATGCTAGTATAGACGGAATCAAGCGTCGTATCGGTACAGGCAAAGTACCCGGATTCACCAAAGACGAAGAAGGAGTTCTGTGGTACAAAGGACGCCTTTGTGTACCAGCAGATTCTGAGTTGAAAGAAGTTATTCTCAAGGAAGCTCATGATACCCTTAATTCTATCCATCCCGGAGGAACTAAGATGTATCAAGATTTGAAAGAGCAATTTTGGTGGCATAAGATGAAGAGAGAAATCGGAAGCTATATCGCCAAGTGTGATATATGTCAGCGAGTCAAGGCGGGACATCAAAGAACCGCTGGATTGTTGCAAACATTGCAGATTCCGGAATGGAAATGGGATTTCGTTGGAATGGACTTTATCACCGGATTGCCTACTTCTAGTAGGGGAAATGACTCTATCTGGGTCATAGTGGACAGATTGTCCAAAGTCGCCCATTTCTTACCCGTCAAGACCACATATCAGAGTTCGAAGATAGCGGAGTTATACATCGCTAGGATCGTCAGTTTGCATGGAGTCCCCCAGAACATCGTATCGGATCGAGGAACTTAGTTTACCTCGAGATTCTGGAAGAAAGTTCAAGAAGGTTGTAACACCCTCAGAATCGACCCTATGCAAGTTTTAGCGAAACCCGCCAAACCCGCATAGAAACAATTCAAAGGTGCCCACCAGGCACTTTCGTGCGGGTGGAAAACGAAGTAATAACATTACACAACAGTCCTCGATGGGACCCACAGAACAGATATATATACAACACGACTCCAAGAGTCAAGAATACATATATACAATACAAAGATCCAAATCACCTTGAAAATGATACAGCGTACGACTACGGACAAGATGCAAATGGGGCTAAGAGCCCTGAAGAATAACCAATGGCGTCCATAACCCTGCCCAGGCCAAGCCGGAAGGGTAACCCTGCTAATGACGTTGATCTCAAAACCTGCTTAAACAAAAGGGGTGCCGACGAAGGGCAAAGGAAAAAGAGCGGTCAAGATCTTGAGGCCAAGACAGCGAGGCTAGAATTCGGCGGTCCTCGCCTACATAGGTATGGTGGACTGAGCGGCAGCGGCAGCATGCACTAAACAACCTATATAGACTCGATACAACTGACGGCTATCAGAGATGGATAAGAAAAAGCTATTCGGATCCAACCTGAATCTTACACCAAACAATCCCATCCTGGTATTTCCCCCTCGAGACCAAACGAGGAAGTCCACCGAGGAACTCACATGGTTGGCAGTTTTATTTATTCAGTTATCGTTGCAGCAATTACTAGTCAGGTATAGATAATCATCCTGAAATAATAAGCAGTGGGCAATTTTAGTTAACCATTCCGTTGTAGTTGCGACGCTTACTAGTCAAATTCAATTAGCATGAGATAACCCAAAACCCAGCAGTTGTTGGTACTTTTATTTATCCATACCGTTGTAGTTGCAATACTTACTAGTCAGGTACAATGGTCGCAAGCGACAACCCAAACAAGCAATTGTTGGCAGTTTTATTTAGCCATTCCATTATAGTGAAGCTGATTACTAGTCATTATAAAGTCAAATTTATAGCACTAATTTAGTTATAGTTGTCTATGATCGAGATACTGTGCTCCAAGTCGTCCATAACCGCGGACACGGCTTTCAGAAAGTTTTACCCTGCAGGGGTGCACAAATAGCAACACACACTCGATCAGCCTCGGAAAAACCAAATCAAAACCCAACGAGGCCTTCACGACAAAGCAATCACAGGATTCAGAAATATTTCAGGGGGCCACCCCATTAAGCTACCCGCAACGAAGTTAATGACTTGAGACGGATGAAGGTTTGCGCTGGTCAGAACGATCGAAACCCAAAACTGGCTTGTCGATACATGAAAACACTCCGCTTTCCTAAGCATGCGATTAAGTTACCGCACAATCGTAAATAAAGCGAAAGCATGGCATAAGTACAGGATAGTAAATAAAACCTCAAACTAGTTTGTGGCCCCAAGAAATAAGAATGAATCAAGCTCTGGCTCAGGGGGGTCCCATAATCCTCCCGGATGTGGATAGCGCGAATATTCAAGGAACAGGTATCAAGTACTCGGGGTCCTACGGGACACAAGTGGACGGTTAACAACCAAATAACATCTATTTCCCACCTGTGCCTCTGCTCACCTACTTCAATTTTAGTTGTTAAACAGTAATTAAAGTGAACAATAACGAAAGCCATGATCATCTCCAACCTCGAACATGCGGCAATACCCCAACAACTGTGGTACTGGACGACACGCAACAGCACTTGAGCAAGCGACTACGACGCGCAAGTCCAACTATCTACCAAACAACAGGTAATAGGATGTGTCCAAGGCAATATAAGGCTGCAAGGGATATCACGGGTACGAAAAACTAGAGCAACGCAACACAGATAGCAATAGATCAACAGGAGGGAATAAATACTATAAAAGTAAGATAGGTAGAAAGGGGGAGATGCTCGCCTGAAAAACATTGCCGAAGGTTCATCCGAAGATCGGTCGACTCTCGCATCAACTCAACGGCCTTATCCGCGAAGAACCAAAACACTAGAATAAGCAACGGATGTAATATTTAATACTACAACAGAAGATCGGGCATGATGCATGTATGATGTATGACATGGCAAGGTGCAATGCAATTAGGCAATATTAAGCGGAACCGCGGGTCCCGACAATTAAATATATGGTTCTAGTTGTTTAGATACCCCGCATTTTAAACGTGGTATTAACATGGCAAAACATAGCATCGGTTCGCTACACAGATTTAAATGGAGTCCGGAATAAGACAACGATATCCCGCAGATGGACTCCATATTTAATTATGAGATGAATTGGCATAATACCCCAAACAACCACAATATATATGCGAGCTTGAACAATTAATGCAACAAGGTATTTTATATTCATCAGAATAGGGGTCTCATGTTAGGGGTACGAAGATTTTGGGATGGCATCTTCATATAAGGTTTAATTTTCTGAACATTTTGATATTTAGAACATAATTTTCCAACAAACAGGGACGACAATATGAGGTTAATAACATGGACTCGTTTTCTGAAATTTATATGCGAAAGAAAAAGGGAAATTTGAACTTAGGCTGTTGGCGAGAATCGGAAGAGAGCTAGCAACTGGTCTAGACTCGTCGATAAATCAAATTTGTGGCGGCCTTAAACCAACAGAATCGAGAGGTGTGCAGCACAAAAACCAAAATAAGGTGGCTCTAAGAATCGAACCATCTTAGCTACGGATTGGCTATTGCCGTTATGAAGAGACATGGCATCATGTTGGATCGATTTGTACCATGTAGCTAACAAGTAGGTGGTTCAAAAGAAGTTAGCTAGTGAAGGAAGAGCACACGCGGCTGAAACAGGAATGAACAGAGTAGCAATAGCGTCGAAGGCAAGAGATGCCGCTCATTGCCGAGCGGAAAAAGCCTGCACAAAGGGAGAAGTCTGGCAGCAAGATGCAAGGTCGACGGAGAATAGAACCAAACAGACCGACGCCTACGGTGCGAAGCGACACAGACGGAGACGTGCGTGCTCTCGGATAGGACCAAGTAACAGGAGAATACAGAGTCCAGCGTCAGCCATGGAGGAGGCGCACGCTCGGATGAGCAGAACTGGGCGGCGGAAGTTAAATGAAAACACAACACGTTTTTTTTCTAAATTTTTACAGTGAGAAACGGCAAACTTTCGCGGAAGATTCTGAAGCGCTCAGGGCACGAAATCGGGAGTGATTTGCGGCGTCAGTTAGCTGGATGTACCAAGTTTGCGTGAGCGTGAAGATCGGCGACGGAGGACATCGGGAGCGGTCAGAATAATGCAGGAACAGAGGCGAAAACAGTATCGCGTGCGTGTTGTCAGTTCACGGTGGGAGCGGCGCGGGAGCGTGCTTGCGTGCAGAAGAAACCGAGCGGCGTTTACAGCAAGCGTTGGAGACAGAGAAGAGAGGGAAAAGAAGCAGGGCTCACCACGGAAGTGGTCGGAGGCAAGCTCTAGGCCTGGCGACGGAGAGGTCGACGAGGACAGCGACATGGACGGGTGGTCGGAACTCGGTACTGACGGACGCCGGCGACCACGGGGAGCGAGGGCGTTCCTGCCATGCTAGTACTCCTTCTCCTCCTTGCTCCATGTGGTAGTTGACCGAGGCGAGCGCGACCATGCTCCTGGCACGCGGACGATGGTGAGGATGGCTTCCACTCAGCGGGCGGCGGAGCTTCAGAACATGGCGGCGCTCGATCTAGGAGGGCAAAGAGCAGGGATAGGGTTTGAAGAGGGGCCGAATTTGTGTGGATAAGAGAGGGGAAGGGGGCAGGTGAGATGCGGAGGGCCACGTCTCCACCTCGGCAGCGTGCCCCTCGCGTGGAAGAGAAACAGGACAAGGGGTGCAGTTCTTCAGGCTGATGTTCAGAAGGGTGCCAAGGTCGGGTTCAGACATTGTTTCGGTTTAGAAAAACAACACGGCTGCCTGGCAACAACTCAGATTAGAGATCGAGAAAAAGGGAAAAAGGGAAGTGTGTAGTTTATATCTAGAATTAAATTAGACAGATTTGGAGGATAGAATTCAGAAGGACAAAGAAATAGAAAGGAATATATATAGTCTAAAGTAGACTAGATGAAACTAGTTTTAGACCAAAATTTTGGGCGGGCTTTTAGCCTAATTTTATTTATAAAACAAGATAAGTCTTTTACGTTCTTATAACAGACCAAAATATTGTTTTATTTTAATTTAAGAATAAGAAGAACGACGGGTTTTAATATAACCACGGGATACTTTAGAAAAACAAAAATAGGCTTTTAGCAAAATAATTTGTGGTAAAAAGATACGAACAAAATATGCATGATGATGACGATGCTCAAATGCAAGGTGGCATGATGACATGAGCGTGGGGTCATGATGATGCAATGCACGAAACAACGCGATTTTCTAGTAGTGGTTTTAGCGGGATGCCACAATTCGACACCACTAACAATAGATCTCGCCCTCGAGATCCGCCTCATGGCACCTGAAGAAGGCGGCGATCTGAATCTTCTCGCATCGTGTAGATCCTCGCGACACCACTAACGAGGGTTCCTTCTTCATCTTGAAATTGGCGACACCACCAACAATGGTCGGGGCTCACGTCCATTGAGAGAACACTCCGGAGAAACAAAGGACAGAGGTAGAGGTGTCAAAAGATAAAGGCCACTTCTAACTTCCGTGGAATGAGTGAAATCACATTAATTCACCAATTAAATGTTCAAGAGCGAATGATAAGAGTAGTGGTATGGTAGCTACTCCATCCCGCACTCAAACCATTACTCTGCACGCGAATAGGCGGATTATGCAACCAACTCTCGGAATTCAGACCGAAGATCTCGACCAACGAGGTTCAGAAGCAAAGGAGTGATGCAGACTCTGCATCGGATCGAGCGTAGATGATGTCGTAACGTCGGAAACACTGGGAGGCACAAACAAAGAACAAAGAATGGTACCACAGTAGACGGATTCCTCAGCCAGCATGAACATTGGATGGTAGAACACCGTTAACAAAGGAGGAAGCGAAACCCTGAAGGTACGACGGAACCCAACCACGAGAAATCCTGGACTCGAAGAGAGAGAAGCGAGCGGATTCAAAACACGCAGAGGTGAGAGGAGAGCAGCAGGGGGTAAGGAGTAAAATTAGACCTAATCAGAACTATCCAACCGATTTTTCAAAAATAGTTTTGACACTCTACTTCGGCCGTTAGCTAGGTTATCCTACAGGCTGGACTTGTGGGGTATCGCAACTACTGAGCTCTGATACCACTCTGTAACACCCTCAGAATCGACCCTATGCAAGTTTTAGCGAAACCCGCCAAACCCGCATAGAAACGATTCAAAGGTTCCCACCAGGCACTTTCGTGCGGGTGGAAAACGAAGTAATAACATTACACAGTCCTCGATGGGACCCACGTAAGCAGATATATATACAACACGACTCCAAGAGTCAAGAATACAGATATACAATACAAAGATCCAAATCACCTTGAAAATGATACGTCCGACTACGGACAAGATACAAATGGGGCTAAGAGCCCAAGAATAACCAATGGCCTATAACCCTGCCAAGCCAGGAAGGGTAACCCTACTAACAACGTCGATCTCAAAACCTGCTTAAACAAAGGGGTGCCGAAGGGCAAAGGAAAAAGAGAGCGGTCAAGATCTTGAGGCCAAGATGCAGCGAGGCTAGAATTCGGCGGTCCTCGCCTACATAGGTATGGTGGACTGAGCGGCAGCGGAAGCATGCACTAAACAACCTATAGAGACTCGATACAACTGACGGCTATTAGAGAGGGATAAGAAAAAGCTATTCGGATCCAACCTGAATCTTACACCAAACAATCCCATCCTGGTATTTCCCCCTCGAGACCAAACGAGGAAGTCCACCGAGGAACTCACACGGTTGGCAGTTTTATTTATTCAGTTATCGTTGCAGCAATTACTAGTCAGGTATAGATAATCATCCTGAAATAATAAGCAGTGGGCAATTTTAGTTAACCATTCCGTTGTAGTTGGGACGCTTACTAGTCAAATTCAATTAGCATGAGATAACCCAAAACCCAGCAGTTGTTGGTACTTTTATTTAGCCACACCGTTGTAGTTGCAATACTTACTAGTCAGGTACAATGGTCGCAAGCGACAACCCAAACAAGCAATTGTTGGCAGTTTTATTTAGCCATTCCATTATAGTGAAGCTGATTACTAGTCATTATAAAGTCAAATTTATAGCACTACTTTAATTATAGTTGTCTATGATCGAGATACTGTGCTCCAAGTCGTCCATAACCATGGACACGACTTTCAGAAGTTTTACCTGCAGGTGCACAAATAGCAACACACACTCGATCAGCCTCGGAAAAACCAAATCAAAACCCAACGAGGCCTTCACGACAAAGCAATCACAGATTCAGAAATATTTCAGGCCACCCCATTAAGCTACCCGCAACGGTTAGTCGACTTTAGACAGATCAAGGTTTGCGCCAGTGGTCAGAACGATCGAAACCCAAACTGGGCTTGTCGATACCGCGAAAACACTCCGCTTTCCTAAACAGTACAGTGTGCAGTACCTCTCACAATCGTAAATAAAGCAGTAAAGCATGGCATAAGTACAGGATAGTAAATAAAACCTCAAACTAGTTTGTGGCCCCAAGAAATAAGAATGAATCAAGCTCTGGCTCAGGGGGGGTCCCATAATCCTCCCGGATGTGGATAGCGCGAATATTCAAGGAACAGGTATCAAGTACTCGGGGTCCTACGGGACACAAGTGGACGGTTAACAACCAAATAACATCTATTGCCCACCTGTGCCTCTGCTCACCTACTTCAATTTTAGTTGTTAAACAGTAATTAAAGTGAACGATAACGAAAGCCATGATCATCTCCAACCTCGAACATGCGGCAATACCCCAACAACTGTGGTACTGGACGACACGCAACAACACTTGAGCAAGCGACTACGACGCGCAAGTCCAACTATCTACCAAACAACAGGTAATAGGATGTGTCCAAGGCAATATAAGGCTGCAAGGGATATCACGGGTACGAAAAACTAGAGCAACGCAACACAGATAGCAATAGATCAACAGGAGGGAATAAATACTATAAAAGTAAGATAGGTAGAAAGGGGGAGATGCTCGCCTGAAAAACATTGCCGAAGGTTCATCCGAAGATCGGGTCGACTCTCGCATCAACTCAATGGCCTTATCCGCGAAGAACCAAAACACTAGAATAAGCAACGGATGCAATATTTAATACTACGACAGAAGATCGGGCATGATGCATGTATGATGTATGACATGGCAAGGTGCGATGCAATTAGGCAATATTAAGTGGAACCGGGGGTCCCGACAATTAAATATATGGTTCTAGTTGTTTAGATACCCCGCATTTTAAACGTGGTATTAACATGGCAAAACATAGCATCGGTTCGCTACACAGATTTAAATGGAGTCCGGAATAAGACAACGATATCCCGCAGATGGACTCCATATTTAATTATGAGATGAATTGGCATAATGCCCCAAACAACCACAATATATATGCGAGCTTGAACAATTAATGCAACAAGGTATTTTATATTCATCAGAATAGGGGTCTCATGTTAGGGGTACGAAGATTTTGGGATGGCATCTTCATATAAGGTTTAATTTTCTAAACATTTTGATATTTAGAACATAATTTTCCAACAAACAAGGACAACAATATGAGGTTAATAACATGGACTCGTTTTCTGAAATTTATATGCGAAAGAAAAAGGGCAGGGAAATTTGAACTTAGGCTGTTGGCAGAATCGGAAGAGAGCTAGCAACTGGTCTAGACTCGAGTCAGTAAATCAAATTTGTGGCGAGCTGCCTTAAACCAACAAAACGAGAGGTGTGCAGGCACAAAAAGAACCAAAATAAGGTGGCTCTAAGAATCGAACCATCTTAGCTACGGATTGGCTATTGCCGTTATGAAGAGACATGGCATCATGTTGGATCGATTTGTACCATGTAGCTAACAAGTAGGTGGTTCAAAAGAAGTTAGCTAGCTGAAGGAAGGGCACACGCGCGGATGAAACATGAATGAACATAGTAGCAATAGCGTCGAAGGCAAGAGATGTCGCTCATTGCCGAGCGGAAAAAGCCTGCACAAAGGGAGAAGTCTGGCGGCAAGATGCAAGGTCGACGGAGAATAGAACCAAACAGACCGACGCCTACGGTGCGAAGCGACACAGACGGAGACGTGCGTGCTCTCGGATAGGACCAAGTAACAGGAGAATACAGAGTCCAGCGTCAGCCATGGAGGAGGCGCACGCTCGGATGAGCAGAACTGGGCGGCGGAAGTTAAATGAAAACACAACACGTTTTTTTTCTAAATTTTTACAGTGAGAAACGACAAACTTTCGCGGAAGATTCTGAAGCGCTCAGGGCACGAAATCGGGAGTGATTTGCGGCGTCAGTTAGCTGGATGTACCAAGTTTGCGTGAGCGTGAAGATCGGCGACGGAGGTCATCGGGAGCGGTCAGAATAATGCAGGAACAAAGGCGAAAACAGTATCGCGTGCGTGTTGTCAGTTCGCGGTGGGAGCGGCGCGGGAGCGTGCTTGCGTGCAGAAGAAACCGAGCGGCGTTTACAGCAAGCGTTGGAGACAGAGAAGAGAGGGAAAAGAAGTAGGGCTCACCACGGAAGTGGTCGGAGGCAAGCTCTAGGCCTGGCGACGGAGAGGTCGACGAGGACAGCGACATGGACGGGTGGTCGGAACTCGGTACTGACGGACGCCGGCGACCACGGGGAGCGAGGGCGTTCCTGCCGTGCTAGTACTCCTTCTCCTCCTTGCTCCATGTGGTAGTTGACCGAGGCGAGCGCGACCATGCTCCTGGCACGCGGACGATGGTGAGGATGGCTTCCACTCAGCGGGCGGCGGAGCTTCAGAACATGGCGGCGCTCGATCTAGGAGGGCAAAGAGCAGGGATAGGGTTTGAAGAGGGGCCGAATTTGTGTGGATAAGAGAGGGGAAGGGGGCAGGTGAGATGCAGAGGGCCACGTCTCCACCTCGGCAGCGTGCCCCTCGTGTGGAAGAGAAACAGGACAAGGGGTGCAGTTCTTCAGGTTGATGTTCAGAAGGGTGCCAAGTTCGGGTTCAGACATTGTTTCGGTTTAGAAAAACAACACGGCTGCCTGGCAACAACTCAGATTAGAGATCGAGAAAAAGGGAAAAAGGGAAGTGTGTAGTTTATATCTAGAATTAAATTAGACAGATTTGGAGGCTAGAATTCAGAAGGACAAAGAAATAGAAAGGAATATATATAGTCTAAAGTAGACTAGATGGGGCTAGTTTTAGACCAAAATTTTGGGCGGGCTTTTAGCCTAATTTTATTTATAAAACAAGATAAGTCTTTTACGTTCTTATAACAGACCAAAATATTGTTTTATTTTAATTTAAGAATAAGAAGAACGACGGGTTTTAATATAACCACGGGATACTTTAGAAAAACAAAAATAGGCTTTTAGCAAAATAATTTGTGGTAAAAAGATACGAACAAAATATGCATGATGATGACGATGCTCAAATGCAAGGTGGCATGATGACATGAGCGTGGGGTCATGATGATGCAATGCACGAAACAACGCGATTTTCTAGTAGTGGTTTTAGCGGGATGCCACAATTCGACACCACTAACAATGGATCTCGCCCTCGAGATCCGCCTCATGGCACCTGAAGAAGGCGGCGATCTGAATCTTCTCGCATCGTGTAGATCCTCGCGACACCACTAACGAGGGTTCCTTCTTCATCTTGAAATTGGCGACACCACCAACAATGGTCGGGGCTCACGTCCATTGAGAGAACACTCCGGAGAAACAAAGGACGGAGGTAGAGGTGTCAAAAGATAAAGGCCACTTCTAACTTTCGTGGAATGAGTGAAATCACATTAATTCACCAATTCAATGTTCAAGAGCGAATGATAAGAGTAGTGATATGGTAGCTACTCCATCCCGCACTCAAACCATTACTCTGCACGCGAATAGGCGGATTATGCAACCAACTCTCGGAATTCAGACTGAAGATCTCGACCAACGATCTAAATGGGAAGACTGTCTGCCGTTTGCAGAATTTTCATACAACAACAGTTATCAAGCTAGTTTGCAAATGGCCCCATTTGAATTCATGTACGGAAGGAAGTGTCGCACCCCTTTGAACTGGTCGGAAGTAGGAGAGAGTCAAATTTTCGGACCCGATATCCTACGAGAAGCAGAAGAGAAGGTTCACAAGATTCATGAGCACCTCAAGACAACCCAGTCAAGACAGAAGAGTTACACAGACAAGAGACGTCGAGACCTCGCCTTCAACATAGGAGATTTTGTATATCTGAAAGTGTCGCCATTAAAAGGAATGCAACGTTTCCAACTCAAAGGAAATTTAGCCCCCAGATATATCGGACCCTTCAAGATTCTGAACCGTCGAGGAGAAGTGTCGTATCAATTGGAACTACCCGAAGAGATGTCAGCCGTGCACAATGTGTTCCATATCTCATTACTTCGCAAGTGCCTCGGAGTTTCGGAGAAGACGGAAGTGTTCAAGAATATCGATCACCGGACCATAGAGATCAACGATGACCTGACCTATCCCGAAGTACCCATCCGTATTTTGGAAGAAGCTTTCCGAACCACCAGAACCCGAAGCATCAAGTTTCTAAAAATTCAGTGGAGCAACCACACAGAAGAGGAAGCTACCTGGGAGCGCGAAGATCACATCAGGACGGAGTTTCCCGATCTCTTCAAATCCTAGGTAATCTTTTCGTCCTTTTTCAAATCTCGGGACGAGATTTTGTTTAAGGGGGGAATGTTTGTAACATCCCAAAAATATTAAACTAGAATCATCAAACTCTATGCATCCAAATTTAGGGTTAACAAAAACTTTTCTAAATAAAAATATGAAAGCATGCATGTGTGTATGCATCCCATTTTGAATTCTTTTGAATTGCCTTGTTTATGTGTTTCTTTGCTTGTAAAAGGATTCTTAGGTGAAATAAACATCATCTAAACAATCCCCACACTTTTCCTAAAGACAAATAAATCAAAACAAACAAAATAAAGGAATGGTCATTTTGACCAATTTAACTCCCATGCCTACTTTGGCTGTCTCTAACTTTCAGAACTTAACAGAAACTTGTTTGGATCTTTGCACTCCTTGATAGTACTCATAACAAAGTATCAAGGCCACCTTGTGATCATCCAGAAACATTCAAATTCATAGTTTAAATAATAGTTTAAAATTGACTCTTTATCATATGGGAAGATCCCATTTTTTCAAAAACCACTCAAACAAGCTCAACTTTCAAAACCCAAGCATCTACAGACTCACCAGCATCTACCTAGCACACCCACCAAAAATATTTTCAAAATTCAAAACTTGAATTCATGCGGCCATTTCATCAAACACCCAGCAGATGCAAATCAAATAAAATTCAAACACTATTTGGAGTAGTGATTTGAGCCTAACTTGTTCCCTCTCTGGTTGCAACTAGGCTTTAGTAGATCATCTAGCTCATTTGTAAACATCTAGCACCACTGTAAGCTTGGCAATGTCATCAATGGTGAACAGCCGAAGCCACCCATGCCACCCCAGTGTAGACAGCAAGCTAGGAGAGGAACTAGCCGTGCCAACCTTGTCTGAGAGATCACACATGCCTCACCGCCCCCTCTCGACCAGCCTTGCCGCGAAGACATAGACCAGAGCACCCAGGAATGCCGCGCCCGTGCCTCTGTCAACCATGCCGAGCGTGCGCCAGAGCGCCACCCTCGACACATGCCCACAGACCGCGCGCCGCCCTTGCCGCGTGCATACACGATCACCACCGTCCCAGGAGACCGCCAGACATCCCCATTCGCCGTTGTCAACACCCGGATTCTTAATCCTAGATGCCTGTTATGCCATACATCGCAATACCAGGATTACCATTTTTCTGAGACATAACAGAATTGGATACCATAGTACATCATCCATTACAAACCGTACATAATTTCTTACACAAATAGGGATCTCATGATCCAGTTCTTAATACAACATCAAGCAGCAAAATACGTAATAATAACGGTAGCGTAGGCGAAGCTCCATCTTCGGGGTCACAGGCAATGCTGACGATGGGAGATGATCCTAGTTTTCATAACCATCCTGGGGTCCATCCTCCAGGTACTCCTCTTCATAGTCTGGCCATGGGAATAGCCAGGGACAAAGCCATGAGTACTCTTTAAGTACTCGCAAACTAATACTAATAAGTGAAAGGGGTTTTTGATAATAGGACACTAGGCTCTAGGGTTGTTTTGCAAAAGCTAGATTTATCTCTACTAAGTTTGGAAGGAACGAATGCTAGTTAAGGTTTTATAACACCTAAGTGGTAACTTGTATCTCATGCCACAACCCTGTTGTGGTCAAGTCAAAGTCTCAATTCATTTCACAAGTCATTTTGGAAAAGTCTGACGGGGGAACAGTATGGCCACTCCAACTGTCCATAACCGCAGACGCGGCTATTCGAATAGTTTGACACTCTGCAGAGATTGTACACTTTTACCACAACATTCGATACATCCGTCAGGAACAAATCCTGAATTCACCATACTCAGTATGCGGATAATCAATCCTAACCTTTCAATTACACGCCCTAGTATAAGCACCTCTCCTATGAGTTTGACCTCCCAACCATGACCAACTGTCATCTTGGGTACTGCACAGGTGGACAATCTTCACAAGGTAGCCTCAGCTCAGACCTTGGCCGCGAGGGAACTAATACTAAGGTATATAATTTTCCAGTCAAGCCCTACCCAATCTTCGGGTATTGTGGTTGTACGATAAAATTGGAATGGTATCGCATCTAGACAACCATCAGTTTTATAAAGGGCTAAGGCTCATGCCTCATCATTTTCATCACCAAAATCATCAGGTGTTCGGAAACACATGTCCAAAACATTCAATAGAATGATCCATCATTCCAAGGTTTTCATAACCATTTTTCCACCAAGTATTCCCATCTAAAGTTGATCAAGTTTTATGCTTAGCACTAGCATCTACAAGTGGGGGTAAGCACTAATGAGGGGTGGTAAACTAGTGGAGTTTTAACTAAGTTCAATCTCATGCCTTAGGATGACATCAATATTATCTAGCTTAGGCCAAATTTTATGCTCTTTATGCAACCTTCACATATCTTTCTAGTATCTGCAATTCACTTAAGTAAACTCTAAGTAAGAGCTTTGATAAAGAAATAAAGTATAAAGCTTGTAAGTAAAACTAGGATTGGTTTATCAAGTGGATATGATCACATATGCTTAAGGCATATAGTGGTCATGGTAACAAGCAGGTATTAGCTTGCATAAGTATCGGTATAAGCTGGCATTAGTATGGTATCTTGCAAGTGTTAGCTTGCATTGGTCCACTTGGTTAGTAAAGCTTGCCTTGTGCAGAGCAGTGGTTGAAGTTCTCCTCGACTTCTTCTTCGTAGTATCCTCCTTCCTCCTTGTATCCTTGGTCGATACTAGCGTCTATAAATAAATACGATGTACACAATCACCAAACAATACTTAACTACTTGCAATCATCACACAAAAGGGTCCTATAGATGATCTAGCATCATCAATAACATTACAAGATTAAAGTTTGGTTTAATTCCTTTTATTTTTAGAAAAGTAATTTCTACTCATTGAAAAACTACTTAAGATTTAATATTCTCCAAACCAAATATGGGATCATGTTGACACATGTCATCACCACATATTTTAGTCCAAGGGAATGTGATTTAAAGTGGTGTCACAATTTAATAAGGTTTTACCCTTTTATTTTAATTAATTAAAGTGGTTAGAAATGCCTATGGGGCATTCTTTTATTACTTGAACATTATTTCTGTAAGTAAACCTATATATTTTTATATATTCTGAAAGGTATGGTTAAATGTGATTTTTGAGAGTTGGAATCAACTCAAAAGCTATTATGGTGTCAATTTGAAAAATGTTTGAATGCAGAAAAGCTTCTGCCTTGTTATTTTTACCATGGATGATCTACAGATCCAAATGAGTTGAATCCAACGGGCTTGGATTAAGCATTCCCAGACCTTTCTAAAAAAACTAGTTTCATTCCATTTGGTTCACTGAATCGATCTGGGTTGATTTTTGAATCTAGGTACAAAAGTGTGTTTGAAATAAAATGGAAAAGGTTTAATTCAAATAACTGGGCTGCGCGGGAAAGGTTAACGGGCCGGCCTGCTAAGCATAGCGCTTCCGCGGGCTGCATAAGTGGTTGTCCCCACGCGCCAGTGAGACGAGAGGTACGAAGCGGTATGGGGCGATGTGGTGCGTTCGATCTGGTTCTAATCCAACGGCTGAGAGTCATCGTCGACGTTGGGCAACGCCGGCGAGACAGAAACCTAGCGCGGCCAATGGGGGTCGTTGGAGGCTCACCGGGGTTCAGGCGAGGGTCGGCGAGGCGGGCGAACGACGAAGTCGATGACGGCGAACCTCCTGGTACCGGTAGCTTCTCCTGGGGCGGCTCCAATCGCTGGCTTCCTTCCTCTCCAGAGGCGGCGGGCTCCGGTGAAATTCCGGCGAAGTGCTGCTCGCCTTGCTCCGGGATCGTGGTGGCACGATCAGTGAGGAGAGGGGAGTGAGATGGTGTGCTCAATTCGGCTGGGGGTGGCCTCTATTTATAGTCGCGACGACGAGACCAAACGGCATGGGCAGGCGACGGTGGCGACATGGCTACGGGCTGCTAGAGGCATGGGCGGCGGTGGCGATCGCTTGGTGGTCTCCTGGCGATGCTCTATGGCTTTAATGCGCTTGTAGGGGCGGTGCGGTTTGGTCTGGAACACGCGATGCTCTGCGCGGCAGAGGCGGCGTCTTCGACGGCGAGTGGTGGCTGTGAGGCATGGGGCGGCGAATGGGGATGTCTGGCGGTCTCCTAGGTCTGTGGTGATCGCGTATGCACGCGGCGAGGGCGGTGCACGGTCTGTGGGATTCGGTCGAGCGTGGTGCTCTGGCGCATGGTCGGCACGGTTGGCAGAGGCACGGGCGCGACGTTCCTGGGTGCTGTGTTCGACGTCTTCGAGGCAGGGCTGGTCCAGAGGGGGCGGTGAAGCATGGGTGATCTCCCAGACAAGGTTGTCACGGCTAGTTTCCTTCCTAGCTTGTTGTCTCTACTGGGGTGGCATGGTGAGCTTCGGCTGTTCACCATTGATGTTATTACCCAGCTTACAGTGATGCTAGTGCTTGGGTTAGCTTGCTAGATGATCTACTGAGATGATTGTGAGCTAGAGAGGGAACAAGTTAGGATTCAATCACTGCTCACAATAGTGTTTGGATTTTGTTTGATTTGTGTCTGCCAAGTATTTGATGAAATGGTCGCAATTTTGAAAAGATTTTTGGTGGGTGTGCTAGGTTGGTGCTGGTGAGTCTGCAGATGCTTGGGTTTTGAAAGTTGAGCTTGTTTGAGTGGTTTTTTGAAAAAGTGGGATCTTCCCATATGATAAAGATTCAATTTTGAATTGTCTTTTAAATTATGCATTTGAAATTTTCTGGATGATCACAAAGTGGGCCTTGATACTTTGTTATGAGTACAATCAATGGGTGCAAAGATCCAGAAAAGTTTCTGTTAGGTTCTGAAAGTTTGAGACAGCCAAAGTAGGCATGGGAGTTAAATTGGTCAAAATGACCATTCCCTTATTTTATTTGTTTTGATTTACTTGTCTTTGAGAAAAGTTTGGGAATTGTTTAGATGATGTTTATTTCACCTAAGCATCCATTTACAAGCAAAGGAACACACAAACAAGTTGGTTCAAAAGAATTTCAAATGAAATGCATACACATATGCATGCTTTCATAATTTTATTTAGAAAAGTTTTTGTTAACCCAAATTTTGATGCTTAGAGTTTGATGATCCAAGTTTATTATTTTTGGGATGTTACAGCCGCCCCATGCCTCACAGCCACCGCTCGCCGTCGAAGACGCCGCCTCTGCCGCGCAGAGCATCACATGTTCCAGATCGTTTGCCACTGCCCCTACACGCGCATTAAAGCCATAGAGCATCGCCAGGAGACCACCGATCGATCGCCACCGCCGGCCATGCCTCTAGCAGCCCGTAGCCATGTCGCCACCGTCGCCTGCCCATTCCGATCGGTCTCGTCGTCGAGACTATAAATAGAGGCCTCCCCGCTCAAACTCTTCACACCATCTCACTCCCCTCTCCTCATTGATCGTTCCACCCCATTCCCGGAGCAAGGCGAGCAGCGCACCGCCGGAATTTGGCCGGAGCAGGCCGCCTCTGGAGAAGAAGGGCGTCGTCGATTTCCTCCACCCCAGGAGAAGCTGCCGGTACCAAGAGATTCGTCGTCGTCGACTTCGTCGTTCGCCTGCCTCGTCGACCCTCGCTTGAGCCCCGGTGAGCCCCCGACGACCCCCACCTGCCACGTTAGGTTTCTGTCTCGCCGGCGCCGCCCGACGTGGACGATGAGTAGCAGCCGTTCGATTAGACTTAGATCGTGCGGATGAGATTGCCCCGTACCGCTTCGCGTTTAAAGAGCCACTGACTGGTGGAACCCCCTGTCAGTTGAGCCCCGCGCCGCGGAGTGACACCGGGCCGGTCCATTATCGTTTCCCGCGCAGCCCAGTCGTTTGAATTTAACTTTTTCCATTTTAATTCAAACACAGTTTTGTACCTAGTTTCAAAAATCAACCCAGCTCGATTCATTGCACCAAATTGAATGAAACCAATTTTGTTAGAAAGATATTGAAATGCTTAATCCAAGCCCGTTGGATTCAAATCATTTGAATCTATAGATCAACCTTGGTAAAAATAACAAGGCAAAACCTTTTCTGCATTCAAACATTTTTCAAATTTAAACCATAATAGCTTTTGAGTTGATTCCAACTCTCAAAAATCACATTTGATCATACCTTTCAGAATATATAAAAACATTTGGGTTTACTTACAGAAATAATGTTCAAGTAATAAAAGAATGCCACATAGGCATTTCTAGTCACTTTATTTAAGTAAAATAAAAGGTTAAACCTTATTAAATTGTGACACCACTTTAAATCAAATTCCCATATACTGAAATGTGTGGTGATGACATGTGTCAACATGATCCCATGTTTGGTTTGGAGAATATTAAATCTTAAGTAGTTTTTCAATGAGTAGAAATTACTTTTCTAAAAATAAAAGAAATCAAACCAAGCTTTAATCTTGTAATGTTAGTGATGATGCTAGATCATCTATAGGACCCTTTTGTGTGATGATTGAAAGTAGTTAAGTATTGTTTGGTGATTGTGTACCTCGTATTTATTCATAGACGCTAGTACCGACCAAGGATACGAGGAGGAAGGAGGATACTACGAAGAAGAAGCCGAGGAGATCTTCAACCACTGCTCTGCACAAGGCAAGCCAATACTTGCAAGATATTAACCTTGCAAGCTAACACTTGCAATTTAGCAAGCTTATACTGATACTTGTGCAAGCTAACACTTGCAAGATACTATACCTATGCAAGCAAATACTTGCTTGTACCATGCCAACTATATGCCTTAAGCATATATGATAATAACCACTTGATAAACCAATCCTAGTTTTACTTACAAGCTTTATACTTTATTTCTTTATCAAAGCTCTTACTTAGAGTTTACTTAAGTAAATTGTAGATACTAGAAAGATAATTGAAGGTTGCATAAAGAGCATAAAATTTGGCCTAAGCTAGATAATCTTTATGTCATCCCAAGGCATGAGATTGAACTTAGTTAAACTCCACTAGTTTACCATCCCTCATTAGTACTTACCCCCACTTGTAGATGCTAGTGCTAAGCATAAAACTTGATCAACTTAGATGGGAATACTTGGTGGAAAAATGGTTATGAAAACCTTGGAATGATGGATCATTCTATTGAAATGTTTTGGACATGTGTTGTAACACCCTCAGAATCGTCCCTGTGCAAGTTTCAGCGCTTCCCGCCAAACCCGCATAGAAATGATTCAAAGGTGCCCACCAGGCACTTGCGTGCGGGTGGAAAACGAAGTAATATCATTACACAATAGTCCTCGATGGAACCCACAAAACATATATATACAACAGCGACTCAAAGAGTCAAGAATACGGATATACCATACAAAGATCCAAATCACCTTTAAAACGATATAGCGTCCGAGTACGGACAAGATGCAAATTGAGCTAAGAGCCCTGAAGAATAACCAATGGCGTCCATAACCCTGCCCAGGCCAAGCCGGAAGGGTAACCCTTCTAATGTCGTCGATCTCAAAACCTGCTTAAACAAAAGGGATGCCGACAAAGGGCAAAGGAAAAAGAGAGAGCGGTCAAGATCGAGGCCGACTGCAGCGAGGCTAGAATTCGCGGTCCTCGCCTACAGGTATGGTGGATGGCGGCGGCAAAGATGCACTAAACAACCTATAGAGACTCGATATAACGCCGGCTATCGAGAGAGGATAAGAAAGACCTATTCGAACCAACCTGATACTACCAAACATACCCATCCTAGTGTTTCCTCGAGACCGAACGAGGAAGTCAACCGAGGAACTCACACCGTTGGCGTTTTATTTATTCGATTATCGTTGCAATTACTAGTCAGGTATAGATAGTCGTCCTGATATAATAAGAAGTGGGCACTTTTAGTTAACCATTCCGTTATAGTGACAACACTTACTAGTCAGATACAATTATCATGAGATAACCCAAAACCCAGCAGTTGTTGGTACTTTTATTTAGCCATTCCGTTATAGTTGCAATACTTACTAGTCAGATACAATTAGCATGAGATAACCCAAAACCCAGCAGTTGTTGGCAGTTTTATTTAGCCATTCCATTATAGTGAAGCTGATTACTAGTCATTATAAAGTCAAATTTATAGCACTACTTTAGTTATAGTTGTCTATGATCGAGATACTGTGCTCCAAGTCGTCCATAACCGCGGACACGGCTTTCAGAAAGTTTTACCCTGCAGGGGTGCACAAATAGCAACACACACTCGATCAACCTCGGAAAAACCAAATCAAAACCCAAAGAGGCTTTCACGACAAAGCAATCACAGGATTCAGAAATATTTCAGGGGGACACCCCATTGAGTACACCCGCAACAAAGTTAGCCGACTCCGAGACGGACTCAAGGTTTGCGCCAGTGGCTGTAAACGACTAGGAACCCGAAAATGTGACTGGGCTTGTCGATACCGCGAAAACACTCCGCTTACCTAAACAGTACAGTTGCTCCTCGCACAATCGTAAATAAAGCAGTAAAGCATGGCATAAGTACAGGATAGTAAATAAAACCTCAAACTAGTTTGTGGCCCCGAGAAATAAGAATGAATCAAGCTCTGGCTCAGGTGGGTCCCATAATCCTCCCGGATGTGGATAGCGCGAAAATTCAAGGAACAGATATCAAGTACTCGGGGTCCTACGGGACACAAGTGGACGGTTAACAACCAAATAACATCTATTGCCCACCTGTGCCTCTGCATTTACCTACTTCAATTTTAGTTGTTAAACAGTAATTAAAGTCTTGATCATCTCCAACAATAAACACACGGCAATACTCCAACAACTGTGGTACTTGACGACACGCAACAGCACTTGAGCAAGCGACTACGACGTGCAGGTCCAACTATCTACCAAACAACAGGTAATAGGAGGTGTCCAAGGCAATATAAGGCTGCAAGGGATAACACGGGTACGAAAACTAGAGCATCGCAACACAGATAGCAATAGATCAACAGGAGGGAATAAATACTATAAAAGTAAGATAGGTAGAAAGGGGGAGATGCTCGCCTGAAAACATTGCCGAAGGTTCATCCGAAGGTCGGGTCGACACTCGCATCAAGTCAACGGCCTTATCCGCGAAGAACCAAAACACTAGAATAAACACCGGATGCACTATTTAATACTATGACAGAAGATCGGGCATGATGCATGTATGATGTATGACATGGCAAAGGTGCAATGCATTTAGATCATATTAAGCGGAACCGGGGTCCCGACATTTAATTAAACGGTTCAAGTTATTTATCTACCCCGCAAATTAAATGTTGGATTAGCAAGACCAAACATGGCTTCGGTTCGCTATGCCAATTTAAATGAAGTCCGGAATAAGACAAAGATATCCCGCACATAGACTCCATATTTAATTATGAGGTGAATCGGCATAAGGCCCCAAACCCACAATATGTATGCAAGCATGAGGATTTAATTATGCAACAAGTTGTATGTTATTTACAAAATAAGGGTCTCAGGAAAAGGGGTCACACATCTGGGTTCGGGAGATCTTGGGGTTCCGGGGTTCGGGGTTCGGTCTCAGGGTTCAGGGTTCGACGGGAATCAGGTGCGGACAACGGAAGTCGATCTTGTCGCATTCGAGAAGAAGAACTTGGTTGGCGTCGGGGGCACATCGGATCCGCCCTGGTCGGTGCCGATCTTGTCGTCGCGAAGGTCTTGTCGGGTCCTCGTGTCGGGTCGGTCTTGGCATTTGGGGTGAAGAACTTGGCGTGTCGGGTTCGGTCTTCTGATCCGAGAAGGAGAACTTGGCGATTCCGAGGGTCTTGGTGTTCGACGGGGTTCGGGCGCGCCGGGGTCGGTCTTCGAATCCATGTAGTAGACCTTGTCAGTTCCATGTCGACGACCTTGGGGTTCGGCGGGATCAGTCTTCGGGTTCTTTGGGTTTTCCTTGTGGCGGTCTTGACGTCCGGGCATCGAATCCTCGAGACCGGGGTCGTCGGTTCCCTCTCGACAATCTTGACGAAACAAAACACCAAATGGATGAAGACCTCGAGTAGAATACACACGTAGCAACCTCTTCACCTCAGTGCACATAGTCATTATTGACTTGGTCACACACGTCTTCACGAGCCCGTTGTAGTACCAATAGCACATATCCCATCATAAGAACATGAATACAGGGCGAGTGCACATCGACAGCTGATTACACTATGCCGGCGAGGTTCGCTGGCGGCATGGGTGGCGAGCGCAGCCGCAGGGAGCGAGGTCACGGCAGGGTCCACACAGCGGCGAAGGCAGGCGAGGTGATGTCGACGTGGGGCCGCACGGGTGCCTGGCGGAACCACGGCGACGAGCCGAGTGAGGCAGGGGCGGCCTGGGGCTCGGGTCGGGGACGACAGCGGGTGGGCTCGGCAGGAGGTGCAGAGGGGGTCAGCTCAGGGCGGATCCGCGGCGAGGTGGAGCTTGGCGACCTTAGGGAGTGGCCTCGGGGACGCGACGAGGGGTGACGACAGCCGGGGAAGGAGATGTCCGGCGGGACGAGGAACGGGGAGAGGTCGGAGATGCATCGGCGCGGGCACCGAGGCGAGCAGGAGGTCATGGTGCTTGAGGGGCGCGAGACAGGGCGATGCGGCGATGACGACGCGAGGAGGGCCGACGGCGGCACTGGAGCTAGGCGGTGAAGACCCGGGCCGACGCGGGAGGGGTCGGGGCCGTCAGACGATGAGGAGGAGACATGCACAGGCGGCGGCCGGTGCTGCAGATGAGGCGGCTCGGGAGGAGATGGGCCTCGGCGGTGCTGCGAGGCGGGTCAGCGGACGCGATGCGGCCGCAGACGAGGGCGATCTCGGCCGGATAGAGCGAGGCGGCGGGACGAGCCCGAGCGGCGGGAGGAGGAGGCCGGCGACAAGGAGCACTTGGGAGGAGCGTCGGGCTTGGTGGGGATGGCGAGCGGAGGAGAGAGAGAGGGAGGGGAGAGCGGGCAGGGCGCGGGGAGTGGTGGGGCCAGGGTGGAAGGGAGAGGAGGAAGGGCAGGTGGCCGGTGGGGCCCAGGGGGTGGTCTTGGGTGGGAGGCTGGCCTTGTGTGTGTGTGTGGCGGTGGGGGTTGGATGGGGGAAAAGGAGAGGTGAGGTGGCGGGTGGGGAATGGTCGGGGTGATGTGGAGGCAGGGTGGGTAGAATAGGACTGGGTAGTTTTAGGATTAGATATTTGCCTAGGGTTTTCTTTTGGGCCGGGTAGTAGGTAGTCTGGTCCGGTTGGGCCTCTGGCCTGACCGATCGGACTGCCTCCCCGAACAAAACTTTTCATTGTTAATTTTATTTCTAAAACATTTTGTAAATACTTTTTAGACAAATAAAAGATCTGAACAGACCGAGGTTTTACATTCGAATTGAAGATGGGGAATATCTAGAAAACAAAGAAGGGCTTTCCGAAAATAGTTTTAGGCAAACAGATGCATGCTGATGTCGTGATGATGCAATGCACAAAAACAACGCGATTTTCTAGCAGTGGTTTTTTGGGCGCCTAATTCGACACCACTAACAATGGATCTCGCCTCGAGATCCGCCTCATGGTACCTGGGAAGAAGGGGCGATCAATCTTCGCACTTCGTGTAGATCCTCGCGACACCACTAACAAGGGTTCTTTCTCAGCTTGAAAATGGCGACACCACCAACAAGGATTGTTCCCCATTCGTCGAGAGAACACTCCAGAGAAACAAAGATGAAGGTATAGGTCTCAAAAGGGTAAAGACACCTCTAACTTCCGCGGAAGGAGTATAACTGCAATGATTCACCATTCAATGTGCAAGAGCGAATGATAAGAGTAGTCGGATGGTGATCAGTGCATCGCGCACCCAAAGCATTACTCTGCTCATGAATAGGAAATTATGCAACCAACTCTCGGAATTCAGATTGTAGATCTCGACAAGCGAGGTTCGAAACAAAGGAGGATGCGGACTACGCATCGGATCGCGTAGATGATGTCGCTAAGGCCGGAAACACCGGAAGGCATGAGAAGGAACAAAGAGAAGTCCACAGACGAAGGATTCCTCGGATAGCATGAAGACCAGATGTAGCAACACCGTTACCAAAGGAGGCGAAACCTAAAGGTGCATTTAAAACCCAACCACGAGAATTCCTGGACTCGAAGAAAGAGACGAGAGCGGATTCAAAACACGTAGAGGTAAGAGGAGAATAGCAGAGGGGTAAGGAGTAAAAGAAGACCTAACCAGATCTATCCAACCAATTTTGCAAAATAGTTTTTGACACTCTACTTCGGCCGTTAGCTAGGTTATCCTACAGGCTGGACTCGTGGGGTATCGCAACTGCTGAGCTCTGATACCACTCTGTAACACCCTCAAAATCGTCCCTATGCAAGTTTTAGCACTTCCCGCCAAACCCGCATAGAAACGATTCAAAGGTGCCCACCAGGCACTTGCGTGCGGGTGGAAAACGAAGTAATATCATTACACAATAGTCCTCGATGGAACCCACAAAACATATATATACAACAGCGACTCAAAGAGTCAAGAATACGGATATACCATACAAAGATCCAAATCACCTTTAAAACGATATAGCGTCAGAGTACGGACAAGATGCAAATTGAGCTAAGAGCCCTGAAGAATAACCAATGGCGTCCATAACCCTGCCCAGGCCAAGCCGGAAGGGTAACCCTGCTAACGTCGTCGATCTCAAAACCTGCTTAAACAAAAGGGGTGCCGTCAAAGGGCAAAGGAAAAGAGAGAGCGGTCGATCTTGAGGCGAAGACACGAGGCTAGAATTTGGCGGTCCTCGCCACAGTATGGTGGATCGAAAGCGCAGCATGCACTAAACAACCTATAGAGACTCAATATAACTGTCGGCTATCAGAGAGGGATAAGAAAGACCTATTCGGAACCAACCTGATACTACCACCAAACATACCCATCCTGGTGTTTCCCCCTCGAGACCAAACGAGGAAGTCAACTGAGGAACTCACACCGTTGGCAGTTTTATTTATTCATTTATCGTTGCAGCAATTACTAGTCAGGTATAGATAGTCGTCCTGATATAATAAGCAGTGGGCACTTTTAGTTAACCATTCCGTTATAGTGACAACACTTACTAGTCAGATACAATTAGCATGAGATAACCCAAAACCCAGCAGTTGTTGGTACTTTTATTTAGCCATTCCGTTATAGTTGCAATACTTACTAGTCAGATACAATTAGCATGAGATAACCCAAAACCCAGCAGTTGTTGGCAGTTTTATTTAGCCATTCCATTATAGTGACGCTGATTACTAGTCATTATAAAGTCAAATTTATAGCACTACTTTAGTTATAGTTGTCTATGATCGAGATACTGTGCTCCAAGTCGTCCATAACCACGGACACGACTTTCAGAAAGTTTTACCCTGCAGGGGTGCACAAATAGCAACACACACTCGATCAACCTCGGAAAAACCAAATCAAAACCCAACGAGGCTTTCACGACAAAGAAATCACAGGATTCAGAAATATTTCAGGGGGCCACCCCATTGAGTACACCAAGAACGGTTAGCCGACTCGAGACGGACTCAACGTTTGCGATGGTCAGAAGACTCGGGAACCCGAAAATGTGACTGGGCTTGTCGATACCGCGAAAACACTCCGCTTACCGAAACAGTACAGGTGCTCCTCGCACAATCGTAAATAAAGCAGTAAAGCATGGCATGAGTACATGATAGTAAATAAAACCTCAAACTAGTTTGTGGCCCCGAGAAATAAGAATGAATCAAGCTCTGGCTCAGGGGGGTCCCATAATCCTCCCGGATGTGCATAGCGCGAAAATTCAAGGAACAAGTATCAAGTACTCGGGGTCCTACGGGACACAAGTGGACGGTTAACAACCAAATAACATCTATTGCCCACCTGTGCCTCTGCATTTACCTACTTCAATTTTAGTTGTTAAACAGTAATTAAAGTCTTGATCATCTCCAACAATAAACACACGGCAATACTCCAACAACTGTGGTACTTGACGACACGCAACAGCACTTGAGCAAGCGACTACGACGCGCAGGTCCAACTATCTACCAAACAACAGGTAATAGGAGGTGTCCAAGGCAATATAAGGCTGCAAGGGATAACACGGGTACAAAAACTAGAGCATCGCAACACAGATAGCAATAGATCAACAGGAGGGAATAAATACTATAAAAGTAAGATAGGTAGAAAGGGGGAGATGCTACTTTGAAAAATTGTCGAAGGTTCATCCGAAGGTCGGGTCGACACTGCATCAACTCAACGGCCTTATCCATGAAGAACCAAAACACTAGAATAAACACGGATGCACTATTTAATACTATGATGTAAGATCGGGCATGATGCATGTATGATGTATGACATGGCAAAGGTGCAATGCATTTAGATCATATTAAGCGGAACCGGGGTCCCGACATTTAATTAAACGGTTCAAGTTATTTATCTACCCCGCAAATTAAATGTTGGATTAGCAAGACCAAACATGGCTTCGGTTCGCTATGCCAATTTAAATGAAGTCCGGAATAAGACAAAGATATCCTGCATATAGACTCCATATTTAATTATGAGGTGAATCGGCATAAGGCCCCAAACCCACAATATGTATGCAAGCATGAGGATTTAATTATGCAACAAGTTGTATGTTATTTACAAAATAAGGGTCTCAGGAAAAGGGGTCACACATCTGGGTTAAGGAGATCTTGGGGTTCTGGGGTTCGGGGTTCGGTCTCAGGGTTCAGGGTTCGACGGGAATCAGGTGCGGACAACGGAAGTCGATCTTGTCGCATTCGAGAAGAAGAACTTGGTTGGCGTCGGGGGCACATCGGATCCGCCCTGGTCGGTGCCGATCTTGTCGTCGCGAAGATCTTGTCAGGTCCTCGTGTCGGGTCGGTCTTGGCATTTGGGGTGAAGAACTTGGCGTTTCGGGTTCGGTCTTCTGATCCGAGAAGGAGAACTTGGCAATTCCGAGGGTCTTGGTGTTCGACAGGGTTCGGGCGCGCCGGGGTCGGTCTTCGAATCCATGTAGTAGACCTTGTCAGTTCCATGTCGACGACCTTGGGGTTCGGCGGGATCGGTCTTCGGGTTCTTTGGGTTTTCCATGTGGCGGTCTTGACGTCCGGGCATCGAATCCTCGAGACCGGGGTCGTCGGTTCCCTCTCGACAATCTTGACGAAACAAAACACCAAATGGATGAAGACCTCGAGTAGAATACACACGCAGCAACCTCTTCACCTCAGTGCACATAGTCATTCTTGACTTGCTCACACACGTCTTCACGAGCCCGTTGTAGTACCAATAGCACATATCCCATCATAAGAACATGAATACAGGGTGAGTGCACATCGACAGCTGATTACACTATGCCGGCGAGGTTCGCTGGCGGCACGGGTGGCGAGCGCGGCCACAGGGAGCGAGGTCACGGCAGGGTCCACGCAGCGGTGAAGGCAGGCGAGGTGATGTCGACGTGGGGCCGCACGGGTGCCTGGCGGAACCACGGCGATGAGCCGAGTGAGGCAGGGGCGGCCTGGGGCTCGGGTCGGGGACGACAGCGGGCAGGCTCAGCAGGAGGTGCAGAGGGGGTCAGCGCAGGGCGGAGCCGCGGCGAGGTGGAGCTTGGCGACCTCAGGGAGTGGCCTCGGGACGACGCAGTGTGACGGGAAGGAGATGTCCGGCGGGACGAGGAACAGTGAGAGGTCAGAGATGCATCGGCGCGGGCACCGAGGCGAGCAGGAGGTCATGGTGCTTGAGGGGCGCGAGACAGGGCGATGCGGCAATGACGACGCGAGGAGGGCCGACGGCGGCGCTGGAGCTAGGCGGTGAAGACTCGGGCCGACGCGGGAGGGGCCGGGGCCGTCAGACAATGAGGAGGAGACAGGCACAGGCGGCGGTCGGTGCTGCAGATGAGGCGGCTCGGGAGGAGATGGGCCTCGGCGGTCTTGTGGCGGAGTCGGACGCGATGCGGCCTTGACGAGGCGAAGCTTCGGCCGGAGAGAGCGAGGCGGCGGGACGAGCCCGAGCGGCGGGAGGAGGAGGCCGGCGACAAGGAGCATGCGGGAGGAGCGTCGGGGTTGGTGGGGATGGCGAGCGGAGGAGAGAGGAGGAGGGCAGGCGGGTGGAGTGGTGGGCCAGGTGGAAGGGAGAGGAGAAAGGCAGGTGGCGGTGGGCGAGCCTAGGGGCGGCAGTGGTCTTGGGTGGGGCCCAGGCTGGTGGTGTGTGTGGTGTGCGTGGCAGGCAGGGGTTGGATGGGGAAAAAGGAGAGGTGAGGTGGCGGGTGGGGAATGGTCGGGGTGATGTGGAGGCAGGGTGGGTAGAATAGGACTGGGTAGTTTTAGGATTAGATATTTGCCTAGGGTTTTCTTTTGGGCCGGGTAGTAGGTAGTCTGGTCCGGTTGGGCCTCTGGCCTGACCGATCGGACTGCCTCCCCGAACAAAACTTTTCATTGTTAATTTTATTTCTAAAACATTTTGTAAATACTTTTTAGACAAATAAAAGATCTGAACAGACCGAGGTTTTACATTCGAATTGAAGATGGGGAATATCTAGAAAACAAAGAAGGGCTTTCCGAAAATAGTTTTAGGCAAACAGATGCATGCTGATGTCGTGATGATGCAATGCACAAAAACAACGCGATTTTCTAGCAGTGGTTTTTGCGGGGCGCCACAATTCGACACCACTAACAATGGATCTCGCCCTCGAGATCCGCCTCATGGTACCGGGAAGAAGGGCGGCGATCTGAATCTTCGCACTTCGTGTAGATCCTCGCGACACCACTAACAAGGGTTCTTTCTCAGCTTGAAAGTGGCGACACCACCAACAAGGATTGTTCCCCCATTCGTCGAGAGAACACTCCGGAGAAACAAAGATGAAGGTATAGGTCTCAAAAGGGTAAAGCCACCTCTAACTTCCGCGGAAGGAGTATAACTGCAATGATTCACCATTCAATGTGCAAGAGCGAATGATAAGAGTAGTCGGATGGTGATCAGTCCATCGCGCACCCAAAGCATTACTCTGCTCATGAATAGGAAATTATGCAACCAACTCTCGGAATTCAGATTGTAGATCTCAACAAGCGAGGTTCGGAAACAAAGGAGGGATGCAGACTCTGCATCGGATCTGGCGTAGATGATGTCGTTGCGTCGGAAAACACTGGAAGGCACGAGAAGGAACAAAGAGAAGTCCACCAGACGAAGGATTCCTCGGATAGCATGAATACCAGATGTAGCAACACCGTTACCAAAGGAGGAAGAGAAAACCTAAAGGTACGACGAAAACCCAACCACGAGAATTCCTGGACTTGAAGAAAGAGACGAGAGCGGATTCAAAACACGTAGAGGTAAGAGGAGAATAGCATAGGGGTAAGGAGTAAAAGAAGACCTAACCAGATCTATCCAACCAATTTTGCAAAATAGTTTTTGACACTCTACTTCGGCCGTTAGCTAGGTTATCCTACATGCTGGACTCGTGGGGTATCGCAACTGCTGAGCTCTGATACCACTCTGTAACACCCTCAGAATCGTCCCTATGCAAGTTTCAGCGCTTCCCGCCAAACCCGCATAGAAACGATTCAAAGGTGCCCACCAGGCACTTGCAAGGGTGGAAAAGCGAAATATCATTACACAATAGTCCTCGATGGAACCCACAAAACATATATATACAACAGCGACTCAAAGAGTCAAGAATACGGATATACCATACAAAGATCCAAATCACCTTTAAAACGATATAGCGTCCGAGTACGGACAAGATGCAAATTGAGCTAAGAGCCCTGAAGAATAACCAATGGCGTCCATAACCCTGCCCAGGCCAAGCCGGAAGGGTAACCCTGCTAACGTCGTCGATCTCAAAACCTGCTTAAACGAAAGGGGTGCCGACAAAGGGCAAAGGAAAAGAGAGAGAGCGGTCGAGGCGATGCAGACGAGGCTAGAATTGGCGGTCCTCGCCACAGGTATGGTGGATCGAGCGGCGAAAGATGCACTAAACAACCTATAGAGACTCGATATAACTGTCGGCTATCAGAGAGGGATAAGAAAGACCTATTCGGAACCAACCTGATACTACCACCAAACATACCGATCCTGGTGTTTCCCCCTCGAGACCAAACGAGGAAGTCAACTGAGGAACTCACACCATTGGTAGTTTTATTTATTCAGTTATCGTTGCAGCAATTACTAGTCAGGTATAGATAGTCGTCCTGATATAATAAGCAGTGGGCACTTTTAGTTAACCATTCCGTTATAGTGACAACACTTACTAGTCAGATACAATTATCATGAGATAACCCAAAACCCAGCAGTTGTTGGTACTTTTATTTAGCCATTCCGTTATAGTTGCAATACTTACTAGTCAGATACAATTAGCATGAGATAACCCAAAACCCAGCAGTTGTTGGCAGTTTTATTTAGCCATTCCATTATAGTGAAGCTGATTACTAGTCATTATAAAGTCAAATTTATAGCACTACTTTAGTTATAGTTGTCTATGATCGAGATACTGTGCTCCAAGTCGGCCATAACTGCGGACACGGCTTTCAGAAAGTTTTACCTGAGGGTGCACAAATAGCAACACACTCGATCAACCTCGGAAAAACCAAATCAAAACCAACGAGGCTTTCACGACAAAGCAATCACAGATTCAGAAATATTTCTGAGGCCACCCCATTGAGTACACCATAGCGAAGTTAGCCGACTCGAGACGGACTCAACGTTTGCCATGGTCGTAAGCATCGGGAACCCGAAAATGTGACTGGGCTTGTCGATACCGCGAAAACACTCCGCTTACCTAAACAGTATAGGTGCTCCTCGCACAATCGTAAATAAATCAGTAAAGCATGGCATAAGTACATGATAGTAAATAAAACCTCAAACTAGTTTGTGGCCCCGAGAAATAAGAATGAATCAAGCTCTGGCTCAGGGGGGTCCCATAATCCTCCCGGATGTGCATAGCGCGAAAATTCAAGGAACAGGTATCAAGTACTCGGGGTCCTACGGGACACAAGTGGACGGTTAACAACCAAATAACATCTATTTCCCACCTGTGCCTCTGCATTTACCTACTTCAATTTTAGTTGTTAAACAATAATTAAAGTCTTGATCATCTCCAACAATAAACACACGGCAATACTCCAACAACTGTGGTACTTGACGACACGCAACAGCAGTTGAGCAAGCGACTACGACGCGCAGGTCCAACTATCTACCAAACAACATGTAATAGGAGGTGTCCAAGGCAATATAAGGCTGCAAGGGATAACACGGGTACGAAAACTAGAGTATCGCAACACAGATAGCAATAGATCAACAGGAGGGAATAAATACTATAAAAGTAAGATAGGTATAAAGGGGGAGATGCTCGCCTGAAAACATTGCCGAAGGTTCATCCGAAGGTCGGTTCGACACTCGCATCAACTCAACGGCCTTATCCGCGAAGAACCAAAACACTAGAATAAACACCGGATGCACTATTTAATACTATGATAGAAGATCGGGCATGATGCATGTATGATGTATGACATGGCAAAGGTGCAATGCATTTAGATCATATTAAGCGGAACCGGGGTCCCGACATTTAATTAAACGGTTCAAGTTATTTATCTACCCCGCAAATTAAATGTTGGATTAGCAAGACCAAACATGGATTCGGTTCGCTATGCCAATTTAAATGAAGTCCGGAATAAGACAAAGATATCCCGCATATAGACTCCATATTTAATTATGAGGTGAATCGGCATAAGGCCCCAAACCCACAATATGTATGCAAGCATGAGGATTTAATTATGCAACAAGTTGTATGTTATTTACAAAATAAGGGTCTCAGGAAAAGGGGTCACACATCTGGGTTCGGCAGATCTTGGGGTTCCGGGGTTCGGGGTTCGGTCTCAGGGTTCAGGGTTCGACGGGAATCAGGTGCGGACAACGGAAGTCGATCTTGTCGCATTCGAGAAGAAGAACTTGGTTGGCGTCGGGGGCACATCGGATCCGCCCTGGTCGGTGCCGATCTTGTCGTCGCGAAGATCTTATCGGGTCCTCGTGTCGGGTCGGTCTTGGAATTTGGGGTGAAGAACTTGGCGTGTCGAGTTCGGTCTTCTGATCCGAGAAGGAGAACTTGGCGATTCCGAGGGTCTTGGTGTTCGACGGGGTTCGGGCACGCCGGGGTCGGTCTTCGAATCCATGTAGTAGACCTTGTCAGTTCCATGTCGACGACCTTGGGGTTCGGCGGGATCGGTCTTCGGGTTCTTTGGGTTTTCCATGTGGCGGTCTTGACGTCCGGGCATCGAATCCTCGAGACCGGGGTCGTCGGTTCCCTCTCGACAATCTTGACGAAACAAAACACCAAATGGATGAAGACCTCGAGTAGAATACACACGCAGCAACCTCTTCACCTCAGTGCACATAGTCATTCTTGACTTGCTCACACACGTCTTCACGAGCCCGTTGTAGTACCAATAGCACATATCCCATCATAAGAACATGAATACAGGGTGAGTGCACATCGACAGCTGATTACACTATGCCGGCGAGGTTCGCTGGCGGCACGGGTGACGAGCGCGGCCGCAGGGAGCGAGGTCACGGCAGGGTCCACGCAGCGGCGAAGGCAGGCGAGGTGATGTCGACGTGGGGCCGCACGGGTGCCTGGCGGAACCACGGCGACGAGCCGAGTGAGGAGGCACAGGGGCTGGTCGGGGGCACAGTGAGGCGGGCTCAGCAGGAGGTGCAGAGGGGGTCAGCGCAGGGCGGAGCCGCGGCGAGGTGGAGCTTGGCGACCTCAGGGAGTGGCCTCGGGGACGCGACGACAGGTGACGGCGGCCGGGGAAGGAGATGTCCGGCGGGACGAGGAACAGTGAGAGGTCAGAGATGCATCGGCGCGGGCACCGAGGCGAGCAGGAGGTCATGGTGCTTGAGGGGCGCGAGACAGGGCGATGCGGCGATGACGACGCGAGGAGGGCCGACGGCGGCGCTGGAGCTAGGCGGTGAAGACCCGGGCCGACGCGGGAGGGGCCGGGGCCGTCAGACGATGAGGAGGAGACAGACACAGGCGGCGGTCGGTGCTGCAGATGAGGCGGCTCGGGAGGAGATGGGCCTCGGCGGTGCTGCGAGGCGGGTCAGCGGACGCGATGCGGCCGCGGACGAGGGCGAGCTCGGCCGGAGAGAGCGAGGCGGCGGGACGAGCCCGAGCGGCGGGAGGAGGAGGCCGGCGACAAGGAGCATGCGGGAGGAGCGTCGGGGTTGGTGGGGATGGCGAGCGGAGGAGAGAGAGGGAGGGGAGAGCGGGCAGGGCGCGGGGAGTGGTGGGGCCAGGGTGGAAGGGAGAGGAGAAAGGGCAGGTGGCCGGTGGGGCGCGGTGGTCTTGGGTGGGGTGCTGGTGGAGTGTGGTGTGCGTGGCAGGCAGGGGTTGGATGGGGAAAGGAGAGGTGAGGTGGCGGGTGGGGAATGGTCGGGGTGATGTGGAGGCAGGGTGGGTAGAATAGGACTGGGTAGTTTTAGGATTAGATATTTTCCTAGGGTTTTCTTTTGGGCCGGGTAGTAGGTAGTCTGGTCCGGTTGGGCCTCTGGCCTGACCGATCGGACTGCCTCCCCGAACAAAACTTTTTATTGTTAATTTTATTTCTAAAACATTTTGTAAATACTTTTTAGACAAATAAAAGATCTGAACAGACCAAGGTTTTACATTCGAATTAAAGATGGGGAATATCTAGAAAACAAAGAAGGGCTTTCCGAAAATAGTTTTAGCCAAACAGATGCATGCTGATGTCGTGATGATGCAATGCACAAAAACAACGCGATTTTCTAGTAGTGGTTTTTGCGGGGCGCCACATGTGTTTCCGAACACCAGATGATTTATGGTGATGAAAATGTTGAGGCATGAGCCTTAGCCCTTTATAAAACTGATGGTTGTCTCGATGCGATACCATTCCAATTTTCCAATTTACCGTACAACCACAATACCCGAGAATTGGGTAGGGATTGACTGGAAGCTTATATACCTTAGTATAAGTTCCCTCGCGGCCAAGGTCTGAGCTGAGGCTACCTTGTGAAGATTATCCACCTGTGCAGTACCCAAGATGATATTTGGTCATGGTTGGGAGGCCAAACTCACAGGAGATGTGCTTATACTAGGGTGTGTAATTGAAAGATTAGGATTGATTATCCGCATACTGAGTATGGTGAATTCAGGATTTGTTACTGACGGATGTATCGAATGTTGTGGTGAAAGTGTACAATCTCTACAGAGTGTCAAACTATTCGAATAGCCGCGTCCGCGGTTATGGACAGTTGGAGTGGCCATACTGTTCCCCCGTCAGATGTTTTCAAAATGACTTTTGAAATGAACTAAGACCTTGACTTGACCACAACAAAGTTGTGATATGAAATTCAAGTTCCCACTTAGGTGTTATAAAATTTGACTAGCTTTCTCTTGCTTCTGAACTTAGTAGATGTAAATCTGGCTTTTTGCAAAACAACCCTAGAGCTTAGTGTCCTACTACAAAAACTCCCTTCACTTGTTAGTATTAGTTTGCGAGTACTTAAAGAGTACTCATGGCTTTGTCCCTGGATATTCCCGTGGCCGGACTATGAAGAGGAGGATGGACCCCAGGAAGGTTACGACAACTAGGATCATCTCCCATTGTCAGCATTGCCTGTGACCCCGAAGATGGAGCTTCGCCTACGCTACCGTTATTATTACGTATTTCCGCTGCTTGAGTTGTATTAAGAACTGGATCATGAGATCCTTATTTGTGTAAGACCTTATGTATGGTTTGTAATGGATGATGTACTGTGGTATCCAATTCTGTTATGTCTCGCAAAAAATGGTAATCCTGGGGTGTATGGCATCACAGGCATCTGGGATTAAAAATCCGGGTGTTGACAAGTTTGTATCAGAGCCATCCTGACCATAGGAGACCCTAGTTATACTGGACGTTTGGAATCACCCGCTTTTTCTGGCGAGATGGGTGCCAACATACATGTCTCTAGTTCTTGCCTCGCCTTCTTTATGTTCTTCTCTAGCTCCCCCACCACTTCCGTACTCCAAGCCTCATGTATGACTTCATCACACCCCTCCTCCTTAGTCCATTGCGCCTCAAATCGGAAGCTTGACACCCCTCTCAGCCCATCATCCTCTCCCTCTATCTCCACCAACACCGGCATGTGATCAGAATGTCATGGGTTACCATTAACCATTCTGAACCTCGGGAATTTTAAGCACCACTCACGATTCCTCGTTGCCCGGTCCAATCTCTCAAAAATATATCTGGTAACATCCCGACAATGATTTCTCCAAGTGAACTTGTCCCCTAATTATCCAAGATCATCCAAGCCACAAGTGTCTAAAGCATCCTGATACCTTCGATCCGTATTACGAGTGTAGTATAGTTATTTTTCCCTAGTAGACCTAGGTTTATCGAATCCTTGGGAAGCAGAAAGTAAAGTGAAGTTACTTTAACGGACCTTTGGGAGTTATAGAATTCCTTTTGTGTTTTCACCGGACCAAGAGTTTGCGATCTTTTTGTTGTTGTTGACGATGGAGAGAGACAGGGCCTAGGGCTTCCGATTTCACCAGTAGCTGTGCAAAACATCTGATGGGAATAAAAGATAATGATAAAGTATGCATGTAATTGTTAGAGCAAGATAATTATATGTGGGTAGTGCATCCATAATTGTTATTGCCTCCGTGGCCGCTTATAGCAATAACCTACTAGTCGCATCCATAGAAGAAAGAGAACTAATTCTATGCATAGTGATGTCACCATTAATCCCAAGTAAATCCCTCACATACAGCCGTACTACCCCTTCTGTCACTGGTGTTCCCAACCTGCAGATCAGTCATTACTCACACTCCCTATACCTGGATCAATCCTCGGGGTCTTGGGTACATGACAAGTCCTTAGATTGAGGCAAGAGAGGGTACAATAATAATCATGTCATACAAACTAATACATGACCCCATCTATGATAAATAACATGCACAAAAAGCTACATGGCTAGGCCGAAGCCCTTAGCCCAAGGAGAATTACTCACACATAGAGATGAAATCAACAATCATAAACATTGTAATAGAGATCATAATATTGATAGCAAATAGTCTTACAATATCGCCAATTGGAGAAGAGATCTACTATTACAAGTTGTGGAATATGGCTATGGTGGTGGAGAAGGGTTTGGAGATTAGATCTAATGGAAGGGTGTCGGCGGAGGCGAAGCAGATGCAGTTGGGGGTGAATGGCAGAACATGGAGGGATCTTTTATCGTCGCCCGAGGCCTATTTATATAGGGGTACCTTTATGAAAGTTGTTCTGTTTGACCTAATGGAGTCGATGGCAACTATACGGCCGAAAATGTACAACGGGAATTTTATTTCGGCAGTATAGTTGGTCGTTAAGTATACTTGATCCACTCCACGGCTCCTGGTTTCTTTGACGTTTTGGAAATCTCGTACCTTTAACTTTAATGTTGTGATTCCCATCAGTATACGTCATTATCTACGCAGGAAAAATAATAAAAAAGGATTGCATACCCCTTTGATCATTAGGCATTGTGGTAGGGTTTAGAGAGATATTTCATAAAATATATGAATAATATCTAGTTTAAATGTGGACATGGATGGCTATATTTCACAGCCATCAACCTCCCCAAGCTTAAATTGATCATCCTCGAGCAAGAAAACCAAAATCAAAAAGAAACTCAGCATTTAAACTAAAATAACGAGATGATGATCTTACTCATGATTGGTAGTCTCATGTTTCCTCCACTTTATTAATCTGAAAAACTTCAGCATAGATAGAGTAATGGCAAGCATATCATACGGATTTCATGAATCCTTATAGCGCAACAAAATTATTGTAAGCATGGATGATTCAAGTGAGTAAACTTTATTCCATGTCATGTAATCAACTCATAAGCTTTCCTTTGAACAATAAAGTATAATTATGTAAAATTGAGAGTGTGAGAGTTCGTCATGAAAAGCATATACACTAAAGTATCTCAATTCTCCCATATCAATAAATCAAGACTTTTCAAGAACTACTTTTCTATCCATTGTCCTTCAAGAATTTCAGTTCTTAAGTAATTAAGAGCATGCCAAAAAAATTCATTAGTTTATCGGGCTGTGATGGACACTCGTGGCATCACTAAGGTTTTTGTTTCTTTTGCATAATGATTACTCATATCAGCCAAAGTAGTGATTCCATCAGGTTTACAACTACCTGAGAGTGCAAAGAATCTTACCCATTATAGCATTGCTGCTACAAATGTTTAATCAACTCATAGCCGAAATCTAGAAGTTTCCTCCATGAAGATCGTTTGTAGGCTAGCGGAGTTGTTGGTAACCCCATGAAGTTTGACGCGCATAAAGCTATATAATTCTTGTGATTCACAAGTCAAACTTTAGCTATATAATTCTTGTGATTCACAAAATTCCAGAAAATTCATAATAAATTTTTCCTTGAAAAAGGGGCAGAGGGACACCTGGAGTGGCCCAGGTGGACCCACCAGGCCAGCACACCCCCTGGTGGCACGGCCATCCCCTAGGGCGCGCCTGGCCTAGGTGGGGACCACCTATGGCCCTCCAAGTTGTCTCCTTCCAGCCACTTCTTTCTCTCTCCTGAAAACACAAAAATTTCTCAAGCTCGAGTTCCTGCTGTTCTTGCTCCCGATTTTCAATCTCCTTGCTCAGCCCATCTTTACTACTGATTTTTGGAGGGATTGCTCCTTGGTATGTGCCTCCTCCACTTTTCCAATTAGATTTGTGATTGGTAGATTGTATCTTGAGTATTTTGATGCTATAGGTGTCAGATTGTGTGAGCTTGCATGCTTGTTCTATGCTTAGAGATTTCATTTTGATGCATGTTTAGCCCTCTAGCAAGTTCCTATAGTAGTTCCTCATCATTTACCAACTTGGAAATCACTTGGTTTGATGTTTGTCTAAAAATTTCATAAAAAGGGTCATGGACAACCACACCTTTGGTGAAATATTTTAGAGTGATGTACCTAGTGTTGGGGTTCGTAGCATGGAAAACAAAAAAATTCTACCGCATGCAAACAAACAAGCCAAGATCTATCTACTAGATTGTAGCAACGAGTCAATAAAAGAACTCACCCTCGAAGATTCCAAAGCGGTTAACGAGAGCAGATTCTCGTGGGTGATGTAGTCGTACTCTTGCCGATCTCAAGATCGCGTAGATGATCCTTCTGGCGCTGCGTTCCGGCAGCGCTTCCGCAGTCGATCACACGTTCGGTACTCGATGAAGACCTTCCTCTCCCTTGTTCCAGCAGGTAGCGGAGGTTGTAGCACTCTCCTCGCGATTCCGGCAGCACGATGGCGTGGTGTCGGAAGTAGAGGGGAGATCTCGAAGGGCTTCGCCTTAAGCCGGAGCGAGTATGGTGGAGTATGATAGAGGCCTTGGTGATCTAGGGTTTAGATGGCACCAAGGGGAGGGCTTGACCGGCATCTAGGGTTTGGGGAAACCCTAACTCGCCGAGTTATAGGAGGGCCTAGGCGGCGGCTTGGAGGTGGCCGGCGACTTGGAGGCTAGGGTTTTGGGTGTGAGGGGTAGGGGGCGCCCTACCCCTCCTTATATAGGTGGAGGGTGGCCGGTTGGGAGGAGGGAGTCCTCCCCCAACTCGGCCTCCTTGGCCGGCAGGTGGAGTGAGGGGACTTCCTCCCCAAGTAGGTTTCCTACTCTCCCTTCACCAAGCAAACTTGTTGTTTGACTTTTTCAAATTGGCGTTTGACTTTCAAACTTGGATTTGATTTATCTCTTTATTCTGCCCAGCCAAGTGACCTAGTACATGATGTAACCATTCCATATTGTCATGACACATTCATGTACCCTTCCCCTCTGGAGTGTCGGACCTTCTTGTAACACCCTCAGAATCGACCCTATGCAAGTTTCAGCGATTCCTGCCAAACCCGCATAGAAACGATTCAAAGGTGCCCACCAGGCACTTTCGTGCGGGTGGAAAACGAAGTAATAACATTACACAACAGTCCTCGATGGGACCCACAGAACAGATATATATACAACAGCGACTCAATGACTTAAGAATACATATATAATATACAAAGATCCAAATCACCTTGCAAATGATAGAGCGTCCGACTACGGACAAGATGCAAATGGGGCTAAGAGCCCTGAAGAATAACCAATGGCGTCCATAACTGCGTGTGCCAAGCGGAAGGGTAACCTCGCTAACGACGCCGATCTCAAAACCTGCTTAAACAAAAGGGTGCCGACAAAGGGCAAAGGAAAAGAGGAGCGAAGATCTTGAGGCCAGTACACGGCGAGGCTAGAATTCGGCGGTCCTCGCCTACATAGGTATGGTGGACTGAAGCGGCAGCGGCAGCATGCGCTAAACAACCTATAGAGACTCGATACATCTGGCGGCTATCAGAGAGGGATAAGAAAAACCTATTCGGAACCAACCTGATTCTACCATCAAACAATCCCATCCTGGTGTTTCCCCCTCGAGACCAAACGAGGAAGTCAACCGAGGAACTCACACAGTTGGCAGTTTTATTTATTCAGTTATCGTTGCAGCAATTACTAGTCAGGTTTAGACAATCATCCTGATAAAGTAAGCAGTGGGCACTTTTAGTTAACCATTCCGTGATAGTTGCAACACTTACTAGTCAGATACAATTAGCATGAGATAACCCCCAAAACCCAGCAGTTGTTGGTACTTTTATTTAGCCATTCCGTTGTAGTGAAGCTGATTACTAGTCATATCGGATACAAGTCAATTTATAACAGTAAACTTTAGTTATAGTTGTCTATGATCAAGCACTGTGCTCCAAGTCGTCCATAACCGCGGACACGGCTTCTCGAAAAGGTTTAACCCTGCAGGGGTGCACCAAAGTATCCACAAGCACTTGACCCTTTTGCCGGATCGGTTAACATACACCCATCGGTATGTCGGCGGGCCTAAGTCATGACGTTTCTGGACCCAAAGCAAGCACGGGGCCACCCCACTAAGTCTACCCAGAAAAGTCGGCCGGTCTCGAGACGGACTCGGTTTTATGATGGTCAGTAAATGACAGGAAACCCCAAAACTGGGCATGTCGATACCGCGAAAACAATCCGCTTCCAAAACAGTACAGGTGCTCCTCACACAATCGTAAATAAAGCAGTAAAACATGGCATAAGTACAGTATAGTAAATAAAATCTCAAACTAGTTTGTGGACCCCAGTACAATACTTTGAAATCAGGTACTAATCAATGGGGGGCCCATATCTCCCCACCTGTGGTTAGCATGCTCGATCTCCGAACAGGTGTCAAGAACTCGGGGTCCTACGGGACACAAGTGGGCGGTCGGAAACAAAACATTATTTATCACCCACCGATGCCTCTGCATTTACCTACTTCAATTTTAGTTATTAAGCAATAATTAAATTAAACGATAATTAAAGCCATGATCATCTCCAACATTGAACATGCGGCACTTCTCCAACAACTGTGGTACTTGGCGACACGCAGCAACGCTTGAGCAAGCGACTACGACGCGCGGGTCCAACTATCTACCAAACAACAGGTAATAGGATGTGTCCAAGGCTATATATGCCTGCAAGGGATATCACGGGTACGAAAACTAGAGCATCGCAACACAGATAGCAATAGATCAACAGGAGGGAATAAATACTAGAAAAGTAAGATAGGTAGAAAGGGGGAGATGCTCGCCTGAAACATTGCCGAGGGTTCAGCCGAAGATCGGGGCGAGGCTCACATCAACTCAACGGCCTTATCCGTGAAGAAGCAAAACACTAGAAGGAACACCGGAGGCGCTATTTAACATTATGACAGAAGATCGGCATGATGCATGGATGATGCATGGCATGGTAAAGGTGCGATGCAATTAGGTCATATTAAGCGGAACCGGGGTCCCGACAATTAAATATATGGTTCGAGTTGTTTATCTACCCCGCAAATTGAAGGTTGTCTTAACATGGCAAAATAAGTTACCGGTTCGCTACACAAATTTAAATGAGGCCAATATGAGACTAGATTTGCCCGCATATGGGCCCCATATTTAATTATGAGGTGAATCGGCATAAGGCCCCCAAACCACACAATTATGCATGCGAGATGAACAATTAATATGCGACAAGTTGTACTATATTATAAAATAGGGTTTCGGGAAGGGGTGCACACATTAGGGTTCGGCAGATCTTGGTCCGGGGGTTCGGGGTCGGTCTCAGGGTTCAGGGTTCGACGGGATCGTTCTCGGACAACTGAGGTAGATCTTGTCGCATCCGGGTTCTCGGCGGACTCGGCGTCCGGAAAGGAGTACTTGGTTCGGTGTCGGGGGCTCATCGGGTTCTTCCGGGTCGGTGTCGATCTTGTCGTTGCGAAGATCTTGTCGGTCTTGGCGTTCTTCAGGTTCGGGTTTTGGCGTCCGAGGGAAGTACTTGGCGTTCCGGAGACGATCCTGTCGCATCCGCGGTCGGTTACTTGAAGGAGCACTGGTGTTCCGTGATGGAGTTCTTGTCGAACGGTGTAGACCGAAGATCTTGGCGGTGGTTGTTGCCCAACTTGTCGCACTTGTTCCTCGGAAGGCCTCGATCGACAAAATAATATCAATCGGGCAACACTTGCAGCGTCCACACACACCAGAGATACTCAAAACGCCACCAGGGACTGAACATTAAGATTAAACAGAGCTGCGGGCAGGCCAAAGGGTCTGGACAGCAGCACACAGAGGTGGGCGACACTAGCTTGGTGGGGCCATGCCAGTGGCGAGCTCGAGGCCGAAGGGTGGCGAGGCCGGCGGGATGCGCCAGGCGACCCGGGACGAGGAGGCGCCAAGGGAACGACGGGGTGGCAGCGGCTCGGTGCAGGGGAGGCAGGGAGGAGCCCGTCGCAAGCGGGCGGTGAGGACGCCGGAGAGGGCGAAGGCGCGAGGGGAAGGAGGCGGCCGGAGATTGTTCTGCTCGCGGGGGAGCACCGCGGCGGCGTACGGAGGACAGAGGCGGCGTGGAGCTCGTCGGCGGCGAAGGAGGACGGCTCGAGGAGGCGGAGCGAGGGGTGGAGGCGAGGCACAGGAGGCGGGCGGCGAGGCGCAGAGCCGGCCTCCGGCGGCAGGTGCTCGAGCGGCGGGGAGCACGGAGGAAGCGGCGTCGGGTGGGCGGCGAGGAGCTCGAGGCTGGGGGGTAGGCGCAAGGCGGCCTTGCAAGGCTGCAGAGAGAGGGGAGGCGGCGACAGAGGAGGGCGATGGGGAGAGGAGGCGCGAGGAGACGGAGGCCTTGGGGCCAAGGTGGCGGAGAGGCATGGTGGGGAAGGAAGCGGGAGGGTGGTGGCGAGGGAGGAAGGGCGGCCGGTGGGAGGTTGGGTCGGGAGGAGCGGCCAGAGAGGAGAGGAGGGAGGAAGACGATGGGAGGGGAGGCGAGCTGTCGGCGTGGGGGGGCGCGTGGGGGGTGCGTGTGGGCCAGGGGACGGGGCCGGAGTGGTGATACCCAGGGGGAAGGTGGGGTCGGGCGTGGGGCTGGACGCGGTGGGGTGAGGCGGGCTGTGGGGCCCGGGGGACAGGGAGAGGGTGGCTGAGTGGGGTGGGAGGTTGAGTGGAGAGTGGGGCCGGGGTGGGGCCCGGTTGGCGGTGAGGCAGAGAGAGATGGGGTAGGTGGGACTGGGGTGAGAGAGAGAGAGGGGTGAGAGAGAGGATTGGTGAGGTGGCAGGGTGGGTAGGGATTGGGGGAGAGGGTGAGGTGGCATGCTGCGGTTGGTGGGTAGAATAGGATTGGGTGGGGATAGGATTTAGAGTTTAGGTTTTATTAGTTTTGTAAATATGTGTTTGTTTTGTTTTGTTTATTTTAAAACAAGGCTACTTTGCAAATAGTTTATAGGTAAATAAAATATCCGATACGACCGAGGTTTTGCATTTGAAATAAAGAGGGGTATTTGTACAAAGCAAAACTAGGCTTTTCTAAATAGTTCAGACAAACAATGCATGATGATGACAATGCAATGCACAAAAACAACGCGATTTCTAGTAGTGGTTTTGCGGGATGCCACAATTCGACACCACTAACAATGGATCTCGCCCTCGAGATCCGCCTCATGGTACCGGAAAGAAGGGCGGTGATCTGCATCTTCTCGCTTCGTGTAGATCCTCGCGACACCACTAACAAGAGGTCGTTGTACGTGATCATCGAGAGAACACTCCAGGAACAAAAAGGTCGAAGGTAGAGGTATCAACAAATAAAGCCACCTCTAGCTTCCGTGGAAAGAGGAAACCGATGCATTCTCATCCACTTCAATGTACAAAAGCGAATAGAAGGGGTAGTCGGCATGGGGGCCAATCCATCACGCACCCAAACTATTACTCCGCACAATCAGTAGAAAAGCGTGCAGCCATTCTCGGAATCAGACTGAAGATCTCGACAATCGAGGTTCAGAAACAAAGGAGTGATGCAGACTCTGCATCGGATCTGGCGTAGGTGATGTCGTTGCGTCGGAAAACACCGGAAGGCACAAACAAAGAACAAAGGATGGTACCACAGATAAAGGACCACTCAGATAGCAGGAGGGCCGGATGTAGAAACACCGTTATCAGAGGAGGGAGCAAAAACCTAAAGGTACGACGAAAACCCAACCACGAGAATTCCTGGACTCGAAGAAAGAGGCGAGAGCGGATTCAAAACACGTAGAGGTAAGAGGAGAATAGCAGAGGGGTAAGGAGTAAAATCAGACCTAATCAGAACTATCCAACCGATTTTGCAAAATAGTTTTGACACTCTACTTCGGCCGTTAGCTAGGTTATCCTACAGTCGGACTTGGGGTATCGCAACCGCCGAGCTCGATACCACTCAGTAACACCCTCGACCGACTATGCAAGTTTCAGATTCCGCCAAACCCGCATAGAAACGATTCAAAGGTGACCACCAGCACTTTCGCGGGTGGAAAACGAAGTAATAACATTACACAACAGTCCTTGATGGGACCCACAGAACAGATATATATACAACAGCGACTCAATGAGTTAAGAATACAGATATAATATACAAAGATCCAAATCACCTTGCAAATGATAGAGCGTCCGACTACGGACAAGATGCAAATGGGGCTAAGAGCCCCAAGAATAACCAATGGCGCCCATAACCCCGCCTGAGCCAAGCCGAAGGGTAACCCCGCTAACGACGCCGATCTCAAAACCTGCTTAAACAAAAGGGTGCCGACAAAGGGCAAAGGAAAAGAGGAGCGTCAAGATCGAGGCCAAGACGGCGAGGCTAGAATCGGTCCTCGCCTACATAGGTATGGTGGATCAAGCGGCAGCAGCATGCGCTAAACAACCTATAGAGACTCGATACATCCGGGCGGCTAGAGAGGGATAAGAAAACCTATTCGAACCAACCCGATTCTACCATCAAACAATCCCATCTGGTGTTTCCCTCGAGACCAAACGAGGAAGTCAACCGAGGAACTCACACGCTGGCGCTTTATTTATTCATTATCGCGTAAATTACTAGTCAGGTTTAGACAATCATCCCGATAAAGTAAGCAAGGTGGGCACTTTTAGTTAACCATTCCGTGATAGTTGCAACACTTACTAGTCGATACAATTAGCATGAGATAACCCCAAACCCAGCAGCTTGTTGGTACTTTTATTTAGCCATTCCGTTGTAGTGAAGCTGATTACTAGTCATATCGGATACAAGTCAATTTATAACAAGAACTTTAGTTATAGTTGTCTATGATCAAGCACTGTGCTCCAAGTCGTCCATAACCGCGACACGGCTTCGAAAAGATTTAACCGCAGGGTGCACCAAAGTATCCACAAGCACTTGACCCTTTTTGCCGATCGGTTAACATACACCCATCGGTATCGGGCGGGCCTAAGTCATGACGCTTCGGACCAAAGCAAGCACGGGGCCACCCCACTAAGTCTACCAGAACGGTCGGCCGGTCTCCGAGACGGACTCGGGGTTTATGACAAGGGCAGAAACGATGAAACCCCAAACTGGGCCTGTCGACACCAAAACACTCCGCCCAAACAAAGACAGGTGCTCCTCACACAATCGTAAATAAAGCAGTAAAACATGGCATAAGTACAGGATAGTAAATAAAACCTCAAACTAGTTTGTGGCCCCCAGTACAATACTTTGAAATCAGGTACTAATCAATGGGGGGCCCATATCTCCCCACCTGTGGTTAGCGCGCTCGATCTCGGAACAGGTGTCAAGAACTCGGGGTCCTACGGGACACAAGTGGGCGGTCGGAAACCAAACATTATTTACCACCCACCGATGCCTCTGCATTTACCTACTTCAATTTTAGTTATTAAGCAATAATTAAATTAAACGATAATTAAAGCCATGATCATCTCCAACATTGAACATGCGGCACTTCTCCAACAACTGTGGTACTTGGCGACACGCAACAACGCTTGAGCAAGCGACTACGACGCGCGGGTCCAACTATCTACCAAACAACAGGTAATAGGATGTGTCCAAGGCTATATATGGCTGGAAGGGATATCGGGTACGAAAACTAGAGCATCGCAACACAGATAGCAATAGATCAACAGGAGGGAATAAATACTAGAAAAGTAAGATAGGTAGAAAGGGGGAGATGCTCGCCTGAAACATTGCCGAGGGTTCAGCCGAAGATCGGGGCGAGGCTCACATCAACTCAACGGCCTTATCCGCGAAGAAGCAAAACACTAGAAGGAACACCAGAGGCACTATTTAACATTATGACAGAAGATCGTCATGATGCATGGATGATGCATGGCATGGTAAAGGTGCGATGCAATTAGGAACGGTCCCGAATTAAATATATGGTTCGAGTTGTTTATCTACCGCAAATAAATTGAAGGAAGGTTGTCTTAACATGGCAAAATAAGTTACGGTTCGCTACACAAAATTTAAATGAGGCCAATATGAGACTAGATTTGCCCATATGGGCCTATATTTAATTATGAGGTGAATAATTATGGGCCCCCAAACCACACAATTATGCATGCTAGATGAACAATTAATATCACATTGTATTATATTATAAAATAGGGTTTCGGAAGGGGAACACATTAGGGTTCGGCAGGATCTTGGTCCGGGGTTCGGGGTCGGGGTTCGTGGTTCGACAGGATCGCTTCTCGGACAACCGAGGTAGATCTTGTCGCATCCGGGTTCTCGGCGTCCGGGAAAGGAGTACTTGGTTCGGTGTCGGGGCTCATCGGGTTCTCGGGTGTCGATCTTGTCGCTTCAAGATCTTGTCGGTCTTGGCGTTCTTCGGAGTTTTTTTGGCGTCCAGGGAAGTACTTGGCGCTCGAGACGATCACATCGCATCCGCGGCCGGTTACTTGAAGGAACCGGTGGTGTTCCGTGATGGAGTTCTTGTCGAGCGGTGTAGATCAAGATCTTGGCGGTGGTTGTTGCCCAACTTGTCGCACTTGTTCTCGAAGGCCTCGATCGACAAAATAATATCAATCGGGCAACACTTGCAGGCCCACACACACCAGAGATACTCAAACGCCACCGTGGACCTAACATTAAGATTAAACAGAGCTGCGGGCAGGCCAAAGGGTCTGGACAGCAGCACACAGAGGTGGTCGACACTAGCTTGGTGGGGCCATGCCAGTGGCGAGCTCTAGGCCGAAGGGTGGCGAGGCCGGCGGGATGCGCCAGGCGACCCGAGACGAGGAGGCGCCAAGGGAACGACGGGGTGGCAGCGGCTCGGCAGTGAGAGGGAGGCCGGGGCATGGGCGGTGGCCGGAGGACGCCGAGAGGGCGAGGCGCCGGGCGAGGGGGGGAAGGAGGCGGCGGAGATTGTTTCGCCATGGGAGCACTGCGGAGGCGTCTGAGGGAGGCGGCGTGGGGCTCGTCGACGGCGAAGGAGGACGGCTCGAGGAGGCGGAGCGAGGGGTGGAGGCGAGGCACCGGAGGCGGGCGGCGAGGCGCAGAGCCGGCCTCCGGCGGCAGGTGCTCGAGCGGCGGGGAGCGCAGAGGAAGCGGCGTCGGGTGGGCGGCGAGGAGCTCGAGGCTGGGGGGTAGGCGCAAGGCGAGGGCGCGCTGCCGGGCGCGCTGCAGAGAGAGGGGAGGCGGCGACAGAGGAGGGCGATGGGGAGAGGAGGCGCGAGGAAGGAGACGGGAGGGCGCGGGCCGGCGGTGGCCGGAGAGGCAGAGGGGGGAGGGAAGCAGGGAGGGCGGTGGTGGCCAGAGGGAGGAAGGGCGGCCGGCGGTGGGAGGTTGGGTCGGTGGGAGCGAGCGGCCAGAGAGGAGAGGAGGGGAGGAGGAAGACGATGGGAGGGAGGAGGCGAAAGTCGCGTGGGGCGCGTGGTGGCGCGGTGGGGTGCGTGTGGGCCAGAGTGGTGGGACCTGTGGGAAGGTGGGGTCAGGCGTGGACCTGGAGTGGGGTGAGGCGGCTGGGGCCCGGGGGACAGGGAGAGGGTGGCTGAGTGGGGTGGGAGGTTGAGTGGAGAGTGGGGCCGGGGTGGGGCCCGGTTGGCGGTGAGGCAGAGAGAGGGGGTAGGTGGGACTCGGGTGAGAGAGAGAGGGGGTGAGAGAGAGGATTGGTGAGGTGGCAGGGTGGGTAGGGATTGGGGGAGAGGGTGAGGTGGCACGCTGCGGTTGGTGGGTAGAATAGGATTGGGTGGGGATAGGATTTAGAGTTTAGGTTTTATTAGTTTTTAAATATGTGTTTGTTTTGTTTTGTTTATTTTAAAACAAGGCTACTTTGCAAATAGTTTATAGGTAAATAAAATATCCGATACGACCGGGGTTTTGCATTTGAAATAAAGAGGGGTATTTGTACAAAGCAAAACTAGGCTTTTTGAAATAGTTCAGACAAACAATGCATGATGATGACGATGCAATGCACAAAAACAACGCGATTTCTAGTAGTGGTTTTGCGGGATGCCACACTTCTGGACCCTTCTAGAACATTCCTGGTGAAAACACCGGAATCATTCCCCAACTCCGAAACAGGACTTTCCTTATATGAATCTTATTCTTCGGACCATTCTGGATCTCCTTGTGATATCCCAGATCCCATCCGAGACTCCGAACAACATTCGGTCTCTTACTCATCATTCCATAACCACTCAACAACATTGAATCCTTAAGTGTGTCTCCCTACGGTTCGTGAATTATGCGGACATGATCGAGACACTTCTTCGATCAATAACCAATAGAGGAATCTGGAAATTCATATGGATCCCACATATTTCTACGATTACTTTGCGATCGAATGAACCACTTACATACGATACCAATTTCCCTTTGTCTCACGATAGTTTACTTACCTGAGGTTTTGATCGTCGGTATCTCCGAATACCTAGTTCAACCTCATTACTGATAAGTACTCTTTTCTCGTTCTCGTGGTATGTGATCCCTTGTGAGCCAGTTACATGCTTGCAATCTAATTGGATGACATTCCACCGAGAGGGCCCAGATCATATCTATCCGTCATATGGATGGACAAATCCCACTCTTGATCCATGTGTCTCAACCCATACTTTCTGAACACTCAATGCCATCTTTATAGCCACCCAGTTACGGTGTGGTGTTTGATGTCATCAAAGCATACTTCCGGTGATGGTGATTAGCATGATCTCATGGTCGAAGGAATTAGGTTACTATGTATCAGAAAGCTTATAGCAATTGAACTATTAAAATGACTTGATCTTTATGCTATGCTTATCTATAGGAGTATGTCCATCATACCATTCTCCTAATGATATGACCTTGTTATTAACAACATCTCAAATGTTCATGATCAAGAAACCATGATCATCTATTAATCAACAAGCTAGTATTATGAAGAGGCTTTACTAGGGACTCTAATTTAGTTTACAAATCACACAAGTATTAATGTTTCCAGTTAATACTTTTATAGCATGAATGTAAACATTTATCATAAACACAAAGATATAATAATAACTACATTTATTATTGCCTCTAGGGCATATCTCCAACAGTCTCCCACTTGCACTAGAGTCAACTAATCTAGATTACATGGTAATATACCGAACACCCATGGCAGTTTGGTGTTGGTCATGTTTTGCCCCCGGGAGAGGATTAGTCATCGGATCCGCCACATTCAGATCTGTCTGTACTTTGCAAATCTTTATGTCACCATCTTGGACATGTTCTCAAATAGCGTGAAAACGTAGCTTCATGTGCTTCAGCTTCTTGTGTGACCTTGGTTCTTGCGCATTGGCTATGGCGCCCATGTTATCACAGTAGATAGACTTTGGGTCCAGCACACTTGGAACCACATCGAGATCTATAATGAACTCCTTCGTCCACATCGCTTCTTGTGAAGCCTCCGAAGCAGCTATGTATTCCGATTCAGTTGAAGATCTCGCCACAACGCTTTGCTTTGCACTCCTCCAGCTAACTGCTGCACCATTCAAAGTAAATACGTATCCAGATTGAGATTTAGAATCATCCGGATCGGTGTTCCAACTGGCATCGGTGTAACCATTAACAACGAGTTGTTCATCACCTCCATAAGAAATAACCATATCCTTAGTTCTTCTCAAGTACTTAAGGATGTTTTTGACCGCTGTCCAATGATCCACTCCTGGATTAATTTTGATATCTGCTAGTCAAACTAACAGCATATGCAATATCGGGTCTAGTACATAGCATGGCATACATTAGAGATCCTATGGCTGAGGCATAGGGAGTCTTACTCATCATTTCTCTATCTTCTGTCGTTGCTGGACTTTGAGTTTTACTCAAGGTCGTATTGGGCAACATGGCAAGAACCCTTTCTTGCTATCTTCCATTCCAAACCTCTTTAGAACTTTGTCCAAATATGTACTTTGTGACAATGATATTAGGCGTCTCGATCTATCTCTATAAATCTTTATGCCTAATATGTAAGATGCTTCGCCAAGATCTTTCATTGAAAAACTATTATTCAAATAATCCTTGACACTATTAAGAAGGTCTACATCATTCCCAATCAACAATATGTCATCTACATATAGTATTAAGAATGCTACAGAGCTCCCACTCACTTTCTTGTAAATACAAGCTTCTCCATAAGTTTGTATAAAACCAAAGCTTTTGATTACCTTATAAAAATGTTGATTCTAACTTCGGGATGCTTGCTTCAATCCATATATGGACCGTTGAAGTTTGCATACCTTGTTAGCATCTTTAGGATCGACAAAACCTTTGGGTTGCATCATATACAACTCTTCATCAATATCTCCATTGAGGAATGCCGTTTTGACATCCATCTGCCATATCTCATAATCGTAATATGCAGCGATTGCTAACATAATCCTCATAGACTTTAGCTTCGCTACAGGTGAGAAAGTCTCATCGTAGTCAACTCCTTGAATTTGTCGAAACCCTTTTGCGACAAGTCGAGCTTTATAGACAGTAACATTACCATCAGCATATGTTTTCTTCTGGAAAATCCATTTGTTCTCGACAGCCTTCCAGCCATCCGGTAAGTCCACCAAAGTCCATACTTGGTTTTCGTACATGGATCCAATCTCGGATTTCATGGCTTCTTGCCATTTATTGGAATCTAGGCTCATCATCGCTTCCTCATAAGTTGCAGGGTCATCGGTGTTATCCACCAACATGACACTCATAACGGGATCATACCAATCAGGAGTGGTACGAGTTCTCGTTTACCTGCGAGGCTCTGTAGCAACTTCAACCGAAGTTTCATGATCATCATCATTAGCTTCCTCTCTTATTGGTGTAGGCGCCACAGGAACTACTTCTGGTGTTGCGCTACTTGCAAGTTCGAGAGAAGGTTCAACAACCTCGTCGAGTTCTACTTTCCTTCTAGTCACTTCTTTCGAGATAAATTCCTTCTCTAGAAAGGATCCATTCTTAGCAACGAAGATTTTGCCCTCGGAACTATGATAGAAGGTATACCCAATAGTTTCCTTCGGGTATCCTATGAAGACGCATTTTTCCGCTTTGGGTTCAAGCTTGTTCGGCTGTAACTTCTTTACATAAGCTTCGCAACCCCAAACTTTAAGGAACGACATTTTAGGTTTCTTCCCAAACCATAATTCATACAGTGTCGTTTCGACGGATTTAGATGGTGCCCTATTAAAGTGAATGCGGCTGTTTCTAATGCATAACCCCAAAACGATAGCGGTAAATCGGTAAGTGACATCATAGAACGAACCATATCTAAGAGAGTTCTATTACGACGTTCGGACACACCATTACGATGTGGTGTTCCCGGCGGTGTCAATTGTGAAAGTATTCCGCATTTCTTCAAATGCTCGCCAAACTCGTAACTTAGATATTCACCTCCACGATCAGATCGTAGAAATTTAATCTTCTTGTTACGTTGATTCTCTACCTCACTTTGAAATTCCTTAAACTTCTCAAAAGTTTCGGAATTATGTTTCATGAAATAGATATACCCATATCTACTCAAGTCATCCGTGAAGGTAAGAACATAACGATAATCACCGCGCGATGCTACACTCATTAGTCCACACACATCGGTATGTATGATTTCCAATAAGTCCGTAGCTCGCTCCATCATACCAGAAAATGGAGTCTTAGTCATTTTACCCATCAGACATGCTTCGCATCTTTCAAGTGATTCGAAATCAAGTGATTCAAGAAGTCCATCGGAATGGAGTTTCTTCATACGCTTCACTCCAATGTGACCAAGACGACAGTGCCACATATAGGTCGAGTTATCGCTCAATTTCAAACGTTTAGCCTCAATGTTATTTATGTGTGTATTACTACAATCGAGATTCAATAAGAATAGACCATCTATCAAAGGTGCATGTGCATAAAACATATTACTCATATAAATCGAACAACCATTATTCTCGGACTTAAACAAGTAACCGTCTCGCAATAAACATGATCCTGATATAATGTTCATGCTCAACGCAGGCACCAAATAACAATTATTTAAGTATAAAACTAATCCCGATGGTAGATGAATAGGTAGCGTTCTGACCGCGATCACATCAACCTTTTATCCATTTCCAACGCGCATCGTCACCTCGTTCTTCGCTAGCTTCCGTTTATTCTGCAACACCTGTTTCGAGTTACAAATGAGCAACCGAACCAGTATCAAATACCCAGGCACTACTATGAGTACTGGTGATATACACATCAATAACATGTATATCGGATATACCTTTCTTCTTGATGTTGTCGTTCTTCAAATCCGCCAAGTACTTTGGGCAATTCCGCTTCCAGTGACCTTCTCCCTTGTAGTAAAAGCACTCAGTATCAGGCTTAGGCCCAGCTTTGGTCTTCTTCGCCGGTGCCGCAACTTTCTTACCGCCCTTCTTGAAGTTTCCCTTTTTATTAGACTTGCCTTTCTTGAATTTGGTGGTCTTATTGACCAACAACACTTGGTGCTCTTTCTTGATCTCCACTTCTGCAGATTTCAACATGGAGAAGAGTTCTGGCAACGTCTTGTCCATGTTTTGCATATTGTAGTTCATCACAAAGTTCTTGTAACTTGGTGGTAGTGATTGGAAGACACAGTGAATCCCCAAAGAATTAGGAATCACTATACCCAAACTTTGGAGTTTGTTTGCGTGCCCAGACATCTTAAGCACATGCTCACTGATGGAGCTGCCCTCTTCCATCTTGCAGTTAAAGAACTTTTCAGAAGCCTCATAACTCTCAACTGCCGTGTGTGCCTCAAATATCATTTTGAGTTCACGGACAATATCATGTGGGTCATGGTTCTCAAACCTTTTATGAAGCTTCGATTCCAAACCATACAAGATAGCACACTAAACTGTGGAGTATTGATTCTTCCGAGTGAGGTAAACATTCTTTACTTCATCGGTAGCAGTAGCTGCAGGCGGGTCACCCAGCGGTGCATCCAGCACATAGGTCAAATTACCATCATTGAGGACAATCCTCAAATTGCGGAACCAATCCGCGAAGTTGCTTCCACTGTTTTTCAACTTCTCTTTCTCTAGGAACGCATTAAAATTGATGGTAGGGGCCGCCATTTATCTACAACATATTTGCAATAGTTTAGACTAAGTTTATGACAAATTGAGTTCTAATTAATAGTTAAATTAATCTAGGTGAAATCCCACTCAAAACAATATCCCTCACATTGTTTTAGTGATCACACGAACCAAATCCACCACATCAAAACCGATCATCACGAGAGTTGACGTAGCTTCAATGGTGAACAATCAACATGTTCATCATATCTACTATATGACTCATGCTTTACCTTTTGGTGATCCGTGTTCCGAGACCATGTCTGTACATGCTAGGCTCGTCAAGATCAAACCTTAGCTTCCGCATGAGAAAATATGGCTTGCTCACGTTGTATACACTCATAGAATCTAACACACCCGATCATCACGTGGTGCTTCGAAACAACGAGCTTTAGCAACGGTGCTTACTAAGGATGAACACTTTAAAACTTGAAATTTGTGTTCTTGAGGGATCATCTTATAATGCTACCATCATTAACTAAGCAATACAAGATGCATAAAGGATTAACATCACATGCAATTCATAATATGTGATATGATATGGCATTTCTTCTTGTGCTTCTGATCTCCATCTTCAAGCACGAACATGATCTCCATCATCACCGGTATAGCGTCAAGGTCAATGGCGTCGTTTCATGGTTGTCGTCCACTAGCTTCAACTATTACAACTACTTTGAATAGACACGCGGGTCTTAACAGAATTTAAAGACAACTATATGGCTCCTGCGGGTTGCCAACTTACAATAAGGAACATTTCATACATCAAATATAATCACAATCATGGCCATATCACATCACAGCACACCCCTGCAAAACAAAGTTAGACGCCTCTAATTTTCTGTGCATATTTTACGTGGTTTGGGGCTTTCAATAAGTGTCGCTCTAACTTACGAACAAGAACCACAACATTGATGCTTGAACTATCAAGTGCCCGTTGTAAATTGGATCAATACTATGATAGGAGAGACAGGCACCCGCAAAGCCACTTATGCAATACAAGTTGCATGTTGAGCGTGGATAAAGTCTCATGAACGATGCCATGTAAGGTTAGCCCGGGCCGCTTCATCCCATCATACCGCAAGATGCAAAGTACACAAAAAGCAATTAATAATAAAAGCACCACCGCCCACAATGACCATTGTATTCTACTCGTGCAACAGATCTACATATAGGCATGGCTCTGATACCACTGTTGGGGTTCGTAGCATGGAAAACAAAAAAATTCTACCGCATGCAAACAAACAAGCCAAGATCTATCTACTAGATTGTAGCAACGAGTCGATAAAAGAACTCACCCTCGAATATTCCAAAGCGGTTAACGAGAGCAGATTCTCGTGGGTGATGTAGTCGTACTCTTTCGATCTCAAGATTGCGTAGACGATCCTTCCGGCCAAGCGTTTCCGCAGCGCTCAATGATCACACGTTCGGTACTGATGAAGACCTTCCTCTCCTTGTTCCAAAGTAGCGGAGGTTGTAGCACTCTCTCGCGATTCCGGCAAAGACGATGGCGTGGTGTCAAGTAGAGGAGATCTCAAGGGCTTCGCCTTAAGCCGAGTATGGTGGAGTATGATAGAGGCCTTGGTGATCTAGGGTTTAGATGGCACCAAGGGAGGGCTTGACCGGCATCTAGGGTTTGGGGAAACCCTAACTCGCCGAAGTTATAGGAGGGCCTAGGCGGCTTGGAGGTGGCGCGACTTGGAGGCTAGGGTTTTGGGTGTGAGGGTAGGGCGCCTACCCTCCTTATATAGGTGGAGGTGGCGGTTGGGAGGGAGTCCTCCCCCAACTCGGACTCCTTGGCCGGTGGGTGGAGGGAGGGGACTTCCTCCCCAAGTAGGTTTCCTACTCTCCCTCCACCAAGCAAACTTGCCGTTTGACTTTTTCAAATTGGCGTTTGACTTTCAAACTTGGATTTGATTTCTCTCTTTATTTTGCCCAGCCAAGTGACCTAGTACATGATGCAACCATTCCATATTGTCATGACACATTCATGTACCCTTCCCCTCCGGAGTGCCGGACCTTCCGGACCCTTCTAGAACATTCCTCGTGAAAACACAGGAATCATTCCCCAACTCCGAAACAGGACTTTCCTTATATGAATCTTATTCTCCGGACCATTCCGGATCTCCCCGTGATCTCCCGGATCCCATCCGAGACTCCGAACAACATTCGGTCTCTTACTCATCATTCCATAACCACTCAACAACATCGAATCCTTAAGTGTGTCTCCCTACGGTTCGTGAATTATGCGGACATGATCGAGACACTTCTCCGATCAATAACCAATAGAGGAATCTGGAAATTCATATGGCTCCCACATATTTCTATGATTACTTTGTGATCGAATGAACCACTTACATACGATACCAATTTCCCTTTGTCTCACGATAGTTTACTTATCCGAGGTTTTGATCGTCGGTATCTCTGCATACCTAGTTCAACCTCGTTACCGATAAGTACTCTTTTCTTGTTCCCGTGGTATGTGATCCCTTGTGAGCCAGTCACATACTTGCAAGCTAATTGGATGACATTCCACCGAGAGGGCCCAGAGTATATCTATCCGTCATATGGATGGACAAATCCCACTCTTGATCCATGTGTCTCAACCCATACTTTCCGAACACTCAATGCCATCTTTATAGCCACCCAGTTACGGTGTGGTGTTTGATATCATCAAAGCATCCTTCCGGTGATGGTGATTAGCATGATCTCATGGTTGAATGAATTAGGTTACTATGTATCAGAAAGCTTATAGCAATTGAACTATTAAAATGACTTGATCTTTATGCTATGCTTATCTATAGGAGTATGTCCATCATACCATTCTCCTAATGATATGACCTTGTTATTAACAACATCTCAAATGTTCATGATCAAGAAACTATGATCATCTATTAATCAACAAGCTAGTATTATGAAGAGGCTTTACTAGGGACTCTAATTTAGTTTACAAATCACACAAGTATTAATGTTTCCGGTTAATACTTTTATAGCATGAATGTAAAAATTTATCATAAACACAAAAATATAGTAATAACTACATTTATTATTTCCTCTAGGGCATATCTCTGACACCTAGGAGGACAAGGCCTTCAAGATCATCCTTCCGAGCTAGGCCCTCATACAATGAGGATCTCATTACACCATGATTTGGTGACGAGGGAGGTGAGGGGGATGCGCACCCTTCTACCTTCCCTTGTCCAACCTTTTTGCAGGCTGCATGGATTCTCAATGATTTCCTAACCTTGGTTCAGAGGGTTGGACTAATGAGTTATATGCAGGATGAGAGTGTGCAGTATGCTACGCTCACTAAAACCTTTGTGGAGAGTTTCTATTTTTCTAATAGCCCGTTCAAACCAGATGTGTCTTTCAAAATCTATAACAGACCTTTCTCCATGAAATTGAAGAAATTTTGTGAAATCTTGGTTTGGCATGGTTGGGACGGTGAAGAAGATTCCAGCTCAACCACTGATTTGTTGGAGCTCTACCGCGGGATAACTAATGATGATGACCGCAGAGCCCAGCGTGGAAAGAATAAATATTCAACTCCCATCTAGCATGTATTTTTCTTATTATCTTGCCACTAGTGCTCTTGGTAGGTAGAACACTAGAAATATTTCCAATTATCATTTAGCCTTCCTAGCTGCTGCACTCAACAATGAAACCAGGTACAATCTTGGTTCTCTCATTGCTCGTCGCTTAGCTGCTAAGGGACCCATTTATGGGGGAATTATTGATGCTCGTGTTATTGCTGCCCTAGAACTATCTGTTGATCCAAATGATACAATTTTGGCTCCTCAGAGGCTTGATCTTGCTACCATGAAAGCGCATCACTTTGTCACTGCTGGCTCTACCCTTGAGAGTTTGGTTTATATAATGATGTTTACTCACAGGAAAGAGAGAGAGATTCCTTTGCCCCAAACCACTTTGTTCTGTATTTCCCAGGGACCTTGGTCACGCTCCAAGGAGGAGATGGACGAGCATCTACGCGTTCGTGGTTTCCACGAACACTACCAGGGGACGCGCCCTCATACGACCCCTCTAGGAACTACACAGAGGAGTCCTCGAGCTCGTACCAGGACGAAGGGGCCTCCTCGTCGTACTACGGAGGTGCACCTTCTTGGTCTCCATGGAGTTGAGCCCCACTTAGGCAAAAAGCCTAAGCTTGGGGGAGGTATACCGACATCACACTCATATATATATATCATGTTTCATCGGTTCTTTATATATCCATTGTTTCGCTTTATTTTTGGTTTTTGTTTCTGCGTTCTTAAAACATAAAAATACCAAAAATATTTTCGTTCTTTCTCTTGGTTTGTTTCTTTGATTTTTAGCTTTGGTTTGCCTGAAAGAAAAATCCAAAAAGATTTTGCTTTGTTTGTTTTTGCTTTGTTTACTTGCTTTAAAAAAACGAAAAAACCAAAAATATTTGTTGTTCTTCTTTGGTTTTGTGAAGTTCTTTGCAAGGTTCAGCAGTCCTTAGTGGAGTTTGGTTTCATGTTATTATTCAAGCACACAAGTGAAGGGAAATAATGAAGATTAAGACAACTTGAGGTGTGGTAAGAGGCTGGTAACAACTCTATTTTGTTTTCATTTTTGTACATATACTCATCATTGTGAGCATGCTTAGTCTGTTCATGTGAGGTATATGTTATTTATGGATGCTTAGTAGTTCTTGCTCTCTTATGATTAGCTCTAGCTTGCTAATAGTTTGTACCTTGTCATATGAATGTTTGCTTGCATTGTTCTATTCATATTTTGGTATGATATTGTGGTATCCTTCTCTGAATGTTTCATGATAATCGACTTGGAACATGCTCATGCATGCATATGACTAAACAATAGTCAATAAGCCTCGATGATTTATGTTGCCTCAGAGTTCTTGTATCACTTTCATGCCATAATTTGTCCTGTTTTGTTGCAAGCATAATGATGACAGTTATTGCTCTCTTGTTTGTCGCTCCCTTCCTATTGCTAGCCTTCACTTGCACTGAGTATGAGCTCTACTTGTGTATCCAACTCCCCAAAACCAATATTGCCAACAGTGTCCACCATACCTACCTATTAGCATCATTTGCTAATTCCGTGCATATTTATTATGCCTTGTTTTCTTCCAAACAAAATGTTTGACTGTTTTGAGAAAAGTTAGTTAGTAAAGCTCTCACGAACTTGATGGCACAATTTATTCCTTGCACTTAATAAACCTGAACCATTGTGACTGTCCATGAAAGTTATATGCTTGCAAATTATAGGCTGGGAGTTAGCAGAACCGTGTTGTCACGGGGAACGCTTTTAACACTTATGGATACATATCCAGTTGATATCATGCTCTTTTGTTTGCGGATGTTGTCGGTGTGAAATAAAAGGGGAGCTTGTGAGTTCATGGAGTTATATATATGTGTTAAGAGAAATGCCTGGGCCGCTAGCCTAAGACATGCCTAATCATGGTGGAAACTTGTAGCATAACCATAATGAGCAATCTGTGAAGCATCCTCAATAAAAACCTATGCAAATAGCAAATAAAAAGATCGCCGAGATGCTCATTGTCTGCTTGCCTTGTCATTTTGATTATGGGATAGCTCCTGTATCATGTGCAAGGGGTACCCAGTTGGCGGTTCTCTATGATACGCATATATTTACAATGACAAGAACTTACAGGTAACTAAAGTTGAGTAGCATAAGGAGAGGCCCTCGTACTCAAGGGACATGAGATTTCCAGTTTATGGTATGTCAAGCATATAACTCATATTGGACCTCACTTTCACCATTAACCATATAAAGATGCCTATGATAGGGGCAATGAGAGCTCAAAGCTAATGAGTATCATACTTTCAGAATTTGGAAGCCTTTCAAACTTTTCAAAACATTTTTCACTTCCTTGTCGAGTCACCACTTATTCTATGAGCACCTTCTTGAGTTCATAGTTGTTATTCTTAGTGTAATGTGCTTGTCTCAAAGCTTGGTTAATTATGTCATGACTTTGATGCTTGTATCTCTGATATCTTTACTTCTAGTCTTCACTTGAACTTCAGAGGTGCCTTGGCATTTATTTTGTGCTCTACAAATAAAGGAAAGCGAGATACCACTCTATCATACCTTTTTATGAGCATTGCAATGTTGCTTATGTTTATGTTTCATGCTACTTATTATTATTGAGTTGGAATCTCTTCATAGCTTGCAATAACTATTGAGTAGACTTAGTTGCATACTTCTTATTATGAATTGTCTAAGTGTCTACTCCTGTGCTGAGAATATATACATCATATGAAGAAAATATGTTCGTGAAAGTTCTTTTATCGCACTCAGTTTTCAACTGAATTGCTTGAGGACAAGCAATAAGCTAAGCTTGGGGGAGTTGATACGTCCAAAACGTATCTACTTTCTCGAACACTTTTGCTATTGTTTCTCCTCTAAACTTGTGTGATTTGGATACAACTAACATGGACTGGCGCTGTTTTCAGCAGAATTACCTTGGTGTCTAGTTTTTGTACAGAAAATCAACTATCAGGAAAAATTCCGGAAAATATGCCAAAAATTCTATTTCACCAGAAGACTCACGGAGCCAAAAGACGAGACGGAGTGGGGGCCCACACCCCTGCGTGCAGGTGGGCCCACGTTTGGAGGGGTGTGTACCCTGTGCACCCCCTCGAACTCCCTTTTCGCCTATAAGATGCCTCTTGACCTAAAAACTGGGGGGGAGGGGTTGACGTTTTTACAGAAAGAGTTCCGTTGCGCCGCCACCACTAGAAACCGTGATTCGGAACCAGAAACTCCGTCCTGGCACTCTGCCGGGACGAGGAATTTAGAGAGGATCATCGCCATCATCATCAACAACGTCTCTCCATCAACCATCCATGTTTCCCTCATCCATGAGTGAGTAATCTCCCGCTGTATGCTATGGGGATGGTAGGGATTGGATGAGTTCTATCATGTAATCGAATAAGATTGTTAGAGCATGGTGCCTAGTATATCTATTAGTGCTATTTGACTTTGTTGCAACTTGTTGTGCTTAATGCTTGTTACTAGGGCCCGAGTGCCATGATCTCAGATCTGAACTTATTATTGATTCATTATGATAGTATTGTTTGTAATCTTATCTGCAAGTTGTGTACACATATCATTGTCCGGATCCAAAGGCCCCAAAGTGACAGAAATTGGGACAACCTGAGGGGATGGCTGTGATGTGAGGATCACATATGTTCACGGAGTGTTAATGCTTTGATCCGGTGCTCTATTAAAAGGAGCATCTTAATTGCCAGTAATTCCCTTGAGGCCCCGCTGCAACGGGCTAGCAGGACAAAAGATGTTGTGCAAGTTCTCATTGCGAGCACGCATGGCTATATATGGAGCGCATGCCTATGATTGTTTAGTACTTGGATGCTTATTCTTATTTATCCGCAGTTGCCCTAGATCTTAAAGTTACATGTTTATACTCGTCCATGCAATGCCCGTCCATCCATCCCTATGCCTACTGCGCTCATATCCTCATGTTTTGCTGCTGTTGTTACTTTACTATTGATACTACAAACTATTGCTACTAATAAACTTCTATGAGCAAGAACTATTTTTAGGTGCAGCTGAATTGACAACTCAGTTGTTAAGGCTTGCAAGTATTCTTTGGCTTCCCTTGTGTCGAATCAATAAATTGGATAATACTACCCTCGAAGACTTTTGCGATCCCCTATGTCGAATTGGTTCCTCAAATTACCAGTCATAACTCACCATCGAGAGCAACAAAAGGAGCCCTTGTTGACGGGATGGTAGCAGGACGCCGCCGATGGCAGAGCTAGGCTGAGACGAGCTTCCACGGCACTACTCTGCATGCTCTAATCCGTGATGCATCCATAGTCGTTTGTAACAACTAGAAAAATAGCAGGAAGATCGAGTAGAGGGCATTGTGGCCATGCCTCGCTGTAGGAATATGAGGACGGAAGGGAGGATGCTGCCTCCCCTCCCGGGGAAGGAGGCGGAGCCGCCGCTGCGCAGCCGGGAGGAGACATGAATCACTAGGTTGGTCGACGAAATAGCCAGCGCGTGGAGCAGGGTTGGGGTTGAGCCGAACGGCAAGGGACGAAACAGGCTAGAGCAGGTCTTCGAGGGATGAATCAGGGCGGCGCTCACCACCGACCAGAGACATGCAGCGTGCAGCGAGCCGGCAAGGAACGGATAGTCAGCGGAGCACGCCGAGCAGGGATGTTGTGGGACGGAGCGCACGAACGAATGTACGCTGAGCAGCAAACGTGTGCTTTTGGATCGATATCAAACGGCCCTGATTAGTCCGCCGGCTTTGTCCAAGTTTAGACCGGTTTGAACATAGATTTCCCTAATATTTATGCTATTGCAGATGAAATTAGTTCTCATACATGCCATGGACGGAAGGCCATGGCGTTTCTGCCCACTGCAGCTTGGCCCCGAGGAAATTGTTGAGAGACAAGTGTGTGCGTCGATTAGATGCTAGCAAAGCAAATGTTGCGATCATCTTAACATGTTTTGGTGGTTCAATCTGCTCTAAAAGATTCTTCTTGCTTTGTTAGATTCTAGAATAAGGAATGAATCCGATTTTTCATGACAATTTGCCTAAAGTAAATGGTCCCTGGCAATTTCCTTTTCTGCTCATATATCAAATTAATATTGCCACGCTCTTGTAACCTACCAAAAGATGCCACACAAGTTCTTGCAACAAAACTCTGATGTTGGTCTAGTCGAAATTCGAACGAAAATTACCACATACTCCCGTTCCCTCCCTAAGGTAAAATGATTTACCAGATATATTCGAGTTCTCTCCCTTAGGTAAAATGATTTACCAGATACACCAGTACCCTACCAACATCTGACCTAATCAAGATATCTAACATTTTGCACGTCAACATTTCAAGTTCTCCACTTATAACAAGAATAAAGCTAAACCCGTTAGGTAAAACCAACAATAGTGCCTACTCCAAGTCTCCACGGACAACATCCCATTGTGCAGGGGAATTCAGATGAGATAGCACTGCTAGTCTGACTATGGATTCACCAGAAAATTACAGCACGCCAAATGATTTCATCTAGTTATTCACATGCAGGAAACCTAGATTCATCTAACTAGGCTCTGCGTAGGGCTTTCCGCAGTTCTGTCGGATAGTCACCAAACTGAACACCAGTAGGAGGATGCATGTTGAAAACGTAGGCAACCGGTGCTGATACTTGCATCCCGTTCGGGTAACTGGGGGCGTCTGAAAACCATCCAAGAGTCCCTTCATCGAACATGAATGATTCACCCAGAAAATAGAAGCATTCCCTTGCCAACCTTTCAGCCTGTTAAAAAAACAGTAAATTGTCATATTCAGATAACTTGTTGACTGCATCTGAAATTTGGAACAAGTTATTCTAACAAGATATTAACATGCCAAAGGTAAAAAACGATACTACCAGGCCAAAGATGCAACCAAACAAGATATATATCTAATCGTTAGTCATCCACGATTAGGCACATCAGGCCAGTAATTTTTAGTTGTATGCTGAAAGCGAACTGCATTCTGGGCTTACAATTCTCACTTAAGAAATGGCATACCTGTAAGTGAACGAATTTTGTGTTATTCATGATCAAGACGACTTGCAACTTGGACAGTGTTTCTGACAAGGTCTTGATGGCAATATACTCAAAGAACTTCTGCAAGAGAACTTTCTCATTCGTTGATTCGTCAGAATCAAAATCAGCAAACCAGAAAACTCGCTGTACTTTTGCCCAGGGAACTGGTAGTTTATGTTGACCGCCAATAATTAGATGACAAGGATCGGCCACATTCTGGAGTATAATCATGCCATCTGTCACTGAATCAGACTCAATTGTATGCAGACCAGGTGTACATGCAACTATCTTCCTGGGGTCATAATAGTGGCAAATTTTACAAGAGAACTGCAGATTTTTGTCATTCATGAGAACAATATGTCCATCTCCACCTGCAGGCAACAACCTTGTACAACATACTGAGGTGGCTTTGTCTTCTTGAGAGCATATTCCAGATGTAAAAGATGGCTTCTTCGAAGAGCCACGATCATGTGAAAACGAACAAGAGCTACCATTTTTACAACCCTGATCACAAGCAACAACATGACACGTTAAAAAGCTAACTCATGCCCACCCAGCTCCTAATATACATGTGCATCTCAACAAACACATGCAGCTCAATAAATACAATTTTAATCAAAGGCATATAGTATCAATTCGTTGTTAATGGCAGTTTGTGTTTGACTATAATGATTTGACTGGTTAAATCAACTACCATTGTGTTCATAGTCTCGTCAATGAATTGCCTTGAATTATTTCATACAGCAATAGTACATCAAAACATTTAACTCACTAGAAACACACATGCGTGCCACATAGAAAAAATACTAATCATACCCTACCAATTATATGCTTGAATGCAAGTGGCATACGCAAAAGAAAATGTGAAAAAATAAAAAATTGTACCTGTAGTGTAAGGAAGAACTTGCATACTGGTTTTGGGGCACGAGATGAATGAGAAAAAGGGCATGTGTCCCCTCGAGTACAAGATCCACGAACAAAGAACACACACATCTCACTATCAAAGGTTTGTTGAACGTAACCACTAGCTCGTTCCCTACGAGAAACTACCTTGTCCTCTGCAAGTTGCGTCTTCATCTGGGAACAAACCAAGAATCATTATGGTTACACATCAAATATATTTATACTAATTCTTAAGGAAAGAGTATACCAATTTTTCTCTTGTATAAGGATAAATTTGACATAACATGAAGTTAGTACAATATAACACACCTCTGTGATAAGCGCCTTCAGTACTACAACAGTGAGAGTGACCTCAAAATCAGTTGGAGAAACATAAGGGGTTGCAGCACACTTTCTCTGTGAATCTAAGTGAGAATTCTCAGCTTCCAACAAGAGTGGACTCATATCCTCTGGCTTTAGTACTTCATGGTGAAGACATGAATGGTGGAATTCAGCAGGCTGAAGATACCTCGGACGATTGATTTCCACAAGAAAACTGGGCCTAAAACGGTGCAGTGTGCTCATAACATCATCATCTGTTCAAAAGAAAGAGTCAATAAACACTCTATTTCTTACAATGTTTTTTTGGAAAATAGCACACTAGTCTACCCTTTTTACTACTTCCTCTGTTCCTAAATGTAAGACGTTTTGGCAGTTCAATTTGAGCTTCCAAAACATCTTATATTTAGGAACAGAGGGAGTATCTATGTACATTTTGTCATTTCCCCGTTTATAGTGGTACGTTACATGCCTGAAAAAACTACCCAAGGCACGGCGAATTCATATTGTGCAATCAAATACAGATACTAGTGAGAGTAACTACTACTCCCTCCGTTCCAACAGAGGTAGTAGATGAGTACACCATCCATTTCATCAAATATTGATCACAAGTTGAAAGACGTACAAATTTCAGAGATATTGTTAAGTGCTGCTGGCAAGAGGTTATGCAATGCACACCAAACTTCTTCATGTTTAGAGATGAAGGGATGAGATACTGTTGGCTCTTGGGTGTTCGCCACATTTTTCAGATACTCCAGACGATACTTGTCCTGAAACATATGGAGATGTAACTTTGATAAAATAACCAATGTTTTGAACAGAAGACATGATAAGTGCATTGATAATGATTCTCGCTTAGCATCCTAACAATAGAAAATCACTGGGCATGGAACTAACAGAGAACTTTTTTTAACTGCTAATGGAAAGAGAAATGAGTATCTGCATTACTAAATGTTACTACTTCCTTTTTTAGAGAATGGGAAAACAGCATTTGCACATCTTTTCATTGAACAGAGAAGCAAGCATGCATACAAGAGTTTAATTTTATAGGCAAGACAATTACCACAATCCTCATGGGCAAACAAATTACTTTAGTAAATGTTACCATAAAAAGGGTTTGAAAGTTACTACCATCAATGTTGAAAATCACTATCAAATGCAGCAGGTCATGAAAGTATGCACAAGGATTATTATGAACAAGAAAAGGTGTACCTTAAACATTCGCTGCCAAAATTCAAATGCACAAAGGTTTCCAATGAGTGTAGCTTCCTTCTTGCCAATTTTCAGGTTGCTATCCTCGTAGAAGTAGTTGTCTCTAAATATCTTACACTGTGAAACAGACAATAGGATACATATAACTAAGACAGCATAGGGACCAAAACATTTTTTGTGAAGCAACTGAAACATACCAATGCTTGATAGCCAAAAGGTTGCAGGATAGGAAGAGGTTGGATGTCCAACATAATGCCTAGTAAAATTCCTTCATGGAGAAAGCCAACCTCACCAAATTTCAGGGCAAGAACAGAAGCATCAAACGATAATGGCAAGCTATTGAGCAAACAGCCATAAAAAGTGGGCTCATAGCGCCCTCTAGTAGAAGTTGGCTTAACCAGTGCATGAATTTGAACAAGTGAGTCTAGTGCAGCTTGAATAACATCCGAATTCGGTGGGTCAAGAACTTTTTGCAGCACGACTGGCAAAAATGAATAACTGTTAGTGAGAATATTACCTTAATCAAAATACAACAGTATATAATCCCCTGCTTCCATACCCAAATAAGGAGTTTTCAAATGCATATGTCAAATTTTAAAACTTCGGATTGCTAATATGCATAGAACTATAGAAGTATTCAGCCATTTTTATAACTTGATACCCCAGAACGTATCTGGGTTTCTCTAGGTGTACGTGTCTTGCATGTAAGTTTATCTCTATGATATGTCATATGAAGGTGTATAGCCTGGCTAGACGTGCTGTAGTTTTCTTGGGCCAGGCCCTTATGTACATTCAAACTTCTATATAGAAGTCAGAGCAAAGTGTAAAAATAGACACTTGGGGACAGATGGTGTAGTAACTTTGAGTATGGATAACATCAAATATTAATATTAATTTGAGAAAGAGTAACAAATATGGAAGAAACATCAATCAAAATTAGCTGAATGGCGAAAAAATACCATTAGGGTCATTCATAGCTCTGGATTCTGCGCAGCAAACCATGAGCACTTGCTCTCTTAACGATAACCTTAAAATGGCAGGATGTTCATGATCATCTAAACTGTTGTAAAATGATCCAGTTACCAAGCGATATATTTGACCATCACAGGTTCGGCCCGTCCTGCCTTTCCGCTGCTCAGCCTATAAGAGGTTAAAAAATAGTTGCAAGCTTCAGGGTCAAAAGTAAGTTTTAAAATGAATATCATCAGTATATTTGTGAGGTTAACCTGAGACTTGGAAGCCCATACAAGCCCAGCTGAGTCAGTTTTCCTAATTGGATCCCAATAGACTTGCAATGATCTACATGAATCAATAACATAAGCAACTCCCGGAATAGTGACAGATGATTCGGCAATGTTTGTCGCCAGTATAACCTGCAATGAAAGTGCAAACGGCTCATAAAAATGATAGTTCAATTGGAATCAATTTATAAGAGAAAATTGCTCCAGTGATGTAAACTATTAAATGTTCACACATCCATGTTAAATTGTGACTCTACATGATTGTCTAATTCCAACTAATGGTTACCAATTGTAGCCTAGCACCAGTGGGAGGGGGTAGCCAGTAGGGGTGGGAAAATAAACCGAGGCCCAAAAACCAACCCCAAATTAATTAGAACCGAGACCGAAATGACCGGTTTAGGGTTATTTCGTGTGCTTTATTGGTTCCCATATTAGGAAAAACGAATTTATTTTGGTTATTTCAGTCAGGGGCCATGGCTAACCGGATAGACAAAAAACAGGTAAAGTCCTGGAATAGCTAAAATAAGGGCCCAACCCACTATGTGAAGGAATCCACAACTTGTCTTTCTTCCACTCTTCCAATTGTTAAACGATGCAGCCACCAGCTTCCATCCCAAGTCCCCCAGACCACCACTCAATCCTCATCTGCTCGCATCCCCTGTTGCCGCCTCCCTGTGCGTTGCCTCCTGCTCTCCACGATGGCGGCTGACGGCAACGGCTTTCCAGCGACTGACAGCGCATCGCATCTCCGACCCTCATCTCCTTCCTGATCTACCTTGCCTGCACGCCCTGTTTTGGTTTTGACCAGTAACTCGGAAAGGATGTGGCTGCATGGTCACAACGCCGGTGCTACCTGCACATGAAGACGTGGTTGCCTATGCACAGCTATTTCGGCCATGTGCAGCAACTTGACGGGGAAGAATTTCTATGGGATGCCATATATGTGTTGTCCGGTCTCAACCGAGGACCAAACCGAAGTAGCAACTGACAGAAGTCTCGGTTAATATCTTTCCAGGAAAACGATCAGGCAGCAAAATTTATAAACCGAATTTCTCTGAAACCCGAGGAACCGACCCGGTCGGTTCAGGGGAACGAACGCCCAAGCCTAGCTGGTAGTGCCCCCTATGGCCCAGGATCAAATCCTGGGCCTGCATATATTCCCAAAAGAAGTTTGATTGTTGCATGGGTGCTAGAGCAGATAAGGTGAGTGGTGGAAAGAATAAATTGATCGAATTCATTTGTTTCCAATAGTAGGAAACACAGATCTTTTGCCAATAGTGGAAAAGAGGGGGCACTTCAGTGTGCGACATATACAGTGAACCTACACAGCTACATCTAGTGACGAATTTAAATAGGATTAGGAAACAGAACATCTAGTGGCAAATTTAAATAGGATTAGGAAACAGAACATCTAGTGGCAAATTTAAATAGGATTAGGAAGAGTGACATTCTTCGAAACTACATCAAATAGCAATTAACAAATGGTAATAATGATATAAAGGAAAATAATCCACAAATACAACATATGCCAAATATTCAAATTTGTCACCATGTCTCATTACTAGCAGAACATAGCATAAACGGTAATCTTATAACAGGAAAAAAGTTAATTGTACTAAGTTGAATAGTAGTCCAACAACTCATACCTTTCGGCAAGATTTTGAGACATTCATAGTTTGAAGTGCTTGATCAGTATCAATGCTGCGATGAAGAATGTGCACCTTGAAAAATGAACTAAGAGACAGCAGACGGATCCACTGCTGCTCCAACGCATAGTATGTAGGAAGGAAAACCAAAATACTCTTTTCAATCTCTGGATCATTTAGGTGTATGTGCAATAATAACTCGTGGATAATTTGATACACATTAGGATTAAGACTAGCATCAGCATCAGCATCCTCTCCAGAGCAATACTTTGTCGAAAGTGATTCAGAATCCAACTTGAGAATATCAGCAATCTGGGCAACATTCCATTGTATAAGGTTATAACAGAACAGACTAGAAGAGGTCTATGTAAAGTATTGCTTATATATCGTAATGCAAATAACAGACAGGGAGAGTGGAAGGTAACCAATTTCGGGGCGAAACCTCAAATGCCCTTGTAAAAAAACCTTATAGACCACCAAGGCCTGGATCCACATATCATAGAAATAGGTGGCCCACATGTCACAGAACACAGGACGTCTTCTATTTTGCAAGAAATTAAGAATTGAACACAATTCTAATAATGGTGACAATGAACTCGGCCCAGTTAAAGAAACTACCAATTATAACATAAACGTTAACGGCACATTCCGTGAAAATTGACATAGTCCATTATACATTAAAAACATGAGATAAGAGCAAATACAGAAACAAACTGCACCATGTTCAACTGGAGCTTGTTCAGTAAGCAGACATACATTGTGAAGACTAGTACAGCTTGCAAAAAAATCCAGTTCATTTTTTATCAAGCTTACATAATATAATCCAGTTCATTTTTTTAAACAATTACGATATTTACCTGCTCAAGGTACAGGACTTTTCGTTGAAAAATGCGAGTACGTGGACTGCTTGGAACGGCAATCACTTCAACCCTTTCACCCCTTCCAATATCTCTAAAGTATTCCTTATATCTTGTGATATCAGCGGTGGCAGACATTAAAACCAACCTACAAGAATGACATGCCGAGATGCGTCTTAGAAATCAGAAGGAAGTAATATTATTTTGGAAGGTGGATGGAGTCCATTACTACTATTAAAAGAGTGTCTGGTCGAATTCGCTAGTGCATGTCTTAGAAACCAACCTTAAGTCATTCTTTTTCATCAGAAACTGCTTAACCAGCGCAAGGACAAGATCAGATTCCACAGACCTTTCATGTACTTCATCAAGAATAATAACCTTATATTTCAATGCAGCAATGCCCTTATCACGCAGTTGCTCCAATACAACACCAGCTGTTTTGAAGACAATTTTTGACCTGGTTCATACATTAAACAAGTTTTAAGGACAATCAAGTAGCACAAATGATATCATGACAGGTGAATACGATGCATGAAATAAGGCAGAAGACCAAATATATTGGAAATTTGGAGCCAAAGAAGGAGGCACGAAGTAGAAGTAGACATTAACTGTCATGATGGCAATCAAATTTGTGATAATCTCAATATAATTGATTAGCAAGCAGTAAATCAAGATCATCTTATGCCTCACCGTTTAATGGAGACAAATAAACTAATATCAAATATCTTTGTGGCAAGGATGACCACAAATGAACTAGTTCTACTTCTTATCAATACAATTGCATTTCTTGAAATGTCAACGATCAACATGCTTTACTACATGTGACTGAGTTGCTGATAGTGATACTGATTTCTTTGTCTCCTAAACACTCTGTGTCAATGCAATCATTATTTTTCCACTTCACCAAACAATAGAGTTGTTTAATCCAGAATTGAGAAGGTAGGAGACACAGCCAGGTTAAAGTATTGGCAAAACCTCCAGATTATACATGGAAGGATAACAAAGACATGTTATGTTCGCTAACCCTGCAGGAAAATTTTCAGGTAATACATGGAAGGCAGATGAGTCTTGTGCCTTGAGAATGTTAGTAACGAAAATTATACAAACTTCGAACAGCCAGAAGTGCAAGTTTGCTAGGATGGAGATCCTAGCTAGCATTATTTTGGGGGATGAGGAACGGTGTAGAGTTGTGATAGGATGGATCCAGTAGCCACAAGAATGTGGTCATAGAAGGTTGTAGGTTCTGGACCACTTTATACAAACTTTAAGATTTAACTTACACTACGATATGCATCGAATGGTCGTATATATTCACAACACCGTGATATGGACCAGTTGAACATGATTCTAGCAGTTTTCCTGGAATGTTTTCTCTTTGTAGAATCTAGCTAAGATTATACTGTAGCTATATGCTAGAATAATTCTGAATTCATCCTTCAAATGCATCCAATATGGCAGCCTATGCTACTTACTGAGCATATAATCTCCGTGGAGAGTTCAGATCAAAACAACACGTGTGCAAGAAAAATAGAACATATTTGAGTGGCTTTCATGATAAATATCAAGGAGCAAGGTGCCATTGGATGACATGCTCAGAGAGGAATTACCTTTTCGAATTGAGATTTGACATATTTGAGTGGCCTATATGATATCCGACCTCTTCTCCTACCTGACACTTGCGAGCTTCAGCTACCATTTGAGCAATGGCAACCACAGCAAACCTCCTAGGCTGTGTGCACATAATGGGCTCCAAATTTCCATCTAGGAGAAACTGGGGAACCATGGAGCTCTTTCCTACAAGAAAACAACGAGTTGAATCCATTAGTATGACTGAACTAGGACCATTCTTTTACATCCTAGAGCACAATAATTCATGCCAATGTTGGTTCATCATTCAGAAGTAGAGTAACAATGAATTTAGAAAGTTGACTTCAAGCTAACCCTAGTCATTACGCCATTCCTCCATTCTATGCCGGCTGAGCATGCAGTCTAAAAGCCTAAAAAGGCAAATGAAAGCATGAAAATTGGCAGACTTGAAAAAAAACAGAGTTCTACGAGGTACAAACCAATTAACAAATCTGTACTGCAAACCCTATTTAGCAAAATCCCAGACCCAGGAGGTCAAATTTTCAAATTTAAAAGGCAGATCCGCACTAAAACTTAGAATCCCGGCGAAATTTCCGGAACTAAAACTGCCCCAAAACCCTTTCCTCCACCATCTGTCAAGGCTTAAACCCTTAGAAAACAAGGCGAAAGCCCTAGGCAGAAATCCTTCGAGTTTACAATCATCATCAAAGATAAAACGCGGCAAGGCCCAGTTCTTCCCCAATCTGGCAGAAACCCCATTCCGAGAACCCCCAATGCCGACACCCACCAGAAAAACCAACAAACAGTAGATGAAAAAAACAATGTTTCGGAAAGAAAAGTAGATGAAAAAACAACCAGAGATGGAAAATTGCGAAAATCTAGGGCAACCAAATGCGTAGTTTTCCGCTAACAGAAAGGGAAAAAAGGGCTAAACCTCCCCCAAACCCCTAATGCCACAAAAAGAAAAGGAATCGAACCCGCCAAATGCGAGCGATCGAGGCGGAAACGAATGCGTATCGAAGTAAGAGCGACTAGATCGTTACCGCATCCGGTGTCCCCCACGATCAGAGTGACGCGGTTCTCCTTGACCTTCTCGACGATCCTGTCGCGGAGAGCCTCCGTGGCGACCGGCGGCCGCAGCCGCGGCGGTGCCCCTTCCTCCTGCTCGATGCCCGGCATGCCGACGGCAGCGAAGGTCTCCTCCGCCTCCCGAGACGGCGGCGCTGCCTTCCTCTTTCTCTTGCACTGCAAGCCTCGCGCCGGCCCTCTCCCTCCGTACCAGTAGTGGGGGGGTGCGTTTCCCTTTTTGAAGACACGACAAGCCCGGAGGCAGCGGCACGGCGCATGTACCGGCCCGCAACAGAGCACGGGAGCGGGGCGTGACTCTGCGGTGCACCAGGACCTGGTCCACGCAGTCGTCCTGTTTCCGGCCCACGACCTCTCCTGTTGACCTATCCCGATATTTTTTTCACAGCTGGCGACGAGGAGAACGAGACCATGCAAGTGTTTGACGGGAGACTGACAAAGGTGGACCGAGGGTCCGCCTGTGTTGACTAGACAAACCACCTGTCGGTATAATGGTCGTGTTACTTAGTACTCCCTCCTAATTGATATTTTTACTTTTTCTGGAAAAAAAATATTTTCATTAACACGATCAATTTGACTTGCTAAAATATTTTATAATTAAATATGTCCGTGCGTTGCCCACAAACTTACCCACTTTAACTAAAATTTGTCACTCAAATTTGTTCAACACAAATAAAAAAGGGTTAATTGGATCTATGCCATTGCAACTTCTGCAAGTTGGAGATATGCCATTACAAAAATCAGACTTGGAGATATGCCACTCCAACTTTTCAATACTTGTAACCATGCCATTTTCTACACTTAAAAAAGAATAACGGTTTGAAAATACGTGTATTTAGTGTGTACTACAGTATTTACCATAATACCCATGTTTTGAAGTTTCAACTGCATTTTGATCTTTCGGGCGATAAAAAATTCAAAAAAAATAAACTTTGGCCAAAATTTGAACATCTCAAAAAAATCTGAAAATTTTACAGAAAATCAAAAACAGTAATATGAATCTTAATATCTGTCTAGAAACTTGTCAAATTACAAAAAAATTGGGCAGCACTTTGACACAATTTATCACAGATTAACAAGCATAATCTGATCCCTGCCTACTCTCAACTCCGCACTCAATCCGTCCATAAGCACATCCATCGTGAATTTATTTGAGCCTACAAATTTCAGTGAAACAGCAAAATTAAAGAAAGAATGTACAAGCCATCGTACATCCAAGAAAAGAATGGCCTGGAGGGATGTAGAGAATTGTTGACTCGAGGGCTGGCAACTCCATGCAGCTGCATCTCTGCTAGCGTCGTTTCCGGCAGCACCGTATCTAGCAGCGTCTCCGGTAATCCCCACTGCCTACAGCTCCGCCGCCTACAGGCCCGCCCGCCGACAACCCGACGCAGTCGATGGGTCATGGGAGAGGGGGTGTGACTCCAGCCGCGGGCACCTCCCGCCTGCTGTCGCGGTGGCGCGGGTGAGCCTGTGGCCGCCGCCGCTGGCTGCCGCTAGGGTTCATGCGGGAGAGACGACAGGGTGAGCCTTAGCTCCTCTGTTCTGGATGGATGGATGGATGTGTTCCAACCAGGTCGGGTACTATTAGGTGAGTTTTTTCTTTTACGTGTATGTATGTGAATATAAGGGTACGTATAAAAGTATAATAGTCTGTATATTGTTTGGTAATAGCCAGAATGGCATACATATAGGTATAGAAAAGTTGGAGTGGCATATCTCCAAGTCAAGTTTTGTAATGGCATATCTCCAAGTGATGAAAATTGAAGTGGCATAGATTCAATTAATCCAATAAAGAATGTGAATGGTAAAAGACTAAATACATACGGTGAAGCGAACAGGTAAGAAATTAAGGGCGGTAGTTTAGATCATTTGTTCATTCTGTTGAAGAGAATTCCTTTTGTAAGGTAATTCTAATTCGTTTTCAGCAGCTTTGCAAGGCATCATCATCATTGTACTCATTTTTCAAGCTGATCTTGGTCATCAAGGGGCGTCTACAGATTGTGGAGGTTCATACCCACTCTTTATAAATCTGGCCATGCAGTCTTATCCTTCTCCTTCTCTCGGTCGGTCTATGCAAGTCCAACCGTCCATGCAGCCACATGCTTCTCGACATTCTTCTCTTCTTGATCCTTAGATTTTGGACCAAACAACGGTGTTATTGCATGTTGATCCCAGATGTTGTTTCTGATATTTATTAGGCAACTCGCGACGTATATAAACATGTCAGACTCAGCCTAATAGAGCGAGGTGGGACTATTCAATAAAACTGCCTCGAGAAGTTGCTTTTACATCATCTGGAGAGAAGAATCGGTCAATTTTTATTGACCGCTTCAATGCAATTGGGTTGCCCCGGGAGGGCCCTGTCCCATCCCATCACCCAAGCCCTAGCTTTTCTTGCACAGGCATGCGACGTGAAACACTCGAGAAAAAAACGAAAGCGATTTGAACCATCCCCACAGACTGCACGACGTTCCAAATCCCATGGCATTCCAAACTAGTACTAGAGGATACTAGGGACCCGGTCGTTTATATACCACATCTATATTAATGTTTTCACGTAATATAGTTATAGCATGATACAAAACTATTATGAACATTAGAGATATAAAAATTAAACATTTTTATTTATTGTCCTCTAAGGCATGTCGCTTTCAGTCTCCCACTTGCACTAGAGTACAATTACACTAGTTCACAATAGGCAATAATCTAACACCAACATCACCGGTGTTGATCATGATTTGCTTCTGGAAGAGGCTTGGTGAATAGATCGGCTACATTCACATCTGTATGTACTTTACAATTTCTAATGTTACCCTTCGCAACGTAATCTCTTATTACATGGTAACGTCGGAGTATGTGCTTAGCCATGAAGTGGAACCTCTGGTCCTTCGCATTCGTAATGGCCCTCATGTTGTCACAGTAGATGCACACAGGGTCTTGCGCGCTTGGGAACACTCCAAGTTTAGTGATGAATTTCTTCATCCAAATAGCTTCATTTGCCGCTTCACAGTCTGCCATGTACTTTGACTCAATTGTAGATTGAGCCACCGAGCTTTGCTTCTCGCTCCTTTAGCTCACTGTTCCTTAATCATAAACACGTACCATGTTTAAAAATTTGAGTCATCTAGATCGGTGTACAAGCTTGCATCCATGTAACCTGTTACGGAAAGTTCTTATTCATGTCCTCTAAAGACTTGAAACATATCCTTAGTTTTTATCAAGTACTTGCGGATATTCTTAACTGCACTCCAATTAACCGACCCATGGTTGCTTTGGAAACGGCTTGTCAAGCTAAGAGCCAAGGCTACATCTAGTCTAGCACTCAGCATGGCATACATGATGGAGCCAATGGCCTAGGTATAGGGAATGCCTTTCATTGCTTCCTTGTCGTGTTCCGTTTCTGGGCATTGAGTCCCACTCAACTTGTTACCTTTTATGATTGGTAAAGAACCTTTCTTTGACAGATCCATTCTAAAACGCTTCAAAATCTTTTCTAGGTAAGTGCTCTGATCAAGAGCCAGTAGAGGCTTCGATTTATATCTATAGATCTTAATGTCTAATATGTAGGCAGCTTCACCCATGTTCTTTATAGAGAATTTACTATTTAAATATTCTTTCACGCTATTTAGAAGATTCACGTCATTTACTATCAATAATATGCCATCCACATATAGTACTAGGAATGCCACTGACTTCTCATTCACTTTATTATAGATGCAGGCTTCTTCTTTGTTTTGGACAAATCCAAAACTTTTGATGACTTCATCAAATCAAAGATTCCAGCTCCGAGATGCTTGCTTCGGTCCATAAATGGACCTCTTAAGCTTAAATACTTTACCAGTATCCCCTAGACTGACAAAACCCTCTGGTTGCATCATATATAACTCTTCCTCAATGTTACCATTCTAGAAGGCAGTTTTCATGTCCATCTGCCATATTTCGTAGTCGAAATATGCAGGAACTGCTAGTAGAATCTGAATATACTTCAGCTTTGCTACGGGAGAAAATATCTCATTGTAGTCAATTCCTTGAATTTGTCGAAAACCTTTTGCGACAAATCAAGCTTTGTAGACAGTGATGTTTCCGTCAGCGTCCATCTTTTTCTTGAAGAACCACTTATTCTCTACAGCCTTTCAGCCTTCGGGAATATCCACCAAGGTCCATACTTGGTTGTCATACATGGACTTCATTTCGAATTCCATGGCTATTCACTATTTCTCGGGTTCAGGGCCTTCCATTGCTTCCGTGTATGTTGTAGGTTCGTCATGTTCTACAGTCATGACCATGTTCACAACATAACTGTACCATTTAGGGGTAACACGTTTTCTTGTTGACCTGCGGGGTTCGATAGGTATCTCCTCATGATATTCATGATCATCATCATTCGCCCCCACTTTAGTTGATAAGGGTGGCTCGGGAACAACTTCCGTTGCGACACTCGGTATTTGAAGATCAGGGTCGATATCCCGTCGAGTTCTATCTTCCTTCCACTTACACCTTTCGCGAGAAACTATTTCTCAAGAAAGGAACCGTTCTTTGTGACAAACGTTTTGCCCTCATCTTGGTTGTAGAAGGTATATCCAATAGGTTCCTATGGATATCCTAAAAAGATGCATTTCTCCACTTTTGGTTTGAATTTGTCAGGCTGTAGTTTCTTAATATAAGCCTCACATCCCCAAACCTTCAGAAAAGATAACTTTGGCTTAGTGCAATGTCATATCTCATATGGCGTTATCTTCACAGACTTGGATGGCGCTCTATTTAAAATGAATGTAGCAGTATCAAGTGCATATTCCTAGAAAGATATAGATAAGTCGGTAAGAGACATCATAGACCATATGCTATCCAATAGGGTGCGATTAAGTCGATCGGATACACCATTACGATGTGGTGTTCCAGCTGGCGTAAGTTGTGGTACAATAGCACAAGCCTTTAGATGTGTGCCAAACTCGTAACTCAAATACTCGCCTCCTCGATCGGTACGAAGGTGCTTGATTTTCTTGTCGAGTTGATTCTCAACTTCACTCTTAAATTCTTTAAAATTTTCAAAGGTTTCATACATGTGCTTCATTAAGTATATATACCCATATCTACTCAAATCGTTAGTGAAGGTGACAAAACAACAATAACCACTGCGCGTGGAGACGCTCATTGGTCTGCATACATCAAAATGTATGACTCCTAACAGGTTTTTAGCCCGTTCCATCATACCATTGAACAACGTCTTGGTCATTTTGCCCATGAGGCATGGTTCGCATCTATTAAGGGATTCGAAATCCAGTGATTCTAGAAATCCATCAGAATGGAGTTGCTTTATGTGTTTTACATCGATGTGACCTAGACGGCAATGCCACATGTACATGAAATTATTGCTATCATGCTTGCATCGCTTGGAAACTATGCTATGGATGTGAGTGTCCTCACAATCAAGATTCAATAAGAATAAACCTTTACTTTGTCGCGTCTGAGCATAAAACACATTATCCATATAAATAGAACAACCATTTGTATCTGATTTAAACGAATAACGGTCTTGCAACAAGCATGACCTACTAACAATATTCATTCTCAAAGCCGCTGCATAGTAACAATTATTCAAATTTAAAACTAATCATGAAGGGAGACACAAAGGGAGGTTTCCAACAACCATGACTTTAACTCTATTGCCATTACCGATGCGCATCGTCACCTTGTCCTTCCCCAGACACCGCTTATTTTGCAACTCATGTTGAGAGTTACATATATGAGCAATAGAACCAGTATCAAATACCCAAGTGTTGCTCCTGGCACTAGTGAGGAAAACATCAATAATGTGTATATCATATATACCTTTATCTTTGGCAACGACCTTGCCAGCCTTCTTATCATGTAGGTACTTGGAGCAGTTGCACTTATAGTGACCATCACTCTTGCAATAGAATCACGTGGCACGAGGCTTGACTTTGGGTGCCTTTGAGGTAGAGGCAACATGTCTGTCATATCTCTTGGGTTTTCATGTCCTTTCCCTTCTTGGCGGATTTCTTGAAGTCGACAATCTTGTTGACCATCAAGACGATGTGCTCCTTGTTGATTTCCACCTCAGCGTGCTTGAGCATGGCGAACAACTCAGACAGGGTTTTGGTCATACCTTGCATGTTGTAGTTCAACAAGAAACTCTTATAGCTAGGGGCAGAGAATGCAGCATCCTATCAATCGCCAGCTCATCATTTATTTAGCAATCAAGGTCGTTTAGGCGTTGAACATAGCCAGGCATTTTGACCACATACTTGAAAAAAATGTTGTGCTCTTCCATCTTAGCTGAGAAGAAGAGGTTCGAAACCTCATACCTCTCAGGCTGGGAAGCAAAGATGGCCTTGAGATCAGAGATGATCTCAAAGGTGATCTTGATTTCAAAGCACTTCTACAAGTCGGCTTCCATGGCGTAGAGTGATACGTCCTAAACGTATCTACTTTCTCGAACACTTTGCTATTGTTTCTTCTCTAAACTTGTGTGATTTGGATACAAATAACACGGACTGACGCTGTTTTCAGCAGAATTACCTTGGTGTCTTGTTTTTGTGCGGAAAATGAACTACCAGGAAAAATCCTGGAAGATATGCCAAAAACTATTTCTCACCAGAAGATCCACAGAGCCAGAAGGGGAGACAGAGGGGAGGCCTAGGGGACCAGACCTACCCCAGGCGCGGGCCCACTGACCCCGCGCCTGGGTGAGGTTTGGTCACCCCAGGCAGCTCCTCGGCCTCCCTCCGCGCCTATAAGTTTCCTTCTGACCTAAAAACTCAGGGGGGTTCGATAGTTTTCTAGAAAGAGTTCCGCTCCGCCGCCGCCACCACCAGAAACCAAGATTCGGATCCAGAAACTCCGTTCTGGCACCCTGCTGGGACGGGGAATTTGGAGAGGATCGTCGCCATCATCATCACCAACGCATCTCCATCAACCACCGATGTTTCCCTCATCCATGAGTGAGTAATCCCCCGCTGTAGGCTTGGGGATGGTAGGGATTGGATGAGTTTTATTATGTAATCGAATAAGATCTGTTAGGGGCATAGTGCCTAGTATCTCTATTAGTGCTATTTGACTTTGTTGCAACTTGTTGTGCTTAATGCTTCTCACTAGGGCCTGAGTGCCATGATCTCAGATCTGAACTTATTATTGAATCATTATGATAGTATTGTTTATGATCTTATCTGCAAGTTGTGTACACATATCATTGTCCAGATCCAAAGGCCCCAAAGTGACAATAATTGGGACAACCGGAGGGGATGGCTGTGGTGTTAGGATCACATGTGTTCATAGAGTGTTAATGCTTTGCTCTGGTGCTCTATTAAAAGGAGCACCTTAATTGCCATTAGTTCCCTAGAGGCCCGCCACGGGTCGGCCGGAGAAGATGTTGTGCAAGTTCTCATTGCCAGCACGTATGACTATATTTGGAGCACATGCCTAGGATTGTTTAGTACTTGGATGCTTATTATTATTTATATGCAATGCCCTGGGTCTTGAAGTTACATGTTTAGACTCGTCCATGCAACGCCCGTCCATCCATCCTTATGCCTACCACACTCGAATCCTACTGTTACCGTTACTGTTACTATTGCTCATGTTTCACTATTGCGGTTACTGTTGTTGTTGCTACTATAAACTGTTGCTACTGATAAACTTCTATGAGCAAGAACTATTTCCAGGTGAAGCTGAACTAACAACTCAGTTGTTAAGACTTGCAAGTATTCTTTGGTTCCCCTTGTGTCGAATCAATAAATTGGGTAATACTACCCGCGAAGACTGTTGCGATCCCCTACACTTGTGGGTCATCAAGACTATTTTCTGGCACTGTTGCCGGGGAGCATAGCTTTATTTGTAAGTTCACTTGGATCTATTATTGTTCACTGCTACTCCTTTCATCATGGGGAAGTCTCGTGATGGAAAGCTCCCTATTTTACCATCCACTACAAGAAGAGGTACAATCCTAAACACCTCTGTTGCTCTTGATTAACCGTCTATTATAAGTAAGCTTGTCACACCACCACATACTCATGCTACACACCGCTACTACTTTGAGTGCGAAAGCGCTTTTGATGCTCATGATGTTACTTCTACTGTGCTTGATGTGAGTGGTTCACTAGGTCCTTTTCTAGATTCTACTATGGCTAGTCTAGGAAATACCGAAACTCCTAGTGAAGACACTATTACACCTGTTAGCTCACCTGAGTCTAGTGAGAGTTATGATATTAATGATGGTTACATTGAGCTCAGTAATGAATTTGTTGAAGAGTGCCGAAACACACATGGTGCTAGTGTTATGAAGAGTCTCCTTGCTAGACGTACTATTATGCCTAAGTTGTCCTATGATCCTAAGTTTGCCACTTCTCCCATAGATATTAAAGATAAAGATTATGATTTCTCTCTTGATTTATCTTATTTAGATTTTGTTGAGAAAGAACCTTTTGTGGTACTGAAAATGAGAGTGTTGTGGCTCATATGAATGAGCTTTTCTATTATGAGTGCTTTGTTCTCTGGTGATTTTAAAATGCGCAAGTACTTTGTTGCTAAGATCTTCCCCTTTTCACTAAAAGGAGAAGCTAGGGCTTGGTTTAATAGATTACCTCCTGGTTCCTTTGATAGCCATGATTGCTTGATTGCTTATTTCTTCCATAAATATTTTCCTCCCAGTGCTAGACATGCTGCTTTGCAGAGACTTTTTGATTTTAAACAGGGAGAAGAAGAGAAATTGCCTGAGTCAGGGAAAAGATTTTGTTCCTTGATTCATGCACATCCTAGATGTACATTACCTAAGAATGAGCTTCTTGATATTTATTATAATGGACTAACTGATGATTCTAGGACCTACCTAGATAGCTTTGCTGATTGTGTTTTCAGGAAAAGGACTCCTCCAGATGCTAAAGAATTAATGACCAAGATAAGCAAGAATTATGATGATTGGACTTCAACCGAGTTGAATACACCTGAGTGTAACATCCCGGCATTTAGGACTAAACGAAGGGTAGATTTAGGATTTTGTGCATCTGCATGCATGCATCTGAAAATCCGGGTAAATTTTTCGCCAAATAAAAAGACTAGAGTGATCAGAATTCTCACTCTGATGAATTAGGTTTAGTGTTATCAGAAGGGGAGTGAGATGAATTTTGACATGACCTCTATTATTTTCTGGAGTTATGAGGGGAGAAATTTGACTTATAACTAATTATTCACAATAATACAAATGCAAGTATTATAAATAAAAGTATAAAGATCCTTAAAATCCAACATTACAATGTTCCTTCAAAATAAAAGAATAAAGAAAAGATTATAGTAAAATAATTAAATGAATAAAGAAAATGGAAAATCAATTACAATAATGAAACAAGTAGAAAATTTCTTTAATAAAAGAATATATGTATATCACATTATCCTTTTATAACAAAGGAATAAAAATAAAAGATTACAACCAGGATATAACATAATTATTTATAAAATTGAATACATGAAGTATTATATATTTTTTACAATAAAAGAATAAGAATAAAGTAAAATACAGAAAACAAATAATAAGAAATCTTTATTTAATCATACAAAGGTTTAATAAATACAAGAAAATTCAAAGTCATTACATAGTTGAATAGTTATAAATAAAGAAAAAGAAAAGCTTCACTAAAATATATAATAATTACATTTTTATTACAATTAAATAAAAAGATTACAGAAGCTATAAACGTAAGCTAGGATCTCTATCTACTTTGATGTTCCTGGATATTCTTTTGATTCCTGCAAAATAAATAAATAAAAGATAAAAACAAAAAGGGTTAGTGTTAGTAATTTTGCTCTCAGTCTAATAGTGAGGTGCACTGTTCATTACATCACTGAGCAGAGTTGATGAGGGGCAAGTTTCACCAAAAATGATATATGTTCTTATCAGTATAGTACTCGTCTCAGCCCAGCATCATTGCCAGAAGTGGGGGCAAGTTTTACCAAAACATCAAGTAGTAAAGGTAAAACCATCAGCAAATATCCAATATCTACTTGATCTGATCCACACACAGGAGGCAAGCACACAAACAGCTTACACAATACATGCATAGCATGTGTTGTCACCACCACAACAACCAATACAGCAGTATAAAGGTAACAGTGAGGGAATTCCAGGATTCTTTCTCACTTACCCCAATAGTCCAGCCGAAACCACACTCCTCTATCTCAGTAGTACAAGAGTGTCAAGAACACTGCTTCCATTAAATCAGGAACACAAACACTGATTCATTCCCAGATCAATTTGATGCATCACATCTACACCACAAGCATCCTGGTTGCTTGGGAAAGCTATCCAGGTGCTCAAGTAGGAGTTCGAGAAGCTGATCAAGGGCAAGTAGAAGATCTACAATAGGCCATAAGCCACTCACCAACCTCAGGTAAAAATCATCAGAACCAACTACTGGATCATGTAGAAACCATTCTTGTATCTCACACACAGATCTGGAAATACCAGGGAAATTCTACAAATCAACAAATTCTATCTATCCTTAAACTAGATCTTTCTCTAGGAGGATTGAATACAGATATCCTCTCAAAATTGCATGGAGATTCCAGGCAAGATTTATCACAGAGGTTTGGCCTCAGCTTTTTCATCATAGGCCAAGTAAAGAAATCCAGCAAACCACATCTGAGATGCTACCACTGTGCACACTCCTAGGGGAGGCACCACAGTGGTACACTTAATCATTTTAACCCAACCAATTTAGCTTCAACCTTTTGCATCATGAGCTAAATATCTATTTTTTTACATACCAACATCAACTACATCATTGTAGTGATTCCCAATAGCCAGAACATTACAATAGCTAAACTAAATCAACATCAACTACATCATGGCCAAACTAAATCCATCATTTTCCTAGCCTACAACAGCTAGAAATCATTTAATTTCTCACTGCCATTTTGACAGAATAAAAAAGCCACTCACTTATATACAAGCTTTCAATTGGACTACAAGTTATAGCCAAGAAAAAAGTCCAGGCGGTAGCTCACATCTGCAGATCATGCTATCTAGGACATTACTGTGCACACTCCAGTAGTGGAGGCACCACAGCAGTAGCCCAGATAGCAAATGTCATGGATAATTAGGAAATCCATTTTGCAACACATTCGATTAGCCAAATCAATCACTTCTGATCATGCTAGAAATGATCAGGCTATTGTGTACACTCCAAGGAGGCATCACAATAGCATGATCATCTTGGTAAAAACTATCATTCACTTAATTTGAGCCTCACAAATTTAACAAATTATGAATACATCTGCCAGCAAATGAAATCGATTCAAATCATTTTCCTAAGCCAATCTAGATAGGAATCATTTGGATATAATTATTATCATATGAACCAGATCACAACATACAGCAAGTTCATGGCAAAGTACATCTGCATAAAAGGCATATCTCTTAGATACTACAACCAAGTCAAGCCAAAGGTTTGAACCAAATAATCATCTTCCTAGAAAAGTTATCTAAGAATCATGCATTTCAATATTAGATTATTCCATCCGTTTAGTATGATCAATATAGTCAAGGAAGCTATCTTTAATTAAAGCATCCACCATCAAATCCATCACTAGGATATGCCTGTTAACAACATAATCAGGATATACCTTGATCAGGGAGAATAACCCAACAAACCACACATTTTTGGATGAGAAATTCATCCAAACAGAGACATCCCTTCATAGTGGAGTAGCATATCTTATATATCTACTATCAAGGGAGATAGAAATAGTCCCAATAGTTTCTCTACTAATAGGTGGCAATTTAACTTAAAAGCACTAGCTCCACTTGTGATTTTAGCTACATAATTAGCTAGTGTCATCATCATAAGGTAATCACATCCCTAAGCCATCCACTAGCTCAATTCAGATAAATAGAATTTTAGGATCAAACCTGCTAGTCAGATTCAGTAGCAAAGCTACTGTAATGTGCTTAGGAACCAGAGGGATGAACCCGAGCTAGGGTTGGACACGGATTAAGTGGCAGGAGTAAAACAGAGAGGGAGGGGTGAGTAAAGGATCACCTACCTTTGACAAGCTACTGCTCGTCGAAGAGGAGGCAGAGATAAACCCAAATCGAGCAGCGGCACATCGGCACAGGGAGCACCATGTGCTAGCCCCGCACCGAGCTGCAACCTACAGCAAACACCACCAGATCCTCTCCGCATCACCAGGACACCACCACAAACCAACGGGGTCACCATCAATCTCTATAGCCATGGGCAGCAAGAACCCTAGAATCGGACAATTGAAGGGGCGAGATCAATAGGGCATCATTCACGAATCGAGTTGGAGGGGTAAGTAGGTCTGAGGTAGGCGGAGCTAGGGTGGCTGGCGGCGGTGGCCGCAGCGACCGGTGTTCACCGGAATTCGGCGAGCGGCGGAATGGACGTCATAGAGGGGAGGATCGGGTTCATCCCAGGAAGGGGATGTGAGCGAGAAGGGTGAAGGGGCCGGGGTCGTGTTGACCCCGAGCCACACATGGTTGGGCCGGGCCGGGCCGTTCTTGTTACCAACCAAACCGACAAAAATAAAAAAAGGGGCATAAGAAAAATCTTGAATAAAGTAATGACCAAAACACCCCTAAACACTATTTTATATCTAGAAAAATGTAGAAAAATCCTAAAAATATATTTAATACATCTAAATGCTTATCAAAATAATCTCCACCTAAGAAAAATATAATCATATTTATTTAAGTTTAATAAAATATAGATAAACATTAACACCCTTAAATAACTAAATGAAATTTAATAAATTCAGAAAAATTCCTAAAAATAAATAAAAATCATTTTCATGCATAAAAATAAATCTCTTATCTAATAAAAATACTAATTTAAAATTTTACAAATAAAACTTAAAACAAATATTTAAAGAGATTCAATAATTGAGAAATTTTATAAAAAAATACCTAAAGATAAATAAAATTCAATTTTGAGATTTTAAGAAATAATACTTACTAGAATAATACTAAATATATTATTCCAAAAACATTTTAAAAAATTCTTAGATCATATATCTTCAATTATTAAAATGAAATAGTTGTTTTATTATTTATTTAACATTATTTCCTAAGTAAGAAATAATCATGTTCAAAACATAATCTTTTGACTCTAAAATAGTCTAACATACAATTATAATTTAGGATACTATATTTAAGTCTTTAAGACTAAGTTTCATCATGCTTAAGTAAAACCCTAATTATTGTTAATGCCATAAATATTATATCCCAAGTCCAATTATATCTTTATAGTTAACTTTGGTCTGACATATCATAAGCTAGATATATAATGACTCAAAATCATTAAAACCTTATCCTAAACCATAACTTTAATCTTATTAATCTTCAGAGTTGATTAACTTAATATAAATAATATTTTCTTCAAATGTTATTCCTTTTGCCACTTTCAAAAGAAACACTATACCATTTCGTTTAAACCATAACAAAATTAAAACATAAACCTTGTAATGATTACATAGTATCACCCAATCTTAGAATTGTATTACAATTGTACCTTAATTTCATATCTTATATGTTATCCAAAAACCCTTACAACTACACTCCTTTATGAAGTAAACTTAAAGATAACTCACATCATAAACAAATCATCTAAATCCAACTCACATGTAATGTTGGGGAATAAATTAAGGTTTTACAAAATGCATAACATTACTTATGCATAACGGCATATTGCTTCTTTAAACATTGTCCTTACTGGGCAATGATGGTACTTTTGTAGAACCCGAGGTCCAGGGTCAAGTCGAGACATTCGACTACAGTACTCCTCTATATCAAGGCAAGTTCACACTTTCTCATGTCCTTTGATTATTTTCTGTAAAGTATTTTACAAATCCAGTGTTGTCAACACCTGCATTTGAAAAAAAATCAGAAAACACTATTTTAATAATAATATGATTATAGGTTATTTACCATGAGGTAATAATCTACTATGAAAGTTCCGCTGGTAAAGGAACATATTATCTAGGACTTAACAACCAATGTTGCTAGTGATTCTTGCGCCGTATATTACGCGTTAACCATGAGATTTGGAATGGGACAGAGAAGTCAGCTGGATCGGCTCCCTTTCGCATGCATTGGACACTATTCTAGGCATTTGTAAGTTGCAGATCGTGGGTATAGCCGTTTTATACGGGGAAAAGTCTACCGTGGATCTAGGCTTACAAAAGACAGATTTCTAGTGTTAATGGTTGTTGTGTGTATCCAACTAAGGTATAGCCATTTTATACATGGAAAAGTCTACCTTGAGTTTGGGCATACAACAATTGTGGTGTATGCGGGGTCGCGGAGAAGGACAGTGATTAGCTTGGATCTTAGTCTGGGCCTCATACCAAGGAAGTGTGAACGGGAATGCGCGCCCGGATGTGCAACAAAGCTAAGATCTCTCATGGGTAAAGTAACACACCTCTGCAGAGTGAAAGAACTGTAACTTGTTACTCCCTGTTCTGGGAAGGAGCTGCGAACGCGGCGGGAAAGGAACTCCATGAAAGTTCTGGTAAACCCGTGAAGGCTGACGGACATAGATTTTCAGAATAAAAGCAACCTTTGAAGAAATGTTTACAAAAACTTCCATTGCCTACGACCTATGGTCTGTGGCTGTAGATATAGTGCATCAAACACTCCTATTTAGTGAACTTGCTGAGTATGCTCGTACTCAACGTATCTTCTTAACCCTTACTAGATTCTGAAGACATTAACGGACAGGAAGAGGAAATACTATATCCAATTGAAGGACAAGAAGAATTCCGCTATGAAGAATCAGAAGTATCCGGAAGCATCGAAGGGAACAATTATGAAAACATCTATGGAATGGAGACCGACGTATCTGAAATGTAGATGTAGCATATATAGTGATCTAGTCCAGTAGCATAGATATCTATCTTCTATCTATATTAGATCTCGTATAAACCTTAGTTGCTTCTTACTTCTGTTCTCCGAGTTATTATAGTTTAGCCCTGAGTCATCGGGATACCTCTATGGACCTAGGAGGATCTCAAAGTCATCATGTAAATTTCTGATTGTAATAATGACAATGTATGTTGTGGACCCGCTTTGTTTCTGTTGTACCACTCTGAGGATGTAATATTTTCTGAATGGTACTCCGTGAGTGTTGTGTCCACGACTATAGTATACTACAACATGCAGTGGTATGCTGGGTCACCACAGCTGGTATCAGAGCAAAAGCTTTGACCTAAGGTTGGAAACCTATTAAATGGGTAGGACCTGTAGGAAGTATGTAGCAAGGATAAAGAGTTCTCTAGAAATATGATGAGAATTCACTTGAGAATTACATTGTCATGTTTCTAGTGTGATAATTCTTTACTATGATGCAATTAGGGTAACAATAATAAGTTATAAACTAGTAGGACTAATTATAATCTCTTACCTATAGTAGGGAATGGAATCTCGGTACTCAAACGGAATGTTCAAGTGATGTATATGACTTTAGATTACTATGTAGGTGAGTGGACAAAACTTTTGAGATAACTTTATGGAATATGGAATTGTAAATCTCGACTTTCTATCAAGGTTTATAGTTTCCATTTCAGGAAAGTGTTAGTCAAGTATCGTGTAGTGCTTATCTTACCAAAAAGTTGGGGATAAGAGAAGTAATGCCACCTGGGAAGATGAGATGTATGGAGGCGGCGAATCCAATTGCAATTTTAGAAGCAATAACCAGGCGTCAAAAACAGGAATCCAAGGAAATTGGTAGGTAGTATTTATGCTACTATACCTCAAGATTCCATAAATTCGGAACTTAAGTTGGATCATGCTGCATTTGTGCAGACTAAATCTACCTTAGCTTCTGAGTACATAGATCATAATAGGACATTATTAAGTACCTATCATGACACACATTAAGGTTCTAGTCCAGGAGTTGGATACAACCTTGAGGATTATGTTGATCCTACTAAAGCACTAGAATGCACAAAGGGAGTCAGATAGAGAAGCTAGGCATCTTAGAATAGTATTTTCAAATGTGGTGTATGAAGAGAATGAATTTGAGGGACCATAGTCCAAAACCTATGCATAATTATTAGAATGGGTTTTATAAACACGTAGAACATGGACGAGTATAAAACAAAACAGGAAACTCAAGAAACAACCAATCCAAGTATTCTAGTTTGGAATTACGGTGGATGGGGAGTAGAATCTTAGACTGGAACCAGGGAGAATCCTATACCCTGTCATCCTAAGAAAGGAGTAGAAACCAGCAAGATTAGCATGGAACCTATGATCCATATGGGGTAGTACCAATCCTGTTGACATGTAAGAAGGCATTGACAATTAGTATATCTATATGTATGACTAAATCAAGGAAAAGCAGAAAATACGTCTTGCTTCGAAAGTGCGTTTGAAGGTGGACCTGAGAATTCCATGGGAGATCGCGCATTTTCTAGTCATTTCTCAATGGCTAATCTCAATCTTAGTACTTCTAATCAAAAGTGCACACCCTCTGGATGTTTATATACTTCAGAAGGTTGTTGTCGGACTTCACGTCATCATGGACGGAATTCCAGGAAGTACTAAGAAGTGGGAGAGTGAGGAGAGACAATCCACAGAAGTAGAGGGCTTAAATAAGGTACATATCTAGTAATGTGTATTGTAGTGTATGTGAGGCATGACATAGTAAGTGAGAGTATGCTCATGTGAGTAAGCGAGGTTTGGAAAATACGTGTAATGTATTAGTTGAGAGTTAAGCCATAATGGTGAGGATTATTTGTAATAGTTTATAAAAACCATGTATAATACATGGTATAGGTTTGGTTGTTATTTTGGATTTGGTTTTTGATTTCCTTGTGTGACTAGCACTGTGCATAGAGTTGATCTCAGAAAACATATGCATAACGTAAGTATGAGTATTCGCTTTATGTAACCGAACTAGAGTGGGTATGGATACGGGAGTAGAGGCTGGGTCTGAAGGACAGCGTATAGATCAAGAAGCTAAGCAGAGGGAAAGTAATGAGGATGTACCCGCAACTGGAAGATCAACTCGTCCGTTGACAGAGGATAATTTCATGCAATACATGCAAATGATGCAAGAGTACCAGAATAAGTTCATGCAAGAGATACTTAAACGAATTGGACCCGAAGAGGGGAACAAAGATATCAGAGTAAGTCTTTCCGATTTCCAAAATGCCAAACCAATTCCTTTTGTGTCTGCACCAGAACCTATGGATGTGGAGGATTGGATGATGGATACAGAAAGGAAGCTTAAAACAGTTGGATGCAATGATGAGGAGAAGTTATGTTATGCAACATTTCTTCTATCAGGACCTGCCACAAATTGGTGGGTAAATCAATTAGCCATGCTCAGACCAGAAGAGATAATCACTTGGGAAGAATTCAAGCAGAAGTTTCGTGAGTATCATGTTCCAGAGAGAATTATGGAATTTAAGAGGCGAGAATTCAAGGACTTATGACAAAATGATGAAACCATGATGAAATATATTGGCAAGTTTAGTCAATTATCTCGTTATGCAGTTGATGAGGTAAATACGGAGGAGAAGCGCAAGGGAAGGTTCTTGGAAGGACTAAACCCTTATATGAAGATGAAAATACGAGGGGCTTCAACACGACGTTTCCAAGAGTTGGTTGATGTAGCAATTAGTTTCGAGGATGATTACAAGTTGCTAGTGGAAGAGAGGAAGAAATTAGCCAAGAAACGAGCTATAAGGGAACCAAAGAAGATTCAATCTCCAGAATCAACATCAAACTTAAGTTTTATGCCCAGATTCTTATTCGCAAATGGTATATCAAAACATGAGGCATCAAAACGAAAGAAACAAATCAGATGCAATAAGTGTGGAGCATCAGGTCATATAAGGAGAGATTGTTGGTAGACCGGAAAGGTGTGCTATATGTGTGGTCTGGAAGGACATAGGCGAACTGAATGTCCCAACAAGATGGTTACTCAAGGAGTAAAATTACCATCAAGAGGTGGAGATTTTGGGTGGAACCACACCGGCAAGGCTATGATAGGTATGCTTAGTATCATTAGTTCTTCGTCAATTATGGTGTTCAAGGTCAAAAGCCATTTTCATGAAGTTTCGGGAGAAAGTCTAAAATTACCATTATGCATTAACCATAATCAAATTAAGGTTGAAAGTAAAAATCAAGGAGTGCTGAGTTTATTAAAACATTACTTTGGAAGGACAAGATACTGGGAGAAAAGAAGAAAACTCAGGACGAGACTATCGGATATCTTCTTGAACAAGAAACCACAAACTTTGGGACGAAGTTTAATTTAAGGGGGGAAGTCTGTAACATCCCAGCATTTAGGACTAAACGAAGGGTAGATTTAGGATTTTGTGCATCTGCATGCATGCATCTGAAAATCCGAGTAAATTTTTCGCCAAATAAAAAGACTAGAGTGATCAGAATTCTCACTCCGATGAATTAGGTTTAGTGTTATCAGAAGGGGAGTGAGATGAATTTTGACATGACCTCTATTGTTTTCTGGAGTTATGAGGGGAGAAATTTGACTTATAAATAATTATTCACAATAATACAAATGCAAGTATTATAAATAAAAGTATAAATATCCTTAAAATCCAACATTACAATGTTCCTTCAAAATAAAAGAATAAATAAAAGATTATAATAAAATAATTAAATGAATAAAGAAAATGGAAAATCAATTACAATAATGAAACAAATAGAAAAGTTCTTTAATAAAAGAATATATGTATATCACATTATCCTTTTATAACAAAGGAATAAAAAGAAAAGATTACAACCAGGATATAACAGAATTATTTATAAAATTGAATACATGATTTATTATATTATTCTTTTACAATAAAAGAATAAGAATAAAGTAAAATACAAAAAACAAATAAGAAGAAATCTTTATTTAATCATACAAAGATTTAATCAATACAATAAAATTCAATGTCATTACATAGCTGAATAGTTACAAATAAAGAAAAAGAAAAGCTTCACTAAAATATATAATAATTACATTGTTATTATAATTAAATAAAAAGATTACAGAAGCTATAAACCTAAGCTAGGATCTCTATCTACTTTGATGTTCATGATATTCTTTTGATTCCTGCAAAACAAATAAATAAAAGATAAAAACAAAAAGGGTTAGTGTTAGTAATTTTGCTCTCGATCTAACAGTGAGGTGCACTGTTCATTACATCACTGAGCAGAGTTGATGAGGGGCAAGTTTCATCAAAAATGATATCTGTTCTTATCAGTATAGTACTGGTCTTAGCCCAGCATCACTAACTGAAGTGGGGGCAAGTTTTACCAAAACAGCAAGTAGTAAAGGTAAAACCATCAGCAAATATCCAATATCTACTTGATCTGATCCACACACAAGAGGCAAGCACACAAACAGCTTACACAATACATGCATAGCATGTGTTATCACCACCACAACAACCAATACAACAGTATAAAGGTAACAGTGAGGGAATTCCAGGATTCTTTCTCACTTACCCCAATAGTCCAGCCGAAACCACACTCCTCTATCTCAGTAGTACAAGAGTGTCAAGAACACTGCTTCCATTAAATCAGGAACACAAACACTGATTCATTCCCAGATCAATTTGATGCATCACATCTACACCACAAGCATCCTGGTTGATTGGGAAAGCCATCCAGGTGCTCAAGTAGGAGTTCCAGCAGCTGATAAAGGGCAAGTAGAAGATCTACAACAGACCATAAGCCACTCACCAACCTCAGGTAAAAATCATCAGAACCAACTACTGGATCATGTAGAAACCATTCTTGTATATCACACACAGATCTGGAAATACCAGGGAAATTCTACAAATCAACAAATTCTATCTATCTTCCAACTAGATCTTTCTCTAGGAGGATTGAATAGAGAGAACCTCTCAAAATTGCATGGAGATGCCAGGCAAGATTCATAACATAGGTTTGGCCTCAGCTTTTGCATCACAGGCCAAGTAAAGAAATCCAACAAACCACATCTGAGATGCTACCACTGTGCACACTCCTAGGGGAGGCACCACAGTGGTACACTTAATCATTTTAACCCAACCAATTTAGCTTCAGCCTTTTGCATCATGAGCTAAATCTCTATTTTTTTACATATCAACATCAACTACATCATTGTAGTGATTCCCAATAGCCAGATCATTACAGAAACATCATGGCCAAACTAAATCAATAATTTTCCTAGCCTATAGCAGCTAGAAATCATTTAATTTCTCACTGCCATTTTGATAGAATAAAAAAGCCACTCACTTATATACAAGCTTTCAATTGGACTACAAGTTATAGCCAAGAAAAAAGCCCAGGCAGTAGCTCACATCTGCAGATCATGCTATCTAGGACATTACTGTGCACACTCCAGTAGTGGAGGCACCACATCAGTAGCCCGGATAGAAAATGTCATGGATAATTAGGAAATCCATTTTGCAACACATTCGATTAGCCAAATCAATCACTTCTGATCATGCTAGAAATGATCAGGCTATTGTGTACACTCCAAGGAGGCATCACAATAGCATGATCATCTTAGTAAAAACTATCATTTCACTTAATTTGAGCCTCACAAATTTAACAAATTATGAATACATCTGCCAGCAAATGAAATCGATTCAAATCATTTTCCTAAGCCAATCTAGATAGGAATCATTTGGATATAATTATTATCATATGAACCAGATCACAACATACATCAAGTTCATGGCAAAGTACATCTGCATAAAAGGCATATCTCTTAGATACTACAACCAAGTCAAGCCAAAGGTTTGAACCAAATAATCATCTTCCTAGAAAAGTTATCTAAGAATCATGCATTTCAATATTAGATTATTCCATCCGTTTAGTATGATCAATATAGTCAAGGAAGCTATCTTTAATTAAAGCATCCACCATCAGATCCATCACTAGGATATGCCTGTTAACAACATAATCAGGATATACCTTGATCAGGGAGAATAACCCAACAAACCACACATTTTTGGATGAGAAATTCATCCAAACAGAGACATCCCTTCATAGTGGAGTAGCATATCTTATATATCTACTATCAAGGGAGATAGAAATAGTCCCAATAGTTTCTCTACTAATAGGTGGCAATTTAACTTAGAAGCACTAGCTCCACTTGTGATATTAGCTACATAATTAGCTAGTGTCATCATCATAAGGTAATCACATCCCTAAGCCATCCACTAGCTCAATTCAGATAAATGGAATTTTAGGATCAAACCTGCTAGTCAGATTCAGTAGCAAAGCTCTTGTAATAACAAGGCAGGAGGAAGGAACCCGAGCTAGGGTTGGACAAGGATTAAGTGGCAGGAGTAAAACAGAGAGGGAGGGGTGAGTAAAGGATCACCTACCTTTTAGAAGCTACTGCTCGTCGAAGAGGAGGCAGAGATAAACCCAAATCGAGCAGCGGCACAGGGAGCACCATGTGCTAGCCCCGCGCCAAGCTGCAACCTACAGCAAACACCACCACCATATCCTCTCCGCATCACCAGGACACCACCACAAACCAACGGGGTCACCATCAATCTCTAGAGCCATGGGCAGCAAGAACCCTAGAACCAGACAATTGAAGGGGGCGAGATCAATAGGGCATCATTAACGAATCGAGTTGGAGGGGTAAGTAGGTCTGAGGTAGGCGGAGCTAGGGTGGTTGGCGGAGGTGGCTGCAGCGACCGGTGTTCACCGGAATTCGGCGAGCGGCGGAGTGGACGTCACAGAGGGGAGGATCGGGTTCGTCCCAGGAAGGGGATGTGAGCAAGAAGGGTGAAGGGGCCGGGGTCGTGTTGACCCCGAGCCAGGCATGGTTGGGCCGGGCCGGGCCGTTCTTGTTACCAACCAAACCGACAAAAATAAAAAAAGGGGCATAAGAAAAAGCTTGAATAAAGTAATGACCAAAACACCCCTAAACACTATTTTATATCTAGAAAAATTTAGAAAAAATCCTAAAAATATATTTAATACATCTAAATGCTTATCAAAATAATCTCCACCTAAGAAAAATATAATCATATTTATTTAAGTTTAATAAAATATAGATAAACATTAACACCCTTAAATAACTAAATGAAATTTAATAAATTCAGAAAAATTCCTAAAAATAAATAAAATTCATTTTCATGCATAAAAATAAATCTCTTATCTAATAAAAATACTAATTTAAAATTTTACAAATAAAACTTAAAACAAATATTTAAAGAGATTCAATAATTGAGAAATTTTATAAAAAATACCTTAAGATAAATAAAATTCAATTTTGAGATTTTAAGAAATAATACTTACTAGAATAATACTAAATATATTATTCCAAAAACATTTTAAAAAATTCTTAGATCATATATCTTCAATTATTAAAATGAAATAGTTGTTTTATTATTTATTTAACATTATTTCCTAAGTAAGAAATAATCATGTTCAAAACACAATCTTTTAACTCTAAAATAGTCTAACATACAGTTATAATTTAGGATACTATATTTAAGTCTTTAAGACTAAGTTTCATCATGCTTATGTAAAACCCTAATTATTGTTAATGCCATAAATATTATATCCCAAGTCCAATTATATCTTTATAGTTAACTTTGGTCTGACATATCATAAGCTAGATATATAATGACTCAAAATCATTAAAACCTTATCCTAAACCATAACTTTAATCTTATTAATCTTTAGAGTTGATTAACTTAACATAAATAATATTTTCTTCAAATGTTATTATTTTTGCCACTTTCAAAAGAAACACTATACCATTTATTTTAAACCATAACAAAATTAAAACATAAACCTTGTAATGATTACATGGTATCACCCAATCTTAGAATTGTATTACAATTGTACCTTACTTTCATATCTTATATGTTATCCAAAAATCCTTACAACTACACTCCTGTATGAACTAAACTTAAAGATAACTCACATCATAAAAAAATCATCTAAATCCAACTCACATGTAATGTTGGGGAATTACTTAAGGTTTTAAAAAATGCATTGAATTACTTATGCATAACAGCATACTGCTTCTTTAAACATTGTCCTTACCGGGCAATGATGGTACTTTTGTAGAACCCGAGGTCCAGGGTCAAGTCGAGACATTCGACTACAGTACTCCTCTATATCAAGGCAAGTTCACACTTGCTCATGTCCTTTGATTATTTTCTGTAAAGTATTTTACAAATCCAGTGTTGTCAACACCTGCATTTGAAAAAAAATCAGAAAACACTATTTTTATAATAATATGATTATAGGTTATTTACCATGAGGTAATAATCTACTATGAAAGTTTCGGTGGTAAAGGAACATATTATCTAGGACTTAACAACCAATGTTGCCAGTGATTCTTGCACCGTATATTACGCGTTAACCATGAGATTTGGAATGGGACGGAGAAGTCAGCTTGATCGACTCCCTTTCTCATGCATTGGACATTGTTCTGGGCATTTGTAAGTTGCAGATCGTGGGTATAGCCGTTTTATACGGGGAAAAGTATACCGTGGATCTGGGCTTACAAAAGACAGATTTCTAGTGTTAATGGTTGTTGTGTGTATCCAACTAAGGTATAGCCGTTTTATACGGGTAAAAGTCTACCTTGAGTTTGGGCATACAACAATTGTGGTGTATGTGGGGTCGCGGAGAAGGACAGTAATTGGCTTGGATCTTAGTCTGGGCCTCATACCAAGGAAGTGTGAACGGGAATGCGCGCCTAGATGTGCAACAAAGCTAAGATCTCTCATGGGTAAAGTAACGCACCTCTGTAGAGTGAAAGAACCGTAACTTGTTACTCCCTGTTCTAGGAAGGAGCTACGAACGCGACGGGAAAGGAACTCCATGAAAGTTCTGGTAAACCCGTGAAGGCTGACGGACATAGCTTTCCTGAATAAAAGCAACCTTTGAAGAAATGTTTACAAAAACTTGCATTGCCTACGACCTATGGTCTGTGGCTGTAGACATAGTGCATCAAACACTCCTTTTTAGTGAACTTGCTGAGTACGCTCGTACTCAACGTATCTTCTTAACCCTTGCTAGATTCTAAATACATTAACGGTCAGGAAGAGGAAATACTATATCCAATTGAAGACCAAGAAGAATTCCGCTATGAAGAACCAGAAGTATCCGGAAGCGTCGAAGGGAAAAATTACAAAAACATCTATGGAATGGAGACCGACGTATCTGAAGTGTAGATGTAGAATATATAATGATCTAGTCTAGTAGCATAGATATCTATCTTCTATCTATATTAAATCTTGTATAAACCTTAGTTGCTTCTTACTTCTGTTCTCGGAGTTATTATAGTTTAGCCCTGAGCCATCGGCATACCTCTATGGACCTAGGAGGATCTCAAAGTCGTCATGTAAATTTCTGATTGTAATAATGACAATGTATGTTGTGGACCCGCTTTGTTTCTGTTGTACCACTCTGAGGATGTAATATTTGCAGAATGGTACTCCGTGAGTGTTATGTCCGCGACTATAGTATACTACAACATGCAGTGGTATGCTGGGTCACCACACTGAGCCTATTACTCCTGGACCAGTTGTTCCTGAACCAGTTCCAACACCAACAACAAAGAAAAGGGGAGTTATTGCATTAAATGGTGAAGTGATGAAGGAAGCTAAGAAGTGTCTAAAGGAGAAAGGTATTAGAGCTGAAGATGTGAAGAATCTACCTCCTATAGAAGAATTATGTAATCCAATTCCCCACTCATCTACTATTGAGGTACAGTCTCTCCAATTTAATGAAGGTGATATTCCTTATGGTAAGCCTCCTGATCAATGCTTAGAGGAACTTGACACATTTATTGTTAAACAAGGTAATTTTAATAAACAAGTTCAGAATCATTTATTGGAAAACTCTAGAGCTATCCATGAGTTGAAAGATATTGTGGAAAGAACTTCTAATGATATTAAAATGCTTTGTAAACAATTTCATATGGTTCAAACCCAACTTGATCAACTTGCTAAGGTACAAAAGGATATGATAGTTAATGCTTCAGGAGATAAACATGCTTATGGAATTAGAACTAGGAGTGGTGCAGCTACTCAAGATCCTTTATATCCTAAAGGACATCCTAAAAGAATAGAGCAGGATTCCCAACAAGGTGAGGATAGTGATAGTCCTCGTAAGAGGAAGAAAAAGAAACATAAGAAAGTTGAGGAACCACTTGAACCCGCTGTAGATCCTAATAGTATATTTGTCTCTGATGTCGAAACTGAGAGTGGTAATAATATTGATGAGTCTCCTGATAAGGAGGAAGGTGAGGAAGAACCCGAGAAGCACAGTAAGAACACTAGGTACATAAAGGAAGATTTTATTGCTGATAAACATGGTAAAGAGAGAGAACCTTGGGTGCAGAAACCTATGCCTTTTCCAGGTAAGAAACACAAGTCAATAGAGGAAGAACACTACAACAAGTTTTGTGAGTGGATGAAACCTTTATTTTTGCAAATTCCTTTGACTGATGCTATTAAGTTGCCTCTTTATTCAAAGTATATGAAGGATATTGTCTCTAATAAAAGGAAGATTCCTAATGAGGAGATTTCTACTCTACTTGCTAATTATTCCTTCAATCTTAAGATTCCAAAGAAACTTGGTGATCCAGGTATACCAACTATTCCTTGCTCCATTAAGAATAATTATTTTAGAACTTCTTTATGTTATTTGGGAGCTGGAGTTAGTGTTATGCCTTTTTCTCTCTATAAGAGACTCCAGCTAGAAAAGTTGATACCAACTGATATTTCTTTGCAAATGGATGATAAGTCAACTACTATTCCTGTTGGTATATGTGAGGATGTTCCTGTTCAAGTTGCTCATAATTGCATGGTTTTAACTGATTTTGTTGTGCTTGAAATGCCTGAAGATGATAATATGTTTATTATTCTTGGGAGACCTTTTCTTAATACTGCAGGTGCTGTCATCAATTGTAATCAAGGAAAAGTAACGTTCAATATTAATGACAAATAGCATACTGTCTATTTCCCCCAAGAAGTTTGTTAAGAGCTATTGCCTAAATTCCATTGAAAATATTGAGATCATCAAGGTTGGAGAAATATATTGTCCCATTCCACAAGAAAATTTTGAAAATATTATGATTGGGACCATTGCTATCAAGTATGAGGTAACATAATCACCTTGTGGAATGCAAAGTTTTGTTTCATATAAGATTGTTTTGGTAACAAGACTTGATTAACCTTGTTAACAAAAGGATTTTTAATGAACAAAATAATGTTTCCACTATAATTGTACTTGCTTTCTTTTTTCCTTTCTCCTTCCTAGTCTTTGCTTTAGCTTTAGTTTTGTTAGTTATTTGCTTGTTTGAGTTTGGCTTTTGGTTTGCTTTTGGTTCTTCTGAAAAACTATTTCTGCGAGAAAATCAATTTTCATACCCTGAAAATTGGCAAAATAAAGTTTCCCGAAAAATCCCAGAAAATTCAAAATAATTTTTTCCTCGGAAAAAGGGGCAGAGAGGCACCTGAAGTGACCCAGGGGGCCACCCCAGGGCCCCACACATGTGGTAGGCGCGGGCCCACCACTGGTGGCGCCTAGGGGGAGTCTGGCCCACCTGGGCCCCTCCAGGTTGCCTCCTCAAAGCCACCTTCTTTCCATCTACCGAAAAACACTGAAAAACTTGCTCAAGCTCGAGTTCTTGCTGTTCTTGCTCGCGATTTTCGATCTCCTTGTTCATCCCATCTCAAGTGCTGATTTTTGGATGGATTGTTCCTTGGTATGTGCCTCCTCCACTTGTCCAACTAGATTTGTGATTGGTAGATTGTATATTGAGTATTTTGGTACTATAGGTGACAGGTTGTTTGAGCTTGCATGCTTTTTCTATGCTTAGAAACTTTTGATGCATGTGTAGTTCTCTAGCAAGTTCCTATAGTAGTTATTCATCATTTATCAACTTAGAAATCACTTGGTTTGATGGTTGTCTAAAAATTTCAGCAAAGAAGATGAGTGCTTATCCACTGAATCAATATGACTTGATGGTGCATGAGCCAATGAAGGTTCATCGCGAGGAGGCAGTTTTCCCTTCCATATATCCATGCCATGAATTTATGAGAGCTGTAGGGATCCTCCAAGATTTCCAAACTTTGGTTACAAATGCAGGGTTGGAGCACTTTGTTGAAGGTGAACCAATCCAATATGTCAATCTAACCATGGCTTTTGTGCAGGACTTCCGGTTCACTTGGTCTACTTCTAATCCCATGGTCCATTACAAAATATATAATATACTTGTCGACCTGCCTTTTGCTGATTTCTGTGCAGTAGTTAGAGTACCTCAGTGGGGATCTTGTGAGAAGATCAAGGAGAGGCCCAAGTCACTTGTTGATTTGTATGCTGAGATTTGCCAAGGTTTCGATTTCTCAAAGGAAAGTGGTAAAATTCGGAACATCCAGCTCCTAGCTATTAGATACTTTGCCTATTTCATTACCAAGTGTATTCTTGGTAGAAAGACTGCTAGAAAGTTGTCTTCTTATGATCTAGCTTTTATTGCAGCTGCTCTGAATAGGAATAGTTCTTATAGTTTGGGTGCTTTGATAGCTCACTGTCTCACCACTAACCGTGAGAAGGGTGGAATTTGTGGAGGTCTCATTGCTTCTAGGTTGCTAGCTTTCCATGGTTTAGAGCCTCACTTTTCAGATTTTCAGTTCCCCATAGAGAGGCTTGATATTGAATCTATGATTCAGCATGGTTTTGTTTCTTTGGGAGATAATGTGAGAAGTTTTCCATATGAACTATATTTTGACCAGCAAGGTCGGAGAAAGGGTAGGAATGATAAAATAGTTTATTTGCCTGCACCTGTTTTGTTTAACTTTGATAACAGGCAAGGATGGTCACTTACGGAGGAGGAGCTTGACGCTTATGTGGGGGAACTCTCCCAGCAAGAAGAGAATGTTGAAGAGGATGTCGAAGACAATTTGGTTCAGCCCTCCAACTTGGGAGAGTCTTCATACCAGCAGCCCTCATTTGATTGGGGTGCGTCTTCTTCTTCATCGCAGGTGCCTAACTATGATCATTCCTATGATGACCCACTAGCATGGGGGTACTATCCGCGTTATTGAGCCCCACTTAGGACAAAAGCCTAAGCTTGGGGGGAGGTACACCGACATCACACTCATATATATATATATATCATGTTCGGTCGGTTCTTTGTATATCCATTGTTTTCGCTTTCTTTTTGGTTTTTGTTGCTTATTTCTAAAAACCCAAAAATACCAAAAATATTTTCCCTGTTTCTCTTGGTTTTTTTCTTTGTTTCTTTGCTTTGGTTTGCCTTAAAATAAAAATCCAAATTTTTTTTGCTTTGTTTTTGTCTGGTTTTTCTTTGTTTGCTTGTTTCTAAAAAGCCGAAAACACCAAAAATATTTGTTGTTCTTCTTTGGTTTTGTGAGTTCTTTGCAGGGTTCAGCTGTCCTCAGTGGATATTGGTTTTCACGTTAATTATTCAAGTCACACAAGTGAAGGGCGATGATGAAGATTAAGACAACTCGAGGTGTGGTAAGAGGCTGGTAACAAACTCTATTTGTTTCATTTTGTATATATACTCATCATAGTGAGCTTTCTTAGCCTGTTTGTGTAAAATGTATGTCATTATGGATGCTTAGTAGTTCTTGCTTGTCTATGATTAGCTCCAGCTTGCTAATAGTTTGTAGCATGTCATATGAATGTTTGCTTGCATTGTTTTATTCATACTTTGGTATGATACTGTGGTATCCTCCTCTAACTGTTCATGTGAATCGACTTGGCACATGCTCACGCATGCATATGACTAATCAATAGTCAGTAAGCCTCGATGATTTATTTTGCCTCAGAGTTCTTGTATCACTTTCATGCCATAATTAGTCCTGTTTTGTTGCAAGCATGATTATGACAGTTATTGCTCTCTCGTTTGTCGCTCCCTCTCTATTGCTAGCCTTCACTTGCACTAAGTACGTTCTCTACATGTGCTTCCAACTCCCCAAAACCAATAATTCCAGCTGTGTCCACCATACCTACCTATTAGCATCATTTGCTACTTCAGTGCATATTCCATATGCCGTGTTTTCTTCCAAAATAAAATGTTTGTCTGTTTTGAGAAAGTTAGTTAGTAAAGCTCTCAAGAACTTGATGGCACACTTTATTACTTGCGCTTAATAATCTTGAACCATTGTGACTAGTACATAGAAGTTATATGCTTGCTTATTATATGTTGGGAGTCAGCAGAACCATGTTATCACGGGGAACGCTTTCAACACCTTTTGGATATCCTATCCAGTTGATACTTTGCTCTTTATTTACGGATGTTGACGATGTGAAATAAAAGGGGAGGTTGTGAGTTCATGGAGTTTATACATTGTGTTAGAGAAACACCTGGGCCGCTAGCCTAAGCCATGCCTAATCATGGTGGAAACTTGCAACATCACCATATTGAGCATCTATGAAGCATCCTCAATAAAAAAAACTATGCATATGGTAAATAAAAAGATTGTTGAGATGCTAATTGTCTGCTTGCCTTGTCATTTTGGTTACGAGTAAGCTCCTGTACCATATGCAAGGGGTACCCCGTTGGCGGTTCTCGATGAGATGCATGTATTTACAATGACAAGAACTTTTAGGTGACCAAAGTTGAGTAGCATGCGGAGCGACCCTCGTACTCAAGGGACTTAGGATTTCCAGTCTATGGTCTATCAAGCATATGATTCAGAGTGGACCTCACTTTCACCTTAACCACATGAAGATGCCTATGATAGGGGCAATGGGAGCTCAAAGCTAATGAGTACCTTCCTTTTAGCATTGGGAAGCCTTTCAAACCTTCACAAAATCGTTTTCACAATTTTGTTGAGTCACCACTTATTCTATGAGCACCTTCTTGAGAGCATAGTTGTCATTCTTGTGTTTGTTCCAAAACTTGGTTAACTATGTCATGACTTTGATGCTTGTGTCTCTGATATCTTTATCTCTAGTCTTCATGTGAACTTCAGAGGTGCCTCAGCATTTATATTGTGCTCTTAAAACAAAGGCAAGCGAGATACCACTCTATCATACCTTATTATGAGCATTGCAATGTTGCTTATGTTTATGTTTCATGCTACTTATTATTGAGTTGGTTTCTCTTCATAGCTTGCAATGACTATTGAGTAGACTTAGTTGCATACTCCTTATTATGAATTTCCTAAGCATCTACTCCTGTGCTGAGAATATTTACATCATATGAAGCAAAGTGTCCGTGAAAGTTCTTTTATCGCACTCAGTTTTCAACTGAATTGCTTGAGGACAAGCAATAAGCTAAGCTTGGGGGGAGTTGATACGTCCAAAATGTATCTACTTTCTCGATCACTTTGATATTGTTTCTTCTCTAAACTTGTGTGATTTGGATACAACTAACACGGACTGACGCTGTTTTCAGCAGAATTACCTTGGTGTCTTGTTTTTGTGCAGAAAATGAACTATCGGGAAAAATCTCGGAAAATATGCCAAAAACTATTTCTCACTAGAAGATCCACGGAGCCAGAAGGGGAGACAGAGGGGAGGCCTAGGGGGGCCAGAACCACCCCAGGCATGGGCCCACTGACCCCGCACCTGGGGGAAGTTTGGCCACCCCAGGCAGCTCCTCGGCCTCCCTCCGCACCTATAAGTTGCCTTCTGACCTAAAAACTCAGGGGGGTTCGATAGTTTTCTAGAAAGAGTTCCGCTCCGCCGCCGCCACCAGAAACCAAGATTCGGATCCGGAAATTCCGTTCTGGTACCCTGTCGGGACGGGGAATTTGGAGAGGATCATCGCCATCGTCATCACCAACGCATCTCCATCAACCACCGATGTTTCCCTCATCCATGAGTGAGTAATACCCCGCTGTAGGCTTGGGGATGGTAGGGATTGGATGAGTTCTATCATATAATCGAATAAGATCTGTTAGGGGCATAGTGCCTAGTATCTCTATTAGTGCTATTTGACTTTGTTGCAACTTGTTGTGCTTAATGCTTGTCACTAGGGCCCGAGTGCCATGATATCAGACCTGAACTTATTATTGAATCATTATGATAGTATTGTTTATGATCTTATCTGCAAGTTCATATCATTTTTCGGATCCAAAGGCCCCAAAGTGACAATAATTGGGACAACCGGAGGGGATGGTTGTGGTGTGAGGATCACATGTGTTCACGGAGTGTTAATGCTTTTCTCCGGTGTTTTATTAAAAGGAGCACCTTAATTGCCAGTAGTTCCCTAGAGGCTCATTGCCGCAGTCGGCCGGATGAAGATGTTGTGCAAGTTCTCATTGCGAGCACGTATGCCTATATTTGGAGCACATGCCTAGGATTGTTTAGTACTTGGATGCTTATTATTATTTATCTGCAATGCCCTAGGTCTTGAAGTTACATGTATAGACTCGTACATGCAACACTCGTCCATCCATCCCTATGCCTACCACACTCGAATCCTACTATTACCGTTACTGTTACTATTGCTCCTGTTTCACTGTTGTTGTTACTGCTGTTGTTGCTTTGCTGTTGCTACTACAAACTATTGCTATTGATAAAATTCTGTGAGCAAGAACTATTTCCAGGTGCAGCTGAACTAACAACTCAGTTGATAAGACTTGCAAGTATTATTTGGCTCCCCTTGTGTCGAATCAATAAATTGGGTAATACTACCCGTGAAGACTGTTGCGATCCCCTACACTTGTGGGTCATCATAGAGCATGCCACTCTGGACACAGGCATTATCATCTGCCTTCTACTGATTGATGACCCACAAGTATAGGGGGTGTATCGTAGTACTTTTGATAAATAGGAGTATCGATCCCAACGAGGAGCATAAGGTGTTGACTAGTGATTTGGATTAGGAATTCTCTGTAAATACTTAGCAAACGGATTTTTAGGGGTTTTTGATAATGCAAAGAAATAAAGTGCAAGTAAATAAAGACAACAGTAATAATTGCAACAAGTGTCCCAATCCTTTCTTAGCAAAGGACAAGCCGGTTGTATTACTTACGAGGGCCAAACGTTCTCGAGGACACTTGGGAATATTGTCAAGTGCTTTCGCTTCATGTAGTTGATTAAACTTCTTTGGTTGGATAAGTGTTGTGTGGGTGAACCTGTGCTAATGTACCGACCTTACTTGGACTAATACATACTTATAATTAAACCCCTTGTAAGCATCAACAACTACAAGAAAGTAATTAAGATAAAAACCTAATCACAACATTAAACTCTGAGATCCTACACTCCCTTGTGCAAAGGTTTCCTAATGGGGGTTCAGGTTTCTGTCACTCCGGCAACCCCACAATTAGTAGCCAAATACACAATGCATTCCCCTAGACCCATAAATGGTTAAGTATCATGTAGTCGACGTTCACATGACACCACTAGAAGAGTAGCACCACAAATTAAATATCAAACCATTGAATATTACTCAACACAATTCCACTACTAACAACATGACTTCTCCCATGTCCTCAAGAACTAAACGAACTACTCATGAGACATCATATGGATCAAGATTAGAGATGATATAATGATGAATAACAATATGAACATAAACAATGATTCAAAGGTTCCACTCAAAAGCATCAACTACAAAAGTAATCAACACCGGGAAAGTTTTCCCTAAGAACTATGCAAGATTCAACCCAATTTTTATAGCGGGATGGAGTGGTGGTGATGGCGGTGAGGATGATGGTGATCCCGATGAAGTCTATCTTGATGACGGTGTTGATGGCGATGATCTCCCCTCTCCGGGAAGGAATTTCCCCGACAAAAATCTGCCTGTTGGAGAGCTCTTTCTCTCTCTATAGTTTCTGCCCCGCAGAGGCGACAGAACATTTCTGTGGTTGCTCCCCAAGTATTAGGGTTTCAGGAGGAATTTATAGGCAAAGTGGTGAAGCAGGAGATGGGCCAGGGTGGCCACACCCCTGCTAGCGTGACCTAAGGTGGGCCTACGCCAGGGGGTGGTGTGGGCCCCCTGTGGCCCAACTTTGCCTCCCCTTCTGGCTTCCTTCGTCTTCTGTAAAAATAGGATTTTCCATATATTTTCTGGAATTTTCTGATCTTCGCAAATATTGCATCTGGACACCGATTTTTCCATCAAAATCCTGACTTCGGAAGTTCATCCTCCAAAAGTCATCCGACATGCAAAAATAGATGAAATAACATAAGTATCACCTCTTAATATGAAATATATCAATGAATAGCAGTAAATTATGTTATAGAATAGTGATGCAAAATGGAAGTATCAACTCCCCCCAAGCTTAGACCTCGCTTGTCCCCAAGCGAAAACTGAGCCCAGTAAACATGACCCTAGGTTTATGGAGTGAAGTGTCGATAAAAGGAATACGGACAAGAAGCATCACATTCACCAATACACAACTCATAATAGAAAACAACTCACCATTATATAACTTAACTTGCAATGAGCATGGGAGTCACAATAAAGATGCATAAAGACAAATCATAATTATTAATGGCAAACTTTGTTCTTGGTTAGAGAATAGTTGACATATCATACTTGTTTTTCAAGCAAAGCTTTTGTAATGAAGTTTATAACAGGAGTCATTTTGCTCAAACATAAAAGGATTTTCACAATGATAGCTTTCAAAGTAATATTCATTCAAATAAGAGTTTTGTGCAAAACAAGGAAGATAAGAAACATGATTGAATAAATCATCATATGAATGATTGAAACACAACAACTCAAATTCTTGCTGGAGATAGAAAGGAGTAGGTTTACTGACTCAACTTAGAAGTAAAAGAAAGGTCCTTCGCAGAGGGAAGCAGGTATTTCAAGTTTCATAAAGAGCTTCCAAAATATTATGGTACTTTCTAGCTTTGATATCTCATTGCCCCTATCATAAGCCTCTTGAGGTGATTAAGGTTAAAGTGAACAAAGATGATGTCACATCCCAAGATTTTCCAAATCTTGTAATGTGAAAAATAAATAAAATAAAATAAATTATTGTTGAAAATCAGGGTGAAAAGAAACTTTTGATTCTAAATGGAAACTTAAAATCCCATCTTGAACAAACTTTAATTAAAGTTTGAATTCAACAAAATTCAAAACAAGTAGAATGCATTCCTCATAAAATGCATTTGGAAACTTAAAACACTTGGAAAATAAATCCAAACCCCAAAACCCAAATGGAATAAAAATCATTTCCAAGTTATCTCCAAGCCTATGGATTTGATCCATATAAAATCTTGTCAACAAACATATACAAATGATCAAGAAAGACAAATAGAAACATTATAAAACCATATAAATTGATTGCATCCAAATTGGAACCACAAATAAAATCTTATGAATTTAATAAGATAAAGGAATTGAATTCCCAAAACTAATAAAGCACTTATCTAAAATCCATACCAAATGGTGAGGAAATAATCCTAAGGAGAATTAAAATGATAAATAAATATTAAATAAGATTTTATAAATTGGAATCACCAAGTTTGGATCTCTAAATAAAAAGATAAGGATTTTATAAGATGAAGAAAGAAATATTAAATAAAGAATATTTGAAAGACTAGATAAATCTTGGCCTAATCCATTAAACAAATGGAATGATATAATCCAAATCCAAATAAAATAAAAGAATAAAGACTTTCCAAAATAAAATTAAATGGCATTTAACCATTCTATCCCTATTTTAACAAAGAAAAATCTCTAATAAGAATTATTATATAATTCATGAGAATAGTATTTTGGAATTTACCCAAATGAAATAAAAGTTGTTTAATTCAACTTAAATAAGATTAAAGAAATATTCCAAATAAAATTTAGGGAATTAAAACCATATTTAATTCCATTGGAATTAAAACAAATACCCAATCCTAAATGATTAATAAATCATATTAAATATCCTCCAAATAATTCAAGATGAACCCAAATAATCAAATAAAAACCTACTGAAAAGATTTGGAAGGTTTAAGAAATTAAATGGTGTTTTGAAAATATTATTAAATCCTATCTAATTTAAAACTAGAGCCTATTTTGAATAATTAAAAGACCTTAAAAAGAATAATTAAATTATTCTAAAATGATATCAGAATGTTCTATTAATCAATATTTAAACCTACACAAAATTTGACAAAGGTTTGAATTCAAATGAGTGATTGAATTACTTATTTGAAATCAAAACAGAATATTAAGAAAGGAAAAGAAAAAGAAAACAGAACAAAAAAAAATGTAAAGAACCCAGCCCAACTAGCCTGGCCCAACTAAGCCCAGCCAGCCCACTGCTCCTCTCCCGCAGGAAAACGCTTCAGACCAAATATCCTACCCGCACAACGTATGACGCGTGGGCCCTATCTCTTCTCTTCCTATCTCACTGTCAAACGGACCCCACTAGACACGTCAGCGTCTTCCTCAGCGCGACCCGTTCTTCCCCTGATTCCTCCTGTTTCTGCCGATTAATTTGTGCGATGAATTCACATCAATGATGCAGTGATTCCTCCCCCAGACCATGCTATCTTAATCGCCAGCATTCCCTCTACGTTTCCCCCTTAGTTCCCCACCTTAGCGCGCCCCCAGGCCGTCCTAATTCCTCTACGAAGCTCCATTGCCCCGACGAGTTCTGGCGTCGATTCCGGCCAGCCTCCTTCGCCCCTCGACTCCTCGAGCACACGAGCATCTTCCCCAACCTCTGGCGCACCTCACAGTACCTTCCGTTCATCCACACGAGCACCACAGCGTCGACAACGATGACACCAAGCATCGCCGCCGTCTGCCTCTTCTCCGGCGACTCCTCTGGTGAGAACCTGACCGCGCCGCCCCTTCTCTGTGAAGCTCCCGCACTCCCTAAACTTCTACGCATCTAACGCCACTATTGTCTTGCCTTCTCGTGCGCTATAGCCTTGCCCCCGTCGACGACTGACCGCACCCGAGGCACAGCTCAACTCCGACGAGGAATTCCTGCAACCCCAGTGCGCCCCTTGACCAACCGCGAGTACCTTGAGCTTCCCCATGCCACGACGATCACGGTGAGCCACCTCTTCTCCTTCCTTGCTTCCTCTATCGCCAGCTCCGCCGCTAGACGAGCGTCGCCGATGCGCGCTGCCGCTGAGCGCCGCCAGAGTTTGGTCAGACCATCGCTAGCCGTTAGATGTCGATCTAATGGATACAATAGATTCACTTAACACCGAAGGGGTACGCAACCTGCGCCGTGCAATGTCAGTTAGATCCTACGGCCTGCATCGCTTGATCCACGCGAAACGTTTTCGACCAATAGAAATAAGACGCGTGGCCAGTATGTTGTTTAAAAACCAGAGTTTGATCTATTAGTTTTCCAATTTTGTAAATTGCATAACTTTAAAACCACACGTCCAAATTTTGCAAATTTTATATCAATGGATTCAGCAAGACAAGCCTAGCCAACCATACACTTTTTTTTAGTAAAAAGCTTCTGTTAAAATGTTTGTTTTTGCAGAAACTTGTGTATGCATGTTTAGGATATAAAAATTGTTCTAAAATGATTTTGAGGATAAAATCTTTGGCAAATGGTGTGTTTTGAACCTACTGACCATAGGAAACAAATTGTGGTTTAAAAAATGTATTTGGTGAAGCAAAAGAATGAATCTTGGATTTAAACCAATTCTAGTCAAATAAAAATATGGTTTAATTATTAAAAATGGTTTTGGAAGAAAACCTTTGAGAAATGTTTTGGAAATAAACTCTCTGACCCTAAACACAAGGTTTTATGGTTTGAAAACATATTTTGTGAAACCTATAGAATGTTGCCTTATTAAAAGCATTTCTTCACCACATAAAATATTGACTTAGTCTAAAAATGGTTTATGAAGTGAAATCTTTTGCAAATAATTCTATCACTTTATAAAATGATCATTAGGTGTTTTCAAATGTTTATAACCCATTAGAAACCACTTTTACAAATAAAATAATCTTTAGTATGCTTGCATGCATTGTTTTGTTACTATGATTTAATTTCAAAGATCAAGAAGTGAACTCATACTCTCTACCAAAAAGGCAAGTGATGCTTCATACTTTTGTCCCATTATTTTCACTATGCATTAGTGATATTTCTAAGTAGGACTTGCATGGAATTTTGCTAAGTGTAAACTATGCCATGGGAAATCCTAGTAGATGAAACCTTAGTAGAATTTTCCTAAGTTAAGATTCCTACTACTATCATGCTTAGCTTAGCTAGTAGAAAACAAGGGTGGAATATATATTCATGCTATGGAAAAATTTCTTAGTCTGAGGACTTGATTTTTGTTAATAAAACAACTAAGTGAATGGATCACCTGGGTGGAATGGAAGGAATGGTTTGTGTTGAGTGGTTCACAAGGCCCATTTCTATGGTTTACCTTGTGTATCTCACTTGTGGATGGCCACCCAGGAACAAAGAGATTTGAGATGTCAAATGTTGAGAAGCTTCAAGTGCAGCCAGTTGGCAATATGGGCTCTGCCTGGATCATATAGGTTGCAATAACTTAGCCAAATGTACAGTTGGTGGTAGGGGTTTGATAGGTTGGAACGCGTCCATTCTGGTCTAAGGGAAGGCTTCTGAAAGATCTTGTCTTGGTGAAACCAAGTCTTGTGGGGAAAGTGCACCACCTCTACAGAGTGTAAAATCTAAGTACTTAGCCATGTCCCTGGTAAAGGACAATTTGAGAATCAAGACATGGAAGCTATCAAGAATCTCCTCATCCAAATTTCTAAGTTAAAAACTTGTGGTTGAACAAGGGTTTAAGGTTCACCAATTTCTATTGGTGGTTCCTTGGGTGATTTTGTCAAAGCAAAAACTTAGTGTTTTCAAATGATAAGGAAAATCTATTTTGAGCAAAGCAAGCCTAAGCTCCACATAGCCAAATGCATATATATGATAGACTCCACTATACTACCATAGTATCACTTGCCAATACAATTCAAATGTATTGACCCTTGTGGCTGTAACTTTTTATGTTGCAGGTTTGATTGACATTAGTGAAGTTAAATGATTAGGATTACAAGTCTACAACCAACATGTCTGCCTGTGGCACTTTGAAGATGAAGGACCCCATGCTTATAGATATTCTGCTGCAATGTAATGTAATAGCCAAATGAGATATGTAAGATGTAATAAATTATGTTATTCCTGGTTATAAAGTTGTATTATGACCTTTGTTTCTTGATATTACATCTTAACTGTGGATGCTAGCTATTGATCGAGGGACTAGCATTGTGAACACAGGGATCTCTACCTTATTAAAGGTTGGGAACCTTACAGATGGTATCAGAGCATTGTGTTGCCTGTAGGATTGTAACCCTAGGATTGGACAAAACCCCTTAGAAAAATAGGAGTTGTATTTGTTCCAAAACTTATTTACAAACAATCTTGTAAACTCTTTCCTCAACCATTTTGGTTTTTACTCTACATCTCTTCTATTTCAACTTGATGGATAAAGCCTCCTCTATGGCCAAAGACTTCACCATGGGCAAAGGACTTTATCAACTCTAAGGACTTCAACATCTTCAACTCTGATGACTTCAACATCTTCAACTCTAATGACTTCAACATCTTCAACTCTAATGACTTCAACATCTTCATCATTTTCACCAAGGACTTCAATCTTGGATATCACTAAGGACTACAAGTGAGACAAGGAATCTTGCTCAAGACTTGAAGACTAAGGAAACACAACTAAGAAGGAATCATCATCACCTTTGAAGTTTAGAGGCCAAGAATTTTCCCAAGGATACAAAGATCTTGTTCAAGAAGAAACAACCAAGAAGGATGGAAAGATCTCAAGTGAACCATATAGATGGACCACCATATTTAGTTTAAGTCAAACCCACCAACTTATGTGGTGCAACAAAAATATTTTTTTGATTGCCTAAAAATATGCTTGAAACTTGTTGTTGAGTGGAAAGTTTGTTTGTGATTGCTTGCACATTGCTTGTGTGAATTGTGATGTGTTTGATTAGAATTATTCCCTTAGAAATATTTTGCCTATTCTAACCCCAAACCAACCCAAACAGATGACTTCTCCAAGAGACTCCAACATCAAGGATGATGACAACAACAACAACCAAGAGAACAACATGAGAGACCAACTGCTTGCAAGACAAACCCAGTTGAACCAAATGACAACTCAATTTATAGCCAACAACAATGAGTTAGACCCAACCATGCGAAAAGTTTTGGAAACTCAATCCCAATTGTTGCAAGGGATGGCTACTCAAATGATCAACATGGGAGACAACTCTTCCCAAGGAGTTTGTGACAACAAGGATGACAAAGATGTTATTCTAGAAGGAACCCAAGCTTGCAATATTTTTGGAGACAAGGATCATACTTCCAAGGAGCATGGAGATCAATGCCCCAATTGTGAAGAGAAACATCCAATTGACCAATGCCCCACATCTCAAGCTACTTTTTACCTATGTGAAGGAAATAATCATGTTCCTATCCAATGCCCCATCTATTCCATAGTTGAACAAAGGAAACAAGGTGGAGTGCAACAACTGATTGCAGATTACCATGAGAGAGCCAAGTCTACCAAGAAGGATGAAGACAAAGGAAAATCTCAGCTTGTACCTCCCAGCAATATGACTCAATTTAAAGGACCAAAAAGGAGACATATGTATTATCCAAGGAGTAATAAATGGTCAAGGAGACCAGTAGACATTCCTACCTATGAGATGACATATGAAGAACATGAACTAGAAGCACTCCTAGCTTTAGAGAAACCCAAGAAAAAGAAGGACAAAAGCCATGTGCAATGTGGTCATTGCAAAGAAATGGGACACTATGCCAGTGAATGTCCAGAGAAACAGAAGTATAAGGAGATTAGCCAAGTGTGGTGTAACAACTGCAAAGAGCTAGGTCATTATGTAGCAACTTGCCCACAGAAGATTCGTGAAGAACTCAATCTTATCACATGTTACAATTGTGGTAACCAAGGACATTATGCAAGCAACTGCCCAGAAAAGATGAAGCACAAGATAAACAAGCCTATGAAGGATCTCAGCCTTGTCACATGCTTCAAGTGTGGAAACAAAGGACACTATGCAGATGTTTGCCTAGAGAAATTTCAACAAGACCCCAAGCAAGTCAAGAAGTGATCTAGTTGGAAAATTTTTAAGGGTGGTAGTACCCTAGATGCTTTGAGCCAACTTGTAACCCCTAGCCTCCCCAAATCTCAGGACGAGATTTATTTTAAGGGTGGTAGCCGGTCACATCCCAAGATTTTCCAAATCTTGTAATGTGAAAAATAAATAAAATAAAATAAATTATTGTTGAAAATCAGGGTGAAAAGAAACTTTTGATTCTAAATGGAAACTTAAAATCCCATCTTGAACAAACTTTAATTAAAGTTTGAATTCAAAAAAATTCAAAACAAGTAGAATGCATTCCTCATAAAATGCATCTGGAAATTTAAAACACTTGGAAAATAAATCCAAACCCAAAAACCCAAATGGAATAAAAATCATTTCCAAGTTATCTCGAAGCCTATGGATTTGATCCATATAAAATCTTGTCAACAAACATATACAAATGATCAAGAAAGATAAATAGAAACATTATAAAACCATATAAATTGATTGCATCCAAATTGGAACCACAAATAAAATCTTATGAATTTAATAAGATAAAGGAATTGAATTCCCAAAACTAATAAAGCACTTATCTAAAATCCATACCAAATGGTGAGCAAATAATCCTAAGGAGAATTAAAAGGATAAATAAATATTAAATAAGATTTTATAAATTGGAATCACCAAGTTTGGATCTCTAAATAAAAAGATAAGGATTTTATAAGATGAAGAAAGAAATATTAAATAAAGAATATTTGAAAGACCAGATAAATCTTGGCCTAATCCATTAAACAAATGGAATGATATAATCCAAATCCAAATAAAATAAAAGGATAATGACTTTCCAAAAAAAATAAAATGGCATTTAACCATTCTATCCCTATTTTAACAAAGACAAATCTCTAATAAGAATTATTATATAATTCATGAGAATAGTATTTTGGAATTTACCCAAATGAAATAAAAGTTGTTTAATTCAACTTAAATAAGATTAAAGAAATCTTCCAAATAAAATTTAGGGAATTAAAACCATATTTAATTCCATTGGAATTAAAACAAATACCCAATCCTAAATGATTAATAAATCATATTAAATATCCTCCAAATAATTCAAGATGAACCCAAATAATCAAATAAAAACCTACTGAAAAGATTTGGAAGGTTTAAGAAATTAAATGGTGTTTTGAAAATATTATTAAATCCTATCTAATTTAAAACTAGAGCCTATTTTGAATAATTAAAAGACCTTAAAAAGAATAATTAAATTATTCTAAAATGATATCAGAATGTTCTATTAATCAATATTTAAACCTACACAAAATTTGACAAAGGTTTGAATTCAAATGAGTGATTGAATTACTTATTTGAAATCAAAACAGAATATTAAGAAAGGAAAAAGAAAAACAAAACAGAACAAAAAAAATATGTAAAGAACCGAGCCCAACTAGCCTAACCCAACTAAGCCCAGCCAGCCCACTGCTCCTCTCCCGCAGGAAAACGCTTCAGACCAAATATCCTACCCGCACAACGTATGACGCATGGGCCCTATCTCTTCTCTTCCTATCTCACTGTCAAATGGAACCACTAGACACGTCAGCGTCTTCCTCAGCGCGACCCGTTCTTCCCCTGATTCCTCCCGTTTCTGCCGATTAATTCGTGCGATGAATTCACATCAATGATGCAGTGATTCCTCCCCCAGACCATGCTATCTTAATCGCCAGCATTCCCTCTACGTTTCCCCCTCAGTTCCCAACCTTAGCGTGCCCCCAGGCCGTCCTAATTCCTCTACGAAGCTCCACTGCCCCGACGAGGTCCGGCGTCGATTCGGCCAGCCTCCTCCGCCCCTCGACTCCTCGAGCACACGAGCATATTCCCCAACCTCTGGCGCACTTCACAGTACCTTCCGTTCATCCACGCGAGCACCACAGCGTCGGCAACGACGACACCAAGCACCGCCGTCGTCTGCCTCTTCTCCGGCGACTCCTCTGGTGAGAACCTGACCACGCCGCCCCTTCTCTGTGAAGCTCCCGCACTCCCTAATCTTCTACGCATCTAACGCCACTATTGTCTTGCCTTCTCGTGCGCTGTAGCCTCGGCCCCGTCGACGACTGACCGCACCCGAGGCACAACTCAACTCCGACGAGGAATTCCTGCAACCCCAGTGCGCCCCTTGACCAACCGCGAGTACCTTGAGCTTCCCCATGCGACGGCGATCACGGTGAGCCACCTCTTCTCCTTACTTGCTTCCTCTATCGCCAGCTCCACCGCTAGCCGAGCGTCGCCGCCGCGCGCTGCCGCTGAGCGCCGCCAGAGTTTGGTCAGACCATCGCTAGCCGTTAGATGTCGATCTAATGGATACAATAGATTCACTTAACACTGAAGGGGTACGCAACCTGCGCCGTGGAATGTCAGTTAGATCCTACGGCCTGCATCGCTTGATCCACGCGAAACATTTTCGACCAATAGAAATAAGACGCGTGGCCAGTATGTTGTTTAAAAACCAGAGTTTGATCTATTAGGTTTCCAATTTTGTAAATTGCATAACTTTAAAACCACACGTCCAAATTTTGCAAATTTTATATCAATGGATTCAGCAAGACAAGCCCTAGACAACCATCCACTTTTTTTTAGTAAAAAGCTTCTGTTAAAATGTTTGTTTTTGCAGAAACTTGTGTATGCATGTTTAGGATATAAAAATTGTTCTAAAATGATTTTGAGGATAAAATCTTTAGCAAATGGTGTGTTTTGAACCTACTGACCATAGGAAACAAATTGTGGTTTAAAAAATGTATTTGGTGAAGCAAAAGAATGAATCTTGGATTTAAACCAATTCTAGTCAAATAAAAATATGGTTTAATTATTAAAAATGGTTTTGGAAGAAAACCTTTGAGAAATGTTTTGGAAATAAACTCTCTGACCCTAAACACAAGGTTTTATGGTTTGAAAACATATTTTGTGAAACCTATAGAATGTTGCCTTATTAAAAGCATTTCTTCACCACATAAAATATTGACTTAGTCTAAAAATGGTTTATGAAGTGAAATCTTTTGCAAATAATTCTATCACTTTATAAAATGATCATTAGGTGTTTTCAAATGTTTATAACCCATTATAAACCACTTTTACAAATAAAATAATCTTTAGTATGCTTGCATGCATTGTTTTGTTACTATGATTTTATGTGATGAATTGCTTGAATGGTAGATTGAAATATTGTTTGCTTGATTGAATTGTAGTGACTTGAAGTGTGTGAACATTTCAAAGATCAAGAAGTGAACTCATACTCTCTACCAAAAAGGCAAGTGATGCTTCATACTTTTGTCCCATTATTTTCACTATGCATTAGTGATATTTCTAAGTAGGACTTGCATGGAATTTTGCTAAGTGTAAACTATGCCATGGGAAATCCTAGTAGATGAAACCTTAGTAGAATTTTTCTAAGTTAAGATTCCTACTACCATCATGCTTAGATTAGCTAGTAGAAAACAAGGGTGGAATATATATTCATGCTATGGAAAAATTTCTAAGTCTGAGGACTTGTGTTTTGTTAATAAAACAACTAAGTGAATGGATCACCTGGGTGGAATGGAAGGAATGGTTTGTGTTGAGTGGTTCAGAAGGCCCATTTCTATGGTTTACCTTGTGTATCTCACTTGTGGATGGCCACCCAGGAACAAAGAGATTTGAGATGTCAAATGTTGAGAAGCTTCAAGTGCAGCCACTTGGCAATATGGGCTCTGTCTGGATCATATAGGTTGCAATAACTTAGCCAAATGGACAGTTGGTCGTAGGGGTTTGGTAGGTTGGAACGCGTCCATTCTGGTCTAAGGGAAGGCTTCTGAAAGATCTTGTCTTGGTGAAACCAAGTCTTGTGGGGAAAGTGCACCACCTCTGCAGAGTGTAAAATCTAAGTACTTAGCCATGTCCCTGGCAAAGGACAATTTGAGCATCAAGACATGGAAGCTATCAAGAATCTCCTCATCCAAATTTCTAAGTTAAAAACTTGTGGGTGAACAAGGGTTTAAGGTTCACCAATTTCTATTGGTGGTTCCTTGGGTGATTTTGTCAAAGCAAAAACTTATTGTTTTCAAATGATAAGGAAAATCTATTTTGAGCAAAGCAAGCCTAAGATCCACATAGCCAAATGCATATAGATGATAGGCTCCACTATACTACCATAGTATCACTTGCCAATACAATTCAAATGTATTGACCCCTGTGGCTGTAACTTGTTATGTTGCAGGTTTGATTGATATTAGTGAAGTTAAATGATTAGGATTACAAGTCTACAACCAACATGTCTGCCTGTGGCACTTTGAAGATGAAGGACCCCATGCTTATAGATATTCTGCTGCAATGTAATGTAATAGCCAAATGAGTTATGTAAGATGTAATAAATTATGTTATTCCTGGTTATAAAGTTGTATTATGACCTTTGTTTCTTGATATTACATCTTAACTGTGGATGCTAGCTATTGATCCAGGGACTAGCATTGTGAACACAGGGATCTCTACCTTATTAAAGGTTGGGAACCTTACAGATGGAGTATATGCTTGACAAATCATAAGTTGTAAATCTCATGTCCCTTGAGTACGAGAGTCGTTCCTCATGCTACTCAACTTTAGTTACCGGTAAGTTCTTGTCATTGTAAGTATATGTGTATCATAGAGAACCGCCAACGGGGTACCCCTTGCCCCATGACACAGGAGCTATCCCATACCAAAATGACAAGGCAACAGACAGTGAGCATCTCAGCAATCCTTTATTTACCATGAGAATGTTGCATTTTTTTCTCTTTTTTCTGTATATATTTCTGAGGATGCTTCATGGATTGCTCACTATGGTGACACTGCAAGTTTCCACCAAGATTAGGCATGGCTTAGGCTAGAGGTCTAGGCGTTTCTCTAACACATAATCATAACCCCATGGACTTACAAGCTCCCCTTTTATTTCACACTGCCCACATCCATAAACAAAAGAGCATGATATCAACTGCGTCGATATTTACAGGTGTTGAAAGCGTTCCCCGTGACAGCATGGTTCTGCTAATTCCCAAATTATAAGTGCAAGCATATACAACATAGATGACACAATGGTTCAAGTTTATTAAGGGCAGAAAAAATAAGGTGTGCCATCAAGTTCGTGAGAGCTTTACTAACTAGTTTTCACATAACAAAAGACTTTTTAATTTGAAAGATAGATGAAACTCGAGAATTTACTTGGAATAGCAACGATACTAATAGGTAGATATGGTGGCATAGGTTTAAGTTCAAGGGTTGGATGCACGAGAAGTATTCCCTCTCAGTACAGGTTTTTGGCTAGCAAGGATGGGTAGCAAACATAAGATTTGAAGGAAACAAGCAAACATACAAGTGATAGAAACAAACATGCAATCTTCCTTGAAAAAACAAAGATCTTAACTAAAGAATACTAAGCTTATGAGCCAATCAAGAAAGAAGGAAAATAATATAAAATACCTGTAAGTGTTTTTCTCTTTTCCTTTCAAACCTCAAAAAGTGTTGGTACTGACCAGAACTCGATTTGCCAAAACCAATTTAGATTTACTTGATGCTCCCAAAGTGATACCAATACTAATCAACAAGATCAATCTTATAACAGAGACTGCAAACTAAAATAAGATGTGCAAAAAGTAAATGATGAAACTTCTCATTAATATTCCATAAAGGCACTCGCACTAAGGGATCCACAGATAACCAACTAGAGGAGAGATACTTCCACAATGCAATCCATCCCATATGATAACTTCTCTATTCATGATATGGCTCTACTAAAAAGGTAAAAAGATGAAAGATAATGATATGATACCGTGGCACTCCCCCAAGCTTGGAACAAGCCAAGGGGATGCCAAAAGCTGATGACGAATTACTCCTTCGGTGGTTGTGTTCTCTTGTTCAAGGTGAGGAAACCCTCCAGCATCTTACGAAGCCTGTTATTCTCCTCTTGAAGTATATCCACCTTTCTCCTTAGGTCTCGGTACTTATCACAAAACTCATCAGTGGCTCGAAGGGATTCCACTGCCTCAGGGTAGGAACTGAAGTCTGGAACGGAGGTCATCATCCCCTGCATATTATGAGAAAAAACACGTCTAGTGTTAATTGCCCCTACAAAAGTAGGTTTTCTTGCCCTTGATCCTGTGGCATCTTGTCCCTTCATACCTGTTGACATGTCCATTACTTCCTCCTTGATGCTCTGATCCATATCTTCGCGCCTAGCTGTGATCCTTTCTTCTTCCACCCATCCAATGAAAGTCCCTTGCTCAAGATCGCGGTGGAGCTCGCGCCGGCGTCGCAACTCATAGTCTTCCGAAGGCGAACTCTGGAACGACATCCGAACAGAACAGATCAAAATGAAAACATGACGAGAACACGATATATGGACCTCGGGGGGTCCGGGTGATTATATATTACGAAGTTTCATGACATAAGGAAGGTACTGGGCAAAAACGGGACGGAGACAGGCTCCGGGGTGGTCACACCACCTGGTGGAGCGGCCAGGTGAGGCCCACGCCACTAGGTGGTGTGGGCCACCCCGGCTCCGTTTCCTTCCCTCTTTTGTCTTGCTATCTTCCATATGGAATAAAAACTGCAAAAATATAAAAAGAAAAGTTTTTCACGAACCTTTTATTTCCAGCACTTTTACCTATTCGAAAACAGACTCTGCAGGTTCATGAGTTTGGTCTCTAATAAATTCTTCTGGAGTCAACATTTGGATAATATCAACATCTTCATTACAAGAATCTCCAGAAATATAATGTTTGAGCCTTTGACCATTCTTCATATCCTTACATCATTCTCTCCCAACATTTGAAAATCTCTTTCATACAAAACTTCAAACAATCTTCATTAGCAACATTAGTGTATGCAAAGAAACAAAGAACCTTTAGGTTTAAATTCAACTGAAATCCATCAAAACAAAGTCTACAGTAGCAACACCTTTCAAAAGCCCAAAAACAATTTAAAAGGAAATCGATTTAATAGGCAAATGCAAATAATGGCAGGAATCTGTCAAAACAGACCAACAGGTAATGATTGATTTTTTAGAAAATCTTCTATTGCTCAAATAAAAAAGTGCAAAACTAACAAAAGTTGGATAACAACTTGGGGCACAAGAATAGAAAATTACAGCTCCATCCGACGTACTGGGATTTTTCAAAAAAATTTACAGTGAAGCACAAAAAATCTGTTTTGGGACAACAACTTCCTACAAACTCACCTACTTCTCAAAAGAGGTTAATCTTGACACAAAAATCAAACAAAAAGGATAATGAGAGGTTATTGCAGAGGTAATAACTTCCAAGACTCAAATAAATAAAAACCGAAAGTAAACTAAAATGGGTTGTCTCCCAAAAGCTCTTTCTTTATAGCCATTAAGATGGGCATGATAATTTCAATGATGTTCTCATAGGAGATATGGATTTGAAGTGAAAGAGAGAATCAAGAAGCAAATATCCAACACATTTGAGTCTCACCCACTTCCTATGGAAGGGATTTTGTAAGAAAACAAATTATTGAAACAAAATTCTACTAGCATAGGAAGACAAAACAAGTGCAACTTCAAAGCTTTCAACATAAAGCGGGGAAACTTAATATTATTGAGATGTATAAAACTATGTTTCCCTCTATCATAACTACTTTCAGTAGCACTTTTAATAAATTTAACAATATAAATGTCACAAGAAACATTCTTATCATCAGAATGATCATACTTAATATCATCAAAAAGAGGTTTAAGGTCAAAAACTGGGCCAATAGAAGCAAGTTGTTCGACTCTAAAATCCTCATTAGGCAATTCATTTTCATAAGGAGCTTTAGCAAATTTGGAAAAATTAAACTCATAAGATTCTCCATCAAACTTAGTTAAAATTTTGTCCTTCTTACAATCTATAATAGCTCCGCAAGTGTTCAAGAAAGGTCTACCAAAAATGATAGGACAAGTTTTACTAGCTGCTTAACCAAGCACTAGAAAATCAGCTGGATACTTAATATTACCACAAAGAACTTCCACATCTCTTACAATGCCAATTGGACAAATGGTTTCTTTATTAGCAAGGTGAATAACCACATCAATGTCCTCAAGTTCAGAAGGACCAATTTCATGCATAATTTCTCTGTAAAGCTTATAAGGAATAGCACTAGAACTTGCACCAATATCACATAAACCAAAATAGCAATGATCACCAATCCTAACAGAAAGCATAGGGACACTAGCTTTTCTAGTTTTACCAGGACGTGAGACAATATTAGAAGCATCTTCACAAAAGATAATGTGCCCATCTTCTACATTTTTAGTGACAAGGTCTTTCACAATGGCTACTACAGGTTCAATATTTATTTGTTCATCAGGTTCCATAGATTTCTTTGTACTTTTGCTAACCACATTAGCTATAATAAAATGTTCCTTTACCTTGGAAGGAAAAGGTATTTTCTCAATATGGGGTTCAGGCAAAATATGATCAACAGTACAAACTTCAGTATTTCTAGCAGGAACATGATTTACAATATCTTTATATGGTGCATGGTACTTGTTCCACTTCTTTTGGAGAATTTCAATATAAGAGGCAAAGGCCTTAAAACAACTGGCAATACTTTGAGAATCAAGACCATATTCAGTACTAATATCATGAAAGTCATTAGTTCCCATAAAAGATTTAATGCATTCATAATCATAATTTATACCTGACTTTCTTCCTTTGTCATTCTCCCATGCTTCAGTATTTTCTTGAATACGCTCTTGAATATCCCATTTAGCTTCTTCTTTCATATGTGTAAATGATCCAGCACAAGAAGCATCTAATAAATCTTTATCATGAAGAGAAAGCTTTGCATAAAAGTTATTGACAATAATATTATCAGGGAGCTCATGAATAGGACATGTAAGCATTAGTAACTTCAATCTCCCCCAAGATTGGGCTGTACTCTCTCCATAAAGAGGCCAAAAGTTATATATTTGATTCCTATCCTTATGAATCTCACTGGGAGGGTAGAATTTAGAATAAAAGAGAGGTACTATTTCCTCCCATTCCATAGATTGTCCATTCTTCAGCAGCTTATATTATTCTTCAGCTCTTCCTTTCAATGATATAGAGAGTAACTTTTTCTTAACTTGTTCCATTGTGATACCTACACACTTAAACAACCCGCATAATTCATGGATAAAAAGCAAGTGATCACCGGGATGGACACTTCCATCCCCAAAATAATATTTATCCATAACACGATCTTAAAAGGATCTATCTCAGCAGGTGGTGGTTCATCTGCTACCCTAGCAGTGGTAGTATCTTTCCCAAATAGGAAACCAAGTGGGTTATCCATATTGGAAACAAAGTAGCAAATGGAAATAAAAGCAATACTCACAGTAGAGGTTTTCTTTACCAGTTCCACTCTTCAATAGCGCTTCACTCCCCGACAAAGGTGCTAGAAAATAATCTTGATGACCCACAACTATAGGGGTTGTATCATAGTACTTTCGATAAATAGGAGTGTAAATCCCAACGAGGAGCAGAAGGTGTTGACTAGTGGTTTGGATCAGGAATTCTCTGTAAATACTTAGCAAACGGATTTTTAGGTTTTTTTATAATGCAAAGAAATAAAGTGCACGTAAATAAAGAAAACAATAATAATTGCAGAAAGTGTCCCAATCCTTTCTTAGCAAAGGACAAGCCGATTGTATTACTGATACGTCGAAAACGTATCTATAATTTTTGATGCTCCATGCTTTTCTTGTATCATTTGTCTTATGTTTTGTCTACACTTTGAGGTATTTTTATACACTTTCTGGAACTAACCTATTGACAATATGCCATAGTGCCAGTTGCCTGTTTTCTTCTGTTTTTGGTTCCAGAAAGGCAGAAAATCAATATTCTCGGAATTGGACGAGACAAAAGCCAAAGTCATTATTTTCCCGGAGCAACACGGAACCACGAAGCAGAGTCGGAGGGGGGCCACAGTGTGGCCGCACCCCTAGGCGCGGCAAGCCCTGGAGGTGCACATAGGGGGTGTGGCCCCCCTGGACCCCCCACCGACCTTGATTCCTGCGCCTATAAGAAGCCTCCGACCCAAAAACCCTAGGGCATCCAGAAGAAATCCACGAAAACCTCTGTAGTGCCGCCGCCACCGAAAGGGAGATTCGGGGGACAGAAATTCTCTGTTCTGGTACCCTGCCGGGATGGGTAAGTGCTCTCGGAGCCATCTCCATCGATCTCCACCACCATATCCATCACCGTTGCTGATTCCCATGATGAGGAGGGAGTAGTTCTTCCTCGAGGCTAAGGGCTCTACCAGTAGCTATGTGTTCATCTCTCTCTATGCATGATCTTGTGGTCATGAGCTTTGTAATCAAGTAGATATACCTTGCTAGTCAAGTGCTTCAATAGATCTCTGCTCTCCCCATGTGTGTGAAAGTGACAGCGTGCATGCCATGGTGGCACTTAGGTTTGAGTCTACATAAATACTCTTTGTGCTTTAATAGATCTATGCTTTTCCCCACGTGTGTGAAAGTGATAGCGTGCATACCGTGTGTGGCACTTTGGCTAGATTGAATATTTGTTATGAGTTATATTTGGAGTTGGATGTCTTTATGAAATTGTGGTGTTTGTTGGAACCATCTAGCGCTCAAGGTGACAGTGTGGGGTTATCTAGATTGGGGAAGGCCCTACCATGGATTAGCGTGTCCAACCGGAGAGTAGTTAAGAGTAGTACCATTAAGAGAAGATATTTATATGAGAGAGTGTTCACTAGTGAAAGTATGATCCCTAGGCCTTGTTTCTAAACATTGAAACACCGTTTGCATCTAGATCTGTTGCATGTTTGCTTGCTTGCAGTATTTACCTCACCATCAATCTCCATCAAATCTATTTTGTGGCACCGTTACCACTTGTATTTCACCATCTCTTCGCCGAACTAGTGCACCTATATTGGGTGTGTTGGGGACACAAGAGACTTCTTGTATTTTGATTGCAGGGTTGTTTGAGAGGGAATACCTTTGACCACTTCCTCCATGAGTTCGATAAACCTTGGGTAATCCACTTAAGGGAAACTTGCAGCTGTTCTACAAACCTCTGCACTTGGAGGCCCAACAACTGTCTTCAAGAATAGAAGTGCGTAGACATCAAGCTCTTTTCTGGCGCCGTTGCCGGGGAGGTAAGGTAAAAGGTACTCACATCCTCCGGTGTGAGTGCTTGAAGTTATTTCCTTTAGATTCTGCAATTTTGTCTTTTTGTTTCTTGTTTTCACTAGTTAGGCTTAATGGAAAACAACAACAAAATTAGAGAGATTTATAGTATCTATCTTGAGTTAGGACATGAAGTGTTTGAAGAGAAAATTAAAAAACCTATGGAACTTTATTTGCATGCTAATAGCAATGTTATTAGTATGAATTCTTTGGACACCATTGTTGCTAATGCTGTGGAAAAGTCTAAGCCTGGGGAAGCTAGTTTTTATGAAAATGATCTTTTTAGTTCCCCAGCTTTGGAGGATATCTATTCTATTGCTTATGATGATACCAAACCTCCAATATATGATGATTACAATGATGAATATGATATTTTTAGTCCACCTACTATTGAGGAGGAAATAAATTGTGATTACAATCTTCCTCCTATATTTGATGAATATGGTGATGAGAATAATAATGATAGCTATTTTGTTGAATTTTCTCCCACTACTTATGTGGAGAGTAATAATCATTTTAAGCATGTAGCTCATGATAAGAATGTTTTATGTGATAGTTATATTGTTAATTTTATTCATGATGCTGCTGAAATTTATTATGAGAGAGGGAAACATGGTTTTATGCATCTCAATGATATTTAGTTTCCCCTCTTTATGTTGAAAATTTTGAAGTTGCATTTGTTTTGCTTTCCTATGCTTGTTGCTTTGTGCTTTCATGACTTGTTTCTTTACAAGATTACTATGCATAGGAAGTGGGTTAGACTTAAATGTGTTTTGAATTTGCTTCTTGATGCTCTCTTTTAAATCAATTCATATTTCTTATGTGAGCATCTTCTCAAACTATCAAGCCTAACTTAAAGGCGTTAAAGAAAAGTACTTGTTGGGAGATAACCCAAGAGTTTTCTTGAGTCTTGGAAGTTATTAATTCTGTAATGACCTCTCCTTATCCTTTTTTTTGTTTTTTGTGCCAAGAATGACATCTAATGAGAGGGAAGTAAGATTTGGGGAGTTGTTGTCCCAAAACAGATTTTTGTCCTCCACCAAAAAAAAAACCGTGAGTAGTCTCTGTAACTCGGATTGAGCTAAAAATTTAAGTATAAAGCCCCAGTATGTTAGCTACCTTTCGTTAGTTCAACACTTTTTGATTTGAGCAACATAAGATGTTCGAAAAAATCGGTTTCTACCTGCTGGTCTATTTTGACAGATTTCTGCCATTATTTGCATTTGCTTCTTATTGATTCCTTTTTGAGTTCTCTTTAGGGTATTTGAGATTTTTGAAGGCGTTACTACAGTAGCTTGTGTTTTTAGTGAAAAGCCTTGCTGTTCCAAAGCTTTTCTAGGGGTCTAATATCTTTTGAATAAGCTAAGTTGCTAATGAAGATTGTGTGAAGTTTTATATGAAGGAAAAATTTCAGGTGTAGAGAGAGAATGATGTAATGAGATGAAGAATGGACAAAATCTCAAGCTTGGGGATGACACCCAGGTGTCACCCCAAGAAATATCTAAGAGGTACAAGTGTCAAAGCTTGGGGATGCCAAAGGCACCCCCTTCTTCATCAATAAAAATCTCAGGTCTTTCTAGACACTTCGTTTTTATTGCTTCATGCACTGTTGTGTTGTTCTTGGAGCATCTTTGTTTTTGTTTTTAGTTTTATTTTGTTTGGTTTGCCTGATTAAAGTTGGTTGATCACAACACACCTTTTTGGAGAGAGACACACTCTGTTTTCATTGCCTAGAACACTCTAGTTTTCACTCTTATTGTTTTGTGAGTGTTCTCTTTTGCTAGCACTGTGTTCAGCCTTAGTTTTCTTGTGCTTTTAGCTGAGAACTTTTTAGTTCTTCCTTGTGTATTTGTGAGACAAGATCACTGATCTTTATTGATTATTATCTTTGTGAGTTGTTTCAAATAAGTTGTTTGGTGTTGGAAAGGAGTAGTAAGTTCTTGCTTGTAAATGCAAGAGGAGCTTGCATTGACTGTGACATAGACTTTAGCATGACATTCTAGGTGTTGTTTTGACCTTATGCTTAGTGATTATTGCTGTAGCATGTCTTGTTCCAAACAATTGGGATTGCTTAGTGTGCCTTGAAAGAATCATGCGTTGTTTTAGCATACAAAAGCATAGTATTGTGGTATTCTCCTTTGATGCTTTGTTTGGGTTGACTTGGCACATGATCACACCATGTAATGACTATGAACAATTCACCATAGCCTCTATGATCATTTAGTCCTTGACTTGTAGTACCACTCTATGCTTTGATTAGTAATGTTTTGTCGCTCTCCATGATTATGGCCATTATTGCTCTCCTAGTTGGTTGCTCCCAGTCTTTTGCTAGCCTCCACTTGTGTGATTAATTTCTACTCATGCTTCCAACTCCCAAGAAACCAAGTTATTCCAAAGTGTCCACTATAAACTCCTATCCATGGTGTGTTACACCATCCCAAGTATATTCTTGTTTTCAACTATCTTCCAATTAAAAAGTATTTTGTTATGTGAAAACTTAGTGATTAAAGCCCTCACAAACTTGATGGCACACTTTATATTCTTTGCCCCTAATAAAATTGAACCATTGTGTGATCTATGTTGTATATGCTTGCACTTATACGTTGGAATTAGCAGCACCGTGCTGTCACGGGGAACGTTTTCAACATTGCACTTGTACTTTGTACTCAATTGATATCATGCTCTTTTGTCTATGGATGTCACCGGTGTAAAATAAAAAGGGAACTTGTAAGTCTATGGAGTTTTGTTAGACCCCTCCTTTATAAAGGAAAGGATCCCTGTGATTGCAATGCTAGTCCCTGGATCAATGCTAGCATCCACAATTTAAGATGAAGTACACAGAAAGAAAGGTCGTTTATTACATTCATTCCAGAGATAAAACATAGTCTTTTACAACTCAGGGCCATAGCCCTTATACAAGAGTTTAAGGAATAAGTAAATAAACATAAGTCTTCATCTTCATGTGCCACAGGCAAGCATGTTGAGTGTAGACTCATGAATCCTATTCATCATCGGAGTAACCTGCAACATCACAAGTTACAGCCACAGAGGGTCAATACTTTGGAATAGTATTGGCAAGTGATACCTTAGTTTATTTCAAGTGGACTATATTACTATATGCATTTTGGATAAGTGTAGCTTGGCTTGCTTTTCTCAAAATAGGTTTTTCCTATTAGTTGAAATCACTAAGTTTTTCTTTATCAAAAACTTCCCAAGAAACCACCAATAGACATTGGGGTCCTTCACCCTTGTTCACCCACAAGTTTTATTTTAGAAGTTGGAGTGATGAGATTCTTGTAGCTTCCATGTCTTGATGCTCAAATTGTCCATTGCCTTGGACTAGGCTAAGTACTTAGGTTTTCCATCTGCAGAGGTTGTGCACTTTCCCCACCAGACTTGGTTTCCCAAGACAGGACCTTTCAGAAGCCTTTCCTTAGTCAAATGGACGCGTTCCAACCTATCATCCCAACTACCACCAACTGTCCATATGACTAAGTTCTAGCAACCTATATGATCAAGGCAGAGCCCATATTGCCAAGTGGTTGCACTGTAAGCTTTCTCAACACTTGGCCTCCAAATCCCTTTGTGCCTGGGTGGCATACCACAAGTGAGATACACAACCCAAGTCCATGGCCTTGTGTAACCACTCAACATAACCCAATCCTTCCATTCCACCCAGGAGGTTCATTTGACTTAGTTGTTTTATTAGGAAAGCATAAGTCTCATGACTTAGAAATATTTTCATCATAGTAAGTATAGATTTTCACCAACCCTTGTTTGATAAATATCTAGGCTAAGCATGCTATGATAATTTAACTTAGGAAAATTCCCTAGCAATTCTACAATTCTACACTACTTAGGATTTCCCAACTTAGCATTAAGCAAAAGTAGCATGCAAGACTTAGCAAAATATCTAATGCTAGTATAAAACATAGGATAGAAATATTCATGAAAATATCACTTGCCTTGGTAGTGGGGAGAGTAGCACTCTTCACAATCACAATCACAATCACTAGCAAAATCTACACAAAAATTATAGCATACAATTACACACAATTATATACAATCAAAAATAATATGAATGCATGCATGCAAGAATTTACTAGGTGGTGATTTTGAAAACTCTACCAAGCATGCACATGTTTACAGAAACTTAACAAGTCACAAGTTTGCCAACTAAACTTATTTGGCACTAATACAATTTACCAAAATAAATCTATACTTAAAAATAGCCTTAAGCATGTTTCTACAAATAAAGTCATTTTAACTGTTACTATTTGTTAAACACATTGGATATTCAGAAAGGTCTTGTTTCACTGAATCCAACGGTATAAAGTTTGCGAAATTCCAACGTGGCAATCAAAAGTTATAAGTATTTGAAATTTGGATCAAATTCTGGTTTTAAATCTGTTTTTAGTTCTAATACTTACCACACGTCGCGTCCCTATTGGCGCGTACCGCTTCGGTTGGATCGGGTCCTGCGGACCGCACGATCTAAGTGAGATCTGGCGGCTCATACGCGCGCGTACCTCTTTGTCCTCTTTCTAATCTACGCCACAGGATCTAGATCCAACGTTCCTAATCAACCTAACCATACTCGGGCGGCGCTAGCGGCGTTAAATGGCGGCGGCGCGTCTGACTACGGCGGTGCCGGCGTTCTACATCGCCCCAGGAAGCAAGAAGGTGCTTACCAGATCCGCAAAGGCGTGCTGAAGCTCGACGTGGTAATGGTTTGCGGAGGGGCGCGCTGACACGGCGAGGATTGCTCGTCGGAGTTACGGGCGGCGTCGGGTGGTTGTTGTCGGAGTAGTTGCCGAGGTTCCGCGTCGCCCTAACACAATCCAGGGGGTTTAGGAGATGCGCAAGAACGTGGCGAACAATCTCGTGTGAGTCAGAAGTGAAGGGGCACACGGGACTTACTGAATTTGGTCGCCGGAGTCGAGGTGGTTGTCAGATGCTTGCGGCGTCGAGCGAGAATGGCGACCTGGGGCAGTACAGGATGAACTGGTGGGGTTAGGAGGTGCGCAAGGAGATTGCGAAATGGCTCGAACGAATCAGAGAGGAAGGGGCGCACGGAGCTCACCGGAATCGATCGCCGGAGTGAGATCTGTTTGCGGCGGTGTTGTGTGAGCCGTGGGCAGCCTGGTGGCGTGAAGGCAGAATTGACTGGGGGAAATGGTCGCTAGGAAGTGGGGATCTTATAGCTGGAGCCTCGACAGGAAACACTCGCGGATTAATGCCCAATTATGCCGCGCCATTACCGGCCATGACTGCAGCTGCGACGTGGTCGCGGGCGAGGTTTGGGGAAGACGAGGACAGCGTGGGCAGGGGCCGCCGGCAAATGTCTTGAAGTGAGGGTGGGGTCCGTGCCGTCGACTGTCAAGAGTCTTGGCGGCGAGAGAAAAGAAACCCCGGTGGGCTTATTGGGCTCGATTCGATGCTGGGCCTAAAACCTGGCGCGTGGCCTGTTCCTTTGTTTATTTCTTTTTCCTTTTCTATTTTGATTTTCAGGGTAGATTTTCAAATGAAATCAAGTTCAATTTGTATTCAAATTTTCCTAGGATTTTTGTAGTGAGCAATAGTCTCAAAAATGGTCATATAACCATGGGGTAGATTTGTAAAGGATTGGTCAAGCTTGGAGATCAAAATATCAGAGGCTATGCACTTGGTTTAAAATTTGAAAGATGGTTTTTGGAACCCATTTCCATTTGAAAAACTTGGTTTTAAATCTGCACTTAAATCCTATGCCCATAGAAGGTAACCTTCCTGGTTCACAACAATCAAACTTACAAGTGGTGTTGGCCAATTAAAATAAGTCTGTCCACATAAAATCATGATACCATATGTTTCTGTTTTCTGAAATGTTTTGAGAAAACCCTAAATGATGATGGATGCAAGGATGATATGAATGAGCTTTGAAACATGAATTTAGGGATGTTACAAGTTTGTATCCTGTGTTAGAGAAACGCCTGGGCCGCTAGCCTAAGCCATGCCTAATCATGGTGGAAACTTGCAGCATCACCATAGTGACATCTATGAAGCATTCTTCTTATAAAAAAAGAGACACATTGAGAAAAGAGGAAAGAGAGAAAAAAGCACCATATTCCCATGGTAAATAAGAAGATTGCTGAGATGCTCACTGTCTGATTGTCTTGTCATTTTGGTTATGGGATAGCTCCTGTACCATGTGCAAGGGGTACCCCGTTGGCGGTTCTCTATGATATGCAAATAATTACAATGACAAGAACTTACAGGTGACCAAAGTTGAGTAGCATGAGGTGTGGCCCTCGTATTCATGGGACTTGAGATTGCCAACTTATACTTCGTCAAGCATATACTCCATCTTTGTTCACTTTAACCTTAATCACTTCAAGATGCTTATGATATGGGCAATGAGGGCTGAAAGCTAACAAGTACCATAATTTTTGGAAGCTCTTTTTGAAACTTGAAATCCCTGCTTCCGTTATAAAAGGCCTTTCTTCCACCGTTATTTGAGTCTCCACCTTCTATCTTTAGGGACCATTAAGAGAGCATAGTTGTCATTATGTGTGCAGTGTTCCAAAGCTTATTGATTGATGCATATTGTGATATTACTTGTTCTTGTGCTACTTATTTCTAGTCACCCTTGTGAACTTTGAAGGTGTCCTATGCATCTATTTGCTACTCTATGAGGGACCAGTTGAATGCCACTATGCCATGTTTTCTGTATGTGAACCAAACAAACGTTTTTCAATGCATGATATTCATGATCTTTGTTTGTAGCCTTTCATGTTGCATGCATAGTTACTATGTCCTATTTTTAGAACTCCATCTTTCATGCACATGTTTAGAGTTCTTTGATCCCAGCTTTCAATGCTTGCAAATTGTTTGATCTTGGTTTTGATGGTGCATGTCACCTCAAAAATTATTCTTTTTATCACTTACCTACTCGAGGACGAGCAGGAGTTAAGCTTGGGGATGCTTGATACGTCGGAAATGTATCTATAATTTTTGATGCTCCATGCTTGTTTTGTATCATTTGTCTTATGTTTTGTCTACACTTTGAGGTATTTTTATACACTTTATGGAACTAACCTATTGACAAGATGCCACAGTGCCAGTTGCCTGTTTTCTTCTCTTTTTGGTTCCAGAAAGGCAAAAAATCAATATTCTCAGAATTGGACGGGACAAAAGCCAAAGTCATTATTTTTCCTGGAGCAACACGGAACCACGAAGCAGAGCCAGAGGGGGCCACAGGGTGGCCGCAACCCTAGGCACGGTCAAGCCCTAGAGGAGCTCATAGGGGGTGTGGGCCCCCTGGAACCCCACCGACCTTGATTCTTGCACCTATAGGAAGCCTCCGACCCAAAAACCCTAGGGCATCAAGAAGAAATCCACGCAAACCTCCGTAGCGCCGCCGCCACCGAAAGGGAGATTCAGGGGACAAAAAGTCTCTGTTCCGGTACCCTGCCGGGACGAGGAAGTGTCCCCGGAGCCATCTCCATCGATCTCCACCACCATATCCATCACCGTTGCTGATTCCCATGATGAGGAGGGAGTAGTTCTTCCTCGAGGATAAGGGCTCTACCGGTAGCTATGTGTTCATCTCTCCCTATGCATGATCTTGTGGTCATGAGCTTTGTAATCAAGTAGATCTACCTTGCTACTCAAGTGCTTCAATAGATCTCTGCTCTCCCCATGTGTGTGAAAGTGACAGCGTGCATGCCACAGTGGCACTTAGGTTTGAGTCTACATAAATACTCTTTGTGCTTTAATAGATCTATGCTTTTCCCCACGTGTGTGAAAGTGATAGCGTGCATACCATGTGTGGCACTTTGGCTAGATTAAATATTTGTTATGAGTTATATTTGGAGTTGGATGTCTTTATGAAATTGTGGTGTTTGTTGGAAGCATCTAGCGCTCAAGGTGATAGTGTGGGGTTAACTAGATTGGGGAAGGCCCTACCATGGATTAGAGTGTCCAACCGGAGAGTAGTTAAGAGTAGTATCATTAAGAGAAGATATTTATATGAGAGAGTGTTCACTAGTGAAAGTATGATCCCTAGGCCTTGTTTCTAAACATTGAAACACCATTTGCATCTAGATCTGTTGCATGTTTGCTTGCTTCCAGTCTTTACCTCACCATCAAGCTCCATCAAAGCTTTTTTATAGCATCGTTACCACTTGTATTTCACTATCTCTTCGCCGAACTAGTGCACCTATATTCGGTGTGTTGGGGACACAAGAGACTTCTTGTATCTTGATTGCAGGGTTGTTTGAGAGGGAATACCTTTGACCACTTCCTCCCCGAGTTCGATAAACCTTGGGTAATCCACTTAAGGGAAACTTGCTGCTGTTCTACAAACCTCTGCACTTGGAGGCCCAACAACTGTCTACAAGAATAGAAGTGCGTAGACATCAATTACTTATGAGGACCAAACATTCTCGAGGACACATGGGAATACTATCAAGTGCTTTCGCTTCATATAGTTGATTAAACTTCTTTGGTTGGATAAGTGTTGTGTGGGTGAACCTGTGCTAATGTACCGACCTTACTTGGACTAATACATACTTGTGATTAAACCCCTTGCAAGCATCCGCAACTACAAGAAAGTAATTAAGATAAAAACCTAACCACAACATTAAACTCTGAGATCCTACACTCCCTTGTGCAAAGGTTTCCTAACGGGGGTTCAGGTTTATGTCACTCCGACAACCCCACAATTAGTAGCCAAATACACAATGCATTCCACTAGGCCCATAAATTGTGAAGTATCATGTAGTCGACGTTCACATGACACCACTAAAAGAATAGCACCACAACTTAAATATCAAACCATTGAATATTACTCAACAAAATTCCACTACTAACAACATGACTTATCCCATGTCCTCAAGAACTAAACTAACTACTCACGAGACATCATATGGATCAAGATCAGAGATGATATAATGATGAATAACAATCTGAACATAAACAATGATTCAAAGGTTCCACTCAAAAGCATCAACTACAAAAGTAATCAACATCGGGAAAGTTTCCCCTAATAACTATGCAAGATTCAACCCAATTTTTACAGCAGGGTGGAGTAGTGGTGATGGTGCTGGTGGAGATGGTGGTGAGGATGATGATGATCCCGATGAATTTTATCTTGATGATGGTGTTGATGGCGATGATCTCCCCTCTCTAGGAAGGAATTTCCCCGGAAAAAATATCCCTGGTGGAGAGCTCTTTCTCTCTCCGTAGTTTTTGCCCCGTAGAGGCGGCGGAATCTTCCTCTGATCGCTCCCCAAGTATTAGGGTTTTAGGAGGAAGTTATAGGCGAAGGGGTGAAGCAGGAGATGGGCCAGGGTGGCCACACCCCCTACTGGAGCGGCCCAGGTGGGCCCGTGCCAGGGGGTGGTGTGAGCCCCTTGTGGCCCAACTTCGCCTCCCCTTCTGGCTTTCTTCGTCTTCTGGAAAAATTGGATTTTTCCATATTTTTTTTGGCATTTTCTGATATTCATGAATATTGCATCTGGACACCGCTTTTTTCCATCGAAATCCTGACTCCGGAAGTTCATCCTCCAAAAGTCATCCAACATGCAAAAATAGATGAAATAACATAAGTATCACCTCTTAATATAAAATATATCCATGAATAACAATAAATTATGATATAGAATAGTGATGCAAAATGGATGTATCACCGATAAACATTTTTATCAGCTTGAGAGGCGGTAGCTGGTTGGTCACCTATAGCGGCCTCAAGTGTGTAGGAGAGCTTCTGGGGAACGATGAGAATCCTTAGATTGTGGGACTAGGTGGTTAAGTTCATCTTGTTAGTTTTTAGCTTTTCTTTCTCAAGGAAGGGGCCAAGGTTGAAGCTAGGGCGAGACATCTACAATAGTATTTGTAAAGTAGTTAATCTTATTGTTCATAATGTGGGTTCTTATTTAGTAAAATTAAAATACCAGAACTCCCACTCAAACGAACATCCATCAATATTCTTTTGGTGATTACACAATCCCATTACACCACATCATCACTAATCATCACAACCATTGATGAAGCTGCTAGGGTATATATCACCATACTGATCACATCACATGTGATTCATGCTTAACCTTTTTGTCATCTGTGTTCCGAGTCCATGTCTATACATGTTAGGCTCGCCAACTTTAACCACATGTATTGTAGTGCATACATGGCTTGCACCCACCGTATGTGAACAGAGAGATGTCTAACACCTGACCATCATGACCTACTTCATAACTGCGAACTTTTTTGGTGGTACACACGTGTGGGAGAACATGACTATTGGAATTATTGTATGAGGAATTATCTTATTATGCTACCATTGTAATTATAATACTAGCACAATAAGATTCACACAACAATTAACATCTAATGAAAATAGTTATACATTTGTGATATGTGGCCGTTTGTCACATCTTGATCTCCATCGAGGACGCCAAAATTTGCACCAGGTTCACGATGCCACCTTGCCTTCGGCTATTCATCCCACAAACACTTACCTAAAACCACCCATATCACTTGCCTTTCTGCAAAATAAAGTTGGATGCCTCTACTTTATCTTGGAAAATTTTATGTGGTTGTTTGGGATTTCGCACAAGAACCTATTCTTTACCTATGAATCCAACCACAATATGGATTAACTAGTGGCTGCTTTTAATCCCTTTTCAGGGCCATCCTTTGTAAGTGCCATATCAACTAACATAGGAGAGACAGACACTCGCCATCTACTTATACGGTACAATCCGTATGCTAGTCGTGGAACCGGTCAGGAGTAAGGTTGGTTTGGGATGCTTCATCCGATATTACCGTGATATTAGCAAGTACACGTAGGAGGGTAGAAATTAGAAAATAAACGCCCATGCAATCCATGTGAATTCTACTCATACAGCTACATCTACACATATATCAATCTGATACCACTGAAGGGGTTCCATGGCAGAAAACAAAAAAAATTCTACTAGGAGAATGCACCAACTGAAGCACAACCCAAGATCTATATATGGAGAAGTACAGTAATGAGTGGAATACAACATTCATACCTTTGAATACCAGTCGTGGGATTACATTCCCACACAAACATTGTTGATGAAGACGAGCGTAGTTGACCTTGGGTCTAGAAGGGTTCAAGAGTCCAACACCACTAGTGGTAGGGCCTCTGATACGTCGGAAACGTATCTATAATTTTTGATGCTCCATGCTTGTTTAGTATCTAATTTTCTTTGCTTTGTCTACACTTTGAGGTGTTTTTATATCTTTTCTAGAACTAACATATTAACAAGTTTCCACAGTGCCAGTTGCATGTTTTCTTTTGTTTTTGGTTCTAGAAAGGCAGAAAATCAATATTCTCGGAATTGGATGGGACAAAAGCCAAAGTCAATATTTTACCGTGGGCGACACGAAGCCAGAAGACGAGACGGAGAGGCGCCACAGGACGGCCAAACCCCCTAGGCGCGGGTGGGCCCACCCCGCGCCTGGGTAGGGTGTGCCTCCTGGTGGCCCTCCTGGCTTTCCCCTTCGCCTATAAGAAGCCCCCGATGCAGAAACCCTAGGCACCCGATCAAAACTCCACGAAACCTTCTATAGCCGCCACCACCATTGTCCCTAGATCGGGGGATCTGAAGTTCTTCCCGGCACCCTGCAGAAGGGGAGATCATCCCGGAGGCCTTCTTCTTCATCATGCCAGCCTCTGGTATGAAGCGTGAGTAGTTCCACCTTAGACTACGGGTCCATGTAGTAGCTAGATGGTTGTATCTCCTCCTTGTTTTCATGTATAGATCTTGTGAGCTCCGTTCATGATCAAGATCTAATCTATTTGTAATCATGCATGTTGTGTTTGCGGGGATCCGATGGATATTGAGATTACTATGTCAGATTGATTAATGGTTTTGTCTATTTGATTCTATCATGTCTGTGTTGTTTGTGATCTTGCATGCTCTCTGTTGTTAGTAGCTAACTTGGCCAAGTAGTTGCTAGTGACTCCAAGAGGGGGTATTTATGCTCGATAGTGGGTTCATGCCTCTAGTTTCCAAGGGAAGTGACAGAGATCTCTTCGGTTGTAGATGTGTTGTTTCCACTAGGGAGAAAACAACGGTCTCTTGTTCATGGAACAAGTGGATTGTTTACCTTACACACTTTGCTTAAAGCATTTTTCTATTGCTTCCAACTTAATACTGGAGGGGGTTCGGATGATAACCTTAAGGTGGACTTCTAGTCATAGATGCAGTTGGATGGCGGTCTATGTATATTGTTGTATTGCCCAATCGAATCTCATAGGATTTTTTATCTAGTATTGCATTGTTATGCCATGCTTAGTTCCTGTCAATTGCCCTGTTGTAATTTGTTTACCCTTCATGCCATGTTGTTTATCTAAGGAGAGCACCCCTAGTGAACTATGGATCCTGCTCCAATCTTTACCATTGATACATCCTCCACTGTTACCTGTTTACTTGCTTCAAACCATTACCTTCCACACCATACGTTTAATCCTTTGTTACAACAACCGGTGAGATTGACAACCTCACTGTTAGTTGGGGCAAAGTCTTGAGTTTGTGTTGTGCAGGTTTCCACGTTGCTTGCAACACCTGTGTGACATTTCCTTCCTCCTACTGGTTCGATAACCTCGGTTTATTACTGAGGGAAGACTTGCTGATGTGCTGCTTCACATCTTGGTTTTGGGGTTCCCAACAGGCCCCACATCAACTGAGCCATCAACAAGTTTTCTGGCGCCATTGCCGGGAAGGCTAAGGACGTCTTCACAAGGGGAGTCCTCCTCAACCTTTCTCTTTACTTTGTTTTTAGTTTGATTATTTTCTCTTACTTGGTTTTGTTTGCCTCTTTTTATCAAAAACTCCAAAAAAAAGTTTAGTTTGGTTTGGTTTGGTTTGCTTTCTCTTATCAAAAACACAAAAAAATTAGTTCCTACCCTGGTTGCTACCATGTCTGGTTTTGGTCCTATCTCTCTGACACCTATGGAAGATATCTTTGCTTTCAAGCAAAAAGGTGAAGAGAGTTTTAAAGAAGCTTGGTCTAGAATCTCTGCTTTACAAAGGGAAACTAAGCCTAAGATGAGTCTTAGCTTGGTTATCAATAGTTTCTACCGCGGTATTGCTCTTTGTTATAGATATGCTTTGGATGTTGTGACTGGGAAAGATATTTTTCAATGTACTGAGGATGATGTTTTTGATGCTATAAAGAAATTGATTATAATTTATAATACACCTGGCAAGTCTGATTCCTCTTTTATAAATATTTTTGCTAGGTTGAACACTCTTGAGTCCGGTACTGCTGCTTTGAACAGTTGCTATCACACACTTAGGGAGTACTATAATTATGTTCCAATGAATTCTGAGCCTTCAAAGTGGCTTCCCACAATCAAAGTCACTATAAATAGTGCAACTTTTGATGCTCGTTCTGATATCATGTCTGAATTTTGCCTTATGCCTAATGATATTTATGAGTCTTTGAGTCTTTGGGGGCTTCCTAAAGGGGGAGATAAAATCTCTCTTACTAATAATTCTACTTTATTACCCATTGGAATAGCTGAAGGTGTGTTCACATAAATTTCAGGGAAAATGGTGTCTACTGATTATCTTGTTATTGAATGTGTAGGCAAAGGACACATTACACTTGGAATATCCCTACTGAAACACCTTGGAGCAATAATAGATGTGGGAAAAGGCATTATGCATTTTGATCCTCCAGTAAGCAATCATATTTTCCCTAAAGATAAGAAGAAAGGTAAGAAAGGAAGGAGCAAGAGGGGTAATGCTTCCTCATTTGAAAGTACTCGATTTCTTGCTTCTTGTGCCTAACTCAAAGGCGTTAAAGAAAAGTACTTGTTGGGAGATAAACCAAGAGTTTCCTTGAGTCTTGGAAGTTATTACTTCAGTAATGACCTCTCCTTATTCTTTTTGTTTGCTTTTTGTGCCAAGAATGACCTCTAATGAGAGGGAAGTAAGATTTGGGGAGTTGCTGTCCGAAAACAGATTTTTGTCCTCCACCATAAAAATTCGTGAGGAGTCTCTGTAAGTCGGATTGAGCTGAAAATTTACGAATAAATCCCCCTGTATGTTAGATAACTTTCGTTAGTACAACACTTTTTTATTTGAGCAACAGAAGATTTTCGAATAAATCGCTTTCTACCTGCTGGTCTGTTTTGACAGATTTCTGCCATTATTTCCATTTGCTTCTTATTGATTTCTTTTTTATTTCTATTTTGGGGAATTGAGCTTTTTGAAGGAGTTGCTATAGTAGCTTGTGTTTTTAGTGAAAAGTGTTTCTGTTCCAAAGGTCTATTATCTTTTGAATACACTAATGTTGCTAATGAAGATCGTGTGAAGTTTTGTATGAAGGAAAAATTCCAGGTGTAGAGAGAGAATGATGTAATGGGATGAAGAATGGACAAAAGCTCAAGCAAGGGGATTCCACCCCGGTGTCACCCCAATAAATATCCAAGAGGTACAAGCGTCAAAGCTTGGGGATGCCCAAGGCATCCCCTTCTTCATCAATAAAAAGCTCAGGTCTGTCTAGACACTTCATTTTTATTGTTTCAATGCACCGTTGTGTTGTTCTTGGAGCGTCTTAGTTTTCGTTTGCTTTGCTTAGTTTGTTTAGTTTGCTTGAATAAAGTAGTTTTGACCCCCGTTCTCGTTGTGTTGTTTCAAATAAGTTGCTTGGTGTTGGAAATGAGTAGGAAGTTCCTCCTTGAAAGTGCAAGAGCAGCTTGCATTGATTGTGACTTAGACTTTAGCATAACATGATATGTATTGTTTTAACCTTATGCTTAGTGATTATTTCTGTAGCATGTCTTGTTCCAAACAATTGGGATTGCTTAGTGTGCCTTGAAAGAATTATGCGTTGTTTTAGCATGCAAAAGCATAGTATTGTGGTATTCTCCTTTGATGCTTTGTTTGGGTTGAGTTGGCACATGCTCACACCATGTAATGACTATGAACAAGTCACCATAGCCTCTATGATCATATAGTCCTTGACTTGTAGTACCACTCGATGCTTTGATTAGTAATGTTTTGTTGCTCTGCATGATTATGGCCATTATTGCTCTCTTAGTTGGTTGCTCCCAGTCTTTTGCTAGCCTCCACTTGTATGAGTAAGCTCTACTCATGCTTCTAACTCCCAAGAAACCAAGTTATCACAAAGTTTCCACTATAAACTCCTATGCATGGTGTGTTACGCTATTCCAAGTATATTATTGTTTTCAGCTATCTCTAATTAAAAGTATTTTGTTATGTGAAAACTTAGTGATTAAAGCCCTCACAAACTTGATGTCACACTTTATATTCTTTGACCCTAATAAACTTGAACCATTGTGTCATATATGTTGTATATGCTTGCACTTATATGTTGGAATTAGCAGAATCATGCTGTCACGGGGAACGTTTTCAACATTGCACTTGTACTTTGTACACAGTTGATATCATGCTCTTTGTCTATGGATGTCACCAGTGTGAAATAAAGAGGGAGCTTGTAAGTCCATGGAGTTATGTATTTTGTGTAAGAGAAACACTTAGCCATGCCCAATCATGGTGGAAACTTGCAGCATCACCATAATGAGCATTCTGTGAAGCATCCTCAATAAAAAGCTATGCACATGGTAAATAAAAAGATCGCTAAGATGCTCATTGTCTGCTTGCCTTGTCATTTTGGTTATGGGATAGCTCCTGTACCATGTGCAAGGGGTACCCCATTGGCGGTTCTCTATGATACGCATGTACTTACTATGACAAGAACTTATATGTGACTGAAGTTGAGTAGCATGAGATGTGGCCCTCGTATTCAAGGGACTTGAGATTGTCAACTTATACTTTGTCAAGCATATACTCCATCTTTTTTCACTTTAACCTTAATCACTTCAAGATTCTTATGATAGGGGCAATGAGGGCTGAAAGCTAACAAGTACCATAATTTTTGGAGCTCTTTTTGAAACTTGAAATCCCTGCTTCCCTTTATGAAGGGCCTTTCTTCCACTATTATATTGAGTCTCCACCTTCTATCCTTTAGGCACCATTAAGAGATCATAGTTGCCATTCTGTGTGCAGTGTCCCAAAACTTATTGATTGATGCATATTGTGATATTACTTGTTCTTGTGCTATTTGTATCTAGTCGCTCTTATGAACTTTGAAGGTGTCCTATGCATCTATTTGCTACTCTTTGAGGGACAAGCTGAATGCCACTATGCTATGTTTTATGTATGTGAAACAAACAAACATTTTTGAATGCATGTTATTCATGATATTTGTTTGTAGCCTTTCATATTGCATGCATAGTTACTTTGTCTTATTGTTAGAACTCCGTTTTTCATGCACATGTTTAGAGTTCTTTGATCCCAGCTTTCAATGCTTGCAAATGGTTTGATCTTGGTTTTGACAGTGCATGTCACCTCAAACATTATTCTTTTATCACTTACCTACTCGAGGACGAGCAGGAGTTAAGCTTGGGGATGCTTGATACGTCGGAAACGTATCTATAATTTTTGATGCTCCATGCTTATTTAGTATCTACTTTGATTTCCTTTGTCTACACTTTGAGGTGTTTTTATATCTTTTCTGGAACTAACCTATTAACAAGCTGCCATAGTGCCAGTTGCCTGTTTTCTTCTGTTTTTGGTTCCAGAAAGGCTAAAAATCAATATTTTCGGAATTGGACGGGACAAAAGCCAAAGTCAATATTTTACCGTGGGCGACACGAAGCCAGAAGACGAGACGGAGGGGCACCATAGGGCGGCCAAACCCCCCTAGGCGCGGGTGGGACCACCCAGCGCCTGGGTAGGGTGTGTCCCTCCTGGTGGCCCTCCTGGCTCGCCCCTTCGCCTCTAAAAAGCCCCCGATGCAGAAACCCTATGCACCCGATCAAAACTGCACGAAACCTTCTGTAGCCGCCACCACCATCATCCCTAGATCGGGGGATCTGAAGTTCTTCCCGGCACCCTGCCGGAGGGGAGATCATCCCGGAGGCCTTCTTCTTCATCATGCCAACCTCTGCTATGAAGCATGAGTAGTTCCACCTTGGACTACGGGTCCATGTAGTAGCTAGATGGTTGTATCTCCTCCTTGTGCTTTCATGTATAGATCTTGTGAGCTCCGTTCATGATCAAGATCTAATATATTTGTAATCATGCATGTTTCGTTTGCGGAGATCCGATGGATATTGAGATTACTATGTCAGATTGATTAATGGTTTTGTCTATTTGATTCTATCATGTCTATGTTGTTTGTGATCTTGCATGCTCTTCGTTTGTTAGTAGCTATCTTGGCCAAGTAGTTGCTAGTGACTCCAAGAGGGGGTATTTATGCTCGATAGTGGGTTCATGCCTCTAGTTTCCAAGGGAAGTGACAGAAATATCTTCGGTTGTAGATGTGCTTTTGCCACTAGGGAGAAAAAACGGTCTCTTGTTCATGGAACAAGTGGATTGTTTACCTTACACACTTTGCTTAAAGTAGTTGTCTATTGCTTGCAACTTAATACTGGAGGGGGTTCGGATGATAACCTGATGGTGCACTTCTAGTCATAGATGTAGTTGGATGGCGGTCTATGTATATTGTTGTATTGCCCAATCAAATATCATAGGATATTTTTGTCTAGTATTGCATTGTTATGCCTTGCTCAGTTCTTGTCAATTGACCTGCTGCAATTTGTTTACCCTTCATGCCATGTTGTTTATCTAAGGAGAGCACCCCTTGTGAACTATGGATCCCGGTCCAATCTTTACCATTGATACATCCTCCACTATTACCGGTTTACTTGTGTAACACCCTCAGAATCGGACCTATGCAAGTTTCAGCGATTCCCGCCAAACCGCATAGAAACGATTCAAAGGTGCCCACCAGGCACTTTCGTGCGGGTGGAAAACGAAGTAATAACATTGCACAACAGTCCTCGATGGGACCCACAGAACAGATATATATACAGCACGAATCCATGAATCAAGAATACAGATATACGGTACAAAGATCCAAATCACCTTGAAAACATGGAGAGTCCGACTACGGACAAGATGCAAATGGGCTAAGAGCCCTGAAGAATAACCAATGGCGTCCATAACCCTGCCCAGGCCAAGCCGGAAGGGTAACCCTGCTAACGACGTCGATCCCAAAAACCTGCTAAAACAAAAGGGGTGCCGACAAAGGGCAAAGGAAAAAGAGGAGCGTCAGTACTGAGGCCAGTACACGGCGAGACTAGAATTCGGCGGTCCTCGCCTACATAGGTATGGTGGACTGAAGCGGCAGCGGCAGCATGCACTAGACAACCTATAGAGACTCGATACAACTGGCGGTTATCAGAGAGGGGTAAGAAAGACTTATTCGGAACCAACCTGATTCTACCATCAGACAAACCCATCCTGGCGTTTCCCCCTCGAGACCAAACGAGGAAGTCAACCGAGGAACCCACACCGTTGGCAGTTTTAGTTATTCAGTTATCGTTGCAGCAATTACTAGTCAGGTATAGATAGTCATCCTGATAAAATAAGCAGTGGGCACTTTTAGTTAACCATTCCGTTGTAGTTGCGTCACTTACTAGTCAAATACAATTAGCATGAGATAACCCAAAAACCCAGCAGTTGTTGGTACTTTTATTTTGCCATTCCGTTGTAGTTGTAATACTTACTAGTCAGATACAATTGTCGCAAGCGACAACCAAACAAGCAATTGTGGGCAGTTTTAGTTAGCCATTCCGTTATGGTGGAGCTGATTACTAGTCATTATAAAGTCAAATTTATAGCACTACTTTAGTTATGCTTGTCTATGATCGAGATACTGTGCTCCAAGTCGTCCATAACATGACACGGCTTTGAAAGTTTTACCCGCCGGGTGCACCAATAGCAACACACGCCGATCAACCTCGAAAACCAAATCAAAACCCAATGAGGCTTTCACGACAAAGCAATCACAGGATTCAGAATATTTTGGGGCCACCCTTGAGTCTTACCCGCAACGTAAGCTAGCTCGAGACGGACTCAAGGTTTGTGGGCCGTCAGAACATCGGGAACCCAAACTGGCTTGTCGATACCGCGTAACGGGTCACAATTCCTAACAAGATGCAAAGGTGTGCTCCTCGCACAATCGTAAATACAAAAGTAGCATGGCATAAGTACAGGATAGTAAATAAAACCTCAAACTAGTTTGTGGCCCCAAGAAATAAGACTGAATCAAGCTCTGGCTCAGGGGGGTCCCATAATCCTCCCGGATGTGGATAGCGCGATAAATCAAGGAATAGGTATCAAGTACTCGGGGTCCTACGGGACACAAGTGGGCGTTCGGAAACCAAATATTATCTATCACCCACCGATGCCTCTGCTTACTTCAATTTTAGTTGTTAAACAGGAATTTAAAGTGAACGATAAGTAAAGCCGTGATCATCTCCAACATCAAACATGCAAGGCTCCAACAATCGCGTAATTGACGACACGCAACAACACTTGAGCAAGCGACTACGACGCGCAAGTCCAACTATCTACCAAACAACAGGTAATAGGATGTGTCCAAGGCAATATAAAGCTGCAAGGGATATCACGGGTACGAAAAACTAGAGCATCGCAACACAGATAGCAATAGATCAACAGGAGGGAATAAATACTATAAAAGTAAGATAGGTGGAAAGGGGGGAGAAGCTCGCCTGAAAACATTGTCGAAGGTTCAACCGAAGATCGGGTCGACACTCGCATCAACTCAACGGCCTTATCCGCGAAGAAGCAAAACGCTAGAACAAACATCGGATGCAATATTTAATACTACGGCAAAAGATCGGGCATGATGCATGTATGTGGTATGACATGGCAAGGATGCGATGCAATTAGGTCAGATTAAGCGGAACCGGGGTCCCGACAATTAATTAAATGGTTCAAGTTGTTTAGAACCCCCGCAATTTAAATGTTGTTTTAACAAGGCAAAATATATCCCCGGTTCGCTACACAAATTTAAATGAGGCCAATATGAGACTAGATTTGCCCGCATATGGGCCCCATATTTAATTAGAGGTGAATCGGCATAAGGCCCCCAAACCACACAAATATGCATGCATGAACATTTAATATGCGACAAGTTGTATTATGTTATAAAATAGGGTTTCGGAAAGGGGTTCACACATTAGGGGTCTCGACGAACTTGGGGTTCCGGGGTTCGGGGTCGGTCTCAGGGTTCAGGGTTCGACAAGATTGTTCTCGGACTCCGGGATCGTTCTCAGATAACGGGGGTAGATCTTGGTGTTCCGGGAAGCCGGACTTGGTTCGGTGTCGGGGGCGCATCGGATTCTTCCGGGTCGGTGTCGTTCTTATTGTCGCGAAGATCTTGTCGGGTCCGCGCTTTGGATTCCGTGAGGCGATCTTGCCGTTCCGTGTAGGCGTTCTCGAGGTCGATGGCGAACTTGTCCGGTACCGGGGTTTTTCGGAGATCTTGGCGTGGCGCCGGGTACGGAATCGGTCTTCGGATCGGGGCGTCGGGGCTTTGGTTTTCCGCGATGGCGGCCTTAGCGTTCGGGCTTCAATGTCGATGACGGACTTGACACGGCGTCGATCATGGACAACCATCTTGGCCAAACCGATGGCGGCTTCGCGAAGGACTTGTCGATGAGGAAGTTCTTGTGGTGTCGTTTTGGGGCCTCGGAGCTAGACGATTACACGGGGAGCTTGCGTCGGGGTGACCTTTGGTGACTTGAGGGGTCGTATGCCACAGGATACATACACGGTACACGCACTTGGAGACAAGCACAACACACAGGAGCATCGAGGCAAACCGACATGTTACCAGGTTCATGTCCCTTAGAGACATAGCATCGAACACCATCTGTGCTGGCCGGAGAAGCTCGCTCACGGACGAGCTCTCTCCGCAGACCGATCGAGGTGGTTGACGACGAGGGCAACGGGATGGCGGTGTGGCTCGACGGAGGGGCCCGCAGAGGAGCGGCTCGGTGGAGGGGCCCGGGCGTGGTGGCGACAGGACCGAGCAGAGGGTCGGGACGCGGGCGGCGAAGGCCGGGCCGAAGGAGCGGGCGCGGGCGGCGAAGGGGCGGCGGAGCCTGCCCGGCGAGGAGGCGAACGGGCGGCGGCGAGGGCGATCTTGACGGGACGGGAGGCTCGGGGCACGAGGACGACCGGAGGCGGGGAGGCGCGGCCGCGGAAGGAGGGGGGCAGAGGCGGCCGGCGTCGGGCGGCGGGGGAGGGACCCGAGGCGGGGACGCGGAGCGGCGGCGTCTGGGCGAGCTCGAGCCGGCGCTGGAGGAGGTGCGGGCCGGCGAGGGAGCGAACTAGGGGAGCGGGGTCTGGGGAGGAGCCGGGGCGGTTTGTCGAGGAGGCCGGCCCGTGAGGGGTCACGTCGGGGCACTGGCGACCATTGTGCCATCGGAAGAGGAAGGAGAGAGGCTGGCAGAGAGAGGAGAGAGGAGGAAGGAGCCTGGGGGTGGAAAGGCAAGCGTCTGGGGTGAGGAAGAAGGGACTGCGGGGGAGAGAGGAGAGGGTGGGGGGCATGCGGGGCCAGGGTGTGGGCCTGGGGCTCAGGGGTCCACGCTGGTTGGGGGTGGGTTGACTGTCCAGGGGGAGGGCCCGGGGAACAGGGAGAGAGGGTAGGATGGTGAGGGTGAGAAAAGGAGAGAGGGTGGGCTGGTGGATCGGTGAGGTGGCATGTGGGTAGGAAAAGGGTGAGAGGGTGAGGTGGCGGCCTGCGGTTGGTGGGTAGGACAGATTTGGGTGGGGATAGGATTTAGAGGGGGCTGATTTAAAATGTGTGTTTGTTTTGGTCTTGTCTATTTTAAAACAAGGCCATTTTGCAAACAGTTTTCAGGGAAATAAAATATCCGATACGCTCGGGGTTTTGCATTTGAAATAAAGAGGGTATTTGTACAAAGCAAAACTAGGGTTTTTTCGAAATAGTTTAGACAAACAATGCATGATGATGGCGATGCAATGCACAAAAACAACGCGATTTTCTAGTAGTGGTTTTGCGGGATGCCACAATTCGACACCACTAACACTGGATCTCGCCCTCGAGATCCGCCTCATGGTACCGGAAGGAAAGTCGGCGATCTGCGTCTTCTCGCTTCGTGTAGATCTTCGCGACACCACTAACAAGAGGTCGTTGTCCGTGATCGTCGAGAGAACACTCCGGAAAACTAAAGGTCGAAGGTAGAGGTATCAACAAATAAAGCCACCTCTATCTTCGATAGAAAGAGGGAACCGATGCATTCTCATCCACTTCAATGTACAAAAGCGAATAGAAGGGGTAGTCGGCATGGGGGCCAATCCATCACGCACCCAAACTATTACTCCGCACAATCAGTGGAAAAGCGTGCAACCATTCTCGGAATCAGACTGAAGATCTCGACAATCGAGGTTCGGAAACAAAGGAGTGATGCATACTCTGCATCGGATCGGGCGTAGATGATATCGTCGCGTCGGAAAACACCGGAAGGCACAAACAAGGAATAAATAATGGGACCACAGATAAAGGATTCCTCGGATAGCATGAAGACCAGATGTAGCAGCACCGTTACCAAAGGAGGAAGCGAAACCCTGAAGGTACGACGGAAACCCAACCACGAGAAATCCTGGACTCGAAGAAAGATACGAGGTGAATTCAAAACGCGTAGAGGTAAGAGGAGAATAGTAGAGGGGTAAGGAGCAAAATCAGACCTAATCAGAACTATCCAACCGATTTTGCAAAAATAGTTTTGACACTCTACTTCGGCCGTTAGCTAGGTTATCCTAATTTGGACTTGTGGGTATCGCAATCACGAGCTCGATACCACTCGTAACACCCTCGAATCGGACCTATGCAAGTTTCAGATTCCCGCCAAACCGCATAGAAACGATTCAAAGGTGCCCACCAGGCACTTTCGTGCGGGTGGAAAACGAAGTAATAACATTGCACAACAGTCCTCGATGGGACCCACAGAACAGATATATATATACAGCACGACTCCATGAGTCAAGAATACAGATATACGATACAAAGATCCAAATCACCTTGAAAACATGGAGCGTCCGACTACGGATAAGATGCAAATGGGCTAAGAGCCCTGAAGAATAACCAATGGCGTCCATAATCCTGCCCAGGCCAAGCCGGAAGGGTAACCCTGCTAACGACGTCGATCCCAAAAACCTGCTAAAACAAAAGGGGTGCCGACAAAGGGCAAAGGAAAAAGAGGAGCCAAGATCGAGGCCAGTACACGGCGAGACTAGAATTCGGCGGTCCTCGCCTACATAGGTATGGTGGACTGAAGCGGCAGCGGCAGCATGCACTAGACAACCTATAGAGACTCGATACAACTGGCTGTTATCAGAGAGGGGTAAGAAAGACTTATTCGGAACCAACCTGATTCTACCATCAGACAAACCCATCCTGGCGTTTCCCCCTCGAGACCAAACGAGGAACCCACACCGTTGGCAGTTTTAGTTATTCAGTTATCGTTGCAGCAATTACTAGTCAGGTATAGATAGCCATCCTGATAAAATAAGCAGTGGGCACTTTTAGTTAACCATTCCGTTGTAGTTGCGTCACTTACTAGTCAAATACAATTAGCATGAGATAACCCAAAAACCCAGCAGTTGTTGGTACTTTTATTTAGACATTCCGTTGTAGTTGTAATACTTACTAGTCAGATACAATTGTCGCAAGCGACAACCAAACAAGCAATTGTGGGCAGTTTTAGTTAGCCATTCCGTTATGGTGGAGCTGATTACTAGTCATTATAAAGTCAAATTTATAGCACTACTTTAGTTATGCTTGTCTATGATCGAGATACTGTGCTCCAAGTCGTCCATAACCGCGGACACGGCTTTCAGAAAGTTTTACCCGGCCGGGGTGCACCAATAGCAACACACGCTCGATCAACCTCGGAAAAACCAAATCAAAACCCAACGAGGCCTTCACGACAAAGCAATCACAGGATTCAGAATATTTGGGGCCACCCTTGAGTCTTACCCGCAACGTAAGCTAGCTCGAGACGGACTCAAGGTTTGTGGGGTCAGAAGAATCGGGAACCCAAACTGGGCTTGTCGATACCGCAGAACGGGTCACAATTCCTAAACAAGATAGTGTGCTCCTCGACAATCGTAAATACAAAAGTAGCATGGCATAAGTACAGGATAGTAAATAAAACCTCAAACTAGTTTGTGGCCCCAAGAAATAAGACTGAATCAAGCTCTGGCTCAGGGGGGTCCCATAATCCTCCCGGATGTGGATAGCGCGATAAATCAAGGAATAGGTATCAAGTACTCGGGGTCCTACGGGACACAAGTGGGCGTTCGGAAACCAAATATTATCTATCACCCACCGATGCCTCTGCTTACTTCAATTTTAGTTGTTAAACAGGAATTTAAAGTGAACGATAAGTAAAGCCGTGATCATCTCCAACATCAAACATGCGGCAAGGCTCCAACAACTGTGGCAATTGACGACACGCAACAGAACATGAGCAAGCGACTACGACGCGCAAGTCCAACTATCTACCAAACAACAGGTAATAGGATGTGTCCAAGGCAATATAAAGCTGCAAGGGATATCACGGGTACGAAAAACTAGAGCATCGCAACACAGATAGCAATAGATCAACAGGAGGGAATAAATACTATAAAAGTAAGATAGGTGGAAAGGGGGGAGAAGCTCGCCTGAAAACATTGTCGAAGGTTCAACCGAAGATCGGGTCGACACTCGCATCAACTCAACGGCCTTATCCGCGAAGAAGCAAAACGCTAGAACAAACATCGGATGCAATATTTAATACTACGGCAAAAGATCGGGCATGATGCATGTATGTGGTATGACATGGCAAGGATGCGATGCAATTAGGTCAGATTAAGCGGAACCGGGGTCCCGACAATTAATTAAATGGTTCAAGTTGTTTAGAACCCCCGCAATTTAAATGTTGTTTTAACAAGGCAAAATATATTCCCGGTTCGCTACAAAAATTTAAATGAGGCCAATATGAGACTAGATTTGCCCGCATATGGGCCCCATATTTAATTAGAGGTGAATCGGCATAAGGCCCCCAAACCACACAAATATGCATGCATGAACATTTAATATGCGACAAGTTGTATTATGTTATAAAATAGGGTTTCGGAAAGGGGTTCACACATTAGGGGCCTCGACGAACTTGGGGTTCCGGGGTTCGGGGTCGGTCTCAGGGTTCAGGGTTCGACAGGATCGTTCTCGGACTCCGGGATCGTTCTCAGATAACGGGGGTAGATCTTGGCGTTCCGGGAAGCCGGACTTGGTTCGGTGTCGGGGGCGCATCGGATTCTTCCGGGTCGGTGTCGTTCTTATTGTCGCGAAGATCTTGTCGGGTCCGCGCTTTGGATTCCGTGAGGCGATCTTGCCGTTCCGTGTAGGCGTTCTCGAGGTCGATGGCGAACTTGTCCCAGACGGGTTTTCGGAGATCTTGGCGTGGCGCCGCACGGAATCGGTCTCGGATCGGGCGTCGGGCTTTGGTTTTCCGCGATGGCGGCCTTAGCGTTCGGGCTTCAATGTCGATGACGGACTTGACACGGCGTCGATCGTGGACAACCATCTTGGCCAAACTGGCGGCGGTCAAGGACTTGTCGATGAGGAAGTTCTTGTGGTGTCGCTTTGGGGCCTCGAGCTAGACGATTACACGGTGAGCTTGCGTCGGGGTGACCTTTGGTGACTTCAGGGGTCGTATGCCACAGGATACATACGCGGTACACGCACTTGGAGACAAGCACAACACACAGGAGCATCGAGGCAAACCGACATGTTACCAGGTTCATGTCCCTTAGAGACATAGCATCGAACACCATCTGTCTGGCCGGAAGCTCGCTCATGACGAGCTCTCTCCATGAACCGATCGAGGTGGTTGGCAGCGACGGATGGCGGTGTGGCTCGACGGAGGGCCCCGCAGAGGAGCGGCTCGGTGGAGACCCGCCTTGGCGGTGGTGGTTAGCGAGGAGCAGAGGTCGGGACGCGGCGGGAAGGCCGGGCCGAGTGGGCGTGCGGTGGCGGCTCGGAAGAAGCGAGCTCAGCTCGGCGAGCTCGGCGAGAAGAGCAGCGGCGGCCAGCGAGGGCGAGGCTCGAAAGGCGCGAGGAGGCCGGCAGGCGGCCGGAGAGGCGTCTGGCGAGCTCGAGCCGGCTGGAGGAGGCGCGGGCGAGGGAGCGAACCAGTGCAGGGAGGAGCAGGCGGTTCTTGAGGGAGGCCAAGCCGGCGAGGTCGCGTCAGGGCACCGTGATGCAACGCCATGGCCGGAAGAGGAAGGGAGAGGCGGTATGGCGCAGAGGGAGAGAGCGAGGAGGAAGGAGCGGCTGGGGTGGGGCTGAGCGCGTGCGTCGGGGTGAGGAAGAAGGGACTGCGGGGGAGAGAGGAGAGGGTGGGGGTACGCGGGGCGGGGGGCTGGTGCAGGGGTCCACGGGTTGGCTGTGGGGCCCGGGGTCGAGGTTGACTGGTCCAGTGGGGCAGGGAGGCAGGGGAATGGGAGAGAGGGTAGGATGGTGAGGGTGAGAAAAGGAGAGAGGGTGGGCTGGTGGATCGGTGAGGTGGCATGTGGGTAGGAAAAGGGTGAGAGGGTGAGGTGGCGGCCTGCGGTTGGTGGGTAGGACAGATTTGGGTGGGGATAGGATTTAGAGGGGGCTGATTTAAAATGTGTGTTTGTTTTGGTCTTGTCTATTTTAAAACAAGGCCATTTTGCAAACAGTTTTCAGGGAAATAAAATATCCGATACGCTCGGGGTTTTGCATTTGAAATAAAGAGGGTATTTGTACAAAGCAAAACTAGGGTTTTTTCGAAATAGTTTAGACAAACAATGCATGATGATGGCGATGCAATGCACAAAAACAACGCGATTTTCTAGTAGTGGTTTTGCGGGATGCCACAACTTGCTGCAAACCATTACCTTCCACACCATACGTTTAATCCTTTGTTACAGCAACCGGTGATATTGACAACCTCACTGTTAGTTGGGGAAAAGTCTTGAGTTTGTGTTGTGCAGGTTTCCACGTTGCTTGCAACACCTGTGTGACATTTCCTTCCTCCTACTGGTTCGATAACCCTAGTTTCTTACTAAGGAAAGACTTGCTGCTGTGCTGCTTCACACCTTGCTCTTGGGGTTCCCAACAGGCTCCACATCAACTGAGCCATTAGCCTCGTCAAGTTTTATACATGTCCGGTGTTAAATACGTTTCCTGGGGCCGGCTCCAGCAAGGCAACAAAAGAAGAAGATCCATACTGATTCCATCTGCACGATGGCATGCACTGGGTGGAGAACTCTCTACCTTGTGTAGCATGTTCTTTACTTTAGGAACACGCGGATAGGGGGAGAGAGAGAGATAGTATGGTGACCCATCATACCACTACATGTTGTAGTATGCAAGTCATTGACATAACATTCACGAAACACTGTTTCGCAAATATCACGTCCCTCAGAGTGGTACAACAGAAACATTGTAGGTCCATATTACAAACATACACATCTTATTATTATTACAATACCAAAAGATATAATACTTGAGTTCTTCAAACCTACAACCAACAAACATCAGACTTAAGGTGTTCCAACAAAAGTATGGAAACATCCAAATTACTTACATTAATGTGAGCTCAACAACTCATTATATAGAGTTTATGCTGCTCGTACCTACTCAACTTCTAAGTACTACTATAGCAACTACTCAGACTCGTTGCCTTTGGATCCATAGTGGATCTCGTAGTACACTCCTTCGACTCCTCCTGACAGGTCTGGCTCCTCGTAGAACACTTTATTCTAGCACTCAGTGACATACAATGGAGTATTTTCGTGGTCTTTAGAGTCTAAGCAGGGGATCAAAGGAAAGAGTTAGTAACAACGTTACCCAGCAAGTTCATTATATGCAAGGTGGGAAGTTTGATGCACTAACTACCACCTCAGACTATAAGTCTTAGGCGTAATGCATTTTTTGTAAATCTTTCTTCAAATATTACTTTTATTATAAAAAAATATGCCCATCAGTCTTCACAAGTTGACCAGAACTTCATGGAGTTCTTTTCCTGTCGCGTTCGTAGCTCTTTCTCGAAACAGGGAGTAACATGTCACAATTCTTACACTCTGCAGAGGTGCGTTGTTTTACCCATAAGAGATCAAATCCTTGTTGCACAAACGGGCATACTTTGACGTCCATAATTCCATGATGTAGGGCCTATAAATTGATCTAAGGCCATCAATGCCCTTATCCGCGACCCCACATGTCAACACGACTTCCCAAGCAGAAATTCCTATGTTAACCCTCGTATATAGGCAGATATAACCCTGGGATGAGATTCTGGTGAGTAGATCATGTCCCTGGTAGCCCCTACTAAAGTGGCAGACCTACCTCCGACAGCCTCTCATAGATGATCTAGATACCAAGATTGCGGGGAACAAAGGGGTCCCACCCATGTACTAAGTCCTCGCAAGGAATCCCAGCATCACGATATGGTCATCCGATGGCAAATGAAAGGAAGAAGATCTAGCTAACTTCTCCGTCCCATTCCAGATCTCATGGTTAACACGTATTATACGGTGCTAGAATCACTCATGTCATGGATTATTTAATCCCTATCCGATAAACTGCACCTAGAATCCTAGATTCCATTGCTAGCTATAATAAATTACCACCACTTAGGATGATAACTGCTATATCGTATTATTGTAAAACTATTCTTTTCTGACTCCTTTTTCGAACATAAGTAATAGCACACAATTTGCAATTACTTTGTAAAACACATCAAAGGATACGAGAAAGTGTTGAAATTGCCTTGTGACTACAAGGTAGTGAAGTCAGATGCTTCCACTTGACCATGAGCTCCTGTTTCTACAAAACACCAGTATTGCCCGTAAGGATAAAATTTAAAGAAGCAATAATGAATTATGCATAGTAATGTTATGCAATAATTTATTTTAATTCCATATCCCCTTTAAGTGTTTTTTTAATTAAACTTAAAATATATTTTTTAAGAACTAATAATTAATAAAACAAATATTTTGTTTTAAATAGTAGATAAATGAAGGCTATAAATTTATAACCCTAAAAACTTTTGAAATCAAGTATTTAGTATATTTCTGATATAAAGTATTTATTCAAGATCTCAAAAATGAATTTTATTTATTTTTAAGTATTATCCTTATTTTAGAAAATTACATAAAGGAATTATTGCCTTTAAATAATTAAATTAAATTTTTAGCAACTTAAAATACAATTAGTATTTTTTTGGATAGATTATATTTTTGTGAACATTTAGAGATATCATAGGTACTTTTAGGATTTTTATTTATTTTTCTAGAGCTTATATACTCTCAAGGGTATTTTTGGAATTTTGTATTTTATGACTTTAAACATTTATTCTTTTAAACCTGGGCCTGGTCCTTGGGCTGGCCCAGCCATAGTTCATCCCAGTGGGTTGGGCTAACCCACTCAGTGATCCACTAGGTCGGTCAATCGACCCAATCTTACTCTCTCTCTATCTCTCTCTCTCTCTCTCTCTCTCTCTCTCTCTCTCTCTCTCGATCACACGCTCGTATCCTATCTAGAGACTCTACGATGCCGCCGATTCTGGCGAGCCTTGGACGCCCCAGCTGATGGCACTGCGTCAACACGTAGCACTTCGTTGGGAAACCCCAAGAGGAAGGTATGATGTAGCACAACAGCAAGTTTTCCCTCAGTTAGAAACCGAGGTTATCGAACCAGTAGGAGAAAGGAAACATCCCAAAGGTGTTGCAAGCAACGTGGAAACCTGCACAACACAAACTCAAGACTTCGCCCCAACTAACAGTGAGGTTGTCAATCTCACCGGTTGTTGTAACAAAGGATTGACTGTATGGTGTGGAAGGTGATGATGGTTTGCAACAAGTAAACAGTAATAGTGGAAGATGTATCAATGGTAAAGATTGGACCGAGGTCCATAGTTCACTAGAGGTGTTCTCCTTAAATAAACAAACATGGCATGCTGGGTAAACAAATTACAACATGAAAATTGACAGGACTGAGCAAGGCATAACAATGCAATACTAGAAAAAAAGATCCTATGAGATTCGATTGGGCAATACAACAATATACATAGACTGCCATCCAACTACATCTATGACTAGAAGTCCACCTTTGGGTTATCATCCGAACCCCCTCCAATATTAAGTTGCAAGAAACAAACAACTGCTTTAAGAAAAGTGTGTAAGGTAAACAATCCACTTGTTCCATGAACAAGATACCATTGTTTTCCCCATAGTGGCAACAACACATATACAACCTTAGAGATTTCTATCACTTACCTTGATTAAATAGAGGTATGAACCCACTATCGAGCATGAATACCCCCTCTTGGAGTCACTAGCAACTACTTGGCCAAGATAGCTACTAACAACAGAGAGCATGAAAGATCACAGTTAACATAGACATGATAGAATTAAATAGACAAAACCATTAATCAATTTGACATAGTAATCTCAATGTCCATCAGATCCCCGCAAACACAACATGCATGATTACAAATAGATTAGATCTTGATCATGAACGGAGCTCACAAGATCTGAACATGAAAGCACAAGGAGGAGATACAACCATCTAGCTACTACATGGACCTGTAGTCCAAGGTGGAACTACTCACGCTTCATACCGGAGGCTGGCACGATGAAGAAGAAGGCCTCCGGGATGATCTCCCCTACGACAGGGTGCCGGGAAGAGCTTCAGATCCCCTTGATCTAGGGACGATGGTGGCAGTGGCTACAAACGGTTTTGTGGAATATTAATCGGGTGCTTAGGGTTTAGGCATCGAGGGCTTCTTATAGGCGAAGATAAAAGGCTGGGAGGTGGCCAGGGGGCCCACACCCTGCCCAGGCACGGGCCCACCCTAGGCCGCGCCTGGGGGGGTGTGCAGCCGCCCTGTGGTGCCCCTCCATATCTCCTCTGGACTCCGTGTTCTCCTCGATGAAATATTGACTTTGTCTTTTGTCCCATCCAATTCCGAGAATATTTCCTTACTAGCTTTTCTGGAACCAAAAACAACAGAAAACAGGCAACTGGCACTGTGGTAACTTGTTAATAGGTTAGTACCATAAAACATATGAAAATCTCCTCAAAGTGTGGACAAAGCAAAACAAAGTAGATACTAAACAAACATGGAACATCAAAAATTATAGATATGTTTCCGATGTATCAAGCATCCCCAAGCTTAACTCCTGCTCGTCCTCGAGTAGGTAAGTGATAAAATAATAATTTTTGAGGTGACATGCACCATCAAAACCAAGATTAAACCATTTGCAAGCATTGAAAGTTGGGATCAAAGAACTCTAAACATGTGCATGAAAGATGGAGTTATAAAAATAAGACAAAGTAACTATGCATGCAACATGAAAGTCTACAAAAAAATATCATGAATAACGTGCATTAAAAAATGTTTGTTTGTTTCACATTAAGAAAACATGGCATAGTGGCATTCAGCTTGTCCCTCATGGAGTAGCAAATATATGCATAGGACACCTTCAAAGTTCATAAGAGTGAATAGATACAAATATCACAAGATCAAGCAATATCAACAATATGCATCAATCAATAAGTTTTGGGACACTGCACATAGAACTAAGAATGACAACTATGCTATCTTAACTGGTGCCTAAAGGTAGAAGGTGGAGACTCAATATAATAGTGGGAGAAAAGACCCTTCATAAAGGGAAGCAGGGATTTCAAGTTTTAAAAAGAGCTTCCAAAAATTATGGTACTTGCTTTCAGCTCTCATTGCCCCTATCATAAGCATCTTGAAGTGATTAAGGTTAAAGTGAACAAACTATGGAGTATATGCTTGACAACGTATAAGTTGGCAATCTCATATCCCTTGTATACGAGGGACACACCTCATGCTACTCAACTTTGGTCACCTATAAGTTCTTATCATAGTAAGTACATGTGTATCATAGAGAACCACCAACGGGGTACCCCTTGCACATGGTACAGGAGCTTTCCCATAACCAAAATGACAAGGCAAGCAGGCAATGGGCATCTCAGCGATCTTTTTATTTGCTATTTGCATAGGTTTTTATTGAGGATGCTTCACAGATTGCTCATTATGGTGATGCTGCAAGTTTCCACCATGATTAGGCATGGCTTAGGCTAGCGGCCCAGGCGTTTCTCTAACACAAAATTCATAACTCCATTGACTTACAAGCTCCCTTTTTATTTCACACCGGCGACATCCATAGACAAAAGAGCATGATATCAACTGCGTACAAACTACAAGTGCAATGTTGAAAACATTACCCATGAAAACATGGTTATGCTAATTCCAACGTATAAGTGCAAGCATATACAACATAGATGACACAATGGTTCAAGTTTATTAGGGGCAAGGAATATAAAGTGTGCCATCAAGTTTGTGAGAGCTTTAATCACTAAGTTTTCACATAACAAAATACTTTTTAATTGGAAGATAGCTGAAAACAAGAATATACTTGGAATGGTGTAACACACCACGCATAGGAATTTATAGTGGACACTTTGGAATAACTTTGTTTCTTGGGAGTTGGAAGCATGAGTAGAGCTTACTCATACAAGTGGAGGCTAGCAAAAGACTGGGAGCAACCAACTAAGAGAGCAATAATGTCCATAATCATGCAGAGCGATAAAACATTACTAATCAAAGCATAGAGTAGTACTACAAGTCAAGGACTAAAATATTATAGAGGCTATGGTGACTTGTTCATAGTCATAACATGGTGTGAGCATGTGCCAAGTCAACCCAAACAAAGCATCAAAGGAGAATACCATAATACTATGCTTTTGCATGCTAAAACAACACATGATTCCTTCAAGGCACACTAATCAATCCCAATTGTTTGGAACAAGTCATGCTACAACAATAATCACTAAGCATAAGGTTAAAACAATACCTATCATGACATGCTAAAGTCTAAGTCAAAGTCAATGCAAGCTCCTCTTGCACTTTCAAGCAAGAACTTTCTACTCCTTTCCAACACCAATCAACTTATTTGAAACAACACAACGAGAACGGGGGTACAAACTACTTTATTCAATCAAACTAAACAAACTAAGCAAAGCAAACGAAAACTAAGACGCTCCAAGAACAACACAACAATGCATGAAACAATAAAAACGAAGTGTCTAGAAAGACCTGAGCTTTTTATTGATGAAGAAGGGGATGCCTTGGGCATCCCCAAGATTTTACGCTTGTACCTCTTGGATATTTCTTGGGGTGACACCAGGGTGGAATCCCCAAGCTTTAGCTTTTGTCCATTCTTCATCTCATTACATCATTCTCTCTCTACACCTAAAATTTTTCCTTCATACAAAACTTCACACAATCTTCATTAGCAACATTAGTGTATTCAAAAGATAATAGACCCTAGGGTTTAGTTTTATAATAGCAAAACTTTCACTAAAAACACAATCTACTATAGCAACTCCTTCAAAAAGCTCAATTTCCCAAAAAGAACCCAAAAAGGAATCAATAAGAAGCAAATGCAAATAATGGCAGAAATTTGTCGAAACAGACCAACAGGTAGAAACCTATTTTTTCGAAAATCTTCTGTTGCTCAAATAAAAAAGTGTTAAACTAACGAAAGTTAGCTAACATACTGGTGGATTTATTCATAAATTTTTAGCTCAATCCGACTTACATAGACTCCTCACGAATTTTATGGTGGAGGACAGAAATCTTACTTCCCTCTCATTAGAGGTCATTCTTGGCACAAAATGCAAACAAAACGGATAAGGAGAGGTCATTACCGAAGTAATAACTTCAAAGACTCAAGGAAACTCTTGGGTTATCTCCCAACAAGTACTTTTATTTAACGCCTTTAAGTTAGGCACAAGAAGCAAGAAATCAAGTATTTTCAAATGAGGAAGCATTAATATCAAACCTTGCTTTCAAAGGAGGAGCAAAAAGCAACTTCTATCTCCTCATGGGGAAGTGTTCAATACCTTTATTGAATGTAAATTGATATTTAATGGTGCCTTCTTTCATATCAATGATGGCACCAACAGTTCTAAGAAAAGGTCTTCCCAAAGTAATAGGACAAGAAGCATTGTATTCAACATCCAAAACATAGAAATCAACAGGGACATAAGCATTGTTAACCATAATGAGAACATCATTAACACTCCCCATGAGTTTCTTCTTAGAATTATCATTAAGTGGGACACCCAAATAACAATCTTCTAAAGGTGGCAAATCAAGCATTTCATAAATCTTCCTAGGCATAATAGAGATACTAGAACCAAGATCACATGAAGCTTTGAAATCAAAGTCATTCACTTTCATATTAATAATGGGTTCCCAACTATCTTCTACTTTCCTAGGAATAGAAGCTTTGAGTTTTAACTTCTCTTCCTTAATCTTAACAAGAGCATCTGTAATGTGTTTGGTGAAAGCAACATGCATATCACTAGCATCAGGACTTCTAGCAAGTTTTTGCAGGAACATAATCACTTCAGAAATATTGCAACCATCAAGATCAAAATCAAACTTAACATCATTAGCAGTAGACCCATTGGCCTTAGGCATTGTTGGAGGAGGAATAGGAACTTCTTGTGGTTTAGTGGCATCCATAGGGGTGCTGGTGATGGTGCACACACTATTTTTTCTATCAATTTTAGCTTCCCTTTCCCACTTAGCTTGAAGTTGAGATAACAGTCTAACATTTTCATCAATAGGAACTTTTATGGCATGATTAGCAGCAAAGGTACTTTACATGGTTTCAGGTTTAGCAGCCATTTTATTAATCAAGGAGGCATGTGCTTCAGACAAAGAGGAAATATTTTTCTTAAGATTTAAAAGCTTTTCCTCTACAGTCTTGTTGAAAGTGGTTTGTTTACTAATAAAGTCTTTGAGCATGACTTCAAGTTCAGAGGGGGCACTTTTAGCATTGTTGTAGGAGTTTCCATAGGTATTGCCATTATTAGGAGGATAAGGCCTATAGTTATTCCTATAAGTATTGTTGCCAAAGTTGTTGTTTCTAATGAAGTTCACATCAACTTTCTCTTCTTGAGCAACCAAATAGGCTAAAGGAACATTATTTGGATCTGAAGGAGCTTTCCTATTAACAAGCATAGCCATAATAACATCTATCTTATCACTCAAAGAGGAGGTTTCTTCAACATAATTTACCTTCTTACCATGTGGAGCTGTCTCAGTGTGCCATTCAGAATAATTAACCATCATATTATCAAGGAGTTTTATTGCAGCACCCAAGGTGATGGTCATAAAGGTACCTCCAGCCGCTGAATCCAATAGGTTTCTTGAAGAGAAGTTCAAACCTGCATAAAAAATCTAGATAATCATCCAAGCAGTAAGTCCATGAGTGGGGCAATTCTTAACCAAAGATTTCATTATTTCCCAAGCTTGAGCAACATGTTCATTATCAAGTTGTTTAAATTTCATAATGTCACTTCTCATAGATATAATCTTAGCAGGAGGGTAGTACTTTCCAATAAAAGCATCTTTGCACTTAATCCAAGAATCAATACTATTTCTAGGCAAAGATAGCAACCATTCTTTAGATTTTCCTCTCAAGGAGAAAGGAAACAACTTGAGCTTAATAATATCTCCATCTACATCCTTATACTTTTGCATCTCACAAAGTTCAACAAAGTTATTGAGATGGGAAGCAACATCATCAGAACTAGCACCAGAAAATTGCTCTCTCATCACAAGATTCAACAAAGCAGGCTTAATTTCATAAAAGGTAGCATCAGGAGCAGGTGGAGCAATAGGAGTGCTAAGGAAATCATTGTTGTTTGTGCTAGTGAAGTCACACAACTTGGTGTTCTCAGCAGAGTTCATTTGGCAAAAGTGGAGCAAGCCAAAATAGCAGCAACAACTAGAGCAGGAACTAATTTTTTTGTGTTTTTGAAAAGAGAAAGCAAACCAAACTAAACTATTTTTTTTGGAGTTTTTGATAAAAAGAGGCAAACAAAACCAAGCAAAAGAAACTAAGAAAACTAAAAACAAATAAAAGAGAAAGGTTGTGGAGGAATCCCCTTGTGAAGACTGATACGTCCAAAACGTATCTACTTTCTCGAAAACTTTGCTATTGTTTATTCTCTAAACTTGTGTGATTTGGATACAACTAACATAGACTGATGCTGTTTTCAGCAGAATTACCTTGGTGTCTTGTTTTTATGCAGAAAATGAACTATCAGGAAAAATCCCGAAAAATATGCCAAAAATTATATTTCACCAGAAGATCCACGGAGCCAGAAGGGGAGATAGAGGGGAGGCCTGGGGGGCCCAGACCCACCCTAGGCGCGGGCCCACTCACCCCACGCCTGGGGGAGGTTTGGCCACCCCAGGAAGCTCCTCGGCCTCCCTCCGTGCCTATAAGTTGCCTTTTGACCTAAAAACTCAGGGGGGGGGTCGATAGTTTTCCAGAAAGAGTTATGCTCCGCCGCCGTCACCAGAAACCAAGATTCGGATCCAGAAACTCCGTTCTAGCACCCTTCCAGGACAGGGAATTTGGAGAGGACCATCACCATCGTCATCACCAACGCATCTCCATCAACCACCGATGTTTCCCTCATCCATGAGTGAGTAATCCCCCGCTGTAGGCTTGGGGATGGTAGGGATTGGATGAGTTCTATCATGTAATCGAATAAGATCTGTTAGGGCATAGTGCCTAGTATCTCTATTAGTGCTATTTGACTTTGTTGCAACTTGTTGTGCTTAATGCTTGTCACTAGGGCCCGAGTGCCATGATCTCAGATCTGAACTTATTATTGAATCATTATGATAGTATTGTTTATGATCTTATCTGCAAGTTGTGTACATGTCGTGGGAATGGTCACGGCAGATGCTGCGATCGGCAGCGAGTAGTAGAACGAGGGGCAAGGGCGGCCAGCCATCTGCGGTGCGAGATGAGGGCAGAGACACAGGGTTTTACCCAGGTTCGGCCCCCCGGAGGGTAAAGACCTACTCCTGCTAGATTGTATTATGGAGGTGGTACAATGGGCGAGCTCGGCGGCGAGTTGCTTGGGTGTATGAGGGAACGTATCTCTACTCACCCCATAGGGAGGTTTATATAGGCTCACCTCCCCTAGGGTTTACATATCTCAACCGATTCAGTTAAAGCTATGGTACTCGTTTAACCTAATTCGACTGGGCCTATCTACTCGCCTGGGACTTCAGCTTCCAGTCGCTCGGTTCCTCGCTGGGCTCCAATCCATTCGCCGTCTTGCAGGCCCACTCGCCGGTTCTTGGGCCAGTCGGAAACATCCTGCTGGGTATACCCCGGTAGGCACATCCCCATCAGTAGTCCCCGAGGTCGTCGTCGATTAGGCGTAGGTGGCTGGCGATGGAGTATCGGCTTGAGTAGGCATCCAGTCGAATCGTCGGCGGGCTCCTGTATAAAGGAGGAAACCAGTGATCCAGGTCCCAGCTTTGGCGAGTCGAGTCGGTGAAACACTGTCATAGTGATTGGGTCGGCGAGCCGAATGGCCGTAGTTGGACCGTCAAACGTGGTCAAACTAGCCGTTGGGGTAATCCAACGGTAACTTTTGGCCTAATCATCACGCGGTAACGGTTCCCTGATTTGGCGGGTAACATCCACTATATAAGGGGAATGGCAGGCGGTCGGAGAGCCACCTTCTCACCATTTCTTCCGACTGCACGCATTTTCGCCTCCCTTCGCATCGCGATCCAGCCGAAATCCCCGACCCCAACAAACCTCTCGGCCATGGCCCTTTCCACCGAACCGTGGGGTAGATCCAAGTGCACGAGGGCGCAACTGGCCTCTTTCGAGGAGGCCGGGATCTTGCGAGCCGGTTGTTGGCGTATTCCCGCAGCCGGAGAGACGACGCCGAATCCGCGAGAGAGGGAATTCATCTGTTTCACCAGTCATCTCGAGCGGGGGCTAGGGTTTCCTACGTCCCTGTTCTTCCGGCGCTTCTGCGCCTACTACGGGATCCAGCCTTCAGATCTGGGTCCCCACAGCATCGAGCAGCTCGCCATTTTCGTGACGTTCTGCGAATGCTACTTGGGCTGCCGGCCCTACTTCCCCTTGTGGAAAGATCTGTTCCACGGACGGATCAACCGCGAGGAAGCAGGCGGCCCAATGCTAGCCGCGGCGGCGTTCAACTCAAGTCAAAAGCTTCGTTCTTCGATCTGATGCTGCCCGCCAAGGCAGCGAGCGACTGGAAGAAGTCGTGGTTTTACGTGGCCGAGGCAACCCCGGAGGACGAGGCGGCGATCCCGCGGTATTCCGCCAATCGGTCCGAGCCGCGCCATCTCCAAGTCAGCAAGCTCCCCAACGATCAGCGGATGATCATCGATGAGATGCTCCAGACCATCCGCGGTCTGAAAAAGAAGGGCCTCCAGACGATAAACCTGTACAACTGCTGGCTCGGGCGTCGGCTCGTCCCGCTCGCCCAGCGCGACCACTACATGTATCAGTACACGGGCCGGGGAGACTCGACGAAGGCCTGTCTCGACGAGTGGAAGCTGGAGGATTATCTCCCAGCACTGAAGAAAATTACCCAGGCGGTGTACCTGGATGCGCAGGCTGGGGTCGCCCCCTATACCGCAAAGCGTCCAGCTCCAACGGTAATCATTTCACTTCGCTCGCAGTCGCAGTTTATGCAGTCGCGGTAATTCTGATTTCATTTTGTATTCATCGCAGCTATTCCAAGTGGTGGAAGGGTGACTCCCACCTTTGGACGACGAGAACTCGAGCTCGTCCGCCCAGGACGTAGGCGAGTCGCCACCCGCTAAGGGCGACGAGGATGACGACGACGAGTCCGAGGAGGAGGTCGCCCCGCTGGTCTGAAAGACCCGCGGACAACGACAGCGCGAGCTCGAGGCAAGCAGAAGCCTCGAGCGTCACGATGACGACGACGAGCTCCCAGAGACCACCATGCGCCGTCAAGCCACTCCGTCGAAGAAGAAGAAGAAAGAGAAGGAGTCAAGGGCCCCTCCGAAGAAGAAGACAAAGCCATCGAAGCCGGCCTCATCGCCGCAATCGGCGAGCAGCTCTGACGCTCCCAGCCCGGCCCGTGACGATGCGCCACCAGTGACAGCCGTGCTGGATGCGGCGACCGTGGAAGTGCCGCTGGCTTCAATGCCTCCGCCATTCACCCCAGTCTCTGGGCTGGGGGATGCTCCGGCTGCAGCGGCTTCGCCTCGCAAGGAGGCTCCTGCCGAAGATATCCCAGAGGCTCCAGCTGCGGCCTCAACGACGAATAAGCCGTCCGTGTCTTGGGCACGCGACGTCCTAGAGATGGGGCTCAGTCGCCGACTGGGCCCTGAACTGGAAAAACCAGCCGGCCTCCGTACAGGGCTACGCTTTATTCCAGTCGCCAAGTGAGTACACTCACCCTTCTTTGTCTTTCATAATCACTTCAATTATTTTTGCTTATATGATTGATGCACAGGACCGGAGTGAAGAGGATGGGCCATCCGACCGTGGCTAAGGTGCCGCCCTTCGTTAGCGAGGAGGATCCTTCCCGCAAGAGGAAGGCGGACGAGGTCATCGTCTCTGCGGATGGCAGCAAGAAGGCCAAGGGTGACGACGTCGTCACCATTTCTGACGACACGGCGGTTGCGCCAGCCGGACTCGTGATGGAGGCAGCCGCGTCTCTGAGGGCTCCTTGCTGGACGGCGGGCGACCTCTTTTGGAGCGGGTGCCTCTATAGCTACCTTCCCACGCTTCGTGACCAAGGCAGCCGCGGCGAGTGGGACTTCGCCCTCAAGCCACGCTCCTGGGACCGCCGATGCTGAAGTCGACCAACGTCGTGGGCATACGCCGGCTCTCCTCACGTCCGTGGACGCGATGCAACTCCACGGCATGCTTGGCGCAGCCATCCAGGTACATCCAGTCCCCGAGGATCAGGTCGGTGCTTTGCAGCGGCCTGATTCTTATAATATCTTAACTTTATTTTTCGCATCCAGTCCCCGAGTGCGCACACGCTAAATTTTAGCGGGTGGGCACTTAGGAATTTATTTGAGTACCAGTCCCCGAGTGCGCACTCGCTGAATTTCAGTGGGTGGGCACTTAGGAATTTCGTGATCGCCAGTCCCCAAGTGCGCACTCGCTGAATTTCAGCGGGTGGGCACTTAGGAATTTCGTGATCGCCAGTCCCCGAGTGCGCACTCGCTGAATTTCAGCAGGTGGGCACTTAGGAATTTCGTGATCGCCAGTCCCCGAGTGCGCACTCGCTGAATTTCAGCGGGTGGGCACTTAGGAATTTTTGATTTGATTAACCTTTTTGATGATATGCGGTCTCTGACTTGAATCGGTGACCGATTAGCCACTGGCAGCGGAGAAGGAATTGGCCATCGTCCAGGAGGCGAACAAAGGGCTTCAGGCTGTTGCCGCGAAGGCAGAGGAAGCTCGCCAGGGGCTTGTCCCCGCTGGTGATTTGGTGGCGGTACAATCGGCTTTGAGTGCGGCTGAACAGCGGGTCGCCAACCTCGAGCGCGAGCTGCGGGAGGCAAAAGAAGAAGCGAGCTTGGCTGACGGGGGGCCAAGGCCGCCATTGCAGCCGCCGAAGAGGATCGCAAAGTGTCCGATGCCCTTGTTGCTGGGCTTCAGGACGACCATACGTCGCTTCAAAGCTTCATCACGGAACCCGCCCGCCCGTTGATTGGTAAGTGCATCTGCCCCTTCCGGTGGTTGTGTATTTTGTGGTGTCCGTCGTACTCATTATTGTCTTCTACTCGTAGGTCGCATCATCGATAGAGAGGAAGAGGCGAGCTCGTTCGACGCGAGGCAGTGTGTAAGCATGCTTGTCGACTCGACAACGTTGTCGGCGACGTGCATCCGCGCCTATCTCCAAGAGATATCGCCCACGGAGGTGATTACCAGCAACCTCGTTGAGGTGTGGAAGTATTTGGAGAAGGCGCCCGCGGTCGTTGAGTTCATGACGCGGTCGGCGTTTCGGCGCGGAGCGTCGACGGCACTTAGTCTTGGACTTGCCCACTTCCCCGAGGACTTCGACATCGACGATGTGCGAGTGGATACCCATCATCGACTGGTGCGGTGGAGTTGTCCGAGGTTCTCAAGTTGCAGGACCACGCCGCCACGTACTCGGAACATGTCTGGGCAATGGGTGACCTCCTTCCGTACCAGGAGACGGTCGTCGTGCCGAACGACCCCAAGCCGCCGCATCGTGACTTCAAGGTCGAGCAACCTTTTCGCGCGGAAATGGCGGGTGAACTAACGACGTATCCGTCGAACCCGTACACACCGTTCATCCGCAATCGCCGGGATGTTGGCGAGTCGTCATCAAAGCCTGCAGAGTAGGATAGTTTGCCTTGTGGCGTTAGCAGCAGGTCTGCCATGCAGGCATATTTTGTAACATGAGACAATGCGATATGTGATTGAATGAAACATCGTGTCTATTTTGGTATTTGTCGTGTGTTTGTGAATGATGTTTGAACGAGTCCCCGAGCGCGTCCGCCCTTTTTGTGGGGTTTACCTCATATGTGATATGTTTTTTGATGTTATGTATCTTATTATTGTGGTCGACTCGCCCGGGCTCGAAGAGCCAGTCGCTGGGCGACTCCCTTGAATGCTCTGTACTTTACCGTTTTCCCTTGCGCGAGCGAGGTCGGGTGGCCGAGTCCCCGAGCGTGGTACTTGGTTGTTCTAGGCGCGACTAAACGGTGGTAGAGGACTTAGCGCGTTGGTTTGAGCGCGTCACTCCTGCCTGGCCCGTTGGGTCAGTCGCGTGGCGAGTCCTGGGCATGCTCTCATACTTGGCGTTTTCCCGAGCCGCCCGCGATGAACTGGTCTTCAGTCCCCGAGCGTGGTACTTAGCCGTTCGAGTCGCTATGCCGAGGATGCGGAGGACCAAGGTCGCTGTGAGAAGCGAGGGCAGTTGTCTTGGTTCGTAGAACCAGTCGAGCTAGGCGACTCCAATGGGGCTCCGGGTAGGCGTTTTCATGGACGATGCAAGACCTGAGGTGATTCAGTGCTCTTACACCGCACTACTTAGCCGTGCTGATCGCTGTACCAAAGGTTGACTTCTGCGGTTAGCGTAACGCTGTTATTACGAGTGCGAGTGGAACAAGTCATGGAGAGTAGGCGCAATTTGCGATGCTTTCTTTTTTCATAGCGACTGGGAGTACATGTGGGGTTCTAGGGTAGAACTTCCGTGAGGTTTACATTCCATGGTCGCTGACGTCAAGTTCGCCGTCCCGCGGACGTCGATGAGGTAGTAAGCGTCGTTGCTGAGTACGCGCCCGATGGCGAATGGGCCTTCCCACGGAGGGAAGAGCTTGTGCATGCCCTTCTTGTCCTGGATGAGGCGTAACACCAGGTCGCCTTCTTGGAAGGTGCGAGCTTTCACCGCCTTTGTGGTAGCGGCGGAGTCCCTGCTGGTAGATGGCGGTGCGTGACCGAGCGAGGTCACGTGCTTCGTCGAGTTGGTCGATCCCGTCTTGGCGGGCAAGATCGTTCGCAGCCTCCGTATAGTGGACGACCCGCGGCGAGTCGTGCTCGAGGTCGGTGGGCATGACTGCCTCTGCGCCGTAGACCATGAAGAAGGGGGTGAACCCTGTCGATCTGTTGACTGAGGTGCGGATCCCCCAGATGACAGAGGGCAACTCCTCGACCCAGCACCCGGCGGTGCGCTCGAGTGGTACTTGGAGTCGCGGTTTCAGGCCGTGGAGGATGCTTTGGTGTAACTACCTCGGTAAAATACGCTCCTAGTTACAAGCCTGGATGAGCAGAAATGGTTGAAATAGTACGGTGGGGCCCAAATGCCACTCACAGGTAGACCTTTCGGCCGTCCCAACCATTTCCAAACATCGGGACAAGAACGGGCGGCGTAATCGGCGAAGGATCAACTACATACACAAATGAGTATGTATGCAAGCCACCATACAACAGTACATCAGAGCCATTCCATCTAAAAGAAATAGAAATATTGCAACGCCATACGGCAAGATCCAAATATCCTAGATAGATATAATAGTTTAGGATATCTCCTCATACACCAAACATTAGAGTATCAGGCGGAAGCGGCAAACAAGATCCGAGTACGGATAAGAAGCAAATCGGCATAAGATGCCCCATAAATAAACACATCCCGCCCACAGATCTCATGGATCCCCGTTCCCGGAATCTCTACACCGAATGATCGTTGCCCACATCGTCTCCTCCACCCAAGATCCATCTTGTAAGTGTACTGTTCATCCGAATCAAACAATTTATCGTGTGAGACCCTAGGGTATTTTCAGCAAGTCTTTATGCCTCTAAAGGGACACAACTGGGTGACGCAATTGCAGCGAAAGATAAACCCTAACAATTCTATAGTTACTCGCTAACCATCCGCCTAACCAATGATAGCGGATGTCCGTGAATTAACAACAGTTATAACGGTAATATTACAGATCCATCCTCCTCCTCACCAACGAGGAAGCGGACGAACAACCCCCATCCATTGGCAGTTTATTATCCATTCCATGAGTGTTGCACTATTTACTAGTCGTTACTTAGTCAAATTTAAAAGCGGTACTTTAGTTATGCTTGTCTATGATCAAGAACGTGCTCCAAGTCGTCCATAATCATGCGGACACGGCTTTCAGAAAGTTTTACCCTGCAGGGGTGCACAAATAGCAACACACACTCGATCAACCTCGGAAAAACCAAATCAAAACCCAACGAGGCATTCACGACAAAGCAATCACAGGATTCGGAAATATTTGAGGCCACCCCATTAAGCTACCATAGCAAGTTAGTGACTTCGAGACGGACTCAAGGTTTCGTCGGTGGTACGACCGGGAACCCAAAATGTGTGGGCTTGTCGATCAAGAAAACACTCCGCTTCCAAACGATGCAGTGTAGTACCTCGCACAATTTAAATAAAGCAGTAAAGCATGGCATAAGTACAGGATAGTAAATAAAACCTCAAACTAGTTTGTGGCCCCAAGAAATAAGAATGAATCAAGCTCTGGCTCAGGGGGGTCCCATAATCCTCCCGGATGTGGATAGCGCGAATATTCAAGGAACAGGAATCAAGTACTCGGGGTCCTACGGGACACAAGTGAGCAGGAAAAACCAAATAGCAGATATTGCTCACCGGTGCCACTTTCATTAGTTATCCCATTACTACTCGGGTTAAGTAGTTTAGGTACCTAGTTATCCATCGAGACACTCACATACCCTACATCTTTGTTCTCGACTCGCATGGCTCAAACAACTCTGTATTAAGGGCTCATGGGATGGAGGAACAAGCTTGTGGGGTTTAAAAGTAAAGGCTATGCAATACAGGATTGATTTAATGCAATCGCGACTCAATGATGCAAGAATAAGATAGAGGCAATAGGTACTATATGTATGCAAGCATGTGGTAGTGCTTGCACGGCAGCTTGAAGCGAGAGAAGGATCTGGTAGTGCTCTGGGTTTCTTGATATATCCACCTTTCGGCGTCATTAGAAGAAGAACCAAACAAACAAGGACCAACATAAATAAAGTGCACAAGCATAAGAAAAAAATGCGACAAGCAAACAATCATGCCATGATGAATGATGCACAATTTGCATGGCAATAAAGTAGCATGGCATGGGTGAGGTGTAGATTACAAGAAATAAACATTTTATTGAGTTTTGGTCACATTTTATACCCGAATAAGTTGCTGTACTCTTTATATTTATATGATGCATGCTGCAAAACAGAACATGCAATGCATAAACAGAAAGGTCTCGTCGAGCTAATCATTTTAGACATATCATTTGTTAAATTTGGAGTTATAAATCAAAAGTTATTAATTAATTAAGGGAGAAGGGCATTTTCTTGTAATTTTAGCCAACTTGAAATTTAAAGTGTTCAAAATATATTTTGGATAGCATATTTGAAATCCTCACATTTTTCTGATTTGAAAACATATATTATTTGTATTATTTGGAATTATGAATTTAAATTTATTTTAAAGTCAAAATTATTAAATAGGGTCAAAGTCAAAGGTTTGACTATTTTAAATCAATTCTGAAAATATTTGATTAAAGATTTGAATTAACATTCAAAAACAAAACATATTTCATATAGAGTTTGAATTCAAATTCCAAATCATTTGAAAGTTATGAATTAGTTTATAAAATATATTTGAATTTGGATTTTCTGAAAGCTTCTGGTCTTTTGTTACCCAGGAGAAGTTCACCCAAGAAGGATGACAGGCGGGGCCAGGCTGACTCAGAGACCCGCCTGCAGCGCTGGGCTAAGCCACGTGGCCATCCTGGCCCGCGGGTTGAGGAAGGAAAAGCGTGGGTGGCTTTTTGCAAAAAGGGTGAGAAGGGAGGGACCGCGGGTTAGGTAGAAGGAAAGGTCAGGGGTTTCTTTGCAAAACGTCTAGGAGCTGTCGGTTAAGAGCCTGACGAAACTGAAGAACTGGTCGCGAATTTAGGCTAGCTGATCCAAAGTTTGAATGACGATGGCGAGCAAACGGTTGGGAATTTTAAGGTGTCGTAAAAACGAAACTTGGAGAGGAAAACAAGGACTACAACTTTGGTGTTTGAGTTTTATCCGGAAGAGGTCTGAAGCGGCCGGTAAACTGTGATGAACAGAGGGGAAAACTGCAGTCAAAACTGAAACTTTGTTGACATCTTTCACAGTGAAATTTGTCAAACTTCCTAAGATGATTCCGAGCACAGCGGTTGATGGATTGATGCGGAGTTTGTTTCCAAGCACTGTAGGATGTGCCAAGATCACAAGAGAGAAGAAGAGAGGCATAGGACGTCGGGTAAGGTTGTGGGATCTCGGTTTTCAGAGAGGAGAAAAATGGAGGCGCGGGCTCGCTGCTTAACTGACGCCGGATCGGACGCGTGCACTAGTGGAGCATGCAGAGCGCGGCGGGGGTGGTTCGATGTGAGGCCAAATCCGGCGGCGGCGCTTGGGAGGGCACATACAGGTGGGGAAAAGGTTGAGGATCCTCACCTCGGCTGATTCCTGCCGGATTCGGGACAGGAGGTGGTCGGAGGCGACGGGGACGTCGACGAACTCCATGGTTCTCCGGCGGTCGTTGGCGTGCCGATGCTCCAGCACCTACTGCTCCTCTTTTGCTGCCAAAACGGCACGGGCGAGGCCGACTAAGGGGACCCGCTCCTCAAAAGCTCCCGAAGGGTACTGCGACAATGATACAGAGCTAGCCAGGCCGACGACCATGGCAGCTCTCTCTCTCTGTGTGGCCTTGCGTTCAGGGAAAACAAGGGGGAAACTACCTGGCGGCGGCGAAGGGAAGAGGGGGAGCTAGGGTTCCTGGGGGATGGTCCTCGGCGCTATTTATCGTCCTCGGGAGGCGCGCTTGTCCGCCCATCTCCTGGACAGCGACAGGCAGAGCCACCGATGCTCTCTCCTGCAAAGGAAGACGACGGCAGCGTCGCACACCTGAAGCGGTAAGGCTGGAAGCCAGCGGGAGCATCAGGCCTGCCCAAGATAAGGGGATCTGGTTGGGCTTTGGTTGGGCCAAAAGGGAAGACCTTTCCTTTTAGTTATTAGGTGTTTCACTTAGGTATTTTTATTGATTTCTTTTTATAAGAAACCATCTTAGACTCATTTGAAATTTTGTAGGGATTTTATATATGGAGCTGGAAGCCTTTTAAAATAGAGACTAGAGGGGGATAGGGGATAAGAGAGAGAGGGTGATGGCTTAGGGTTTTAGATGCTTGCATGCCCCAAACTAGATCTAGCAAGAATAGGTGGAAAAAGTGTAGGGTTTGGGTTTTAGAAAAGATCCACTCAAGAAAAGAACCAAATAAAATCCAAAAGACTAGAATGTGGTGGTTCTTGCATGGCCCATGCAAAATAATTAATGCCATGCTTATTCTTGTGAAAACAATAATCTTTACATGGCATTATTCTTATGCATTCCCAAAAGTTGAATAAAGCCAAGCAAAAGAAGTGAAAGGATGCCCCATGTGGAGTAGATGGAGATGACCATATTTGAATAAAATGGGACATGCTAGTGTGTATGTGCCACTAGGCATTTAGTAGGCCCAAAAATATCCCACCATGATAATAACCCCATAACAACACATAGGGAAGCTAGAAAAGGGGTTCCACCCACAAGGCATGCTAAGGTGGCCATGTGGCTCTTATAAACCAATAATGTGAAAACAAAATGGTGCATATATGAGAGCATGTGGAGATAGAATTGGATCCATCCCAATCCACATGAGCTAGAGGTAAAACCAAACAAGTTGCAATGCTCATATATGGTGGAATGGTGGAATTATAAGGTGGTGGCAGAGAAAGGTGATGGAGTTGAATAAAAGATATGCCCCCAACTCAACTTGGGCATTAAACAATATATCAATAACCAAATACAATATCAAGAGGCAAATACAATCTACAATGCATATGAGAGAAGAACCAAATCAAAAGGGTTTTATATGATGCTCAAATGCAAGGTGGCATGATGACATGAGCATGATATAATTGTGATGCAACAATTATATGTAGGAAGTAGCATTATATTACTAGACCAAGTAGCATTACAATTGTTAGACAATTGGGATGCTACATTTGGTTGGCCCGTTCTGCCTGGCCGTTGGATTCCGGGTGGGCGACTGACGCGAGGTCGAGCCGGATGTGGTGCTCTTCGCAGAATTCGGCCATGGCTCCCTTGGCGAAGTTGGTGCCGTTGTCCGTGATGATGCTGTTTAGGAACCCGTAGCGATATATGAGCTCGCGTAGGAATTTAGTGGCGGTCTTCCCGTCGCATTTCCGGACTGGCTTGGCCTCCACCCATTTCGTGAATTTGTCGACGGCGACTAGCAGGTGGGTGTAGCGGAGGGCCTTCTTGAAGGGGCCTACCATATCCATGCCCCACACGAATGGCCAAGTGATGGGGATTGTTTTGAGCTCGCACGCGGCGTCTGGTTGGCGTGCCGGCACCGGCGCCTCTTTGGACGATGTCGACAGCATCGGCGTGTGCGGTGGGCCAGTAGAATCCAAGTCGCATAGCCTTGGCAACCAGGGAGCAAGCGGCGGCGTGGTGGCCGCAGTCACCGGAGTGGATGTCGTGCAGGATCTTGCGTCCTTCGGCTGGTTGGACGCAGCGTTGGAACACGCCGGTGACGCTGCACTTGTGGAGCTCGCCGTCGATGATGGTGTAGGACTTGCATCGACGAGCGATCATCCGAGCGTCCGTCTCGTCTGCCGGCAAGGTGCCGGCTTCCAGGTAGGCGATGTAGGGCTTGGTCCAGTCGTCTGGCTCGTTGACGAGTGCGACCAAGGCTGCCTCTGGTTGGAGTGGGACTCCGATGTCGATCTCCCTCGGGGAGGCGATGGCTTGGTGATCGTGTCGAGAAACGCCGTGGTGGTGCGAGTCGAGCCGATGCGAGAAGTGTGTCGGCCTCCTCGTTTTTCCGTCTGTCGATCCACTCGACGGAGTAGCCGTGAAGTGTCCGCCAACTTGTCCTTTGCTTGGCGATGCGCCGCCATGGTAGGGAGACGGCGTCGCGGTGCCAGCGACTTGCCCGCGACAAGGTCGAATCTCCGTAGCAGCGAGGCGATTGACGTTCATCTCCTTGGAGGCTCGCATGCCAGGAGTAGGGCCTCGTGCTACCATGTTGTTGGTACAGGGTGTGAAGTCGAGGCAGAGGATGTAGCGGAGCTTGTCGCCCTTTGGTGAAGTGAGCACTATCCTGCGCTGCGCCGTCGCGTTCTTGGAGCCGTCGAAGTGCGAGCTCGATGGAGGCAGCGGCTTCTCGCTCTTTGGGCCTCTTCGGTCGGCGATGAAGTCTTCCGGTGCTGCGACTTGATCGCTCGTGGCTCGTATTCGATGTTGTGGGCCGATCTCGATGGCCCACTTGGCGACCCGAGTCGCCTCGCGATTCGGATGATGTCTTGTAGTGGTTGAGGAGACGACCGTGATCGGGTGCTCACGGAAGTAGTGCAGGCGCCTGAGCTCTGAACCGCGTATACTAGCTTTTGGTGCATGGGTACCGGTAGCGACTTCGGTGAGGACCTCGCTGATGTAGTACACCGGCCGCTGGACTGGGCGCTCCTTTCCTTCCTCTGGTCGCTCGGCGACCATCACGGCGCTGACGACGCGCTCGGAAGCCGCGACGTAAACCAGCATGGGTTCTTTGTCGGCGGGGGCAGCGAGTAATGGTGCGGCGAGTAGCACCTTTTTGAGGTCGCGGAGCGCGTCGTCCGCCTCCTTGTCCCACTGGAAGGTGGGGTTCTTGCGCATCAGGCGGTATAGGGGCATCGCCTTTCGCCCAGGCGGGGGATGAAGCGACTGAGAGCGGCTACTCGCTCGACCAGCTTCTAGACGTCGCGCAGGCACTCGGGTTTGCCGAGACGGGCGATCGTGTCGATCTTCGTGGGGTTCGCCTCGATCCCTCGTTTGGAGACGACGTACCCCAGTAGTTGTCCGGCAGGTACACCGAAGGTGCATTTGCCTGGGTTGAGGTTTATCTTATATCTTCGCAGGTTGGCGAATGTTTCCGCCAGGTCGGCGAGTAGGTCGCCTTGGCGAGCGGACTTTAAGACCACGTCGTCGATGTAGATGTGGATGTTGCGGCCAATTTGGCTCGCGAGGAATTCTTGCACGCACCGCTGGTAGGTCACCCCGGCGTTCTTGAGGCCGAAGGTCATGGCGGTGTAGCAGAAGGCTCCGAATGGCGTGATGAACGCCGTCTTCTCCTCGTCTTCGACAGACATTTTGATCTGGTTGTACCCAGAGTAGGCGTCGAGGAAACATAGCGACTCCGAGCCCGCGGTTGAATCGATTATCTGGTCGATCCGCGGGAGGACGAACTGCTCCTTTGGGCAGGCGCTGTTCAGGTTTGTGTAGTCGATACACATTCTCCAGGTCCTGTTCTTCTTCTCGACCAGGACTGGGTTTGCCAGCCACTTGGAGTACTTGATTGGCCGGATGAAGCCGGCAGCAAGTAGACGCTGCACCTCCTCGGCGATTGCTCGACGGCGTTCTTCATTGAAGGGCCACAGCGACTGCTTCACAGGTCGCACTTTGGGGTCGGCGTTTAGCTTGTGCTCAGCGAGCTCCCTAGGGACACCGGGCATGTCAGAGGGTTTCCATGCGAAGATGTCCCTGTTATCACGAAGGAACTCGATGAGCGCGCCTTCCTATGCTGGGCTCATGCCCGTCCCGATCGTCACCGTCTGGCTAGAGTCGCCTGGGACCAGCTCGACGGTGCGGGTGTGCGTCGTGGCCTCAAAGGTTGAGGTGTTCGCGCCCTCTGAGTTGGGCTTCTTGAGTATGGTGGGGTCGTCATTGTTGATCCCGCTCGCGTACTTGGCGAGCTCATCGGCGTGGTTGGTCTCCGCCGCGATGACGGCGTCAGCGAGCTCGGCTCCTTTGGCCTCGCACTCGGCGGCCATGTCGGGGTCGCCGTTGATGGTGATGACACCGCACGGCCCGGGGAGCTTCATCGCGTTGTACGTGTAGTGGGGCGCTGCCATGAATTTAGCGAATGCCTGGCGCCCCAGGACGCAGTGGTAGGGGCTGTCGAAGGGCACCAGCTCGAAGACGATCCACTCGGTGCGGAAGTTTGCCGGTGTCGAAAGGTGGCGTGACCTTGCCGATCGGGTCGCCTTCCGGGGCGATGCCGTGGAATGTGGTGTGGGTCGTCTCGATCATCGATTGCGGGAGCATGACCGCTGAAGGTGTCGAGGTACATGATGTTGATGGAGCTGCCGTCCATCAATGTCTTGGGGAGCGATGATCGCCGACCTTGGGCTTGACCACCAGGGCGACTCGTCCTGGGTACTCGATGCGTGGCGAGTGGTCTTGGCGGCTCCAGGTGATGGGCTGCTCTGACCAGTTTAGGAACTGGGGAACGTCCATCTGGGCCACCGCGTTGACGACGACAGCGCGGGCAATGACCTTCTTCTCGCGCTTCGTGTTGAAGCCTGTGAAGGTATGGAGCGAGCCAGCCACTTTGCCGAATTTTCCGCCGTTTGGCGGGTCGTTGTCGGGGTCTTCCCGCGCTCGCCATGCCTTCTCGAGTTCCCTGAGGGTGTGGCAGTCGGCGGTGGTGTGCATTGCGGGCTTCCCTTCCCTGCTATGAAACGCACATGGTTTGTTAAGGAGAGCCGCGGGGTCGAACCTTGGCTTGGCCTTGTAGTTGCCGCCGTCGCGGCGTTGTCCTCCGTCGTGGCGGAAGCTCTTGGGCTCGCGTTGCACGTGCCCGGCGTTGGCGACGAAGTCGACTCGCCCGTCACTGCGGCGCTTGTCGGTGAGCCGAGTGTTGCTGTAGCGTAGGTCGGACCGTCGTCCGCTGTCGTTGCCGCTCATGCGGCGTTGACCTCCTGACTCGTCGTCAGTTTCCTGGTTTGGATCTTCCTCGGCGTACCGTTTGGCGATCTCGAGGAGGTCGGGGATGTTGTCGAGTGTGCGGGAGTGTCGCTTGAGCTTGGCGACCAGGGGCTCGTAGCGACACGAGGTCTTGAAGCAATGGATCGTGGTGTCCGGGTGGATGCCGACCGCGTTGTACCAAAGTTCTTGCCACCGTTGGACCCGATTCTTGGTCGACTCGCGGTCCCTGACGCGCATCGCTCCAGTCCTCGATAGTGGTGGCGCGGGTGTAGGAGCACTCGAAGTGCTGGACGGCGTCGCGCATCTCCTCCTGTGAGTCGATCATCACGGGGAGGTGTTGATCCACTCTGCACGTCCCTCCATCATCGGGAGGTAGCAGGCGGATAGCGGTCGGTGTGGCTGCGATCCTCATCGCCATGAGGTATGTGTCGAGCCAGACGGCGGTCGTCACGGAGTCGTACTTTTCTATCTCTTTTGGCGCCTTGAAGTTTGGCGGGTACTTCTCGCCTCGGATCATTGGTCCGAAGCACTTGGGTCTGAGTCGACTGAGCGACCCCATGGGCTCGCCGTCGCGGCGATTGGTTAGGGTATGTCGCAGGTCGTCGGGCTGGCGTGCGCGCCAACTTTGGTTGTTGATGACGTGGGTGCGGGCGTCGATGGGTTGCCCGTTGGCGGCGACAAAGTTGTTTGCCGGCCTGGGGTCGTTGGTGGATAGTGCCGCGTTCGCGGGTCGGTGTTGGAGCTGCAGCTCGGTGGCGGCGATTGAGGTGTTTGCCGCTGGCGGCCGCTGAGCCGCTTCCCGAACGCAGTATACTCGACCTTGCGAGTCGGCGCCCGCTCTTTGCTGCTCGACGGCCTTCGCGAGCAGGGCCCTGACGTATTGGATCTGTAGGGCGCCGTCGCCGGTGGCCGTGATGTTGTCGGCTGCTGCTCGGCCTGCCACGAGGTTGTCCATTGGGGTGGAGAACAGTGGGAGGCCGTTTGCGTCTCGCTCCCGTGAGGAGACTACTATCCGCGGCTGGTCCCTGGGAGGGGTGAGGTTGGGTGGAGGTGGGGCACCCATTGCCGTTGATCCTGGCGGGGGTCGGGCGCTTCCTCCTGGTGGCGCGTTCTTGTAGATTGTGCGCTCGGCCACGCGGGCCGGGTCGTTTTCGTCGTCGAAGTTCAGGGCACGCCCCTGAACGGTGGGGTTCAGGCGCGACCTGATCCGCTGCTGGTGGTAGCGTGATAGTTCCTGCGCCGTCACCTGCTCGAGGCGAAATTTTTCGCGCTCGGCTTGCTCCTTGCGCACCGCCTCCGCCAGTTTCAGGCGGAGTTCCTCGACCTCCGTTGCCGTGGCGTTAGGAGGGATTGGGGTGGAGAATGGATCCTCTGGCGGATCGGTGCCGGTCGCCATGTAGGTCGCGGCGTGGCGACCGGTTCCGTCGCGGAGGTCGGCGGAGTTCTCCGACCCGGAGTCGAATTCGAAGATCCCGAGGATGGAGGGGTCCTCGAAGTCTCCCACGTTGGAGACCTGGGCGATGGAGCCCGCGGATGAAGCCGCGGTGATGGATCCGGCGAGTGACACCGGGGTCGCCGAGTCGGCGTCGTCGTTGAGGGCCGCGTCCTCTGCGGCCGCTGAGTTTTCGGCCACGTTGCTGTGGGCCGAATTGTACTCGGAGGCGAGGCGATGGATCGTGCGGATCTGGCTCTCGGAGAGCCGATCGCGTGGCGGCGACTCGCGGATGCGAGCCGAATCCTCCGAGACGATGACGTCGGTGAGACCGACGAAGAGGCTGATCGTGCCGATCGGCAGGATCACGCTGTGCGTGACGGGTCGCGCCGCCGGGACGTAGCTTCTCGGCAAGATTTGGAGCATCTCGCTGATCGCTATCATGCGGCGGTGGCGACGCCTCGTTGATGGGCAGATTGGATCTCGCCGCAGAACACCGGCCAGGCGGCACGGTGGCGCCACCGTGGGAATGGTCACGGCAGATCTTGCGATCGGCATGAGTAGTAGAAACGAGGGCAGGCGTCCAGCCATCTGCGGTGCAAGATGAGGCGAGACATTGGGTTTTACCCAGGTTCGCCCCGAGGGTAAAGACCTACTCTGCTAGATTGTATTATGGAGGTGGTACAATGGGCGAGCTCGGCTGGCGGCGAGTCGCTTGGGTGTATGAGGAACGATCTCTACTCACCCCATAGGGAGGTTTATATAGGCTCACCTCCCTAGGGTTTACATATCTCAACCGATTGATTAAAGCTTTACTCGTTTAACCTAATCCATGGGCCTATCTACTACTTTGGACCTTGACTTCCATCGCTCGGTTCCTCGCTGGGCTCCAATCCAGTCGCCGTCTTGCAGGCCCACTCGCCGGTTCTTGGGCCAGTCGGAAACGTCCTGCTGGGTATACCCCGGTAGGCACATCCCCATCAGTACACATATCATTGCCCGGATCCAAAGGCCCCAAAGTGACAATAATTGGGACAACCGGAGGGAATGGCTGTGGTGTGAGGATCACATGTGTTCACAAAGTGTTAATGCTTTGCTCCAGTGCTCTATTAAAAGGATCACTTTAATTGCCAGTAGTTCCCTAGAGGCCCCGCTGCCACGGGCTGACAGGACAAAAGATGTTGTGCAAGTTCTCATTGCGAGCACGTATGACTATATTGGAGCACATGCCTAGGATTGTTTAGTACATGGATGCTTATTATTATTTATCTACAATGCCCTAGACCTTGAAGTTACATGTTTAGACTCGTCCATGCAACGCCCGTCCATCCATCCCTATGCCTACCTTTTCGAATCCCTCACTGCTATCATTACTATTGTCATTGTTTCACTTTGTTTGTTGTTATTCTTTGCTTTGATGTTGCTACTACAAACTGTTGCTACTGATAAACTTCTGTGAGCAAGAACTATTTCCAGGTGTAGTTGAACTGACAACTCAGTTGTTAAGGCTTGCAAGTATACTTTGGCTCCCCTTGTGTCGAATCAATAAATTGGGTAATACTACCCGCGAAGACTGTTGCGATTGCCTACACTTGTGGGTCATCAAGACTATTTTATAGCGCCATTGCCGGGGAGCATAGCTTTATTTGTAAGTTCACTTGGATCTATTATTGTTCACTGCTACTCCTTTCATCATGGGGAAGTCTCGTGATGGAAAGTTCCCTATTTTACCATCCACTACAAGAAGAGGTACAGTCCTAAATACCTCTGTTGCTCTTGATTCACCGTCTATTATAAGTAAGCTTGTCACACCACCACCACATGCTCATGCTACACACACTGCTACTACTGCTGAATCTGAAACTGCTTTTGATACTCATGATGTTACTTCTACTGTGCTTGATGCGAGTGGTTCATTAGGTCCTTTTCTAGATGCTACTATGGCTAGTCTAGGAAATACCGAAACTCCTAGTGAAGACACTGTTACACCTGTTATCTCACCTGAGTCTAGTGAGAGTTTTGATATTAATGATGGTTACATAGAGATCACTGATGAATTTGTTGAAGAGTGCTGAAACACACATGGTGCTAGTGCTATTAAGAGTCTCCTTGCTAGACATACTATTATACCTAAGAAGTCCTATGATCCTAAGTTTGCCACCTCTCCCATAGATATTAAAGATAAAGATTATGATTTCTCTCTTGATTTATATTATTTAGATATTATTGAGAAAGAACCATTTTGTGGTACTGAAAATGAGAGTGGTGTGGCTCATATGAATGAGCTTTCTACTATGAGTGCTTTGTTCTCTGATGATTTTAAGATGCGCAAGTACTTTGTTGCTAAGATCTTCCCTTTTTCACTAAAAGGAGAAGCTAGGGCTTGGTTTAATAGATTACCTCCTGGTTCCATTTGATATCCCTGATTGCTTGATTGCTTCTTTCTTCCATAAATATTTTCCTCCCAGTGCTAGACATGTTGCTTTCTAGAGACTTTTTGATTTTAAAAAGGAAGAAGAAGAGAAATTGCCTGAGTCATGGAAAAGATTCTGTTCCTTCATTCATGCATATCCTGGATGTCCATTACCTAAGAATGAGTTGCTTGATATTTATTATAATGGACTAACTGATGATTCTAGGACCTACCGAGATAGCTTTGCTGATTGTATTTTCAGGAAAAGGACTCCTACAGATGCTGAAGAATTAATGAACAAGATAAGCAAGAATTATGATGATTGGACTTCAACTGAGCTGAATACACCTGAGCCTATTACTCCTGAACCATATGTTCCTGAACCAGTTCCACCACCAACAATAAAGAAGAGGGGAGTTATTGCATTATATGATGAAGTGATGAAGGAAGCTAAAAAGTGTCTAAAGGAGAAAGGTATTAGAGCTGAAGATGTGAAGAATCTACCTCCTATAGAAGAATTATGTAAGCCAATTCCCCACTCATCTACTATTGAGGTACACTCTCTCCAATTTAATGAAGGTGATATTCCTTATGGTAAGCCTCCTGATCAATGCTTAGAGGAACTTGACACATTTATTGTTAAACAAGGTAATTTTAATAAACAAGTTCAGAATCATTTATTGGAAAACTCTAGGGCTATCCATGAGTTGAAAGATATTGTAGAAAGAACTTCGATATTAAAATGCTTTGTAAACACTTTCAAATGGTTCAAACCCAACTTGATCAACTTTCTAAAGTACAAAAGGATATGCTAGTTAATGCTTCAGGAAATAAACATGCTTATGGAATTAGAACTAGGAGTGGTGCAGCTACTCAAGATCCTTTATATCCTAAAGGACACCCTAAAAGAATAGAGCAGGATTCCCAACAAGGTGAGGATAGTGGTAGTCCTCGTAAGAGGAAGGAAAAGAAACATAAGAAAGTTGAGGAACCACTTGAACCTTTTGTAGATCCTAATAGTATATCTATCTCTGATGCTGAAATTTAGAGTGGTAATAATGATGAGTCTCCTGATAAGGAGGAAGTTGAGGAAGAACCTGATAAACACACTAAGAACACTAGGTACACAAAGGAAGATTTTATTGCTAATAAACATGGTAAAGAGAGAGAACCTTGGGTGCAAAAACCTATGCCTTTTCCAGGTAAGAAACACAAGTCAAAGGAGGAAGAACACTACAACAAGTTTTGTGAGTGGATGAAACCTTTATTTTTGCAAATTCCTTTGACTGATGCTATTAAGTTGCCTCCTTATTCAAAGTATATGAAGGATATTGTCTCTAATAAAAGGAAGATTCCTAATGAGGAGATTTCTACTTTGCTTGCTAATTACTCCTTCAATGGTAAGGTTCCAAAGAAACTTGGTGATCCAGGTATACCAACTATTCCTTGCTCCATTAAGAATAATTATGTTAGAACTGCTTTATTTGATTTGGGAGCTGGAGTTAGTGTTATGACTTTTTCTCTCTATAAGAGACTCCAACTAGAAAAGTTGATACCAACTGATATATCTTTGCAAATGGCTGATAAGTCAACTATTGTTCCTGTTGGTATATGTGAGGATGTTCCTATTCAATTTGCTCATAATTGCATGGTCTTAACTGATTTTGTTGTGCTTGAAATGCCTGAAGATGATAATATGTCTATTATTCTTGGGAGACCTTTTCTTAATACTGCAGGTGCTGTCATCAATTGCAATCAAGGAAAAGTAACATTCAATATTAATGACAAAGAGCACACTATCTATTTCCCCAAGAAGGTTGTTAAGAGCTATTGCCTAAATTCCATTGAAAATTTTGAGGGCATCAAGGTTGGAGAAATATATTGTCCCATTCCACAAGAAAATATTGAAACTATTATGATTGGGACCATTGCTATCAAGTATGAGGTAACATAATCACCTTGTGGAATGCAAAGTTTTGTTTATTATAAGATTGTTTTGGTAACAAGACTTGATCAACCTTGTTAACAAAAGGATTTTAATGAACAAAATAATGTTGCCATTGTGGTCATACTTGCTTTATTTTTCCCTTCTCCTTCCTAGTCTTTGCTTTAGCTTTAGTTTTTCTAGTTGTTTTCTTGTTTGAGTTTCTTAGAGCTCCTGTAGTTTGGATTTTGGTTTTCTTTTGCTTCTTCTGAAAAAATGTTTCTGCGAGAACATCAATTTTCATACCCTAAAAATTGGCCAAAAATAAAGTTTCCCGAAAAATCCCAGAAAATGCAAAATAAATTTTTCCTCGAAAAAGGGGCAGAGTGGCACCTGAGATGACCCATGGGGCCACCCCTAGGACCCACCCCCATGGTAGGCGCGGCCTACCTAGTGGTGGCGCCTAGGGGGGTCTGGGACACCTGTGCCCCACCAGGTTGCCTCCTCAAAGCCACCTTCTTTCTCTCTCCCGAAAAACACCGGAAAACTTGCTCAAGCTCGAGTTCTTGTTGTTCTTTCTCGCGATTTTCGATCTCCTTGTTCAGCCCATCTCAAGTGCTGATTTTTGGAGGGATTTCTCCTTGGTATGTGTCTCCTCCACTTGTCCAATTAGATTTGTGATTGGTAGATTGTATCTTGAGTATTTTGCTACTGTAGGTGACAGGTTGTTTGAGCTTGCATGCTTGTTCTATGCTTAGAAACTTTGTTTTGATGCATGTGTAGTCCTCTAGCAAGTTCCTATAGTAGTTGCTCATCATTTATCAACTTAGAAATCACTTGGTTTGATGGTTGTTTAAAATTTCAGCAAATGGAAGTTATGGACCACCACACCTTTGGTGACATATTTGAGAGTGATTCACCTATAAGGGCAAGGCTCCCAAGGTCATCTACAAGCTCCAGACCCTCATATAATGAGGATCTCATCACTCCGCGGTTTGGTGACGAGGGGGATGAAGGGGATGCGCACCCCTCCACCTTTGCTTGCCAAATTTTCTTGCGAGCTGTTGGGATTCTTAATGATTTCATGGATTTGATTGAGAGGGCTGGACTAACAAGTTTCATGCAGGATGAGAGTGCAAAGTATGCTTCACTTACTAAAACGTTTGTGGAGAGTTTCTCCTTCACCAATAGTTTGTTCAATCCTTCTTTGTCTTTCAGACTGTATGACAGGGCTCATTCTATGCCTTTGAAGAAATTTTGCAAGGCCCTGGGACTTGGTACAAATGGGTTATAAAGAAGATTACAGCTCTTCCCGCTGATTTGTTGGAACTATACCAAGGAATAACCAATGATGATGACCGCAGAGCTCAACGAGGGAAGATAAAGAACATTCAACTTCCAGCCATTAGGTACTTCACCTACTATCTTACCACCAGTGTTCTTGGAAGGGAGAACACTAGTAATATATCCAACTATCAATTGGCTTTCTTAGTCGCTGCGCTCTATGGTGAGGATAAGTATAATCTTGGTTCCCTCATTGCTCGTCGTTTAGCTGCTAGGGGACCCATTTATAGGGGAATTATTGTTATTCGTATTGCTGCTGCCTTGGGCATTGCTGTTGATCCACATGATACAGTTTTGGATCCTCTGAGGCTTGATCTTGCTACCATGAAGGCGCACCACTTTGTCACCTCTAGCTCTACTCTTGAGAACTTGGTTTATAGAATGTTGTTTACTGACGGGGAAAAGAGAGAGATCCCTCTACCCCAAACCACTTTGCTCAGTATTTCTCAGGGACCTTGGCCACGCACGAAGGGGGAGATGGATGACAAGCTGCGCTCTCTCAACTTCCACGGTCACTATCAGGAGGAAGCGCCCGCATATGACCCCGCTGTGCACTACACAGGGGAGGCCTCGAGCTCGTACCAGGACGAGGGAGTTTCCTCGACATACTACGGAGGTGCATCTACTTAGGCACCATGGGATTGAGCCCCACTTAGGCCAAAAGCCTAAGCTTTGGGGGAGGTATACTGACGTCACACTCATTTATATATCATGTTCGGTCGGTTCTTTGTATATCCATTGTTTTGCTTTCTTTTTGGTTCTTGTTGCTGATTTCTCAAAAACACAAAAATACCAAAAATATTTTCGTTGTTTCTCTTGGTTTGTTTCTTTGTTCTTTGATTTGGTTTGCCTTAAAAGAAAAATCCAAAAAGATTTTGCTTTGTTTGGTTTGTTTTGCTTTATTTGCTTCTTGTTTGGTTTGTTTCTCTTTGTTTGCTTGTTTCTAAAAAAATTCGAAAACACCAAAAATATTTGTTGTTCTTCTTTGGTTTTGTGAGTTCTTTGCAGGTTTCAGCTGTCCTCAGTGGATTTTGGTTTCATGTTAATTATTTAAGTCACACAAGTGAAAAGCAATAATGAAGATTAAGACAACTTGAGGTGTGGTAAGAGGCTGGTAAAGAACTCTATTTGTTTCATTTTTGTACATATACTCATCATTGTGAGCATGCTTAGCCTGTTTGTGTAAGGTGTATGTCATTATGGATGCTTAGTAGTTCGTGCTTGTCTATGATTAGCTCCATCTTGCTAATAGTTTGTAGCATGTCATATGAATGTTTGCTTGCATTGTTTTATTCATACTTTGGTATGACATTGTGGTATCCTCCTCTGACTGTTCATGTGAATCGACTTGGCACATGCTCACGCATGCATATGACTAATCAATAGTTAGTAAGCCTCGATGATTTATTTTGCTTCAGAGTTCTTGTATCACTTTCATGCCATAGTTAGTATTGTTTTGTTGCAAGCATGATTACGACAGCTATTACTCTCTCGTTTGTCGCTCCCTCTCTATTGCTATCCTTCACTTGCACTGAGTATGTGCTCTACCTGTGCTTCCAACTCCCCAAAACCAATATTGCCAGCTGTGTCCACCATACCTACCTATTAGCATCATTTGCTACTTCAGTGCATATTCTATTTGCCGTGTTTTCTTTCAAATAAAATGTGTGTCTATTTTGAGAAAGTTAGTTAGTAAAGCTCTCACGAACTTGATGGCACACTTTATTCCTTGCGCTTAATAATTCTAAACCATTGTGACTAGTCAATGAAAGTTATATGATTCTTATTATATACTAGGATTCAGCAGAACCGTGCTGTCACGGGGAACGCTTTCAACACCTGTTGGATATCCTATCCTGTTGATACTTTGCTCTTTTGTTTATGGATGTCGACAATGTGAAATAAAAGGGGAAGTTGTTAGTTCATGGAGTTTATACATTGTGTTAGAAAAACGCCTAGGCCGCTAGCCTAAGCCATGCTTAATCATGGTGGAAACTTGCAGCATCACTATAATGAGCATCTATGAAGCTTCCTCAATAAAAAGCTATGCATATGGTAAATAAAAAGATTGCCGAGATGCTCATTGTCTGCTTGCCTTGTCATTTTGGTTATGGGAGAGCTCCTGTACCATGTGCAAGGGGTACCCCGTTGGCAGTTCTCGATGATATGCATGTATTTACAATGACAAGAAATTTCAAGTGACCAAACTTGAGTAGCATGCGGAGCGACCCTCGTACTCAAGGGACTTGGGATTTCCAGTCTATGGTCTGTCAAGCATATAATTCAGAGTGGACCTCACTTTCACCTTAACCACATAAATATGCTTATGATAGGGGCAATGAGAGCTCAAAGCTAATGAGTACCTTCCTTTCAGCATTAGGAAGCCTTTCAAACCTTCACAAAACCATTTTTACAATTTTGTTGAGTCACCACTTATTCTATGAGCACCTTCTTGAGAGCATAGTTGTCATTCTTGTGTTTGTTCCAAAACTTGGTTAATTATGTCATGACTTTGATGCTTGTATCTCTGATATCGTTACTTCTAGTCTTCATATGAACTTTAGAGGTGCCTTAGCATTTATATTGTGGTCTTCAAACAAAGGCAAGCGAGATACCACTCTATCATACCTTATTGTGAGTATTGCAATGTTGCTCATGTTTATGTTTCATGCTACTTATTATTATTGAGTTGGTTTCTCTTCATAGCTTGCAATGACTATTGAGTAGACTTAGTTGCATACTCTTTATTATGAATTGTCTAAGCATCTACTCCTGTGCTGAGAATATTTACATCATATGAAGCAAAGTGTTTGTGGAAGTTCTTTTACCGCACTTAGTTTTCAACTAACACGGACTGACGCTGTTTTCAGCAGAATTACCTTGGTGTCTTGTTTTTGTGCAGAAAATGAACTATCAGGAAAAATCCAGGAAAATATGGCAAAAAATATTTCTCACCAGAAGATCCACGGAGCTAGAAGGGAGAGCAGAGGAGGCACAGGTCCCAGACCCACCCGGTGCGCCCTGACCACGATCTGGGTGAGGTTTGGCCACCCCAGGCAGCTCCTCGGCCTCCCATCGCGCCTATAAGTTGCCTTCTAACCTAAAAACTCAGGGGGGGGGGTTCGATAGTTTTCCAGAAAGAGTTTCGCTCCACCGCCGCCACGAGAAACCAAGATTTGGATCCAGAAACTCCGTTCTGGCACCCTGCCGGGACGGGGAATTTGGAGAGGATCATTGCCATCGTCATCACCAACGCATCTCCATCAACCACCGATGTTTCCCTCAGCCATGAGTGAGTAATAACCCGCTGTAGGCTTGGGGATGGTAGGGATTGGATGAGTTCTATCATGTAATCGAATAAGATCTATTAGGGCATAGTGCCTAGTATCTCTATTAGTACTATTTGACTTTGTTGCAACTTGTTGTGCTTAATGATTGTCACTAGGGCCTGAGTGCCATGATCTTAGATCTGAACTTATTATTGAATCATTATGATAGTATTGTTTATGATCTTATCTGCAAGTTGTGTACACATATCATTGTACGGATCCAAAGGCCCCAAAGTGACAATAATTGGGACAACCGGAGGGTATGGCTGTGGTGTGAGGATCACATGTGTTCATGGAGTGTTAATGCTTTGCTCCGGTGCTCTATTAAAAGGAGCACCTTAATTGCCAGTAGTTCCCTACAGTCCCCGCTGCCACGGGCTGGCAGGACAAAATATGTTGTGCAAGTTCTCATTGCGAGCACGTATGGCTATATTTGGAGCAGATGCCTAGGATTGTTTAGTACTTGGATGCTTGTTATTATTTATCTGCAATTCCCTAGACCTTGAAGTTACATGTTTAGACTCGTCCATGCAACGCCCGTCCATCCATCCCTATGCCTACCGCACTCGAATCCTACTGCTACCGTTACTGTTACTATTATTGTTGTTTCACTGTTGCTGATACTGTTGCTTTACTGTTGCTACTACAAACTGTTGATACTGATAAACTTCTGTGAGCAAGAACTATTTCCAGGTGAAGCTGAACTGACAACTCAGTTGTTAAGGCTTGCAAGTATTCTTTGGCTCCCCTTGTGTCGAATCAATAAATTGGGTAATACTACCCGCGAAGACTGTTGCGATCCCCTACACTTGTGGGTCATCAAAGACGTCCTTAGCATCCCCGGCAACGGCGCCATAAAAAGTCTTGATGGCGTTGCGTCAATGCGGAGCGCTTCGTTGGGAAACACCAAGAGGAAGGTATGATGCAGCACAACAGAAGTTTTCCCTCAGTAAGAAACCGAGGTTATCGAACCAGTATGAGGAAGGAAACGCCCCAAAGGTGTTGCAAGCAACGTGGAAACCTGCACAACACAAACTCAAGACTTCGCCCCAAACAATAGTGAGGTTGTCAATCTCACCGGTTGCTGTAACAAAGGATTAACTGTATGGTGTGGAAGGTGATGATGGTTTGCAGCAAGTAAACAGTAACAGTGGAATATGTATCAATGGTAAAGATTGGACCGGGGTCCATAGTTCACTAGAGGTGTTCTCCTTAGATAAACAAACATGTCATGCTGGGTAAACAAATTACAGTAGGGCAATTGACAGGACTGATCAAGGCATAACAATGCAATACTAGACAAAAAAGATCCTATGAGATTCGATTGGGCAATACAACAATATACATAGACCTCCATTGTAACACCCTCGCCTGATAAGGCTGAGTTCATGTGTATAGTGCCAATCCCTGGATCGGTTCATTGGCACACACAGTACAAAATGGTACCAAATATAACTGTGCATCATAAATACAATGAATATGATCCAGAATTTACATTATTTATTCAAGTACACAGCGGAAAACGAATACAAGGTAGATCTCCATCCTTCAAATGTGCCACAGGCGAACAATTGTTGAGTGGAGTCTCGCGACCTATGAATGATCACTCGGAAACGATATAACCTGCAACATGAAACGTAGCAGCCCCGAAGGGTCAATACATGGAATGTATGGCAAGTAGACTAAAGTGGTTAACAACAGATCTATCAACTACATGCTTATTTGGCCAAGTGGAGTTCAGGCTCATTTGCATAAACCAACAGTTTTATCCTAACATTTGTAACAAAATAGTTTTCCAATACGATAAATAGGACACTCTGGTTCACTTCCAGGTGCTCCTACCCAATTATGTTCACCCAACAAGTTTTAAGTAATTAAGAAATAACGATGAGTGAGAAATATCATAGCATCAATATCAAGTCGCTCAAATTGCCCATAACCAGAGACACGGCTAAGTACTTAGTTTAGACCCTGTAGGGGTTTGTACACTTTACCCATGTGACCTGGCCAACCCATCTCGGACCACCACACTTATATTGTGTGATGATAGGGAGAAGTCCAAGACGAAACAATTCGGGAAGAGCTTCCCAAACCCATCCACGCATCATACCAACCTACACTATTCTACATCTCTGGCTACGTAGGGTTCGAGTCACCACAACCTACTAAGTCCAGCCAGCCACCCACTCTTACTGGCACATGGTTGCACACGAAAGCTACCAAACAAAGAAGCCAATCCTTTCTCAGTGTCCTGGGTGGCATTCCCCACCAATATCTTCACTCTGATGACCTAATCAATGCCATTCCGCCCAGGTGGTGCATTAAAACATGTTGGTTTGTCATTTAGCAAAACATAAGCCTTTCAAAACATATAACTTTTCATGATGTGATTCCCTTCCTCGTCTAAATAGCATAGCTAAGCAATCTACCAATACGATGGCTCATACACAAGGAATGCTAGGGAATAATATGGGACATAGCATAGCATATACACATCAATTCCTACATATGCAATTCTACAAAAACATCTACAATGCATAGGAAAACAGTAGGACATTTATGACCAAGATAACACCACTTGCCTTTGTTGTAGATGTAGTCGATTAGATAATCCTCACAATCCTCATAGATATAATGGTTGCACTCGTCATAACCATAATATTTGCAATCATAGTACTTGCAATCACACACATTGCACTCCTCGCAATCTATCGATCAAACAATTGCATACAACATAAACAATAGCACATAGATATCAAACAAATAGAACAAATGCATGCATGACAATTTAATAAGTCACAATGGTTGTTATTTTAGTTCTCTAAACAATACTGAAGTATATGATGCATGAAAGAGACCAATTAATGCAATGGAGTACTTGTTATTAATAATTACTTGCCAATATAGGGTTTTTAATAGCTCTATTGTAACGCCTGTTCTAACTATCGTATTAAATTTGTTTCTTGGGTTCACTGGATAGAGGACGTTAGTACGAACCAGTAGGCGTTAGATTCAACCTAATCGGAGTGATATATCTTTTTGTATGATTTAAATAGTGTTTAATGGGTTTTAAATGATTCATATATTTCTGTTGCCTACAAATCAAACTAAAATTATATCTGTAATCTCCACGGAATTGTGATTCCAGGGACATATTATTTGTAATTTTTTGAGCAGAATTTTAATTACTATGATTTTAATACTCTAAATAAGCCATTAAACTATTTATTTAATTGCTGGGAAACCTTACAGTATTTGCCTGAACCATTTGCATATTGATGATCTACATGGAACCAGATTTCCATCGGTATATCATTTATATTTTTGTGACAAGCAATTAATTTACTATGAATTTAATGATTTATAAAGCCATTAAAACTAATTAAATTTCGACGGGGTAAATAGTCCGCAAAAGCTGGATCCAACCAGATATTATTAATCTACATTATAGTAGCTTCAATTTGATATATTTTTCATATTTTTCGGAGTTACAGATAATTTCCTATGAATTTATTAACCTAAAAGACCATTAAAACTAATTAAGTTACTGCAGTAAACGCATACTGTAAATGTTGAATCTAATTTCATATTAATATTCTGCACATTTTTCTGAATCCATTGATATATTATTTGCTATTTTTGGATCTACGAATCTTTTTATATGATTTTTGCAAGTTTGCACAATTTTTTGCAAATTAAATTTAATTCCAAATCTCTGAGAATATTCCTGAAATATTCTATCTTGGCGACTTGGGCTGACCTGGCGTTGACACGTGGCGAGATCCGATTGGCTCGTACCCCTTCGCAGAATCGATCTAATCCTGGCCGTTGGGATGAGATCCAGTGGTTAGGAGAGGAGATTGACCCGATTTTGGCTCAGAATAGACAAGAAATAGATTTGTGTTAGAGAGACAAATCCATAGGTCAAATTGAAAAACTTACAACATGAAAATTGTGGGGAATCATTAGTCCTACCTTCTCACCAAAGGAATTTAGATTTGAAGAAACGAGCGCGAGTACATCTTGGATTTACACCGTCATATCTGAAATATTGTGGTGCGAAATTCTTGGGCTGTGGTGGATGAAAAGAGGTGAGGTTTATCTGGATTGAAAGATTTCGACGAGATCTACAACTTTCGTTTTTTGGCCGAAGGCAAACGATGAAGTCTAGATGGGTCAATAAATGAAATAAGATTCGGGCATGTGTAGATTCGGGATTTCAAGAAGGAAAACTCATACAGCTGTGGCTCCACGAGTTTATATGAAGATTTAGGATGGTGTAGAGATAGGTATTGGAGTAGGGAACAAGTAGAAACAAACAGAAGTCGATTAGGAGTTGTAGATAAAAAGATATAGGAGTTTGAATAGAGATAGATTTTGAAAACGTGTTTTTGCACGATTTTTAAAGCAACTGGGATCGTATGTTGCCCGTGCCTGGGTGCTCCGGTCGGCTGGCTAGATGGGCCGCCGGCTGGTTGGCCGGCCCAGTTAGTTTTTTATTTTTTTTATTTTTTTGTTTCCCTCATATCTTTTGCATACGAACTCCAAATGCCATGATTCTTGTTTCTAAAATTTTCTAAAATCGAATAGATCATTATAGGATCAAATTTGTAATCTTTTTACTGGTTTGTAAGTAGTGTATTTATAAATCCTTGTATATTTCATTTTATTTATATCTTTATGTGTTTGTATTTATTTCATAACTTTTTCATAATAGCTCCAAATGAGCTCAATTTTGTTCCTAAAATTTTGTAATATTAATTGGATCTTTTTAGGCTATAATTATCAATAATCAATGCCTTAGAAAGAATGGTTTTTTATAAATCCAATTTAATTCCCTTTAGGAACAAAGTGGCATAAACTATTTAGGGTTTTAGTACTTTATTTATATTTAGGGATTTTTCTTGATGCAAATATGCAATGCAATGCTGATGAATATCATGCAAATGCAAATTTTTTCCTAGTCCCAATTTCTAAAATCTTGAGACGTGACATCCATCCAACTGCATCTATGACTAGAAGTCCACCTTTGGGTTATCATCCGAACCCCCTCTAGTATTAAGTTGCAAGCAACAGACAACTTATTTAAGCAAAGTTTGTAAGGTAAACAGTCCACTTGTTCCATGAACAAGAGACCGTTGTTTCCCCCTAGTGGAAACAACGCATCTACAACCTTAGATATTTTTGTCACTTCCCTTGATTAAATAGTGGCATGAACCCACTATCGAGCATAAATACCCCCTCTTGGAGTCACTAGCAACTACTTGGCCAAGATAGCTACTAACAACAGAGAGCATGCAAGATCACAAACAATACAAACATGATAGAATCAAATAGACAAAACCATTAATCAATTTGACATAGTAATCTCAATATCCATCAGATCCCCGCAAACACAACATGCATGATTACAAATACATTAGATCATGATCATGAACGGAGCTCACAATATCTAGACATGAAATCACAAGGAGGAGATATAACCATCTAGCTACTACATGGACCTGTAGTCCAAGGTGGAACTACTCACGCTTCATACCGGAGGCTGGCACGATGAAGAAGAAGGCCTCCAGGATGATCTCTCCTCCAGCAGGGTGCCAGGAAGAGCTTTAGATCCCCCGATCTAGGGACGATGGTGGCAGTGGCTATAGACGGTTTCGTGGAATGTTGATCGGGTGCTTAGGGTTTAGGCATCGGGGGCTTCTTATAGGCGAAGAGGCAAGGTTGGGAGGTGGCCAGGGGGCCCACACCCTTCCCAGGCACGGGACCACCCTAGGCGCCCCTTCGTCTCTCCTTTGGACTCCGTGTTCTCCTCGATGAAATATTGACTTTGTCTTTTGTACCGTCCAATTCTGAGAATATTTCCTTACTAGCTTTTCTGGAACCAAAAATAGCAGAAAACATGCAACTGGCACTATGGCAACTTGTTAATAGGTTAGTACCAGAAAACATATGAAAAGCACCTCAAAGTGTGGACAAAGCAAAGCAAAGTAGATACTAAACAACCATGGAACATCAAAAATTATAGATACGTTTCCGACGTATCACCAGCCATTGTCGTCATGCTTACTTACGAAGTTGACATTGCTGCATCAATTGGTCCACTTCGATTCGCCGCGTGAGCTCTTGCTTGGCCACAACGATCACTGTACTAGCGACTAAGGTTTCGCCCTCCTTGCTCGGTGGTGTCCCGGTGACATTGCGGTGTTCCCCAAGTGGTCTGTTGGTGCGATGGTTTCTAACGCCATCGTCTCCTTCGATGGCTGCCTTGGTTGCGGCTTGGCATGTGTTGCAGCGCCTCTGCTGCTCCCCGTGCCATCATGCCCTCGGCGCCGACTACCTCCCTCTGCTACATCTACTTGCTGAGCAAGTCCTATAGATGAGTTCCTCCTCTCCCCCTCTTCTCTGTATCTTGTTCTGAATCCCTCACTAGAATGCAACTGTAACCCTAATTAGGGTTTGTCCTATGTTCTAAGATTCCTCTGTGCCTATATTGTATGTTCATGATGCTTAGATGAATTTGGCCTTAAGTATTGCCTATGGATAATTTTTGTGTTGCCCTATGGTTTGATCTATGGACTCACTTATCTTATACATCATTTGTTGTGAACCTTAGGATCTTGGACTATTGGTTCCTTACTGTGAGTACTTATTGATACTCTTGTTATTCAATTGCTAATTGATGAGGGTTTGACTTGTCAATGCCCATCGTTATGGACTTGGGTTTTGGAGAAGGAGGGAACGCTGAAGATCACGGAACGGCTAAGATATTCACAATGCGGGGACACGAGGTTTACCCAGGTTCAGGCCCCCGGAGGGAAAACCCTACTCTTGCTTGTCTGTTCTTGATTGATGGCGGAACCGAAGGTTACAAGGGTGAAAAGATTGGATCTGGCGTGGTGTATGCTAGCGCTCTGGATCGTCTAGATCTATTGTCTATTGTGGAGGTGGAGATCGTAGATCTGTCTATTGGAGGGTTTATGGCGTGTCCTCCTTGTTGGACCCTCCTAGCCTTTATATATCGGGGAGTCTAGGTCTTAGGTACCAATATGAGTAGGTTACAAGTTGTATACAAACTCTAGTCTTGAGCTTTTCTTGTCTTGTGCGTTGGGCGTCGGTGTCTTTGTAGGATTCGTACCAGCCGAACCATCATAGGCGTCATGGAACTTGGCACGTCGTCGATTGGGCCTTTCGTCGGGATGCACCAGGTAGGCTAACATTAGGCACTTGTAGGGTATACCCATGTCACTGATACTATTGTGATATGGATGATTTCTTCATATAGTTATACTCTGGGACAATATGTTGAAGTGTTATGTGCTTTATCTTCTTGTAACATGCTCTAGAAGTGATAAGAAATGTGATTATTGTCTAAAGGACAATATAAGTGTGCTATTTAGTATAGGTTATTGGTCCTAATGTTTGTTTGGCTGTCTAAGGAATGACAGAGAGGTACTATTATTATGATTACTGGCTTTCTAGTTAGGAAAATGATTGATTGTTCTTGATTTGGGAATGAAAGATTGTTGTCGATGAATAGATGACAGAATTTGAGAATGATTCCTAGATGTATGAGTAAATATTTAATCTTTGCATGACTAATGATTGATATCAAATTATCCAGATGTCGCTATCTTAAGATAGATGATTAAACATGGATGATTCCTAGTTTTCTAGGAAAATGATTACTTAAGTTACTTGATTGTAGAAATGTCTTATATTGGATGGATGCCACTGTGAAACCTCCTAGTGGATGGAACACAGTGGTAACCTTGACTATATATTGTCATTGCCTTGAATTTTTACTGGAATAGATCTAAAATGCAAAGACTGAGATCTAGCTTAGTTCATAGATAAAGAACACATACTATTAGTGGCTTTAAAACATCTAGTGATGAGCTTGTACCCCATTTGGGTGTAACTCTGAGGAATTTACCAACCCAACATATCATGTCTTACAAATGATAAGAACAAATACAAGATATGATTTGTTTGGAAACACCCAACCTTCTATTGATGTTGATGTAGTTGTGTTGTCTATGCTGCCCTTAACAATGATCCTTTGCTTGTCTTATCTTGGCTTGGACTTGCTGCTTCCTATGAGTGACCCTTCTTCCTCTTACTAGCTCCTAGCTTGGCCTTTCCCAACACCTGATCCACCCCCTCCTCAGGTGACCATGTTGGCTTAATGATTGATGGTTTTCTTTGGGGGTTTATTGGTTGATCTAGTGGAAATCTGACTGAGACACGATTGTGTTCTTGTGCTTCTTGCTGGTGAAGTGATAATGTGTAGTAGAGGAGGTTTGATAACAAGGATGTGTCCTTTTATCTAGTTCCTCGTTGCTCGTAGTGTCGACAGCAACTCATATTTGCATGTATGAGTAAGTTATATGCTTGTTTGCTAGGCCCGTGGACCAGATCAAATGAATTTATTTTGTTTCTACCCTATTACTTCTACCTTCCTTGGTGAAACTTGCCCCTTTTTCCATTGTCAATGATGTTGGTCTGAGACAAGATGTGCTTAAGTACAGATGCTGCATTTTTTGTGAAACTTGCCCCTTTGCTTTTATATTTGTCCAATGATGAAATTCAATAGTGCACCACACTGTTAAAATCTGATAGCAATGCACTAACCATTAATCCTTTTCTTTAATTTTTGTTTTGTTTGTTTGCTTGTAGGTACAATTTCTTATAGAGAAGAATACGAAGCTACAAGATTTAGTTAGGAGAAGTAATATAGGTTTTCTTTTATTATTCTGTAAATTTATTTTATTCTTTTGTGAGAACAATGTAATATATATATATGATTCAATATTGCATTTCTTTTTATTACCTTTAATTATTATTTTGTGTAACAATTTATAATGTACCTGTATTCTTCATATCTTTGGAATACGGAATAAGAAAGAAATAAGCATTTCTATTTATTTGTATATATTTGATTTGTTTTGAGTTACTTGAATTACCTTTTATTATATCCTTGTTACATATTATAATAACACTTCTAATTAGATTACTCAAATGTCCTTTTAATAAAACAAACTCTCAATGACTTATAATTTTAAACTATTTCAAAAGACGTTTCCAATTCAAATGTAAATTAAATTTGTTTACCCAAACATAGCCCAAAAATACCTAGAGGTCATGTCAGAATCTATAATGATCACCTAGATGAGCTAACCCTAACTCAACACAATGAAAGAAAATTTGATCCCTCCAGGGTTTTAGTTTGCAAAAAAATTACCCCAATTTTGTAGATGAATGCATGCACATGCACATATTCTTATTTCTACCCTTCGTTGGTTCCTAAACGCTAGTATGTTACAGATAGAGAGAATGGATAATGCCAATTGTTTGGTGGGGAATTGGGATGGAGGTTACCCCTATATATAGAAGAAACCTAGACACTGCCACACCTCGAAGTCCCGGGATGGGATTAAACTTTGGAGAAGTGGGAAGAGGAGCTGGACAGCGGTGGGGTGGGCCCCACCCACATGCACACAATCCCACCTGGTGGTTGGTGGCGGTGTGAGCCCTCCCCCGCGCGCCCTAGCCCACCAGGGGCCGCCGCCTCCCCCTCTTGGGCCTCTTCCCTCCTAGGGAAGGCCCGTGTGGGGGATTTTATTTTTTCCCTTTATATTTAAATAATTATATTTAATATTAATTCATAATTAAATATTTAATACCTATTATTTAATTCCTATTTGAAAAACTCCTTTTGAATTTTTTTCGAACACTTCGGTTTCTCTCTGGAACGTTCCCTGTTCTTTCTTCCTATTTCTCCATCAGTAGAAGATCAACCCACAACATCGATTACCCTTAGCGTGACACCCTTATGGTTCGGTAATGTTTAGTTATGAAGGTGACATCTCCACGATCAATGCTCATCAGCGGTATGCGGAAACACATGATGATCCATTTTCATATTCCACGAATATGGTTGTTCCCTTGAACCTTCTAAATGTCGAGTCTTATTCCCTTTGAGCAATGATACCTAGTTTGTACAAGACATGATCTCATGTATCCATATACAGTTCAATCTTGTTACTGACAAGCACGTTTACTCGTTAACATGGTATCACATCCCCATGACCTAGTCACATGCTTGCAAGATCATTGATGTGATCTCACCTAGTGGTCCCAGAGTATCTATCCGTCACTCGGATAGGCAAATCCTGATCTCAATCATACGCCTCAACCATTCCTATGGAATACCTGAAACACACCTTTATGGCCACCCGGTTACGGACATGATGGTTGATGTGATCAAAGCAGCCATGGGAGATAGTGATTAAACATGATCTCACAGTCGAATGATTAAGTTACTATGCTTTGCTATATATCACAACAATGAACATTGTACTGGATCATATTGCAATTCTACGGTCGGGTGTGTCCATCACTTCATAAGTGACCTTGTTGTCAGTTGACTGTTTTGTGTCAAGTCCATGATCAGGAAACCTCGATCATCATCTGCCCAACAAACTAGTACTAGAGGATACTAGGGACCTGGTTGTTTATATACCACACATTTATCAATGTTTCCACGTAATATAATTATAGCATGATACAAAACTATTATGAACATTATACATATAAGTATATAACAATAAAAAACTTTATTTATTGGCCTCTAGGGCATATCTTCTTGAGGGATGGCATCAGCATGGTCTCTGGAACGAAATCGGCACCCGGTTGCGCATGCACCATCATTATCAACACACGACAAGCTTCAGCAATGCCACCAGCAATGTCGATCCATGTACCACCAGCGGCAGCGTGTCGGAGAGCGAACAGATTCCTGCATGGCATGTGATGAGTCCAAAATTGGAGCATTTGTGCTTATTATTTTTGCACGAGTAGAGTATGGTTTTTAGTATTTTACCGCATTTGCGTGCACCTTTTTTCCTTTTTTCAACATGATCCCAATTTACTAAGCCTGTTATGAACATATCAATTGAGACTATTATATTATACTATAATATTATATTTTTAAGTGATAAAAGTCATTTTATTGATTTATCTTCGCACCTAGAGGAATTGCTTGCTCTCAGGAGACAACGGTCCACGTAGACCAGTGGTACAGGCGGAACCTGCCCATACGACCCTGCATCATGACTGACTCGTCAGATACTTCCTCCTCACGAAGACGGATCACAGATCCGACATTCACAGAAACCTCCAGCCACGAAAAACCACACTAGAAAGGGATTTGAAGGAGGAACTTGGAGAAGGGAAAATCCTTGATGCTACACAGATCATTGGAGGACAACGCATTGATACGTTGAAAACGTATCTATAATTTTTGATGATCCATGCTTGTTTAGTATCTACTTTGCTTTGCTTTGTCTACACTTTGAGGTGTTTTTATACCTTTTCTGGAACTAACCTATTAACAAGTTGCCACAGTGTCAGTTGCCTGTTTTCTTCTGTTTTTGGTTCCAGAAAGGCAGAAAATAAATATTATCGGAATTGGACAGGACAAAATCCAAAGTCAATATTTTACCGTGGGTGACACAAAGCCAGAAGACGAGACGGAGAGGCGCCATAGGGCGGCCAAACCCCCTAGGCGCGGGTGGGCCCACCCGTGCACAGGTAGGTGTGGCCCCAGTGGCCCAGCTCGCCCCGCCTATAAGAAGCCCCGTCTGAAACCCTAGGCACCCAATCAAAACTCCACGAAACCTTCTATAGCTGCCCCACCATCGTCCCTAGATCAGGGGATCTGAAGTTCTTCCCAGCACCCTGCTAGAGGGGAGATCATCCCGGAGGCCTTCTTCTTCATCATGCCAGCCTCTGGTATGAAGCGTGAGTAGTTCCATCTTGGAGTACGAGTCCATGTAGTAGCTAGATGGTTGTATCTCCTCCTTGTGCTTTCATGTATAGATCTTGTGAGCTCCATTCATGATCAAGATCTAATATATTTGTAATCATGCATGTTGTGTTTGCGGGGATCCGATGGATATTGAGATTACTATGTCAGATTGATTAATGGTTTTGTCTATTTGATTCTATCATGTCTGTGTTGTTTGTGATCTTGCATGCCCTCCGTTGTTAGTAGCTATTGTTGGGGATATGCTATATGGGTATCCTTATAGCATGTCTCTTATCCGGCTAACCCGGGTGGCCCATAGTCGGTAGCATGGCCTATGGCCTGCTGGGCGGCCCAGTTAGGTGGATCCAGAAGGGAGGCTCATGCCGGATAAAGGAAGGCTACGGTGGAGTCACCAACGTACCCGGAGCCTTGGAGTGCAAGATACACAAGACTAGTAATAGACGGTGTAGGACTCTGTAACCTGTCCGGCTAGGAATTTTCCCTATAACCCTAGGACCTGGCAACTATATAAGTCGGGCCTATGGGAGCCTTTAGGGCACAATCTCAGACGATCATAGATAACTTCACACAACCTCGCACAACGAACCTATCTCTGTAACTCGGCATATTGCCATTATAGTGATTTATAGCAGGAGTAGGATTCCGCCACCGTCGTGGGATCTGAACCTGGGTAAGATGTGTTACCTCATACCCATCAACCGTCCGCCTTACCCCACGTCTCTAAACACGCACTGTGAGGACCCCTCCATGGCGTACTCGTCGGCAATACCACGACAGTTGGCGCCCACCATGGGGCAAGAGGCGCTTCAGGCTCTTCAGCGGGCGAGGACCAAGATCTTCGCGGGAATCGGCAAAACCGTAGCCATCGGTCGCGTTCTCTTCTCCGGCAACGTTCCGATCGTCTCTCCTGACGAGTTCTGGATCCCGGCGAAGACGAACCCTACGCGGTGTTCGATCGTTCCTATCGGAGACATCCACCTCTTCATCGGCGAAACCGACTCGGGCACTAGTTCCCTGGGATTCGGAGGAGCATCAAGGCCCGCACGGACCGCCTACGGGCAGGATACGTTCACGTAAGGATCAATGTCGGATCTCTCCTTGGAGTTTGCCGGCAAAGATCAGAAAAATTCAAGGCCCACCCAAACCGCCCCTGTGCAGGATATAAAGGTGGAAGATCACTGCAAATCCGTCGGCCTCGTCCGTGCGTCTGGACAGCAGAGATCCAAGTTCGTCGGCATGGTTACCATCTTCGATCTGGCGCGCTGTGTTCAGAGAGAGGGCGAAACCCCCCGCGATTACCTGGCCAGGTGGCTCAGTATACGAGCCGATCTGGCCCACTACCCCAATGATGATGCTATTTATCACTTTGTGGAAGGAATGGACCATGGCACGCTTCTCCGACATTCTCTAAGACGGCAACAGGCGTCAGGATGCCTTACCTTCGAAGGCATGGTGAACACCGTCAACAACTACGCGGAGGCCGAAGCGGCAGCTCAGACAGCGCTTGCGCTCATTGACGGAGCCCCTCCGATTCAGCCACCACCACCACCGTCTCCGGCCGCCATCGTCGCAATAGCACCACTACCCCCAGTCATCGTCGAGACCGTTGCACCTCCACCGCCCGTCATCGAGGAAGTCCTGGCACCCTCCGACTCTGTCATTGACGCGCTTTATGCTGATTTTAGTGCAGATTTAGAGGAGACAGACTTCAGTCCCGAAGAGCTAGACTTCGCTATGCAGGAGATGGGGGAGGAGTACTCGCGTGACGAGCAAGCCAACAACACCGTCACGTCTCGAGGGTTGTTCGTCACCATTGGGACGACGATGGATGAAGATCAACCCAGACAAGATCTGCCTACCGCGCTGGACAAGGGGAAGGGGCCGCTTATTGCTGCTGACACTGATCACGCAAAGGTCATGCCTCCTCTGCCTAACCCAGTGCAACAGCCGCAAGAACTCGGTACCGGCCCGAGCAACAATAACACCGCAAACATGCCACCTCCAGCATCTACGTCGGTAGCAGCTTATGTTACTCCAGCTGATAGAGTGATGTACGACAATCTCCTCGTCGAGCCACTAACCGTTGCTCATATCCGGAACGTGACCCGGCTTGACGAGAAGCGCCAGCAGCTGCTGGAGGAGGCGCAAGCCATCACGGAGCAAGGCGCTAAACTAGATCGAGATCTGGTCAATGCGTAGAAATCCATAGAGAAAGCTAGAGAAATGGAGGCCGAGTACAAGACTTTGCTATAGCAGCAGAAGGCTAAGAAAGCTCCGTCTCGCGTCATCAACGATCCTGGTGTACAGCGCAACCTAGGATGGGCTCCCTCGAAGCCGGCACAGGCCAAGCCATACATTGACAGTGAAGGAAAGCAAGTGATGCCCACCCCACTCCTTAACCTCGCCATCGCCAAGACCCTTCTAGAGCAGGATAGATCACCTGAGGCAGTGGAACAGGTCTATGACCTAGTGGCCAAGGCGGTGAAGAAGCAGGAAAAGGCTACTTCTCAGAGGATTCAGTCTAACCCAGCGCTCTGCCAGTCTAGCCAGCACAAGCCGCCAAGGGACCGATCTCCTCTTGATGTCGGGTCCCAGATGGGTTCATCAGAACAAAGACGGAGGGATGCGCACAACAGGAAGGATGCCATCCCCATATCCTCCGACCACGGAGAAAAGGCCCGGCCTCGTCGCCCATCGCCACCACCCCGATCTCCCCGACATCGCGAAGATTACAAGACTTACCATCATACGGATATGCCCCCACCAAAGCAGTGCGGCATCGTCATCCGCGACAACACGGAGCAGACCCGTCATGATGGAGAGCGCAACCAAGGACACAAGAGCAGGTCGCGCCATGACCCTCCACGTCTGACAAGCAACCATGACAGACATGAGGCGTCGCAGGAGGGTAACAGCAAGAAGGCTAACCCACCGCCACCTCCGCCTCCGTCACCTCCAAGCAGTCACCATGGCGGAAGAGGCCCGCGTGGTTCACGCAGCCCATCCCCTGTTGACAAAAGGAAGAACCCGGAGCCGTATGATGCACGTTCGCGGATCGACAAGATCCACGAGGCCCGGGAAGGACCATACCTAGGACCACGCTGCTTTGGACCTGCAATACGGTCCGCAACTTACCCCAAAGGTTTCTGGATTGACAAGACCATCAAACCCTATGACGGCACCGCCAAGCCAGCCACATGGTTGCAGGACTACAACAACGCGGTGGAGATTTCCGGAGGGAACCCCAACATCGCCGTCAAGTACCTCCCGTTAATGTTGGCGGGCATGGCCTGTCAATGGATCGACGACCTGCCGGAGAAATCTATCTACAACTGGCTGGACATGAAAGAAGCGTTCACCAAGAACTTTGAGGGTACATACAAGCGTCCCTGAACTATGGGCGATCTACAACGGTGCGTGCAAGAGAAAGACGATACATCTCGCGGCTACCTCTCCCGCTGGGTGATCTATGGAGTGCACGCTCAGACCGCCATGGCCGCCTTCATCGACGGGTTGGAAAGGGGCACGCTGCTCCGACATAAGCTAAACCGCTTGCAGGACAATAACTAGCTTGACTTGAACCAGATGATTCAGTTGGCTAGTGAGTTCGCAGCTGCCGACGATGATGCTCGTGGCTCTTTGCCGGCAACGGCCGTTCCAACTCACGCTCGGAGGAACAGCAGTACAAAGCGGAAAACCGCCCCAGAAGAAAAGCAATCTATCGACATGGTCGCTATGACTTTTGTAGGACGAGGAGAAGGCGGACAACATGGCCGAGGAAGGGGAGCTGGCCGTGGGCAGCAACGAGGAAGTGAAACAACCTCGGCGCCGCTCCACGTTCCCCAAACCTAAGAGGAGTGCCGCGATATGCCGTGCCTCGTACACCTCGACGCCAACGACAAGGCCACCCATACCAATCGACACTGCAAGTTCGTCAGCGACCTCAAGACCCAGAGTCCGGCTACAAGCGAAGTCGGACGAACAGACTGCGAGGCAAGGGCAAAGGCAAGAAGAACGAGGAGGAGTCCAAGTATTCAAGTGACATGGACGAAGACGTTGACCCCAAGCACGCCGCGAAGAGCGACGACAAGGGCAAGAACCCCTTCGCAAAGAAGGCTCTAGTCTACCACACTTTCCTCGGCACCCCACCGTCCGAAAACAGAAGACCTCTCTGAGGATCCTGATGGACACTCTCCCTCCAGTCCCCTAGTACCTGTGCTGGTCGGAGGTTCCAATAACTTGGGACAGGACGGACCACCCAGACCTTGTGCCCACGGAGAACCAGTATGCCATGGTCATCAACCCATTGATTGACGGCGTGGAGTTCACCAAGTGCATGGTGGATAGTGGAAGCAGCATCAACATCATGTACCTGGATACACTGCAAAAGATGAACTTGACGGAGGAAAACCTAAGGCCGACCCACACCATTTTCCACGGCATAGTTCCTGGTCGGGAAGCTCGGTCCCTTGGGTGCATTACACTTCAGGTTGCCTTTGGCGATGTTAATAATTACAACGAAGAGCGCATGACCTTCGAGTTGGTCCCCTTCAAGAGCGTGTACCATGTCATATTCGGCCGCGACATATTCCACACGTTCATGGCCAAGCCATGCTTCGTCTACAACAAACTCAAGATACCCGGACCAAACAGTATTATCACCGTATCCGGAAGCTTTACCAAGGCAAGGGACTGCGAGATAAACGAAGCAGCCGTTGTAGAAGTTGTCCTCTACAACAAAGAATTCAAAGAGATCCAGAGCAAGGTCAATGAATCAGATATGCCCGCGTCGAAGAAGCAGATCTCCGACTCTGCTCCTGCGTTCAAGGCCGCCATCGAAACCAAGCCGGTGGAACTTGTGGTAGGCGATGCCTCCAAGACCGTCGCCATTGGGACGAACCTGGATCCCAAATAGGAAAGCGCGCTCGTCGAGTTCCTCCGTGAGAATAGGGACATCTTTGCCTGGCAACCTGCCGACATGAAAGGTGTACCTAGGGAACTTGCCGAGCACAGCTTAAACATTGGTACAAAATGCAAACTAGTGAAACAACCTCTATGACGCTTTGGAGATGAGAAGAGACACGCCATTGGCAAAGAGATAGCTAGGTTACTTAAGGCTAGATTTATCCGAGAAGTCTTCACACCCAATGGGTGGCCAATCATGTACTTGTCCCCAAAAAGGGAACCAATGAATTAATAATGTGCGTTGATTACACCGGCTTGAGAAAAGCATGTCCCAAAGATCCGTTTGCTTTGCCTCGCATTGACCAAGTCATTGACTCGACGGCTGGCTCGGAACTTTTTGTGTTTTCTCGATGCATAGTCAGGATACCACCAGATCAAGATGAGGAAGTCAGACCAATTGGCCACTTCGTTCACTACCCCATACGGCATGTTTTGCTATGTCACGATGCCCTTTGGGCTGAAAAATGCAGGTGCTACTTACCAGCGGACAATGCAACGTTGCCTTCACGACCAAATTGGTCGGAACGTTCACGCCTATGTGGACGATATCGCGATGATGTCTAAAAAGTCAAATGACTTAATCTCCTACTTAAAAGAAACCTTTGATAATCTCCGGAAATACAACATGATGCTCAACCCTAAGAAGTGCGTCTTCGGGGTTCCAGCCGGCAAATTGTTGGGCTTCATCGTTTCCCAACGTGGAATCGAGGTCAAACCAGAGAAAATCAAGGCCATCTTAAACCTAAACCGTCCGACATGCCTAAAGGACATTCAACGACTAACAGGTTGTGTTGCAGCAGTTAGTCGGTTTGTCAGCCGGCTTGGAGACAAGGCTCTGCCGTTGTACAAGTTGCTAAAGAAGGCGGACAAATTCACGTGGACGGACGAAGCAGATGCAACATTGAAGCAACTCAAGGAGACTCTTTCCTCAGCGCCCATCCTTGCAGCACCCGAGCCTGGAGAGCCCCTGTTAATTTACATGGCGGCAACCAACCGGGTTATCAACATCGTCGTCGTGGTAGAGCGGAAGGAACCAGGCTATGAGCACGGAGTTCAACGACCAGTTTACTACGTGAGAGAGGTCTTGACGGAGTCCAAGCAGCGTTACCCGCACTACCAAAATATAGCTTATGGAGTATTCCTTGCTTCTCGGAAGCTGAGGCATTACTTTCAGGAGCACCCAATCACAGTGGTGAGCAAGACTCCACTGTCCGACATTATCAATAACAGCGATGCTACATGAAGGGTCGCGAAGTGGGGCATTGAACTTGCCGCCTTCGAGATCACCTACAAGAGACGCGACGCTATCAAGTGACAAGCCTTGGCGGATTTTGTTGCAGATTGGACGGAGATGCCAGACGCTACTCCATTGCCAGAACCAGAGTACTGGGTGATGTACTTTGATGGATCAAAGCTGCTCAACGGCTCGGGGGCTGGTGTATTGCTACAGTCACCAAAAGGATACAAGCTACACTACATTCTGCAAATCCACTTTGAGGCTACAAACAACATGGCGGAGTATGAAGCACTCATTCACGGACTACGTGTAGCCAAGGATATTGGCATCAAGTGCATAGTTTGCTGTGGAGATTCCGACTTGGTTGCCCTGCAGGTGGCTGGCACCTGGAACGCGCGGAACCCTATGATGGCGGCATATCTAGACAAAGTGGACGAGATAACCAAGAGATTCTTGGGCTACGAAGTCAAGTATGTGCCTAGGGAGCAAAACGAGGCGGCTGATCTGCTGTCTAAGCTTGGATCAGGGCGCAAGCGAATTCCGCCAGGTGTTTTCCTAGAGCACCTGCGCACACCATCTGTGAAGGGAGCCGACATCGACAACCCGGATAGAGTTGACTCTTTCGTCAACATGGTGACCAAGGTCCCTCCGGCTTGGACAAAACCGTTCATGGAATACCTCGAACACGGAACTTTGCCCGACGACAAAGTCGAAAGACGGAAAATAGTACGGCGAGCAAAGGGTTATACCATAATCAATGGGCAACTCTATAAAAGGAGCACTACTGGTGTATACCTAAAGTGTGTTTCCCAGCTAGAAGGTATGGAAATCCTGCGCGAAATCCATCTCGGAGATTGTGGGCATCACGCCGCTCCTCGGTCATTGGTCGCGAAAGCCTTCCGGCAAGGATTCTAATGGTTGACCGCGAAGGCGGACGCCAACAAGCTGGTTGAGACATGCATGGGATGCCAGTATTATGCCCGACAACCACATGTCCCTGCTGAAGAATTGCGAACAATACCAATAACTTGGCCGTTTGCAGTCTGGGGGCTAGACATGGTGGGGCCGTTACTGACGGCACCTTGTGGGTTTACGCATCTGCTTGTAGCAGTTGATAAATTCACCAAATGGATAGAAGCTAAACCCATTAGAAAGCTTGATGGGGAAACTGCCCTTAGGTTTGTCCGGGATTTAGTGGTGAGATTTGGTCTCCCACATAGCATTATCACCGACAACGGAAGCAACTTGTCACTCAGAGAAGTGGAGTCTTATTGCTGGGAGAAAGGCATCCGACTTGACCTTGCATCTGTGGCACACCCACAATCCAATGGTCAGGTTGAGCGAGCCAATGGATTAATTCTGCAGGGAATCAAGCCACGTCTTGAGGCGCCGCTACATAGATCAGCTGGAGCCTAGGTGTGGCATCCCGCAAAACCACTACTAGAAAATCGCGTTGAATTTGTGCATTGCATCGTCATCATCATGCATTGTTTGCTAAAACTATGTTTGCAAAACCCGTGTTGTTTTCTAAACGCCCCTCTTTATTCTCAAACGCCAAACCCCGGGCCTCCGGAATTATTTTTGTTTGTTGCTATCGGTTTGCAAATAGTGATGTTTAAACAAATAAAATTTATCTTTATTTTTGCGGGGCAGTCGAACGGGCCGATTGACCCGAACGACCACCCCTGTTTATTTTAAAACGGTCCACCCCAACCTGCCTACCCCATCTAATCCTAAACCCACCTAATATTCTACCCAACCCACCCTGGCCACCTCACCCCAACCTATAGGCTTGTGCCACCTCAGCTACCCCTCTCCCCCCTCCAATCAAGTTGCCACCTCACCCCTCTCCTTTTCCTCTCCCCCTCCTGAACCAACCTCCCTCTCCCCTGTGGCCCACAGGCCAGTGCCCACGCGCCTCCACCCGCCAGGCCCACCCCTCCCTCACGCCACGCCCCCCCCCTGACCAGAACCGCCTGCCCCAGCCGACAAGTCCCGCTCCCCCTGTCCCACGCCCTGGGCCCCACCCCGGCACGCACGCCCACGCGACCCTCCCACGCGTCTCCCCCCGCCCTCGTCTTCTTCCCCGCAACCTCTCTCCTCTCTCCCTTCTCCTCTCCGGCGACCTCCCCTCCTTCTCCTTTCTCTCTCCCCCGCTCGCACCTCGCCGCCGCCCTCACCAACCACCCCGCCGCCCCAGAGCTACCTACCGCCGCAGCCCCTGGCCCGCCTCGACCCCCTCCTCTCCCCTACCTCTCTGCTTCCTCTCCCCACCCCGCATGCGACCAACCCTCCTCCTCCTCTCCCCTTCGCCTCATGGGCCGTCCACCTCGCCTCCGCCCTCACTCCTTGACGCCTCCAACCGCCCTTCTTCCCCCGTCTCGGCCATCCTGCGTGCCTCCTCACTTGCCGTGCCTCACCCGCCTCCGGAGCCCTGCAGCCTCGGCCCGTGGCCTTCATTGCCCTGCGCCCACGTGCCCGTCCCCGCCGCCGCTGGTGCCCTCTCTCTCCTCCGCAGCCACAGCCCAGGGGCCTCCTCGCCTGCGGCCCGCCTCGCCCGGGCTCGCCGCCGCCCGAGGCTTCGCCGTCTTCGCTCCCGTCGCCTCTGTGGCCGCCTCGCTGCTGGCGCCTTCCAGTGCTGCGCCCGGCCCAGCGTCGCCGTCGCCGCCCTGCGACCCAGGCACGAGCCCGTCGCCGACCTCGCCGTCGTGACCTCCGTGAGCCTCGCCTCGGCCCCTGCGCTACCTCCAGCGCCGTCCCGTGACCTGTTCCTTTCGGCGCGAGCCACGGAGCTATCGATGGTATGTGTGGTGATGGTCACGGTGTTGATCTTGCTGCGACTACGACAAGGTCGTCAAGACCCTCGAGCGGAGACCCCGTGCATCGGCGTAGAAGAGGGAACCGAAGACCCCGATCTCAAGGATCCGAAGCGCCAAGGTCATCGACAAGATCGTCGACCCGACACCTCAAGTACCACCACCCAGGATCCGATGGTCCGAGAACTCCGCCCGGACACCAAGTTCTTCACCCCGAAGCCGACCCCGGCGCCCGGAGCCGAGAACCCCGACAAGAATCACGCCAGGGATACGCCGAGATCGCCAGACGCCGAGTACTTCATCCGGACACGAGAACCCGTGACAAGTGCCTCGACCAACGCCATGATCGTCGACATGCCGAACCGCGAATGTGACAAGAACGTCGTGATCGGGGCGGTCCGTCGCGCAACGCCGACCCAAGTTCTGCTCCCGGACATCGAGACCCGATGACAAGATCTGCCCGATACCGAGGGCGACCGGAGACCGAGAACTTCCGAACCCCGAACCCAGATCCGTCGAACCGAGACCGACCGAACCGGAACCCAAGATCGTGAACCCCTCTAATGTGTGAACCCTCTTCCAAACCCTACTTTATAATTGAGATACAACTTGCATAATAATTGTTCATGCATGCATCTTATCATGTGGTTTGGGGGCCTTATGCCGATTCACCTAATAACTAAATATGGGGCCCATATGCGGGCAAATCTAGTCTCATATCGGCCTCATTTAAACTTGTGTAGCGAACCGGTATCTTATCTTGCCTTGTTTAAACAACATTTAAATTGCGGGGTAGCTAAACAACTTGAACCATCTAACTAATTGTCGGGACCCCGGTTCCGCCTAATTTGACCTAATTGCATCACCTTTGCCATGCCATCCATCATGCATGCATCATGCCGATCTTCTGCCGTTGTATTAAATAGTGCATCCGGTGTTTCTTCTAGTGTTTTGCTTCTTCGCGGATAAGGCCGTTGAGTTGATGTGAGCTTCGCCCAGATCTTCGGTTGAACCTTCGACAATGTTTTCAGGCGAGCATCTCCCCCTTTCTACCTATCTTACTTTTATAGTATTTACTTCCCTCCTGTTGATCTATTGCTATCTGTGTTGCGTTGCTCTAGATTTCGTACCCGTGATATCCCTCATGACCATATATAGCCTTGGACACCTCCTATTACTGTTGCTTGGAAGATAGTCGGACTGCGTCGTGAGTCGCTTGCTCAAGTGTTTTGCTTATCGTCAAGTACCACCTTTGTTGGAGGAATTGCCGCATGTTGGCGTTGAAGATGATCATGGTTTACTTATGGTTTCACTTTAAATTCTGTTTAACAACTAAAATTGAATTAAGCGAGGCATCGGTGGGTGATAGGTAAGATTTGGTTTTCCGAACGCCACTTGTGTCCCGTGGGACCCGAGTTCTTGACACTTCCGAGATCGAGCGCTAACCACGGTGGGAGATATGGGCCCCATTGATAATTACCTGATTTCAAAGTATTGTCTGGGGCCACAAACTAGTTTGGGGCTTTATTACTATCTGTACTTATGCCATGCTTTACCGCTTTATTTACGATTGTGCGAGTCTTGCTTACATCGCTTTAGGAAGCGGGATGTTTTTCTTGATATCGGCAGTCCCGATTGGGGATCTGCTGTCGTTCTGACCATCGACGCAAACCACGAGTCCGTCTCGGAGACCGGCCGACTTCGTTGCGGGTGTACTTAGTGGGGTGGCCCCCGTGCTTGCTTTGGGTCTGGGAACGTCGTGACTTAGGCCCCGCCGACATACCGATGGGTGTATGTTAACTGATCTGGCAAAAAGGGTCGAAGTGCCTGTGGATACTTTGGTGCACCCCTGCAGGGTTTAATCTTTGAGAAGCCGTGTCCGCGGTTATGGACGACTTGGAGCACGATGTCGATCATAGACAACTATAACTAAAGTTCTTTGTCTTAAATTGACTTGTTTCCGATATGATTAGTAATCAGCTTCACTACAAGAATGGCTAAGTAAAAGTATCAACAATTCTTTGGGTTTTGGGGTTATCTCATGATAATTGTATCGACTAGTAAGTTCGCCACCTTAACGGAATGGTTAACTAAAAGTGCCCTTGCTTACTTTATCGCGATTATCTAAACACGACTAGTAAAGTGCCACAACTATAACTGAATAACTAAAGCGCCAACTGTATGCGTTCTCGGTTGACTTCCTCGTTTGGTCTCGAGAAAGCGTCGAGGATGGTTTGTTTGGTGTTAGCCGGTAGGATCCGGATAGGTCATTCTCACCCTCCTCGATAACCGCCGGTTGTATCGAGTCTCTATAGGTTGTTTAGTGCATTCTTTGCCTGCCGCTTGATCCACCATACCTATGTGGCGAGGACCGCCAATTCTAGCCTCGCCGTGTCTTGGCCTCGATCTTGGCTCCTTCTTTGTTTTCGCTTTGCCCTTTGTCGGCACCCTTTTTGTTAAGCAGGTTTGGAGATCGTCATGCGTTAGCGAGGTTACCCTTCGGCTTGGCTTCGGGGTTATGGGCGCCATTGGTTATTCTTCGAGGCTCTTAGCCCCATTTGCTTCTTGTCCGTAGTCGGACGCTCTACCATTTTCAAGGTGATTTGGATCTTGTACACTACATCTCTTCTTGACTCTTTGAGTCATTGTTGTATATCTCTCATTGTGGGTCCCATCGAGGACTGTTGTGTAATGTTATTACTTTGTTTTTCCACCCGCGAAAGTGCTGGTGAGCACCGTCGAATCGTTTCTATGCGGGTTTGGCGAATTTTGCTAAAACTTGCATAGGCCGATTCGAGGGTGTTCTGAGTGGTATCGAGCTTCGGTTGCGATACCCACAAGTCGACTGTAGGATAACCTAGCTAACGGCCAAGTAGAGTGTCAAAACTATTTTGAAAATCGGTTGGATAGTTCTCGATTAGGTCTGATTTTACTCCTTACCCTCTGTTCCCCTCTTATCCCTCGTGTTTTGAATCCGCTCTCGTCTCTTTCTTGAGTCCGAATTCTCGTGGTTGGGTTTCAAATCGTACCTTTAGGGTTTCGCTTCCTCCTTTGGTAACGGTGTTACGCCATCCGGTGTTCAAGTTGCGATGAATCCGTCACGGTGTTACCATCCTGTATTCCTTGCTTGTGCCATCCGGTGTTTTCCGACGACGATATCCTCTCGCCATCCGATGCGATGCGCATCACTCCTTTGATCCGAACCTCGCTTGTCGAGATCTTCAGTCTGAATCCGAGGGTTGGTTGCATAATCTGTCTATTCGTGTACATAGTAATGCTTTGAGTGCGGGATGGAGTCGCGACCATACCACTACTCTTATCATTCGCTTATGTACATTGAATGGTGGATCGATGCAACTATACTCCTTCCATGGAAGTTAGAGGTGACCTTACCTTTAGCTTCGTCCGTTGTTTATCCGGAGTGTTCTCTTGACGAACAGGGACAACGGCCTCTTGTTAGTGGTGTCGCGAAGCTCTACACGAAGCGAGAAGACGCAGAGCGCCGACCTTTCCTTCCGGTACCATGAGGCGGATCTCGAGGGCGAGATCCATTGTTAGTGGTGTCGAATTGTGGCATCCCGCAAAACCACTACTAGAAAATCGCGTTGAATTTGTGCATTGCATCGTCATCATCATGCATTGTTTGCTAAAACTATGTTTGCAAAACCCGTGTTGTTTTCTAAACGCCCCTCTTTATTCTCAAACGCCAAACCCCGGGCCTCCGGAATTATTTTTGTTTGTTGCTATCGGTTTGCAAATAGTGATGTTTAAACAAATAAAATTTATCTTTATTTTTTTGGAGCGGTCGAGCGGGCGATTGACCGACGACCACCCTGTTTATTTTAAAGCGGTCCACCCCAACCTGCCTACCCCATCTAATCCTAAACCCACCTAATATTCTACCCAACCCACAGCCTCACCCCAACCTATAGGCTTGTGCCACCTCAGCTACCCCTCTCCCCCCTCCAATCAAGTTGCCACCTCACCCCTCTCCTTTTCCTCTCCCCCTCCTGAACCAACCTCCCTCTCCCCTGTGGCCCACAGGCCAGTGCCCACGCGCCTCCACCCGCCAGGCCCACCCCTCCCTCACGCCACGCCCCCACTGAACTGCCCAGCCCGACAAGTCCCGCTCCCCCACGCCACTGGCCCCACCCCACCACGCGCCGCGACCCTCACGCGTCTCCCCCGCCTCGTCTTCTTCCGTAACCTCTCCTCTCTCCTTCTCCTCTCCGTGACCTCCCTTCTTCTCCTTTCTCTCTCCCCGCTCGCACCCGCCCTCACAACCACCCGCCGCCCAGGCTACCTCATGCAGCCAGCCGCCTCGACCCCTCCTCTCCCCTACCTCTCTGCCTCTCCCCCCCGCATGACCAACCCCTCCTCCTCCTCTCCTTCTCCTCGGGGCGTCCACCTCGCCTCCGCCTCCTCCCTTGACGCCTCATGTGCCTTCTTCCCTGCCCGTCTCGGCCATCCACGCCGTGCCTCCCTCCGCCGCCGTGCCTCACCCGCCTCCCGGAGCCCCATAGCCAGCCTCGGCATTGGCCTTCACTGCCTTGACGCCGTGCCCGTCCCCCGCAGCCGGTGCCCTCTCTCCCTCATGGCGCACCCTGGCCCACCCAGGCCGCCTCCAACCCGCTGCGGCCCAGCCCTCGCCCGGGAGCTCGCCGCCGCCCAGGAGCTCGCCGTCGGCCGTCTTCGCTCCCGTCGCCTCGTGGCCGCCTCGCTGGCGCCCTTCCAGTGCTGCGGCCGGCCCGCGTCGCCGTCGCCGCCTGCGACCCAGTGCACGAGCGTCGCCAACCTCGCCGTCGTGGCCTCCGTGGGCTCTGCCTCGGCCCCTGCCTACCTCCGCGGCGCCGTCCAGTGACCTGTTCCTTTCGGCGCGAGCCCCTGGAGCTATCGATGGTATGTGTGGTGATGGTCACCTGGTGTTGATGCTGCTGCGACTCGAGTACGACAAGGTCGTCAAGACCCTCGAAGCGGAGACCCCCGTACCGGTACCGACGTAGAAGAGGGAACCGAAGACCCCGATCTCAAGGATCCGAAGCGCCAAGGTCATCGACAAGATCGTCGACCCGACACCTCAAGTACCACCACCCAGGATCCGATGGTCCGAGAACTCCGCCCGGACACCAAGTTCTTCACCCCGAAGCCGACCCCGGCGCCCGGAGCCGAGAACCCCGACAAGAATCACGCCAGGGATACGCCGAGATCGCCAACGCAGAGCCGAGTACTTCATCCGGACACCGAGAACCGTGGCGGCAAGTGCCTCGACCAACGCCATGATCGTCGACATGCCCGAAGACCGCGAATGTGACAAGACGTCGGCGATCGGGGCGAGTCCGATCGCTAACGCCGACCAAGTTCTGCTCCCGGACGAGACCCGATGCGACAAGATCTGCCCGATACAGGGCGACCGAGAGGCGAACGCTTCATGAACAACCGAACCCCGGATCCGTCGAACCGAGACCGACCCGAACCGGAACCCAAGATCGTCGAACCCCTAATGTGTGAACCCTCTTCCGCAAACCCTACTTTATAATTGAGATACAACTTGTCGCATAATAATTGTTCATGCATGCATCTTATCATGTGGTTTGGGGGCCTTATGCCGATTCACCTAATAACTAAATATGGGGCCCATATGCGGGCAAATCTAGTCTCATATCGGCCTCATTTAAACTTGTGTAGCGAACCGGTATCTTATCTTGCCTTGTTTAAACAACATTTAAATTGCGGGGTAGCTAAACAACTTGAACCATCTAACTAATTGTCGGGACCCCGGTTCCGCCTAATTTGACCTAATTGCATCACCTTTGCCATGCCATCCATCATGCATGCATCATGCCGATCTTCTGCCGTTGTATTAAATAGTGCATCCGGTGTTTCTTCTAGTGTTTTGCTTCTTCGGATATAAGGCCGTTGAGTTGATGTGAGCTTCGCCCAGATCTTCGGTTGAACCTTCGACAATGTTTTCAGGCGAGCATCTCCCCCTTTCTACCTATCTTACTTTTATAGTATTTACTTCCCTCCTGTTGATCTATTGCTATCTGTGTTGCGTTGCTCTAGATTTCGTACCCGTGATATCCCTCGCAGCCATATATAGCCTTGGACACCTCCTATTACCTGTTGCTTGGAAGATAGTCGGACCTGCGTGTCGTAGTCGCTTGCTCAAGTGTTTTGCTTATCGTCAAGTACCACCTTTGTTGGAGGAATTGCCGCATGTTGACGTTGAAGATGATCATGGTTTACTTATGGTTTCACTTTAAATTCTGTTTAACAACTAAAATTGAATTAAGCAGAGGCATCGGTGGGTGATAGGTAAGATTTGGTTTTCCGAACGCCCACTTGTGTCCGTGGGACCGAGTTCTTGACACTGTTCGAGATCGAGCGCTAACCACGGTGGGGAGATATGGGCCCCATTGATAATTACCTGATTTCAAAGTATTGTCTTGGGGCCAAACTAGTTTGGGGCTTTATTACTATCTGTGCTTATGCCATGCTTTACCGCTTTATTTACGATTGTGCGAGTCGCACTTTGTCTTTATTTTAGGCGGGATGTTTTGATGTGTCGGCAGGTCCCGATTGGGGATCTGGCATCGTTCTGACCATCGACATAAACCACAGTCCGTCTCGAGACCGGCCGACTTCGTTGGGTGTACTTAGTGGGTGGCCCCGATTGCTTGCTTTGGTCGGGAGCGTCGTGACTTAGGCCCGCGACATACCGATGGGTGTATGTTAGCGATCGGCAAAAGGTCGAAGTGCTTGTGGATACTTTGGTGCACCTGCAGGTTTAATCTTTTCGAAGCCGTGTCGCGGTTATGGACGACTTGGAGCACGATGTGCGATCATAGACAACTATAACTAAAGTTCTTGTCTTAAATTGACTTGTTTCGATATGATTAGTAATGCTTCACTACAGCGAATGGCTAAGTAAAAGTATCAACAATTCTTTGGGTTTTGGGGTTATCTCATGATAATTGTATCGACTAGTAAGTTACGCCACCTTAACGGAATGGTTAACTAAAAGTGCCCATGCTTACTTTATCGGGGCGATTATCTAAACGACTAGTAAAGTGCCACAACTATAATGAATAACTAAAGCGCCAAGCGTATGCGTTCCTCGGTTGACTTCTCGTTTGGTCTCGAGAAGCGTCGGGATGGGTTTGTTTGGTGTTAGCTTGGTAGGATCCGGATAGGTCATTCTCACCCTCCTCCGATAACCGCCGGTTGTATCGAGTCTCTATAGGTTGTTTAGTGCATTCTTTGCCGCTTGATCCACCATACCTATGTGGCGAGGACCGCGAATTCTAGCCTCGCTGTCTTGGCCTCGATCGACGCTCCTTCTTTGTTTTGCTTTGCCTTTGTCGGCACCCTTTTTGTTAGCGAGGTTTGGAGATCGTCGCCGTTAGCGAGGTTACCCTTCCGGCTTGCACAGGCGAGTTATGGGCGCCATTGGTTATTCTTGAGGGCTCTTAGCCCCATTTGCTTCTTGTCCGTAGTCGGACTCTACCATTTTCAAGGTGATTTGGATCTTGTACACTACATCTTCTTGACTCTTTGAGTTGTTGTATATATCTCTACGTGGGTCCCATCGAGGACTGTTGTGTAATGTTATTACTTTGTTTTTCCACCCGCACGAAAGTGCCTGGTGGGCACCGTCGAATCGTTTCTATGCGGGTTTGGCGAATTTTGCTAAAACTTGCATAGGGCCGATTCTGAGGGTGTTACACTAGGCGGAAGAATTTCCATCTGTGCTGTGGAGTTTACGAACTACACCCAATAGATCTACTGTCTACACGCCTTACTTCATGGTATATGGAGCAGAAGCCATCTTGCCTTCTGACATCCTCCACGATGCACCAAAAGTTGCCGCCTACGACGAGGATGACGTTGAAGAATCCAGACGCCTAGATATGGACCTTCTTGAGGACGAGCGTGTTTTGGCATGCCAAAGATCCGCCATCTACCAACAGAAGCTATGCAGCAACCATAGTCGCTGCGTTCGGCATCGCTCGTTTAAAGAGGGGGATTTGGTGCTCCGACTTAAGCAGAAGAAGTCACATAAATTATCCCCGCCATGGGAAGGACCGTTCATCATAATCAAGGCGCTGCTCAATGGGTCTTACTACCTTGTTGACAATAATGAACTAAAGGATAGACCCAGCGAGGATCATAAGCGTAAGCGACGTGACCCGGATGATGACTACCCGGAGCTTGATCGGCCATGGAACATAGCACAACTACGTCATTTTTACACTTAGCATTTTTATCTAATTGTGTACCTCTTATATGATCAATGAAATAAAGCTCTTTGGTTCACTCATATTTCTGAGTCTTTTACCTCCTTTAGTGTTCATTTTTGGATCATGTAAAACCTTTATGCACAAGTCTTGTGTTTGCACTTGTGAAAATTCCGCCTACGAGCGTTAGCTTAAGTTTTCTGGTCTACACGTTCTTTGTCGTTTTTATGTGGATTTTGGAGTTGTGACTTTTGGCACTTGTTGTCGGCGATTTTGTGCTCGGGTTATTGACGGTGCCATTGGGCATCATCACCTAAGCGCATGGTTCCGACAACGAGTCTTCCGACTCACGAAAAGTCAAGCATAAGAACCAAAGTAATGGATAAGCCAGCACTTGCTTAAAAAATATATACATGCTGGAAATTAGTTCTTAAGTAGCAGGACATAACAACCATTGTTTTCCGCCTTAAGTTACATCACCAAGTTTTTTCGCGCATACACCAAAGGTGAAACAAATATTACATAGTTTTTTTCATTCCTTGGGCGCAGGAGACTTGGAAGCAGCATCGTCACCAGCCGGAGAATCGCCCTCAACGTTGGCGCTATGATGAGACTCGGAGGAATCTTGGTTGACGTTGTCGATGGTGTTCATGGGCACGAAGACGTCGATATCCACCAACTTGGCAACTCTGGTGTCATAACCTGCGAGTGATGACAAGATGGCCTCGTGATCAATCTCTTTGCCGTCATCGTCAACGTCGGGGATACCAGAGGTCACCGTGTCGATATCGGCACCTTCGTAGTGTGCCTTCACCATTGACAGCGCCATCCTTGCGCCAGCCCGTGCACATGAAGCTTTACAGCTTGTGACACGCTCGGGGGCTCGGCGTAGAATCTCCGAATACTTCGTCACGGAGTCCGAGGCCTTGATGTATATCTGGAGGTACTTGGCAATCTCTTTGGCTTGGTTGATGGCGGTGTTGATAAAGTTGCCGGCAAGAACCATGCATTCCTTGTCCGAAGGAGGCGAGCGGGTTAAACCCATAGGAGCTGCAAACTCCGACAAGGAGCGCATGAGTTCAATAAATTCAAAGTATCAAGACTACAGAAATACAAGGCGGAGGAAACTTACTAAAGATGCTGGCCTTAGCCTGCCAGAGGGTGTCCGCCAAGGATTCTTTCTCTTGTTGGAGGAGCTTAAACGCCTCGCTGTGGCGTTGGTTTTGCTCATCAGCAGCTTGCTTCTAATCTTTTAAGATCGCAAGCTCCTCATTCAAGCGATTGATTTCCGTGGAGGCGGAGTCCTGCAGGGCCTTCATGGAATCTTCATGCATTTTCAGCATTTCCTTCCTCTCCTCCTTAAGGATCTTGTTCTCGCTGTCCAGCTGCTGGATGTGCTTGGACTGCTCGACAATGTCCTTGGCCTTGGCGACATGTTCTGTTCCTTGAAAACGGTGTTGGTCCGCCTTAGGTTTGCCTCCATCAAGTTCATCTTCTACAGTGTATCCAGGTACATGATGTTGATGCTGCTTCCACTATCCACCATGCACTTGGTGAACTCCACGCCATCAATCAATGGGATGATGACCATGGCGTACTGATTCTCCGTGGGCACAAGGTCTGGGTGGTCCGTCCTGTCCCAAGTTATTGGAACTTCCGACCAGCGCAAGTACTGGGGGACTAGAGGGAGAGTGGCCATCAGGATCCTCAGAGAGGTATTTTGTTGTCGGACGGTGGGGGTGCCGAGGAAAGTGTGTTAGACTGGAGCCTTCTTTGCGAAGGGGTTCTTTCCCTTGTCGTCGCTCTTGGCGGCATGCTTGGGGTCAACGTCTCCGTCCATGTCACTTGAATCCTTTGACTCCTCCTCCTTCTTCTTCCCTTTGCCCTTGCCTCGTGGTTTGTTCTTCTGACTTTGCTTGTAGCCGGACTCCGGGTCTTCCTTGAGGTCATTGACGAACTTGCAGTGTCGATTGGTATGGGTGCCCTTGCCGTTGGCGTCGAGGTGTACGAGGCACGGCATATCGCGGTACTCCTCGTAGGTTTGGGGAACGCGGAGCGGCGCCGAGGTGGTTTCACTTCCTCGTTGCTGCCCACGGCCAGCTCCCCTTCCTCGGCCACATTGTCCGCCTTCTCCTCGTCCTGCAAAAGTCATAGCGACCATGTCGGTAGATTGCTTTTCTTCTGGGGCGGTTTTACGCTTTGTACTACTGTTCCTCCGAGCATGAGTTAGAACAGCCATTGCCGGCAAAGAGCCACGGGCATCGTCGTCGGCAGCTGCAAACTCACTAGCCAACTGAATCATCTGGTTCAAGTCAAGCTGGTGATTGTCCTGCAAGCGCTTCAACTTATGTCGGAGCAGCGTGCCCCTTTCCAACCCGTCGATGAAGGCGGTCTGAGCGTGCACTCCTGCGCAGGAATTCTTCATATCCAGCCAGCGGGAGAGGTAGGCGTGAGATGTCTCGTCTTTCTCTTGCACGCACCACTGTAGATCGCCCATAGTGCAGGGATGCTTGTATGTACCAAGTTCTTTGTGAACGCTTCTTGCATGTCCAGCCAGTTGTAGATAGATTTCTCCGGCAGGTCGTCGATCCATTGACGGGCCGTTCCCGCCAACATTAACGGGAGGTACTTGATGGTGACGATGGGGTTGCCTCCGACAATCTCCACCGCGATGTCGTAGTCCTGTAACCATGTGGTTGGCTTGGCGGTGCCGTCATAGGGTTTGATGGTCTTGTCAATCCGGAAACCTTTGGGGTAAGTTGCAGACCGTATTGCAGGTCTAAAGCAGCGTGGTCCCAGGTATGGTCCTTCCCGGGCCTCGTGGATCTTGTAGATCCGCGAACGTGCATCGTACGACTCCGGGTTCTTCTTTTTGTCAACAGGGGATGGGCTGCGTGAACGACGCGGGCCTCTTCCGCCATGGTGACTGCCTGGAGGTGACGGAGGCGGAGGTGGCGGTGGGTTAGACTTCTTGATTTTACCCTCATGTGATTCCTCACGTCTGTCGCGGTTGCTTGTCGGACGCGGAGGGTCATGGCGCGACCTGCTCTTGTGTCCTTGGTTGCGCTCTCCATCATGACGGGTCTGCTCCGTGTTATCGCGGATGACGATGCCGCACTGCTTTGGTGGGGGCATATCCGTACGATGGTAAGTCTTGTAATCTTCGCGATGTCGGGGAGATCGGGGTGGTGGCAATGGGCGACGAGGCCGGGCCTTTTCTCCGTGGTCGGAGGATATGGGGATGGCATCCTTCCTATTGCACGCATCCCTCCGTCTTCGTTCTGATGAACCCGTCTGGGACCCGACATCAAGAGGAGATCAGTCACTTGGCGGCTTGTGCTGGCTACACTGGCAGAGCGCTGGGTTAGACTCAAGCCTCTGAGAGGTAGCCTTTTCCTGCTGCTTCACCGCCTTGGCCACTAGGTCATAGACCTGTTCCATTGCCTCAAGTGATCTATCCTGCTCCAGAAGGGTCTTGGCGACGGCAAGGTTAAGGAGTGGGGTGGGCATCACTTGCTTGCCTTCACTATCAATGTATGGCTTGGCCTGTGCCGGCTTCGAGGGAGCCCATCCTAGGTTGCGCCGTACACCAGGATCGTTGATGACGCGAGCCGGAGCTTTCTTAGCCTTCTGCTGCTATAGCAAAGTCTTGTACTCGGCCTCCATTGCTCTAGCTTTCTCTATGGATTTCTACGCGTTGACCAGATCTCGATCTAGTTTAGCGCCTTGCTACGCGATGGCTTGCGCCTCCTCCAGCAGCTGCTGGCGCTTCTCGTCAAGATGGGTCATGTTCCGGATATGAGCAACGGTTAGTGGCTCGACAAGGAGATTGTCGTACATCACTCTATCAGCTAGAGTAACATGGGCTGCTGCCGACGTAGATGCTAGAGGCGGCAAGTTTGCGGTGTTATTGTTGCTCGGGCCGGTACCGAGTTCTTGCGGCTGTTGCACTGGGTTAGGCGGAGGAGGCATGACCTTTGCGTGATCAGTGTCAGCAGCAATAAGCGGACCCTTCCCCTTGTCCAGCGCGGTAGGAGAAGCTTGTCCGGGTTGATCTCCATCCATCGCCGTCCCAATGGTGACGAACACCCCTCGAGACGTGACGGTGTTGTTGGCTTGCTCGTCGCGCGAGTACTCCTCATCCATCTCCTGCATACCAAAGTCTAGCTCTTCGGGACTGAAGTCTATGTCCTCTGAATCTGCACTGAAATCAGCATAAAGCGCGTCAATGAAAGAGTCGAAGGGTTCCAGGACTTCCTCGATGACGGGCGGTGGAGGTGCAACGGTCTCGACGATGACTGGGGGTGGTGGTGTTGTTGCGACGATGGCGGCCGGAGGCAGTGGTGGTGGTGGGTGAATCGGAGGGGCTCCGTCAATGAGCGCAAGCGCTGTCTGAGTTGCCGCTTCGACCTCCGCATAGTTGTTGACGGTGTTCACCATGCCTTCAAAGGTAAGGCGTCCTGACGCCTGTTGCCGTCTTAGAGAATGTCGGAGAAGCGTGCCACGGTCTAGTCCTTCCACAAAGTGATACAAAGCGTTATCATCGGGGTAGTGGGCCAGATCGGCTCGTATACAGAGCCACCTGGCCAGGTAATCGTGGGGGTTTTCGCCCTCTCTCTGAACGCAGCTCACTAGATCAAAGATGGTAACTACGTCGACGAACTTGGATCTCTGCTGTCCAGACGCACGGACAAAGCCGGCGGATTTGCAGTGATCTTCCACCTTTATATCCTGCACAGGTGCAATTTGGCTGGGCCTTGAATTTTTCCGATCTTTGCCGGCAAACTCCGAGGAGAGATCCGACATTGATCCTTCCGCGAATGTATCCTGCCCGTAGGCGGTCCGTGCAGGCCTTGATGCACCTCCGACTCCCAGGGAACTAGTGCCCGAGTCGGTTTCGCCGATGAAGAGGTGGATGTCTCCGATAGGAACGATCGAACACCGCGTAGGGTTCGTCTTCGCCAGGATCCAGAACTCGTCAGGAGGGACGATCAGAATGTTGTCGGAGAAGAGAATGTGACCGATGGCTACGGTTTCGCCGATTCCCGCAAAGATCTTGGTCCTCGCCCGCTGAAGAGCCTGAAGCGCCTCTTGGCCCACGGTGGCTGCCAACTGTCGTGGTATTGCCGAAGAGTACGCCATGGAGGGGTCCTCACAGTGCATGTTTAGAGACGTGGGGTAAGTCGGACAGTTGATGGGTACGAGGTAACACAGCTTACCCAGGTTCAGATCCCACGACGGTGGCGGAATCCTACTCCTGCTATAAATCACTATAATGGCAATACGCCGAGTTACAAAGATAGGTTCGCTGTGCGAGGTTGTGTGAAGTTATCTATGATCGTCTGAGATTGTGCCCTAAAGGCTCCCATAGGCCCGACGTATATAGTCGCCAGGTCCTAGGGTTACAGGGAAAAGTCCTAGCCGGACAGGTTACAGAGTCCTACACCGTCTATTACTAGTCTTGTGTATCTTGCACTCCAAGGCTCCGGGTACGTTGGTGACTCCACCGTAGCCTTCCTTTATCCGGCATGGGCCTCCCTTCTGGATCCACCTAACTGGGTCGCCCAGCAGGCCATAGGCCATGCTACCGACTATGGGCCACCCGGGTTAGCCGGATAAGAGACATGCTATAAGGATACCCATATAGCATATCCCCAACAATGTTGCTTGCAACTTAATACTGGAGGGGGTTCAGATGATAACCTGAAGGTGGACTTCTAGTCATAGATGCAGTTGGATGGCGGTCTATGTATATTGTTGTATTGCCCAATCGAATCTCATATGATCTTTTTTTCTAGTATTGCATTGTTATGCCATGCTCAGTTCCTGTCAATTGCCCTGCTGTAATTTGTTTACCCTTCATGCCATGTTGTTTATCTAAGGAGAGCACCTCTAGTGAACTATGGACCCCGGTCCAATATTTACCATTGATACATCCTCCACTATTACCTGTTTACTTGCTGCAAACCATTACCTTCCACACCATACGTTTAATCCTTTGTTACAGCAACCGGTGAGATTGGCAACCTCACTGTTAGTTGGGGCAAAGTCTTGAGTTTGTGTTGTGCAGGTTTCCACGTTGCTTGCAACACCTGTGTGAAGTTTCCTTCCTCCTACTGGTTCGATAACCTCGGTTTCTTACTGAGGGAAAACTTTCTGCTGTGCTGCTTCACACCTTGCTCTTGGGGTTCCCAACAGGCTCCACATCAACTGAGCCATCAACAATTTTTCTGGCGCCGTTGCCGGGGAGGCTAAGGACGTCTCCACAAGGGGAGTCCTCCTCAACCTTTCTCTTTACTTTGTTTTTAGTTTGTTTGGTTTTGTTTGCCTATTTTTGTCAAAAACTTCAAAATGAAATTAGTCTAGTTTGGTTTGCTTTCTCTTATCAAAAACAAAAAAAAATAGTTTCTACTCTAGCTGTTGCTGCTGTTTTTGGTTTGCTCCACCTTTGCCAAAATGAACTCTGCTGAGAACACCAAGTTGTGTGACTTCACTAGCACAAACAACAATGATTTCCTTAGCACTCATATTGCTCCACCTGCTTCTGATGCTACCTTTTATGAAATTAAGCCTGCTTTGTTGAATCTTGTGATGAAAGAGCAATTTGCTGGTGCTAGTTCTAATGATGTTGCTGCCCATCTCAATAACTTTGTTGAACTTTGTTAGATGCAAAATTATAAGGATGTAGATGGAGATATTATTAAGCTCAAGTTGTTTCCTTTCTCCTTGAGAGGGAAAGCTAAAGAATGGTTGCTATCCTTGCCTAGAAATAGTATTGATTCTTGGACTAAGTGCAAAGATGCTTTTATTGGGAAGTACTATCCTCCTGCTAAGATTATATCTATGAGAAGTGACATTATGAAATTTAAACAACTTGATAATGAACATGTTGCTCAAGCTTGGGAAAGAATGAAGTCTTTGGTTAAGAATTGTCCCACTCATGGACTCACTTCTTGGATGATTATCCAGACTTTTTATGCAGGTTTGAACTTCTCTTCAAGAAACCTGTTGGATTCAACTGCTGGAGGTACCTTTATGGGCATCACTTTAGGATCTGCAACAAAACTCCTTGATAATATGATGGTTAACTACTCTGAATGGCACACTGAGAGAACTCCACATGGTAAGAAGGTAAATTCTGTTGAAGAAACCTCCTCTTTGAGTGATAAGATTAATGTTATAATGGCTATGCTTGTTAATGGGAAAGCTCCTTTAGATCCAAACAATGTTCCCTTAGCCTCTTTGGTTGCTCAAGAAGAGAAAGTTGATGTGAACTTCATTAGAAACAACAATTTCAACAACAATGTATATTGGATAATTTTGGTGGTAACAACAATTATAGGCCTTATCCTCCTATTAATGGCAATTCCTATGGAAACTACTACAACAATGCTAGAAGTTCCCCCTCTGAACTTGAAGTCATGCTCAAAGACTTTATTATTAAACAAACTGCTTTCAACAAGACTGTGGAGGAAAAACTTTTAATTGTTGAGAAAAATATTTCCTCTTTGTCTGAAGCACAGTCCTCCTTGATTAATAAAATGGCTGCTAAACCTGAAACCATGGAAAATACCTTTGCTACTGCTCATGCCATACAAGTTACTATTGATGAAAATGTTAGACTTTTAGCCCAACTTCATGCTAAGTGGGAAAGGGAAGCTGAAATTGATAGAAACAATAGTGTGTGCACCATCACTAGAATGGAGACCACTACACCACAAGAAGTCCCTATTCCTCCTCCTACAATGCCTAAGCCTAATGAGTCTATTACTAGTGATGCTAAGTTTGATTTTGATATAGATAGTTGCAATATTTCTAAAGTGATTCTGTTCTTGCAAAAACTTGCTATAAGTCCTGATGCTAGTGATATGCATGTTGCTTTCACCAAATACATTACATATGCTCTTGTTAAGATTAAGGAAGAGAAGTTAAAACACAAAGCTTCTATTCCTAGGAAAGTATAAAATAGTTGGGAACCCATTATTAATACGCAAGTGAATGACATTGATCTTAAAGCTTCATGTGATCTTGGTTCTAGTGTCTCTATTATGCCTAGGAAGATTTATGAAATGCTTGATTTGCCACCTTTGGAAGATTGTTGTTTGGATGTTCCACTTGATGAAATGCTAATAAGAAACTAATGGGGAGCATTAATGATGTTCTCATCATGGTTAACAATGCTTATGTCCCTGTTGATTTCTATGTTTTGGATGTTGAATACAATGCTTCTTGTCCTATTACTTTGGGAAGACCTTTTCTTAAAACTGTTGGTGCCATCATTGATATGAAAGAAGGCACCATTAAATATCAATTTCCATTCAAGAAAGGTATTGAACACTTCCCCATGAGGAGATAGAAGTTGCCTTTTGCTCCTCCTTTGAAAGCAAGGTTTGATGTTAATGCTTCCTCATTTGAAAATACTTGATTTCTTGCTTCTTGTGCCTAACTTAAAGGCGTTAAAGAAAAGTACTTGTTGGGAGATAACCCAAGAGTTTCCTTGAGTCTTGGAAGTTATTACTTCGGTAATGACCTCTCCTTATCCGTTTTGTTTGCTTTTTGTGCCAAGAATGACCTCTAATGAGAGGGAAGTAAGATTTGGGGAGTTGCTGTCCCGAAACAGATTTCTATCTTTCACCATAAAAATTCGTGAGGAGTCTCTGTAAGTCGGATTGAACTGAAAATTTACGAATACATCCACTAGTATGTTAGCTAACTTTCGTTAGTTCAACACTTTTTTATTTGAGCAACAGAATATTTTTGAAAAATTGGTTTCTACCTGCTGGTCTGTTTTGACAGATTTCTGCCATTATTTGCATTTGCTTCTTATTGATTCCTTTTTGAGTTCTCTTTTGGGGAATTGAGCTTTTTTAAGGAGTTGCTACAGTGTCTTGTGTTTTTAGTGAAAAGTTTTTCTGTTAAACCCAAAGGTCTATTATCTTTTCAATACACTAATGTTGCTAATGAAGATTGTGTGAAGTTTTGTAGGAAAAAATTCAGGTGTAGAGAGAGTGTGATGTAATGAGATGAAGAATGGACAAAAGATGAAGCTTGGGGATGCCACCCCGGTGTCACCCCAAGTAATATCCAAGAGTTAAAAGCGTCAAATCTTGGGGATGCCCAAGGCATCCCCTTGTTCATCAATAAAAAGCTTAGGTCTGTCTAGACACTTCGTTTTTATTATTTCATGCACCGTTGTGTTGTTCTTGGAGCGTCTTAGTTTTCGTTTGATTTGCTTAGTTTGTTTAGTTGGCTTGAATAAAGTAGTTTGGACCCCCGTTGTCGCTGTGTTGTTTCAAATAAGTTGCTTGGTGTTGGAAAGGAGTAGGAAGTTCCTCCTTGAAAGTGCAAGAGGAGCTTGCATTGATTGTGACTTAGACTTTAGCATGACATGCTAGGTGTTGTTTTAACCTTATGCTTAGTGATTATTTTTGTAGCATGTCTTGTTCCAAACAATTGGGATTGCTTAGTGTGCCTTGAAATAATTATTCTTTGTTTTGGCATGCAAAAGCATAGTATTGTGGTATTCTCCTTTGATGTTTTGTTTAGGTTGACTTGGCACATGCTCACACCATGTTATGACTATGAACAAGTCACCATAGCCTCTATGATCATATAGTCCTTGACTTGTAGTACCACTATATGCTTTCATTAGTAATGTTTTATTGCTCTGCATGATTATGGCCATTATTGCTCTCTTAGTTGGTTGCTCCTAGTCTTTTGCTAGCCTCCACTTATATGAGTAAGCTCTACTCATGCTTCCAACTTCCAAAAAACCAAGTTATTCCAAAGTGTCCACTATAAACTCCTATGCATGGTGTGTTACACCATTTAAAGTATATTCGTGTTGTCAGCTATCTTCCAATTAAAAGTATTTTGTTATGTGAAAACTTAGCAATTAAAGCCCTCACAAACTTGATGGCACACTTTATATTATTAGCCCCTAATAAACTTGAACCATTGTGTCATCTATGTTGTATATGCTTGCACTTATACGTTGGAATTAGCAGAACCGTGTTGTCACGGGGAACGTTTTCAACATTGCACTTGTACTTTGTACACAGTTGATATCATGCTCTTTTGTCTGTGGATGTCACCGGTGTGAAATAAAGAGGGAGCTTGTAAGGCCATGGAGTTATGTATTTTGTGTTAGAAAAACACCCGGGCCGCTAGCCTAAGCCATGCCTAATCATGGTGGAAACTTGCAGCATCACCATAATGAGCATTCTGTGAAGCATCCTCAATAAAAATCTATGCACATAGTAAATAAAAAGACCGCTGAGATGCTCATTGTCTGCTTGCCTTGTCATTTTGGTTATGGGATAGCTCCTGTACCATGTGCAAGGGGTACCCCGTTGGTGGTTCTCTATGATACGCATGTACTTACTATGATAAGAACTTATAGGTGACTGAAGTTGAGTAGCATGAGGTGTGTCCCTCGTATTCAAGGGACTTGAGATTGCCAACTTATACTTTGTCGAGCATATACTCCATCTTTGTTCACTTTAACCTTAATCACTTCAAGATGCTTATGATAGGGGCAATGAGGGCTAAAAGCTAACAAGTACCATAATTTTTGGAAGCTCTTTTTGAAACTTGAAATTCCTGCTTCCCTTTATAAAGGGCCTTTCTTCCACTATTATATTGAGTCTCCACCTTCTATCATTTAGGCACCATTAAGAGAGCATAGTTTCCATTCTGTGTGTAGTGTCCCAAAACTTATTGATTGATGCATATCGTGATATTACTTGTTCTTGTGATATTTGTATCTAGTCACTCTTATGAACTTTGAAGGTGTCCTATGCATCTATTTTCTACTCTATGAGGGACAAGCTGAATGCCACTATGCTATGTTTTCTGTATGTGAAACAAATAAATGTTTTTCAATGCATGTTATTCATGATATTTGTTTGTAGCCTTTCATGTTGCATGCATAGTTGCTTTGTCTTATTGTTAGAACTCCAGTTTTCATGCACATGTTTAGAGTTCTTTGATCCCAGCTTTCAATGCTTGCAAATGGTTTGATCTTGGTTTTGACAGTGCATGTCACCTCAAACATTATTCTTTTATCACTTACCTACTCGAGGACGAGCAGGAGTTAAGCTTGGGGATGCTTGATACGTCGGAAACGTATCTATAATTTTTGATACTCCATGCTTGTTTAGTATCTACTTTTATTTTCTTTGTCTACACTTTGAGGTGTTTTTATATCTTTTCTGGAACAAACCTATTAACAAGTTGCCATAGTGCCAGTTGCATGTTTTCTGATGTTTTTGGTTCCAGAAAGGCAGAAAATCAATATACTCGGAATTGGACGGGACAAAAGCCAAATTCAATATTTTACCATGGGCGACACGAAGCCAGAAGACGAGACGGAGAGGCGCCACAAGGCGGCCAAACCCCCCTAGGCACGGGTGGGCCCACCCCGCGCCTGGGTACGGTGTGCCCCCCTGGTGGCCCTCCTGGCTAGCCCCTTCGCCTATAAGAATCCCCCGATGCATAAACCCTAGGTGACGGTGCTCGACGTGGCACTTTGTTGGTAACCCCAAGCGCAGGGTGTGAAGAGCACAACAGCAAGTTTTCCCTCAGTTGAGACCGAGGTTATCGAACCAGAAGGAGGAAGGAAACGTCACACAAGTGTTGCAAACAACACGGAGACCTGCACAACATAACTCAAGACTTTGCCCCACGAACAGTGAGGTTGTTAAGCTCACCGGTTTGCTGTAACAAAGGATTAAACATATGGTGTGGAAGGTAATGGTGGTTTGCAGCAAGTAAACAAGTAACAGTGGAAGATATATCAATGGTAAAGATTAGACCGAGGTCCATAGTTCACTAGAGGTGCTCTCCTTAGATAAACAACATGACATGAAGGGTAAACAAATTACAGCGGGGCAATTGACAGGAACTGAGCAAGGCATAACAATGCAATTACTAGTCAGAAATATCCTATGAGATTCGATTGGGCAATACAACAAGATACATAGACCGCCATCCAACTACATCTATGACTAGAAGTCCACCTTCAGGTTATCATCCGAACCCCCTCCAATATTAAGTTGCAAGCAACAAACAACTTCTTTAAGAAAAGTGTGTAAGGTAAACAGTCCACATGTTCCATGAATAAGAGACCATTGTTTTCTCCCTAGTAGCAACAACACATCTACAACCGAAGGGATTTCTATCACTTCCCTTGGAAACTAGAGGCATGAACCCACTATCGAGCATAAATACCCCCTCTTGGAGTCACTAGCAACTACTTGGCCAAGATAGCTACTAACAACGGAGAGCATGCAAGATCGCAAACAACACAGACATTATAGAATCATAAAGACAAAACCATTAATAAAACCAACATAATAATCTCAATATCCATCGGATCCCCACAAACACAACATGCATGATTACAAATAGATTAGATCTTCATCATGAACGGAGCTCACAAGATCTATACATGAAAGCACAAAGGAGGAGATACAGCCATCTAGCTACTACATGGACCCATAGTGCAAGGTGGAAGTACTCACGCATCATACCGGAGAGAAGGCCTCCAGGATGATCTCCCCTCCAACAGGGTGCCGGGAAGAACTTCAGATCCCCCCTGATCTAGGGACGACGATGGCGGCAGCTACAGAAGGTTTCGTGGAATATTGATCGGGTACTTAGGGTTTCTGCATCGGGGGCTTCTTATAGGCGAAGGGGGAGGCCGAGGAGGTGGCCAGGGACCCCACACCCTGCCTAGGCACAGGGCAGGGCCCACCGACGCCTAGGGGGGGTGTTGCCGTCCTGGCACGCCTCTCCGTCTCCCCTATGGACTTCTTGTTCCCCACGGAAAGTAATTGACTTTGACGTTTGTCCCGTCCATTTCCGAGAATATTTCCTTACTGGCTTTTCTAGAACCAAAAACAACAGAAAACAAGCAAATGACACTGTGTCAACTTGTTAATAGGTTAGTACCAGCAAACATGTAAAAAGCACCTCAAAGTGTAGACAAAGCAAAGAAAAGTACATACTAAACAAGCATGGAACATCAAAAATTACAGATACGTTTTCGACGTATCACTAGGCACCCGATCAAAACTCCACGAAAGCTTCTGTAGCCGCCGCCACCATCATCCCTAGATCGGGGGGATCTTAAGTTCTTCCCGGCACCCTACCGGAGGGGAGATAATCCCAGAGGCCTTCTTCTTCATCATGCCAGCCTCCGGTATGAAGCGTGAGTAGTTCCACCTTGGACTACAGGTCCATGTAGTATCTAGATGGTTGTATCTGCTCCTTGTGCTTTCATATATATATCTTGTGATCTCCATTCATGATAAAGATCTAATCTATTTATAATCATGCATGTTGTGTTTGCGGGGTTCCGATGGATATTGAGATTACTATGTCAAATTGATTAATGGTTTTGTCTATTTGATTCTATCATGTCTGTGTTGTTTGTGATCTTTCATGCTCTCCGTTGTTAGTAGCTATCTTGGCCAATTGTTGCTAGTGACTCCAAGAGGGGGTATTTATGCTCGATAGTGGGTTCAAGCCTCTAGTTTCCAAGGGAAGTGACAAAAATCTCTTTGGTTGTAGATGTGTTGTTGCCACTAGGTAGAAAACAACGGTCTCTTATTCATGGAACAAGTGGATTGTTTACCTTACACACTTTGCTTAAAGAAGTTTTCTGTTGCTTGCAACTTAATACTGAAGGGGGTTTGGATGATAAACTGAAGATGGACTTCTAGTAATAGATGCAGTTGGATGGAGGTCTATGTATATTGCTGTATTGCCTAATCGAATATCATAGGATCTTTTTGTCTAGTATTGCATTGTTATTCCATGCTCAGTTCCTGTCAATTGCCCTGCTGTAATTTGTTTACCCTTAATGCCATGTTATTTATCTAAGGAGAGCACCTCTAGTGAACTATGGACCCTGGTCCAATCTTTACCATTGATACATCCTCCACTATTACCTGTTTACTTGCTGCAAACCATTACCTTCCACACCATACGTTTAATCCTTTGTTACAAAAACCGGTGAGATTGACAACCTCACTATTAGTTGGGGAAAAGTCTTGAGTTTGTGTTGTGCAGGTTTCCACGTTGCTTGCAACACCTGTGTGACGTTTCCTTCCTCCTACTACTTCGATAACCTCGGTTTCTTACTGAGGAAAGACTTGCTGTTGTGCTGCTTCACACCTTGCTCTTGGGGTTCCCAACAGGATCCACATCAACTGAGCCATCACGCATCATACCCTACATCATCACCCGCTGCATCGCCATCATCATCTCTACCCATCTTCCATTCATTATATCTTGTTGTAATTCTAGAGTCAATTGTGGTTTGCACTAGATTCATTCCATTACCTTTATCCATCCATTTGATTACGATGATGTTATTGATTGCTTCCATGTGTGAGTAGTTCCGTTCGTTCTTGGGGAGATGGACAAACCCTAGCATTATTAGGAATTGAAATAAATATGATCTATTACTTGTGTCTATGATCCATTTGATCTATGATGTGTGTTTAATCTCTCCCTTTAGATGGTATGTGTAGCCGACCACATATCATTTGCCTTCGGGTCTAAAGACAAGGGTGAAACCCTTTGGACGTGTTTGGAAGCATGCCTGAAGCTATTGTGACTAGAAGCACGGCTAGCAACCTGCACGGTTGAAGAGGGAACAAAGAGAGATTCACTAAACTAATTACGATATCCACGGGGAGACCCTTAATTGCGGTGGTCTGTATGGGTGATTGCTCTAAGACATCGCGGTGGTTATTTAGAGATGACCTCATTCTTGGCTCAACAAAGTGGCTTCCTTCGAGCCTTATAGTGAACATCTTATTACAGAACTCTCTCCACACATATCATGACATAAGAAATAGGTTATCCTAATTATGATTAATTATAGCATGCTAGTGGTATATCCTACATCACCGAGAACATCTTAGCCCTATTGAGTTCAACCACCATTCCAAACGCTCTTGTTACTTGCTTTCTTTTTACTTGTTTTATTTACTTTCTTGCATTCAAACAAAACCTTTCAAACACCCTTTACTTAAAATCAAAGGCAGCTTACAAGTATCCTTTGGTAGATAGCGACGAGGGGCATAAAGACCCTAACCAACTAGCTCTCTGTGGGTTCAGTACTCTTATTTCAAAACTATCTATAATCGATCTATGCACTTGCAGTCATCTGCATGCTCTACACGGCTCTGCTCCTACACGCCAACCAATTGTGCAAGGAGAACATGGAGGAGCGCATCGGTAAGCGGCATGGTGATGGAAACAACTCCGTGTACCAATTTGGTGGGACTCCAAGTGCAGAGTGTTGTAACAAGAGTATTTTCCCCACAAGGATGACTCGAGGGTTTGTATCAAACTTTCGGGGAATTGGCTCAGAGATTTATGCTTCCTCTCCTCTTCAAGCAACCTACAAAGCAAAGTTTTTTCTTGTGTCCCCAACTCCAACGTGTGGTTGTCAAGCACAAGGTTTCATATTAGTAATAAAAATAACAATAATAAATAAAATATAATAACACAGATAAAAACTAGGCAAACAAAGTAAAACAATAAATGGATAGTTGTTTTTGGGTTTTGGTTGTGCGTGTATGTGAAGAAAGTATTTTTTGTATTTTCAAAATAATAAATAACAGAAAATGTAAAGTGTGATAATGGCATTGGAAAGATGTTTCTTATGGTTTAAAATGGACAGGGGTTAATGGGTTCACTTTTCTACTCTCTTTTTGGGTTGCAATGGATACAAACAATTCATCAGAGACATAATATTGGTGGAGCTTCTACATGTGTTTGATAAGCATTCATATGAGCATCATGTCCTAACATAGAGATGATGCAACACATCTCTCTTACACTCCTAAATAAAGGGAAAACTCCAAGCAATCTTAAAATAAGAATCAACAGAGTATAGGCTTAGGTATTTTGACATGATGTTTGAATCACAGATATGATACCTTGACCAGACAAGATTATCTAACTATCACAAGATAATTATAGCACATGAATTCACTTTATCCCTATGGAGGCAGCAAAAGAAAGGTAAATATCATAGTAGATCTCGAATTTGTTGTCACTATTCAATCACTAACACCATGCTACTCCATTTAATACACACTTCTCCCACACATTCTCTTACATATGTTGGGGAAAGCGCTACGGAAAACAAAAAAAAATCTAGCGCATAACCAAGATCCAATGCAAGGGTGAGGTAGCGGAACATACCCTCCTTGATCGAACTAGCGGAAGTTTCTCGATGACGAGGTTGATCGTGCATCGATCCCCGCAACAAGCCTTAGAAATTCGCGAGGAGATGTATTATCCCACAGACGGCTCCGAAGAACTAACGCTCCAAGTGTTGCACCTCCACCGGTATCCACACGTGCAATGAGAATGGCACCGCATCGAGGCGAGATCAAGAACTCACGAAGAAAGCAGGAACATGTCGATGAAGATCCGGCAGGACTCCGTCGTCCATCAAGATTGGATCTAGACGGGATAGAAGGAGCTACTGGGGGCATTGCTGAAGATCTCCTCCACAGGATGAAGATGACGACGCGAGGAAGAGGAAGAGGACCAGGCGGGCGGCGGTGGGGCTAGGGCTTGGATTGTTGTGTATTTCCCTTGTCCCTCTCCCCTCCTTATATAGGAGGATTCCCTCCTCCATCTAGGAGAGTAGGACTAGGATCCGTATCCTCCAAGGACTCCTCCTTTTTCCTTTCTTCCACCAATATGAGAGAGAGAGGAAGTTCGTATCCAATACGAAGTCCGCATCAAATACGGAGTTCTCCCCAAAACCAACTTGGAAGGCAAGTTTCAGACCAGGAAGGACTCCTCCCTCCACACAGCCTCGCCCCTCCCCTCCCTCCACCCGCTGGCGCCTAGGGGAGGCCCTGGCCGATTCGGCCAGGGTTCCCTCCCCCATGCGCGTGTGTGGCCCAATGGTCCCATGCGGCTCTCCGGCCAATGGAACCCACTAGGATATTAATAAATAATAATTTATTATTTATTATAAATATAAATATTTATTTAGAAGATTTCAAAATTAACATTCGGACACTTCCGAATTAATTTTAAAACTTCCCAAAATATTTCCAGCGTCCTCTTTTAATGTCCGGAACCATTCCCTCCACTCTCGGTGATATCCCAGACTTCTCCAGAATATTTCAAGACACTCTAAAACATCCTTTCAGAATTACTTCATCCAACTATCTCATCCACACTCATATTCTAAAATGTCGTAAACGTCGTAAGTGTGTGACTCAGTAGGTTCGGATATTTGCGGACATGTCCGGAACTCATTCCGATGACAATGATAGGTCTTGATACAAGTATCAACCCCGCAAATAACACGAAGTTCTTTATCATGTGAACCGTGGTATTGAGTTCGACACATATCATATTGATTCGTCGATACTTTACATTGCCCGAAATAAAACACTAGATTATTCTCGTTTTCTCACATGTACGCTTTACTCATCCCATACTATCGATGTTTGTGTGTTCAACAACTTGATCACGTGTCCGACCAGACGATGACAAATACCATAGTACATGAGCGGGCCCAGAGTTTATCTCAATTTATAATCACTCCATTAAGAGCAAAGTTTGGAAAATCTTGCCACATCCATATTGTTCCCAAGTTCACATATGTCTCGTGTTCAAACAATTTCTAGTAAAAACAATACAATGTCTCTTATGCGATTAAATCGATAACTATATTGACAATGCGTTTCACATTATGTCATGTTTGGGTCTATCCATCGTCATTGTTCTCCAACAACTTCGATCACATATGTCACCGGTAACACCACAATTATATTGTCACTTTGCCCATAGTCAGGAAACCGAAACTATAGTTGACATGCATACTAGCCATAGAGGCATGGCCAGAGATATCTTTATATGGTGTTTATCATCCCACACATGTATTAGGGTTTTCCTTCAAATACATATTATTTGGAACTAATACAATTATAGAACAGAACAATAAACTTAATTATGAAACCAAAATATGAATAATAACATATTTATTATTGCCTCTAGGTCATATTTCCATCGGCATATAAGTTGGCGAAGCCTCGTGCGACAGTGCTTTCCAAAAACCTTATCGTACTTCTCCCGTGCGGGACTCGAAAAAAGGGGTTCCGAAGGCCTATTGTCCCAACTCACGGTGAACGTCGCAAGTTGGGTAGGAAAGACTTGGTAACTACTCAACGCTCTGGAGCTGAGGAATATTCATGTGTGGCAAAAAGATAGAAAAATCACACGCGAGGCATATGTGGATCCTTGGCTCGGCTCATTCCGGCAGCGTGTGTGCATTGTGGCAAGGCGAGCGATAGATGAGAAGCACGCGAGTATATCTCTTATCTTCTCAAACTTGTATAAGTGGTGGAACAGCCTCCCTTATAAGGAGGTCAAACTCTCACTCAACTAGTAATGTGAGACTAAACATTTATTCCACCTCTTGTCATGCATGAATGGACCAACCGTATTTCTGAAATTTCAGAAATTATTGATAACTGGGCTCATCTTATTTAGCCAAAATTCCAACACTACCCTCCTCAACTGCACATTCTCGGCTTCATGGGACTCTAGACTCCATTCTAGAGTTGTGGGAGGACTTGGCAATGTCGTTCTTCATAATCTCCCATGACTTTTCTCCATAGGGCACGGCCTTCGCAATCGCATGTTCTCAATTTCAAGAGGGAGACCCTAGTCTCCAGGCCGACGATGCGAGAGAATCTGGCAGCAAGCATGTCCTCGAGGGCGACGACCTTCTTCGCAACCTCCCCGATGTCCATTACATAGGATGCATCCTTAGCCCACCAACAATGTGATGTCATAGTTGCAGAAGGATATTCGATTGCGAAGATCCGGGAGGGACACGTTGTTGGGATTTTGCCGTCAAACGAAGGATGCCGCTCTACTTCCGCCATGGCCGGGAACGTTGGCGCAGACGATCAACACAGGGCATGCACCGTAGGAACAAGAACCCGGTGGTCGAGAGGACTGTCATCGGCCGGAGCTTCACCGCCCGCCCTGTGCTAGAGCCACGACATCGCCAGTGTGCTACAATACTGTCCTCATGGCACCTCCATGATGTAGCTATCAGTTCCTCCTGAGCCCTCGCCGGTATTGCAACCACAAACAGATGTGCAGCTTTCCCGCTGCTCCTGGCCTCGCTCCTGACGATGACCAGCGAAGCGCCACCCGAGCGAGCAGAGCCGACAAGCCACTCGAAGAGAATGTTATAAATAGGTCTAGTTGTTGTATATTTGTCAGGTATTTGTATATGTATGTATGTATGTAACTTGCTAATCAATACATAGAGAGAGACATGGTGAGGCAATTGCCCCACAAAAACCTAAAAACAAACTTGGTATCAGAGCCGCACGTGTCCTCTCGCCGCGCCGTCGCAAAACCTTAGGGCGATCCCATTGATCCTCCATCGTCGCAGCCGCGCTCTCGTGCCGCCCCCGCCGCGATGACCACTGAGTCAACTCTCACGCTGGCCACTGCCATCCCGACAACCTCGACCGTCGCTCGCCCCATGATCGCTCCGCCCTCGGCCACGACCCCTCTACCCATAGTGACGCCCATCGCGGTCCGCCTGGATCGCAGCAACTACATTCTATGGAGGGCTCCGAGCCTCCCTGACTTCTTAGGAGCTCGCCTCCACGGTTTTCTCGCCGGCACGGCTGTGGAGCTGCCTAAAACCGTGATCGAAGGAACCGGTGATGTTGCTCACACCGTCTACAATCCCGAATACAAGCGGTGGTGGACCCTCGACCAAAAGGTCCTTGGTCTTCTTCTCGGATCAATGACCGAGAATATCGGAAGCCAGCTGTTTGGTTGCACCATGGCGGCGTCGTCCTGGGAAGCCGTTGTAGCCATGTTCGGCACAGAAAACCACGCCATTGTCCATCACCAATGGTGCCAAATCCAGGCACTACACAAAAGGGACAAGTCCGCCAACGAGTACATGAACAAGGTGAAGGCGACCACCGACGCCATGGCCGCCGATGGCTCTCCCCTCCTTGATGACAATATCATCGACTACATGTTGACCGGGCTCGGCCCGGCTTTCAACCCATCGCCTCCTCAATGAACTTCGCGGGCATCGTGGTCCCTCTTGGCACGTTCAATGTCCTCAGCTATGAAGACCTCCAGAAGATGCAGCAGGCATAGGTAAACAACTAGTCCTCGTCGATCAACGCCACGTCGCGCCCGGTCTACACCAACAACTTTGGGCGCCAAGGCGGAGAACGCCCTGCTGGAGATGCGCCGCAGGGTCAAGGCGGCCAAGGCCATGGCGGCTACGCCCAAGGAGGTAACGGCCAGGGTGGTGGCGGTGGTGACCGTCGCCGTAACGGCAGCGGTGGCGGCAATGACCGCGACCATAATGGAGGAGGCAACAATAACCGCAACAGGCGCTGGCGCCACCAATGCAAAATTTGCAAATTTTGGGGGCATGAGGGAGTGGAGTGCATGCACTGCTATGACTACGACAACCGTGCGAGCAACTCCACATCTACGTCGACCTCTAATGAACCTCCTCACTAGATCATGGACTCCGGTGCGAGTGATCACTTTACCAGTGATTTAGAGCGTCTCCATGTTCACGAGCGCTATGGCGGGAAGGATCAAGTGCAATTGGTCAATGGTGCAGGTTTGTCTATTTCGCATATTGGTCACTCAAATTTACCCGATTCATCCCTTCACTTGAAGAATATCCTTCATGTTCCGCATATCAACAAACATCTCCTATCCATTTATCTTCTTGTCTCTGACAATGATGTTTTCATTGAATTTCATTGTTTGTTCTTCCTTGTTAAGGACAAGGCCACGAGGAAAATTCTTCTTCATGTTAGGAGTCATGGCGGGCTGTACCCCATCTGGTTTAGGAGAGCATCATCCACGCCCCCATTGCCAGGCGTCCACCGGCGTCAAGACCACCTCGGCCCGGTGGCATCATCGCCTCGGGCACCCTACCAATAATGTCGTTCAATCTATTGTTAGAAAAAAATGATTTAGTGTGTTCTTCCAATAATCAGACTTTAGTTTGTGATGCTTGTCAATCGTGCTAAAAGTTGACAATTGTCTTATAATACTTATAGTCGTGTTTTCATTATGCCTCTTGAGTTAATTCACTCTGATATTTGGGGTCTTGCTATTGCATCCTCGGGAGGGTACTAGTATTATGTTAGCTTTGTCCATGATTACTTTTGTTTTTGCTATATTTGTATCCTCAAACACAAGTTTAATGTTGAGCGAGTTTTTTACACCTTTCAAGCTTATGTTGAGCGCCTTTTAGACATTAAAATTAACACTGTTCAATCAGATTGGGGTTGTGAGTATCATAGGTTGCATCAGTATTTTAAATGCACTGGCATTTCTCGGCTGCATCAGTATTTTCAGCACACTGGTATTTTTCATCGCGTTTTGTGGCCACATAGCTCATAGCAAAACGGGGTTGTCAAGCACAAGCACCGTCACTCGATAGAAACAGGTTTTGCTTTACTCATCCATCCCTCTCTCCCATTACACTTTTGGGATAAAGATTTCATTACCGTGTGCTACCTCATTAATTGCATGCCCACTCCAGTGATTTATTTTACACCATCTAGAAAATGAGAAAGTTAACGGGTGATGTGAAACATCCATTTTGGTGATGTAAAACTTTGCATCATCTGTTAGAGATAGCTCTTATAAATCTAAAAAGCTAAAGAACAACCGTAAAAGCTACATATATAAAGGGGGGAGACCCACGCGATTAGAATAATGACTATCTAGATATAATATAGACGTACTCCCTTCGTTTTAAAATATAAGATATTTTAGGTTTGTGAAGTAAAATAAATCTAGGCTTCTTTTAGTGTATAGATTCACCCCAAAGTTGAATGAATCTACATACTAAAACAAGTCTAGATACATTTGCTTTACAAAGCTAAAACATCTTATATTTTAAAACGGAGGGAGTACATGACTATGCTCTTAAAGCAACACCTACAATATTCTCCCTTTGTTTCATATTCCTCCGCATATTAGGTTTAGTTAAAGTCGGTTTAGTTAAAGTCAAACGTTATCGAGTTTGACCAATTATAAATTTACAATCATAATTATTTACAAAATTAAATCAATACTATAATGAAACATATGTTCATAGTTTTTGTTCGGAAACATTGCAACACTGTTACACTGGTAAAGGTTTCTCATTTGTCGTCAAAGGTTTTCTATATCATTTGGTTGGTATTCCACACATCATCTTGCCAATATTCCCACCACTGCGTCTCTCATATCGCAGCATGAGGGAGACGATGAAGAGCCCGAGAATAGTCCCACCAGAGAAATACAGCACCAGAGAATAGTCACTCTGCCTGTACGATGAAGCCTCCCTTATCTGACGACTGTTTAAGTAACATGGAGAAGTCAAGCACATGTATTAGGATCGATCAATTATAATTAGAGCCAAATGAAATAGGAAAGAACTTGTATAATGGTTACATCAAAGCTGCATTGTTATCTTGCAGTCTCTTCAGTTCTTCTATACTACAGGCTTCTTCTGTGGCAGATGGGACTTTACCCCTCGAGGTAGCTACAATGCCTTCTTTAGCATATCGAACCTAAGATGGCAATGTGCAAAGTATAAAAGAGCAGTTAGTATTCCCCCACAAAAAATTAGTGCGTAGTATATACTTACTTTTTAGGCCTTTGATAAAATAGAATAACACATGTAATGTTACCATTACATCCTGCTTACTCAGAAATGGGCTTGCAGCTGTAGTTTATAGCTTCTTTCTAAATACTACCATGGAATTATTTGTCTCATAAGCACACATGTATATATACTCTAATGTAGCAACGTCTTTCAGATATATACGCATATTTTGTGTTCATAATTTTAACAGAACAAACAATATGATAACCAACTGGTCACTACAAAAATCAGTTCATTTTAATGCTTACAAAAACCAACTGGTCACGATAAAAAATACAGTGCATCCGGAGATGTCAGGCAGAGCCCTTTTCCAAGATTTCCCTGCGACTAACAATTAGTTCAACAATACCTAGACTATGTTATACACATAGAATTTCAAAAGTATCAACGTTTTGAACTGCTTATTGGTTAGAAAGAAACCAAAGATAAGTACAGACCATCTCCACCTTACATTTCTGGACAGAGTTCCTAAGTAAGCATGCAGAGCATAAGGCAATGCAAGGATAGCTAAGCTGAAATGTACCAGCTTGGCCATACTCAGCTAAGTTACCCCTAATCTGAGCAGAAAAACAGAGAAGTATCCATAGAGAAGTTGTGCAAAGTAAGTCGAATGACTTTGAACTCGCAAAGAGCAACGATAGTGGGCTCCTGTTCTCTAACCTTCGTAGGGATCAATTTATTCATTCGAGTCCTTTTTAAGCAAGGCTGTAACTTCTGAAGGTGCAGGTGCAAAACAAAAGAAATTTCCAAATAGGACAAAATGTATATCCCAATAATATCAACCCTGACTACCGAGTCCATCCATCTCCCAGGGCCAAGGTAGGAAACGGCTAACTACAGTGCGCTAGAAAAACTAAACCTTTGTGTTTTCTTCAAGAAAAAAGGTTAAACTTGTGGTCGATTCCTTGGAATAGACAACGAATTGGGGAAATTAGGTTAATGAATTGAGCAGATCGGCGGTGATACAACTAGAAGATCCCTATAATATCAACCCTATAATATATACCCCTATAATATCAACCCTGACTACCGAGTTCATCCCAGGGACAAGGTAGGAAACGGCTAACTACAGTGCGCCATATAGAAAAACTAAACTTTTGTGTTTTCTAAAGAAAAAAGGCTAACCTTGTGGTCGATTCCTTGGAATAGACAACGAATTGGGGAAATTAGGTTAATGAATTGAGCAGATCGGCGGTGGTACAACTAGAAGATTCGTCGAGGCACACATGATATTACAACATTTCAAATGCTTGGTTTTTCTAATGGTACGGACGCGCGTTCGCGGGTGCTACGGCATGAGCAGGAGACGCGAACCTGAGAAGAGCCGTAGGCAACGCCGCGAGAGCCTTCCACCCGCCGGAGAGCGGCGCTGTCTGGGACCCTCATCCTCCCGGCGAGATAGCGCAGCGCCATGCCACAAACAAACAGATCTTTAAGCTGCTAGGGTTCGATGTTCGCTCCTCTCTTTTTCATGTTTTTTTCTATACTTCTATATATACTATATTTATATCTATTTTTTTTAATATCTATATCTATACTTACTACAAGAGAACCTTTTCTTTCTTAAAGTCACACTTAAGTATATGTCTTCTATAACTGCCGCGTTTCGTAGACACAACTGATTTCTCTATCATCGAGCCACTGTTAGTTAACAAGACAATGCCATATACAATAACACCGAAGATCTTCTTGAGGATGTACGAGCTCAGGAGGATTCTTGGCTCCCTCCTAGCCCTTCTAGAGGAGGAGGATGTCGCGACCACACTTGGCGAAAAGGAGGTGTTGAATCTCAGCCTGTCTCCCAGCAAGCTGCAAAGAGCGAGCAAGGTCGTGAGAACTATGCGGAAGGTTCTTGGCCGTGTATGGGTGCTGAAAAACCTGCAACTCATGACGGAGGAGTGGAACATTATCATACCTTATGGCATTCTTGACCGGCTCTGACATAAGGCGTGTGTGTGGGTCGACAGGTTCCACTTTGATCTAACCGTCAGCGTGGACCTGCTGGCGTTTCAAGAAAGTTGGTACCTGGTTGAGCAGGAGGATGACCACTGCAGCATATGCATGCATGCGCTATCGAAGAGCACAAGGGTGCGTCTTCGGGGATGCAACAATCCGTACCACCGCAAGTGCGTCTTCACTTGGTTTGAGACCAATGTCAACTTGGTTTGAGACCAATGTCAACTGCCCTATCTGCCGAAACAATGTGTTCACCCATCTCTACTAACACGAGGTGTATATGCCCCCTTTTGTATAAAACTTGGTCCTGTGGTTGCTAATTAATTAATATACTGAATTTGTTTTACATATGTTTTCACTTATCGAGCTAAGCTTAATTTAATTTAGACGGGGAAAACAATTAGTCTAGGATTACAATCCAACAAGAAAATGTCATCATGTCTCATACATTTTACAATGAAAACCAAAATGAATCAATGTTCGTTATCTAACTGCATAATATGAAACAACAGTCTAATCATCGTCACCATCATCGCTTTCAGCATCACCGCGTTCTAGATCCACATATTCCGACTGGGTTGGATCTTTTTCCCATTGCCATTCATCATACATGTCCTGAAATTCATCAGGTAGACCAGTTTATTTCTGTCTTTGTTCACTACACCAACCTCAACAGTGAAATCTATTTGTCTATCATGCGTAGAGCCGCCTCTGGCAATCAAATTATCATCGATGTTAGCTAGTTCAGTTACCATACAACCAGTAGGATCATCTTGGTGGACAACATCTATGGTGACTGATACGTCGTAAACGTATCTATAATTTTTGATGCTCTATGTTTGTTTAGTATCAACTTTACTATGTTTTTTCTATACTTTGAGGTATTTTTATACATTTTCTAGGACTAACCTATTAACAAGATGTCGCAGTGCCAGTTGCTTGTTTTCTGCTATTTTTGTTTCAGAAAAGCTAGTAAGGAAATATTCTCGGAATTGGACGGGACAAAAGCCAAAGTCAATATTTCACCGAGGAGAATATGAAGTCCAGAGGAGAGATGGAGGGGAGCCACGGGGTGGACGCACCCCCCACGCGCGGGCCCACCCTAGGTCGCGCCTGGGCAGGGTGTGGGCCCCCTGGCCGCCCTCCTGCCTCGCCTCTTCGCCTATATAAACCCCCCGATGCCAAAACCTAAGCACCCGATCAGATCTCCACGAAATAGTCCGTAGCCGCCGCCGCCATCGTCCCTAGATTGGGAGGATCTGAAGCTCTTCCCGGCACCCTGCCGGAGGGGAGAGATTATCCCGGAGGCCTTCTTCATCACCATGCCGGCCTCCGGTATGATGCGTGAGTAGTTCCACCTTGGACTATGAGTCCATACAGTAGTTAGATGGTTGTTTCTCCTCCTTTGTCCTATCATGTTTAGATCTTGTGAGCTTCGTTCATGATCAAGATCATCTGTTTGTAATCATGCATGTTGTGTTTGCGGGGACCCGATGGATATTGAGATTACTATGTTAGATTGATTATTGATTCTATCATTTCTTATTGATTATTGATTTTATCATGTCTGTGTTGTTTGCGATCTTGCATGCTCTCCATTTCTAGTAGTTATCTTGGCCAAGTAGATGCTAGTGACTCCAAGAGGGAGTATTTATGCTCGATAGTGGGTTGATGGCTCAGTTGATGTGGAGCATGTTGGGAACCCGAAGAGCAAGGTGTGAAGCAGCACAGCAGCAAGTCTTCCCTCGGTAAGAAACCGAGGTTATCAAACCATTAGGAGGAAGGAAACGTCACACAGGTGTTGCAAGCAACACGGAGACCTGCACAACATAAACTCAAGACTTTGCCCCAACTAACAGTGAGGTTGTCAATCTCACCGGTTGCTGTAATAAAGGATTAAACGTATGGTGTGGAAGGTAATGGTGGTTTGCAGCAAGTAAACAAGTAACAGTGGAAGATGAATCAATGGTAAAGATTGGACAGGGTCCATAGTTCACTAGAGGTGCTCTCCTTAGATAAACAACATGGCATGAAGGGTAAACAAATTATAGCGGGGCAATTGACAGGAACTGAGCAAGGCATACCAATGCAATACCAGGCAAAAAGATCCTATGAGATTCGATTGGGCAATACAACAATATACATAGACCGCCATCCAACTGCATCCATGACTAGAAGTCCACCTTCAGGTGATCATCCGAACTGTGGCATCCCGCAAAACCACTACTAGAAAATCGCGTTGAATTTGTGCATTGCATCGTCATCATCATGCATTGTCTGCCAAAACTATGTTTGCAAAGCCCGTGTTGTTTTCTAAAACGCCCCCTCTTGATTCAACGTCGAGAACCGGGTCGCCGGAATATTTTGTTTTGTTTAAATATGTTGTGCAACGGTCCGTTTAATTAAATAAAACATTTAATTAATTTTTTTAGCGCGATCGAACGGCCGATTTAGCCCGAACGACCACCCCAGAAACCAGATCGGTCCAAACCTGTCGCCCCTAAATCCTAAACTCACCCACTTTCTACCCAACCTCCCCTCACATCACCCCCACCTATCCTAGGCCGCCACCTCACCTCACCCCTCCCTCTACCAATCCCAGCTGCCACGTGGCCCAGCCAGCTTCCTCCAATCCTCGGCCCACACCCCATCCTGGTCCACACACTCACGCACTAGCACACACACTGACCAGAAGACACACGCACGCTTAGCCTCGCCTCGGGACCACAGCCTGCCCACCGCCAGCTCACGTCCGCCCACCACTTCCCTTTCCTGTTCCTCTTCCTCACGCTCTCCTCTCTCGAGCCTTGCGCTCGCGATCCCGAGCCCGCACCCGCCCCATCTTCCTCTCTCCCCGCCGCTCTCTCTCTGGACGCGTCGCTCCCCCACCGGCGCCGGCCCTCCTCCCATGCCACCGCCCTCGGCCTCAGCGCCCGCGTCGCCCGGGCCGCCGCCCGCCCGCCTCCTCCCGCCTCCCAGACCGCCCGGCCGCCGCCAGCGCCTGGGGCGCGTCCTCTGCGCTGGTCCCGCGCTCGCCCGTAACCACCGCACCGCCACGGAGGCACCAGCGTTTCTCCTCGTTCGCGCCCAAGCCGCGTCTCCACCAACCGCGACCGGCCCCGACCGCTTCGGCGGCAGACGCCGCCCGCTTGCCGCCGTTCTGCGCCCTCCTCGCGCCCGTCCCGCGTCTCCGGCCGCCCGTTCACCGCCACGCCACGCTCGCCCGCCTCGAAACTCCTCAACCGACCGTCGCCGCTCTCCGGTGACCGCCGCCGCCCAAGCGACCCCGCCCCGTCCGTCATCCTCCAGCCCACGCGCCCGCCGCGTCGCCGTCCGCCCGCCCTGGGCTCCATCCGGCGAGCTCATGCTGCCGCGGCCCCTCCATCTCCGCCTCTGGGCCTCCTTCCTCGCCGTCGTGCCTCCTGCGTGCCTCCTGGATCATCCCGGCAGCACATGTTGCGGTCCGTCCTATGAACAGTCGTTACCCAGCTTGTTGTAGTCTATGTGGTTGCTCGTGTGCTGGTACCTGGTGCAAGTTGGATGTTTGGGTACTACGACTGCCGCGGCCTATCTCGTGTGTGGGTTGCAAGCTTGGGCACCTTCCTCCTCCCATGTTGATCTGAAGAATGCGCATGGCATTAACCGAGTACCTCCAAGTCGACCTGGGTTCGCCACCAACACCCGAAAACTCCAACAAGAACGCCACCTGGAAAACCGAACCCCCTCGGTTTGTCAAGATCTTCGTCCTGGACCCTGAAGACCGATCCCGGCGCCCGAAGCCGAGAACCCCGACAAGAAACACGACACGGTTGCTCCGAGTTCTCCATCGAGGAAACCAAGGTCGTCGCCAAGGAACCCCAGAGCGACAAGTACCTCACCCCGGACGCCAAGTCCGACCCGACCCGTGAACCCGACAAGATCTGCGCAACGGCAAGAACGGCACCGACCCGGAAGGACCCGATGCGTTCCGACACCGAGACCCCGAATGCGACAAGTGCCTCGACCCGGACAAGACGACCGACAACATGACCCGAAGACCCCGGATGCGCCAAGACCTAACCCTGAGCCCGAGAACGGAACCGTCGAACCCTGGACCCGGACCCCGAACCCCGGAACCCCCAAGTTCGCCGAACCCTAATGTGTGACCCCTTTTCCTCGGACCCTATTTTATAACATCATAACAACTTGTCGCATATTAATTGGTCATGCATGCATACATTCATGTGGTTTGGGGGCCTTATGCCGATTCACCTAATCATTAAATATGGGGCCCATAAGCGGGCAAATCTAGTCTCATATCGGCCTCATTTAAACTTGAGTAGCGAATCCATACTATAATCTTTCATTGTTAAACAACATTTAAATTGCGGGGATCTAAACAACTTGAACCGTTTATTAATGGTCGGGACCCCGGTTCCGCTTAACATGACCTAAATGCATCGCACCTTTGTCATGCCATACATCATGCATGCATCATGCCGATCTTCTGCCGTTGTATTAAATATTGCACCCGGTGTTTCTTCTAGCGTTTTGGTTCTTCGCGGATAAGGCCGTTGAGTTGATGTGAGCTTGCCCCGATCTTCGGTGGAACCTTTCGACAATGTTTTCAGGCGAGCATCTCCCCCTTTCTACCTATCTTACTTTATAGTCTTTATTCCCTCCTGTTGATCTTTTGCTATCTGTGTTGCGATGCTTTAGTTTCCGTACCTATGATATTCCCTTGCAGCCCTATATTGCCTTGGACACACCCTATTACCTGTTGTTTGGTAGATAGTTGGACTTGCGCGTCGTAGTTGCTTGCTCAAGTGCTGATGTGTGTCGTCATATGCCACAGTTGCTGATGTATTGCCGCATGTTGAGGTTGGAGATGACTCTAGTTTTACTTATCGTCACTTTAAATTCTGTTTAACAACTAAAATTGAATAAGCAGAGGCATCGGTGGGTGATAGATAATATTTGGTTTCCGAACGCCCACTTGTGTCCCGTAAGACCCCGAGTACTTGATACCTGTTCCTTGATTTATCGCGCTATCCACATCCGGGAGGTATATGGGACCCCCGAGCCGAGCTTGATTCAGACTTATTTCTTGGGCCACAAACTAGTTTGAGGTTTTATTTACGATCTGCATACTTATGCCATGCTTCTTGCTTTATTTACGATTGTGCGATCGCACCTTTGCATCGCTTAGGATCGGGACACGATTCCGCGGTGTCGACAAGCCCCGTTTGGGGTTCCCAGTCGTTCACAGCCGTCCACCTAGCACCTTGAGGCCGCCTCGGAGCTTGCTTACTCTGTTGCGGATTCTACTTAAGGGGTGGCCCCCTGAAATATCTCTGAATCCTGTGATTGCTTTGTCGTGAAGGCCTCGTTGGGTTTTGATTTGGTTTTTCCGACGCTGATCGAGTGTGTGTTGCTAATGGTGCACCCCGGGTAAAACTTTCAAAGCCGTGTCCGGATATGGACGACTTGGAGCACGATATCTCGATCATAGACAAGCATAACTAAAGTTTATCGCTATAAATCGACTTATAATGACTAGTAATCAGCTTCACTATAATGGAATGGCTAATTAATACGCCCACAATTGCTTGGTTGTCGCCATCGACAAATGTATCGACTAGTAAGTATTGCAACTACAACGAAATGGTTGAATAAAAGTACCAACAAGCTGGTTTTGGGTTTATCACATGCTATCATGTCGATTAGTAAAATCGCCACTATAACGGAATGGTTAACTAAAAGTGCCCTTGTTTACTTTATCGTGACAATTATCTATACCGACTAGTAAATGCCGCAACGATAACCTAATAAGTAAACCGCCAACCGTGAGTTCCGGTTGGCTTCCTCGACGCCTCGAGGGGAAATGCCAGATGGGTTTGTTTGGTGTTAGCTCCGTGTTGGATCCGGATAGGTCATTCTTATCCCTCTCTTTTTCCGCTTGGTTGTATCGTCTCTATAGGGTTGTTGTAGTAGTTTGCCGGCTGGCTCGATCCACCATACCTATGTAGGCGAGACCGCCATTCTAGCCTCGCTGTCTTGGCCTCAAGATCGACGCTCCTTCTTTGTTTTCGCTTTGCCCTTTGTCGGCACCCTTTTGTTAAGCAGGTTATGCGATCGACGCAAGCAGTGGTTACCCTTCCGGCTTGGCAGGTTATGGACGCCATTGGTTATTCTTCGTGGCTCTTAGCCCCATTTGCATCTTGTCCGTAGCTGGACGCCTGCTGCGTTTTCAAGGTGATTTGGATCTTTGTATATTATATCTGTATTCTTGACTCTTTGAGTCATTATATATATCTGCATGGGTCCCATCGAGGACTGTTGTGTGATGTTATTACTTCGTTTTCCATCCGCACGAAAGTGCCTGGTGGGCACCTTTGAATCGTTTCTATGCGGGTTTGGTGAATTTTGCCCAAATTTGCATAGGTCCGATTCTGAGGGTGTTACACGAACCCCCTCCAGTATTAAGTTGCAAGCAACAGACAACTGCTTTAAGAAAAGTGTGTAAGGTAAACAATCCACTTGTTCTATGAACAAGAGACCGTTGTTTTCTCCCTAGTGGCAACAACACATCTACAACCAAAGAGATTTCTATCACTTCCCTTGGAAACTAGAGGCATGAATACACTATCGAGCATAAATACCCCCTCTTGGAGTCACTAGCAACTACTTGGCCAAGATAGCTACTAACAACGGAGAGCATGCAAGATCACAAGCAACATAGACATGATAGTATCAAATAGACAAAATCATTAATCAGTCTGACATAGTAATCTCAATATCCATCGGATCCCCGCAAACACAACATGCATGATTACAAATAGATTAGATATTGATCATGAACGGAGCTCACAAGATCTACACATTAAAGCACAAGGAGGAGATATAACCATCTAGCTACTACATGGACCCATAGTCCAAGGTGGAACTACTCATGCTTCATACCAGAGAGAAGGCCTCCGGGATGATTTCCTCTCCGGAAGGGTGCCGGGAAGAACTTCAGATCCCCCCAATCTAGGGATGACGGTGGCGGCTACAAAAGGTTTCGTGGAGTTTTGATCGGGTGCCTTGGGTTTCTGCATCTGGGGCTTCTTATAGGCGAAGAGGCGAGGCTGGGAGGCGGCCAGGGCCCCCACACCCTACCCAGGCGCGGGGTGGGCCCACCCACGCCTAGGGGGTTCTGGCCGCCCTGGTTCACTTCCCCGTCTCGTCTTCTGGCTTTGTGTCCCCCACGGTAAAATATTGACTTCGGTTTTTGTCCCGTCCAATTCCGATAATATTGATTTTCTATCTTTCTGGAACCAAAAACAGAAGAAAACATGCAACTGGCACTGTGGCAACTTGTTAATAGGTTAGTTCCAGAAAATATATAAAAACACCTCAAAGTGTAGACAAAGCAAAGCAAACTAGATACTAAACAAGCATGGAGCATCAAAAATTATAGATATGTTTCCGACGTATCAAGCATCCCCAAGCTTAACTCCTGCTCGTCCTCGAGTAGGTAAGTGATAAAAAGAATAATTTTTGAGGTGACATGCACCATCAAAACCAAGATCAAACCATTTGCAAGTATTGAAAGCTGGGATCAAAGAACTCTAAACATGTGCATGAAAGATGGAGTTCTAACAATAGGACATAGTGCGGTGACCCAGCATACCACTGCATGATGTAGTACACTATAGTCGTTGACATAACACCAATGAAACACCGTTCACTGGTATTACATTCCTCAGAGTGGTACAACAGAAACACAACAGGTCCAAGACATGACTATAGGTTACAATTCAACTCTTTACGCAAGATCCAGAGAACACTCTAGGCTAAAGAGAGAAAAAGAAACTTCTTACAAAGAAAAATCAGGAATAACAACTCAAAAACTATCATACTAATAAGACTAGTATCCGAACTACTGGTCTGGCATTGCTGCTATTGCAATATACTAAAGAAATAGGTTCTATGGCTAGAGATTATATTCCTATCTAATCAGTAACTTCGTCTTCACTTGAGTTGATGTATATGTTGACTTTCTTGACTTTATTGAAGAACTTTAGCTTCTGGTGATGATTCCTGGAGCATAACTTGATGTAGACGTCGTCTTAATGGCTTCAGAATCTAGCAAGGGTTAAGAATATAAGTTGAGTACGAGCGTACTCGGCAAGTTCACTAGAAAAGGAGTGTTTGATGCACTATATCTACAGCCACAGACCGTAGGTCATAGGCAATGCAAGTTTTTATAAACATTTCTTCAAAGGTTGTTTTTATTCTGAAAAGCTATGTCCGTCTGTCTTCACGGGTTTACCAGAAATTTCATGGAGTTCCTTTCCCGCCACGTTCGCAGCTCCTTCTCGGAACAGGGAGTAACAAGTTACAGTTCTTACACTCTGCAGAGGTGCGTTACTTTACCCATGAGAGATCAAATCCTTGTTGCACAACCGGGCGATCTTTCCCATCCACACTTCCTATGGTGTGGGGCCCAGTAGATGATCCAAGCCAATCACTGCCCCTTTGCGACCTCACATGCCTCCTTGGTATACACCATGCCCACACATTGAATTACGACAATGGTTTGTACAGACCGTTAGATGCCAGAACTATCGTGGGACGTTGAGGGTTCCCACCCATATGCTACATATTCTCTACAAATTACCAATTAATATGCATGCTACGAGTGATAAACAGCCACGACCTGCACATCTGGCTACATGCGAGAGGAAGAAGATACAGCTGACTTCTCTGTCCCATTCCAAATCTCATGGTTAAGTCATAATATACGGCACAAGAATCATTGACGACATTGTTGTTAAGTCCTAGATAATATGTTCCTTTACCACCGGAACTTTCATAGTAGGTTATTACCTCATGGTAAATAACCTATACTCATATTATTATGAAAATAGTGTTTTCGGACCTTTTTCAAATGCAGGTGATGACAACACTGGATTTGTAAAATACTTTACAGAAAAAAAATCAAAGGACATGAGCAAGTGTGAACTTGACTTTTGTGATTGCAAGATTATGCACTCATGGTCTTCAAGACAATATAAGATCCAATATCTGAAATCAGCATCATTGGCCCGGTAAGGACTAATGTTTAAATAAACAATATGCTTTTGTGCATAAGTAATGCTATGAATTTTGGAAAACTCCCAAAGTGAATCCCTAATACTTTGAGTGAAGTGAGTTTAGGTAATTCTTTCAAGGGTTGGTTCATCTTTAAATTTTACTTTACAGGAAATGCATTATAAGGAATTTAAGTCTTGATATATAATATATAGAAGTACAGTGTAATAGTAATCTAAGATTGAGATTAGTTTCTATTTGGTGGTTATGATGAAAGTTTATGTATTGGAATACTAAGGTTTGAAAAACTATCATAGAGTTGTTGCTTGAAGTGGCAAAAAGAATAACATTTAAAGAGAAGATTTCCTTTCTAAGGTTTAAACAATCTTTATTGTTAATAGAACGTGATCAATGTCTTTTGGTGTTTGATTAATTAGTTTGGGCTTGAGTTTATGTCTTAATTGAAATAGACCAAAGTTAACTCTAAAAACATAAGTAGTTTATTGGACATGATGTTTATAAGCTTTGAGACTAAAGTTAACTTTAAAAGGGTAAGTAAACTTAAAGTGTAACATGTTTTAATTATTCCCAAGTTTTAAATTTATGATGAGTATGACTAAGGTGTGGAATTATTCACTTCATATTTAAGTGAATGATTAAATTGAATTTATTTTGCTATTATGAAAACAATATGCAATTATTAAATGAAAGTGTAATTTGGATGATATTATTAATGTGTTAGATTTAAAGTCATGTTAATTATTATTTAGATATTAAGATTATTTCCCTTTAATATCAGTGAATGATGTATAGAGTTATCTTGAAGGTTATGGGTTTGAAATTTTGATTTAAGGTTTCAAAATATATTATAAAGTTAATGATTACACTTAAGTTTTATTATAAACCTTAATTATGGTTTAGAATTTTAGTAATTAGATTGTAAGGTTTTAATACTTCTTAAGAAATATAATTATTTCTTACTAAAAAAATGTTCTTAAAGAATTTTCAAAAATAGATAGTAGATAAGGATTTATTACTATAAACTATTAAAAACTTTACTAATAATATATTTAATATTTTTCTAGTGCAATATACTTATACAAGACCTTAAAATAATTTATTTATTTATTTTTAAGTATTATTATTATATTTATAAAATTTCATAAAGGATTAAATATTTTTGAATACTTACTCCAAATTTTGTTTATAAAATAATTAAGTTAATATTTTTATAAAATATTAGATTTATTTGTATATTCAAAAGTTATTTTTATTAATTTTTAGGAATTTTCCTTATTTTATGAAATTTCACTTAAGATTTAATAGTTATTTGCTTTATATTTATATTAACAAGTAAGATTATAATTTTTCTATGTATATATTATTCTTGTGGTTATTTTGATATATCATATGTATTTTTGGGATTTTTCTATATTTTTCTAGGGTATAAATTATGTTTAGGGGTAGTTTGGTCATTTAGTGATTTGATAAATATCTTATTTTTTTATTTTTACTTTGGAATCGGGCCAGGCTCACCAACTGGCCCATCTGGACTCAACTTGGCCCAACTGGTCTTGGGGTCAAATCCCACCCAGTTGCCACTGGACCGACCCATCGCCCCAGTACCCCCTCTCTCTCGAGCTTGTTCATCCTCACCTACTCATTCCCCTCTCTGGCGACTGGAAGTTCCTCACCACCACCGCTTGATTCTGACCATCTCTAGACCCCCAGGCCGCCGCCGTGTTGCACGTTGAGGTAGTCGACAATGCTGCATCGAATAGTCCAGCTCGATTCGATGTCCGGGCCCTCTTATAGCCATGCCGTATCCTCTCTGGTGCCTAGGGTTCCGCCCTTGACGAAGACACAATGCGATGACGCCCTGTTGGCGTCGCCCTGATGGCTTGGTGGCGGGATGGCATCGTCCTCCTCGCTGTGGCCTCTATAAACGCGGCTTGGTGCGGGTTGCAGCGCTCTCCGGGTGCTTCCCGTGCCGCCGTGGTGGTGAAGTTTGATGTCGGCTAGGCGGTGGCGGTCTCTGTGCCGCCATGCTACAGATGGTCTTGGTGATGGTGTATGGTGAAGTCTTCCCTGTGGTGTGCCACCTCGGTCGCGTGGGCTCTGCCTCGCCACACCGTTGTGGTTATGCCATGGGCGTCAGGTACACGCGACGATTCTTCTTTCTCCTCTATCCTTTGTGACCAGTCTTAGTGCTGATAAACTGAGTCATGTGTAAAATTAAGATGGTGATCTTGTGGATGTGAGCTAGGTTTACTAGCAGTGTTCTGTTATTGGTTAATGCTCTATGCTATTGATTTGGATTCTGGTTGGAATTTATTATAGAATGTGGATATGATAGTTATCAGCTGCTAATGGATATAATGATATTTATAACCTTCACTGGCACATGTGGTAGTAAAGTTGTATTCTAGATCCTTGGTTTTGTATCTAAGAAATCTTCTTCTCAAGCAGATATGCTTGGCTATGAACTTGTAAGTTGTAAGCCTATTTACATGATGATGACTATCTCCAACTGATTCCTGATATTTATACTTAGGAAAATGATATGAACAAATATGTTGTGTACTAACAGATGATCAGGAAAACTATAATGATTGCTTATATATCCCTCTGTGACCTTGCTTAGCAATCCTCTTACTGTTGCCAGCAGTACAGTGGCTTTTACTGCCCTTTGGTTTGCTACTTTGCTGTTTTATTCTGGAGGTGTATATGCCAATACAGCAAGATTTTCTAGTGTTGGTTGTTAACTTTACTTAATAGATGTATACAAAAGATTTGGTAAACTGGACATATGGTTCAGTAATGATCTTGGTCCCTTATTATATATATTCACCTAGAATGATTCCTAACCAAAGATGGCTAGGAAAATGATTTAATACTATATTTGTTTGAAATTGATGTTGGTTGCATGTAACTAGTGGCCTCTGCTATTATCTGACCATGGAAACTATATTGAAATGAGTCCTAGAAACACCTTCTAGGAAAATGGCTTGTTCATTGTCAAAACTGACGGTGAGATAAGATGTAGCTTTGATTCCTGGAATTATAGCTAGTAAAATGATACATATTATTTGGGTAATATTTGTAACTGTAAATGGATGGCCAATATGAGTATTCTATCAATATGACAATAATAATTTAATTGATCCCTAAATCTCTCCAGGGAAATGATGTGTGGGTTTCAGAAAATGGCCTTGAGCTTGTACTCAAGAAACTCTGAATCTGCTAGGTACAGAGGTGCTACCCTCTGGGGATGTGCCCTATAATCTGGCAGCTGTGGTTATGTTTAGTCTAGTAAAAACTAGGTAACAGGCTAATGATGTTGGTCTGAAGCCAAATAACTTAGGGTTAATTTGTGTGGAGGAAATTCTTGACCCAACCAATTATGCAAAGGCTGAGGCACAAGATTTAAATAAGAACAGATGTTTGTTCTTGATTTCTGGACCTGGCCTATGATGCAAAGGCTGAGGCATATTTTGGATTAGGAAAGATATTCCTGTTGGCTTTAAACCTCTATGATGAACCTTGCATGGAACTTCCATGCAAGTCTGAGAGCATCTTCCCCTCCAATCCTCCTAGATATATATCTAGTTGAAGGTTAGATGGAACTTGTTAATGTATATTATTTCCCTTGTGTCCCAAGTATGTATGCAAGCTATAAGATCAGATGTTGCATGATCTAGTGGTTTCTTCTGATAATTCTTACCTGCTATTGGTGAGTAGAAAGATAGGCTTGTAATGGGTTGCTGATGATCTTGTGGTAGTTTTGGTGTTGCTTCAGATCACCTGCTGTATCTTGTTCTTGTAACCTTCATCTCCTAGCTCCTTTTGGCTGCTTGCTTGATCTACTCCTCCTTGTCCTAACTATTGGATGGCTTATTGAAGCAACCATAAGTTGGATAAGGTTTTGGTGAGATGATCTATGTATTCTTGGGTGATGATAGGATGGTAAGATGGAGAATGTGCTCTGAAGTCTGGAGGTGGAATGGTAGCTTGATTGCTACGGCCGGTTCACCCCTTTGTGTACATGGATTGCTTTCTTGTCTCCTTCCTGGGATTGCTGCTGTGTTGATAGCAGTTATCTTCATGCTAATGTGCAAGCTGCTTACAAGTGGGACCTAAGGTCCAAGTTTCAATGGTGTAGATATTTTCTGGTGGATATGATCAAGTAAAAGTGAGCTTTACTATTTGGCTGGATCCTCTTCTTTATCCATGGTGAAACTTGCCTCTCTCCTTACTTGGTGAAATTTTCCCCTGCCTATGATGCACCAGTTTTGAGGCTAACATTCTGGATAAGAACAGATTTTTACATTGGCCCCTTTTTTTAAATAATACTCAATGATGAGTCAAAGCATATCATTTGTATGCCAAATCTGAGAGTAAAAATAATATACTAACCCTTCTTCTATTCTTTATAGTTTTTTGTTATCTTTTGTGTTGTTTTGCAAGGATCAAGAATATAAAGAGTGGATTTAGAAGATGAAGAAAATGAAGATGACTTTAGTTTTAAATTTTTACTTTATTCTTTTGTAATTCACTTTTTCTTTTGTGAAGTAATAAGCATTGAATAATTGTAATAAAGAAATTCTTTTTTATTTATTCATTCTTCTTTTGTAAAGAAATATTGTGTTGTTTATTTTATTCAATAAAGTGTACTAGTTTTCTTTTTTCCTTTATAATGCATTTGCAAAGACAATGTAATATTTATATATGCTTGTAGTAAAGAATCCTTTTAGTTATTTATTTATGTAATTCATTTTTATATTTATTTGTTTTATAATAATTTACTTTTATTCTTTTATTGTAATAACAATGAAACATTGTATTCTATAATAAAGTGTCCCATTATTCTTGGAACTAATGAAATATTTATATCTTACTTATAAATAAGAATTCCATTCTTATTTATTATTATAATTCATTTCATTCAATTTTGTTTATTAATTAAGACTTGAAATTATTGTATCTTTTCATAAATAAGAGTTCACCTAGTATCTCTTATTACAATTTAATTTGCAATTATTAATCTATTTCAAACTCTTTTTCTATTCAAATTCATCAATTAAATATTCGAATTTGAATTGTCTTCCCCTCAAACCCAAAAGTACAGTAGAGGTCATGTAGAAATCCATCACACATGTCCTGATGTTTCCATCAGAACAAGAGAGATCTCGATCCCTCTATAGCTTCTTTAGTTTTGCGTGAAAATTCCCCGGATTTTCTGATGCATGAATGCAATGCACACACATGTGTCCTGCCTATTTTGAGGTGCTAATCCTGGGATGTTACAGACTCTCCCCCTTAAAATAAACTTCGTCCTCGAAGTTAGTATACCCTCACGTTTCAGAATAAGGAATTGCCATTGTATTGATCACGACACTTCTTAACTCCATGATAACCTCAAATGGTAATAATTGTAGTATCCCATATCCATACCTTTTCCTTGAATTATCCTCATACTTGGAAATGTCCAACTTGTTGTCTACAATGCATTAATGTTCCTCTTACTATAATCCCTTAGGGCTATGTCCTTACTATAAGATCCTTCAATTGGGGTCTCTGCTTTAGTTCATTACCCTGATTAGGTATCCTAATACAACTCCTTTACTTGATTATCAAACTTCCTTATTATACTATATAAGGTCTTGGAAGTCTCACTAAAACAGGGTTTTAAATTTTATTAGTCAATAGTTCTGGCCAAAAGACTACTTTTGTTTTGTGATGGTATGGTTTATACTGGTAGTCCTTTTGAAGATTGGATTTGAACTCATTTAGTCCATACCCATTGGAATTTGTTGTTCCTCTATACATGTCTAATTTGATGTGATTATTCACTCTTAAAGATCACTTAAGAGTTGTTTCCTCTAGAATTAGTTCGTTAGAATTAATATATTCTATCTCCTTCAAGCTTTTACCTTAGCAGGCTTTAGATAATCTTTCCTTATTACCTTAAGTACTTCTTTAACTTACAATTATTAACTTAAGGTTTGAGTACTACTACCTTGAAATAAATTTCGATCTTTCATCCAGACACCTTCAAAGTTCATAAGGGTGACTAGAAACAAGTAGCACAAGAACAAGTAATATCACAATATGCATCAATCAATAAGTTTTGGGACACTACACACAGAATGAAAACTATGCTCTCTTAATGGTGCCTAAGAGTAGAAGGTGGAGACTCAAATAATGGTGGAAGAAAAGCCTTTCAAAAAGGAAAGCAGGGATTTCAAGTTTCAAAAAGAGCTTCCAAAAATTATGGTACTTGTTAGCTTTGAGCCCTCATTGCCCCTATCATAAGCATCTTGAAGTGGTTAAGGTTAAAGTGCACAAAGATGGAGTATATGCTTGACAAAGTATAAGTTGGCAATCTCAAGTCCCATGAATACGAGGGCCACACCTCATGCTACTCAACTTCAGTCACCCGCAAGTTCTTGTCATTGTAAGTACATGCGTATCATAGAGAACCGCCAACGGGACACCCCTTGCACATGGTACAGGAGCTATCCCATAACCAAAATGACAAGGCAAGCAGACAATGAGCATCTCAGTGATCTTTTTATTTACTATAGGCATATCTTTTTATCGAGGATGCTTCATATATATCTCACTATGGTGATGCTGCAAGTTTCCACCATGATTAGGCATGGCTTAGGCTAGCGGCCCAGGCGTTTCTCTAACACAAAATACATACTCCATGGACTTACAAGTTCCCTCTTTATTTCACACCGGTGACATCCATAGATAAAAGAGCATGATATCAACTGAGTGCAAAGTACAAGTGCAATGTTGAAAATGTTCCCCGTGACAGCACAATTCTGCTAATTCCAACGTATAAGTGCAAGCATATACAACATAGATAACACAATGGTTCAAGTTTATTAGGGGCAAAGAATATAAAGTGTGCCATCAAGTTTGTGAGGACTTTAATCCCTAAGTTTTCACATAACAAAATAGTTTTTAATTAGAAAATAGCTGAAAACAAGAATATACTTGGAATGGTGTAACACACCATGCATAGGAATTTATAGTGGACACTTTGGAATAACTTGGTTTCTTGGGAGTTGGAAGCATGGGTAGAGCTTACTCATACAAGTGGAGGCTAGCAAAAGACTGGGAGCAACCAACTAAGAGAGCAATAATGTCCATAATCATGCAAAGCAATAAAGCATTACTAATCAAAGCATAGAGTGGTACTACAAGTCAAGGACTAAATGATCATAGAGGCTATGGTGACTTTCATAGTCATAACATGGTGTGAGCATGTGCAAAGTCAACCCAAACAAAGCATCAAAGGAGAATACCACAATACTATGCTTTTGCATGCTAAAACAACGCATAATTTCTTCAAGGAACACTAACAATCCCAATGTTTGGAACAAGACAAGCTACATGTAGAGGTCCCAACCTTTAATAAGGTAGAGATCCCTGTGTTTACAATGCTAGTCCCTGGATCAATAGATAGCATCCACAATTAAGATGTAATATCAAGAAACAAAGGTCATAATACAAATTTATAACCAGGAATAAAATAATTCATTACATCTTACATAGCTCATTTGGCTATCTCATTACAATGCAGCAGGAATAACTATAACGTGGAGTCCTTCATCTTCAAAGTGCCACAGGCAATCATGTTGGTTGTAGACTTGTAATCCTAATCAACATACTTTACTAACATCAAACAAACGTGCAACATAATAAGTTACAGCCACAAGGGTCAATACTTTGAATTGTATTGGCAAGTGATACTATGGTAGTATAGTGGAGTCTATCATCTATATGCATTTGGCTAAGTGGAGCTTAGGCTTGCTTTGCTCAAAATAGATTTTCCATATCATTTGAAAACACCAAGTTTTTGCTTGTCAAAAACACCCAAGGAACCACCAATAGAAATTGGTGAACCTGCACCCTTGTTCAACCACAAGTTTTTAACTTAGAAATTGGGATGAGGAGATACTTGATAGCTTCCATGTCTTGATGCTCAAATTGTCCTTTACCAGGGACATGGCTAAGTACTTAGATTTTACACTCTGCAGAGGTGGTGCACTTTCCCCACAAGACTTGGTTTCACCAAGACAAGATCTTTCAGAAGCCTTCCCTTAGACCAAAATGGACGCGCTCCAAACCTATCATTCCCCTACCACCAACTGTCCATTTGGCTAAGTTATTGCAACCTATATGATCCAGGCAGAGCCCATAATGCCAAGTGGTTGCACTTGAAGCTTCTCAACATTTGACATCTCAAATCTCTTTGTTCCTAGGTGGCTTTCCACAAGTGAGATACACAAGGTAAACCATAGAAATGGGCCTTGTGTAACCACTCAACACAAACCTTTCTTTCCATTCCACCCAGGTGATTCATTCACTTAGTTGTTTTATTAAACAAAACACCAGTCCTTGACTTAGAAATATTCCATAGCATGAATATAATCCACCCTTGTTTTCTACTAGCTAAGCTAAGCATGATGGTAGTAGGAATCTTAACTTAGGAAAATTTCTACTAAGGTTTCATCTACTAGGATTTCCCATGGCATAGTTTATACTTAGCACAAATCCAATGCAAGTCCTACTTAGAAATATCACTAATGCATAGTGAAAATAATGGGACAAAAGTATGTAGCACCACTTGACTTTTTGGTAGAGAATATAAGTTCACTCCTTGATCTTGCAATGATCACACTCTTCAAATTCCACTACAATTCCATCAAGCAAGCAAAAATTAAATCTACCATTCAAGCAATTCATCACATAAGATATTAGAAACAAAACAATGCATGAAAGCATGCCAAGATTGTTTTATTTACAAAAGTGGTTTCTAATAGGTTATAAACATTTGAAAACACCTATTGTTCATTTGCAGAAGTGGTTAAACCATTTGATATTAAGTTAGTGGAAAATGGCCACTTTAAATCATTTTTGTTTTGCTAGAAAGGATTTAAATCCAAGGAATATTTCTAGTATTTACCAAATATATTTTTAACACAAATGTTAGTGTTTTAAGGTCAAGTGTTTAGTATTGAAACCACTGCAAAAGGTTTTATCTATAAACCATTTTTATACCAAATCAATATTTTATGTTGTTGAAAATGTCTTTAGCAAAGTAATAATTTTTATAGGGTTCACAAAATATATTTTTAAATCATAAATCTTTGTGTTTAGGGTGAGAGAGTTTAATCCAAATCATTTCCCAAAGATTTTTCTCCAAAAAGTATTTTTAACAAATAAACAACATTTTTATTTGACTAGAAATGTTCTAAATCAAAGATTTATTCTTTTGACTTCACAAAATATACTTTTAACTCCGCAAGTTGGTTTATATGGTCAGTAGGTTCAAAACAATCCATTTGCCAAAGATTTTATCACAAAAATAATTTTAGAATGAATTTTATATTCAATTTATGCCTACACAAGTTTCTGCAAAAACAACCATTTTACGAGAAGCAATTTATTAAACAAGGTGCATGGTTGGATAGTACTTGGTATGATGATTCCATTGATATAAAATTTGCAAACTTTGGACGTGTGGATCAAAAGTTATGGAATTTACAAGTTTAAACATCTAATAGGATAGTTTCTGGTTTTCAAATCTAAACCTAGGCCACGTGGCTGTTTCTCATTGGGCCATACATTTCGTGTGGATCGACAGATGCTAGCCGTCAGATCTAAAGTACATCGCACGGTACAGAACCAAACTTACCCCTTCGTCTAGTGCATCTATCATAGCCGCCAGATCTAAATCCTACGGTTCCTAGCAACTAGTCAAAGACGGGCGGCGCTGGCGCGGCGGCGAGCGGCGGAGGCGCTCTGACTATGGCGGTATGGCGAATCTAGGAAGCGAGAGGAGGTCTGGGTGGTCTCACCAGGTTCGCAGGGTCACGGTGATGCTCGAGGTGGCCGCAGAAGGGGCAGGGGCGCACGGTGACGATGGCGATTCCTCGCCGGAGCTACCGTCAGTGTCGGGTGCGTCCTGTTTGTCGATGGGGCGAGGCTACACGACACGGGAAAACCAGGTAAAGGCGGAGTTAGACGCGCAAGAGAGTGTCGAAGACAAGAGCATCAAAGAGAGGAGGAGGCGCGGTCAGAAACTACCAGAGGGGTTCGCCGGAGCTGCTGCAGACCTTGGCGGCGCTCGGTGTTGACGTTGCCAACGATGTGGAGCGCGCGGGGGAGAGTGGAGGCTACAGAGAGGTTCGCCGGTTGATGGGGAGTGCACTCGTGTGGTCGAGGGGGTGAGGGGCAACGGCGGCTGGCCGGAATCCCTCGGTGAGCTCGTTGGAGCAGTGAGGGCGCGAGCTCAAAATTATAACAGTCCGGTGGCTCTCGATGTGTGGTGTCTGGGGGAAAATGGAGAGGGGAGGGAGGCGTTTAGCAGAGCGTGATCACGGTGTGTAACGGCCTCTGAGTTAATGCGAATTGAAGCCACGAAGATCAAGCCAGAAACGGGAGGGAGAGAGGAAGAACTGGTCGCTGGGGGTGGAAACGACGACTGACGTGTGGGCCTGGTTAGTCAGTGAGACGGAGAGAGGAGAGGTAGGGCCTAGCCGTCATAGACTCCGCGGGTTCAACTATTGGTGTGAATCGTTTTCCTGCGGGGGCGAGAGGGATGGGCTAGCTGGGCCTGGACTGGGCTTGTTGGGCTAGTTTGTTTCATTCTTTTTTTTGTTCTGTTTCTTTTCTTTTTCTGTTTTCATTATTCTGTTTTGATTTTGTTTAATCATTTCAAACAACCCTTTGAATTCAAACTTCAACCAAACTTTGTGTAGATTTTAATACTGTTATTTAACATATTCTAAAGTCAAATTTAGAATAATTCTTTTATTCTTTTTAGGGTATATTAATTATTTAAAATCAGCCCTTGTCTTAATTCAAACAAGATTTTAAATATAATTTCAAATCTTATTTGATTTCATATTTTTACCAAACCTTTTTCAGTAGGTTTTATTTATTTATTAGGGTGTCAAATAAAAATAATTCACCTTGAATTATTTGGAATATTTTTAATATGATTTATTAATCATTTAAATTGGGTATTTGTCTTTATTCCAATGAAATCAAATATGAGTTTAATTCCATAAATTTATTTAGTTGATTTCTTTGATCCCATTTAAGTTAATTGAGTAACTCTTATTCCACTTGGGAAATTTCCAAATATTATTTTCCCATGCTTTAACTAGTCATTCTTATTAGGGATTTGTCTTAATCAAATGGAATAGAATTTGGTTAGGGCCATATTATTTTATTTGAATTTTATTTATCCATTTATTTCATTTGAACTTGGATTACATTCATTCCATTTATTTATGGATTTGGCCAAGGTTTAATTTGGCTTTAAAAATACTCCTTATTAATTAATTCTTTTCCTTATCTTATAAAATCCATATCTTTTTATTTATTGATCCAAAATTGGTGATTCCAATTTGTAAACTCTCATTTAATATTTGTTTATCCTTTTAATCTCTTTAGGATTAATTTCTTACCATTTGGTATGGATTTTAGATAGGTGGTTTATTAGCTTTGGGAATTCAATTTCCTTATCTTATTAACTTCATAAGATTTTATCCCTGGCTCCAAATTAAGTGAAACCAATTTCTATGGTTTTATAATATTTTTATTTATCATTTTGATCATTCATAAATGCTTGTTGCTAAATTTTCATATGGATCAAATCCATAGTTATAGAGAGATCTTGGTAATGACTTTCTTTCATTAGGGTTTTAGAGTTTTCGTTTGTTTTCCAAGTTTTTAATTTCAAGATGCATTTCACTTGATTTGAAATTAGTTGGGTTAAAACTTTATTCAAAGTTTGTTCAAGATGGGTTTTTGATGTTTCCATTTGGAATCAAAAAGTTTCTTTTCACCCTAAATTTCAACAATTATTTATTTTGTTTATTTATTTTTCACATTACAAAATTTGGAAAATTTTGGGATGTGACACTACATCAATAATCACTAAGCATAAGGTCAAAATAACACCTAGCATGTCATGCTAAATTCTAAGTCACAGTCAATGCAAGCTCCTCTTGCACTTATCAAGCAAGAACTTTCTACTCCTTTCCAACACCAAGAAACTTATTTGAAACAACACAGCGAGAACGGGGGTCCAAACAAATTTATTCAAGCAAACTAAACAAACTAAGCAAACCAAACGAAAACTAAGACGCTCCAAGAATAACACAACGGTGCATGAAACAATAAAAACAAAGTGTCTAGACAGACCAAAGCTTTTTATTGATGAAGGGGATGCCTTGGGCATCCCCAAGCTTTGACACTTGTAACTCTTGGATATTTCTTGGGGTGACACCAGGGTGGCATCCCCAAGATTGAGCTTTTGTCCATTCTTCATCTCATTACATCATTCTCTCTCTACACCTAAATTTTTTCCTTCATACAAAACTTCACACAATCTTCATTAACAACATTAGTGTATTCAAAAGATAATAGACCTTTGGGTTTAGCTTTGGAATAGAAAATCTTTTCACTAAAAACACAAGTCACTATAGCAACTCCTTCAAAAAGCTCAATTCCCCAAAAGAGAACTAAAAAAGGAATCAATAATAAGCAAATTCAAATAATGGCAGAAATCTGTCAAAACAGACCAGTAGGTAGAAACCGATTTTTTCTAAAATCTTATGTTTCTCAAATAAAAAAGTGTTAAACTAAATAAAGATAGCTAACATACTGGGGGATTTATTCGCAAATTTTCAGCTCAATACGACTTACAGAGACTCCTCACGAATTCGTTTGGTGGAGGACAGAAATCTGTTTCGGGACAGCAACTCCCCAAATCTTACTTCCCTCTCATTAGAGGCCATTCTTGGCACAAAAAGCAAACAAAACAGATAATGAGAGGTCATTACTGAAGTAATAACTTCCAAGACTCAAGGAAACTCTTGGATTATCTCCCAACAAGTACTTTTCTTTAACGCCTTTAAGTTAGACACAAGAAGCAAGAAATCAAGTATTTTCAAATGAGGAAGCATTAACATCAAACCTTGATTTCAAAGGAGGAGCAAATAGAAACTTATCTCTCCTCATAGGGAAGTGTTCAATACCTTTCTTAAATGGAAAATGATATTTAATGGTGCATTCTTTCATATCAATGATGGCACCAATAGTTCTAAGAAAAGGTCTGCCCAAGGTAATAGGACAAGAAACATTGTATTCAACATCCAAAACATAGAAATCAACAGGGAAATAAGCATTGTAACCCATAATGTTAACATCATTAATACTCCCCATGAGTTTCTTTTTACCATTATCATTGAGCGGGACATCCAAATAACAATCTTCCAGAGGTGGCAAATCAAGCATTTCATAAATCTTCCTAGGCATAATAGAGACACTAGAACCAAGATCACATGAAGCTTTGAGATCAAAGTCATTCACTTGCATATTAATAATGGGTTCCCAACTATCTTCTACTTTCCTAGGAATAGAAGCTTTGTGTTTTAGCGTCTCTTCCTTAATTTTCACAAGAGCATCTGTAATATGTTTAGTGAAAGCAACATGCATATCACTAGCATCAGGACTTCTAGCAAGATTTTGCAAGAAAAGAATCACTTCATAAATATTGCAACCATCTCTATCAAATTCAAACTTAGCATCACTAGTAGTAGACTCAATAGGCTTAGACATAGTAGGAGGAGGAACAGGGACTTCTTGTGGTTTAGTGGTATCCATTCTAGTGATGGTGCACACACTATTGTTTCTATCAATTTCAGCTTCCCTTTCCCACTTAGCATGAAGTTGAGCTAACAGTCTAACATTTTCATCAATAGTAACTTGTATGGCATGAGCAGTAGCAAAGTTATTTTCCATAGTTTCAGGTTTAGCAGCCATTTTATTAATTAAGGAGGATTGTGCTTCAGACAAAGAGGAAATATGCTTTTCAACACTCAAAATTTTTGACTATAAACTAGGATTTTCTCTATTCAGATTCTCAAGCTGATGACTAATGTTTTTCAAGATAATAGATTGTTCTTCCATAGTTTTAGTGAAAATCTTGTTTTGTTCATATTGCATTTGCATAAAATTCTTGGTGGATCTCTCTACTTCTAGATTCCTTTCTTCACTAGGCATTCCAGACCTACCATGATAAACACTTCCACTAGGAGGATAAGGCCTGTAATTACCATAAGTATTGTTGCCAAAGTTGTTGTTTCTAACGAAGTTCACATCAACTTGCTCTTCTTGAGCAACCAAAGAGGCTAAGGGAACACTATTAGGATCTAGAGGAGCTTTCCATTAACAAGCATAGCCATAATAACATCAATCTTATCACTCAAAGAGGAGGTTTCTTCAACATAATTTACCTTCTTACAATGTGGAGCTCTCTCAGTGTGCCATTCAGACTATTTAACCATCATATTGTCAAGGAGCTTTGTTGCAGCACCCAAAGTGAGGCCCATGAAGGTACCTCCAGCAGCTGAATCCAACAGGTTTCTTGAGGAGAAGTTCAAACCTGCATAAAAAGTTTGCATAATCATCCAAGCAGTGAGTCCACGAGTGGGACAATTCTTAACCAAAGACTTCATTCTTTCCCAAGCTTTAGCAACATGTTCATTATCAAGTTGTTTAAATTTCATAATGTCACTTCTCATATACATAATCTTAGCAGGAGGATAGTACTTTCCAATAAAAGCATCTTTGCACTTAGTCCAAGAATCAATACTATTTCTAGGCAAAGATAGCAACCATTCTTTAGCTTTCCCTCTAAAGGAGAGTAGGAAACAGCTTGATCTTAATAATATCTCCATCTACATCCTTATACTTTTGCATCTCACAAAGTTCAACAAAGTTATTGAGATGGGTATCAGCATCATCAGAACTAGCACCAGAAAATTTCTCCCTCATCACAAGATTCAACAAAGCAGGCTTAATTTCATAAAAGGTAGCATCAGGAGAAGGTGGAGCAATAGGAGTTCTTAGGAAATCATTGTTGTTGGTGCTAGTGAAGTCACACAACTTGGTGTTCTCAGCGGAGTTCATTTTGGCAAAGGTGGGCAAGGCAAAAACAGCAGCAACAACTAGAGCATGAATTAATTTTTTGTGTGTTTTTGAATAAAGAAAGCAAACCAAACTAAACTATTTTTTTTGGAGTTTTTGAAAAGAGGCAAACAAAACCAAGCAAAAGAAACTAAGCAAACTAAAAACAAAGTAAAGAGAAAGGAAGTGAATGACTCCTCTTGTGAAGACGTCCTTAGCCTCCCCGGCAACGTCGCTAGAAAACTTGTTGATGGCTCAGTTGATGTGGAGCCTGTTGGGAACCCGAAGAGCAAGGTGTGAAGCAGCACAACAACAAGTCTTCCCTCAGTAAGAAACCGAGGTTATCGAACCAGTAGGAGGAAGGAAATATCACACAGGTGTTGCAAGCAACATGGAAACCTGCACAACACAAACTCAAGACTTTCCCCCAACTAACAGTGAGGTTGTCAATCTCACCGGTTGCCGTAACAAAGGATTAAACGTATGGTGTGGAAGGTAATGGTGGTTTGCAGCAAGTAAACAAGTAACAGTGGAAGATGTATCAATGGTAAATATTGGACCGGGGTCCATAGTTCACTAGAAGTGCTCTCCTTAGATAAACAACATGGCATGAAGGGTAAAAAAATTACAGCAGGGCGATTGACAGGAACTAAGCAAGGCATAACAATGCAATACTAGACAAAAAGACCCTATGAGATTCGATTGGGGAATACAACAATATACATAGACCGCCATCCAACTGCATCTATGACTAGAAGTCCACCTTCAGGTTATCATCCGAACCCCCTCCAGTATTAAGTTGCAAGCAACAGACAACTGCTTTAAGCAAAGTGTGTAAGGTAAACAATCCACTTGTTCTATGAACAAGAGACCGTTGTTTTCTCCCTAGTGGAAATAGCACATCTACAACCGATGAGATTTATGTCACTTCCCTTGGAAACTAGAGGCATGAACCCACTATCGAGCATAAATACCCCCTCTTAGAGTCACTAGCAACTACTTGGCCAAGATAGCTACTAACAACGGAGAACATGCAAGATCACAAACAACACAGACATGATAGTATCAAATAGGCAAAACCATTAATCAATCTGACATAGTAATCTCAATATCCATCGGATCCCCGCAAACACCACATGCATGATTACAAATAGATTATATCTTGATCATGAACGGAGCTCATAAGATCTATACATGAAATCATAAGGAGGAGATACAACCATCTAGCTACTATATGGACCCATAGTCCAAGGTGGAACTACTCACGCTTCATACCGGAGAGAAGGTCTCCAGGATGATTTCCCCTCCGGCAGGGTGCTGGGAAGAACTTCAGACCCCCCCGATCTAGGGATGACGGTGGCGGCGGATACAGAAGGTTTCATGGAGTTTTGATCGATGCCTAGGGTTTCTGCATCAGGGGATTCTTATAGGCGAAGAGGCGAGGATGGGAGGTGGCCAGGTCCCCCACACCCTACCCAGGCGTGGGGGTGGGCCCACCCGTGCCTAGGGGGTCTGGCCGCCCTGGTTCGCTTCTCCATCTCGTCTTCTGGCTTCATGTCCCCCACGGTAAAATATTGACTACGACTTTTGTCCCGTCCAATTCCGAGAATATTGATTTTCTGCCTTTCTGGAACCAAAAACAGAAGAAAAGCGCAACGCTGTGGCAACTTGTTAATAGGTTAGTTCCAGAAAAGATATAAAAACACCTCAAAGTGTAGACAAAGCAAAGCAAAGTAGATACTAAACAATCATGGATCATCAAAAATTATAGATACGTTTCTGAATAAAGAAAGCAAACCAAACTAAACTATTTTTTTTGGAGTTTTTGAAAAGAGGCAAACAAAACCAAGCAAAAGAAACTAAGCAAACTAAAAACAAAGTAAAGATAAAGGAAGTGAATGACTCCTCTTGTGAAGACGTCCTTAGCCTCCCCGGCAACGTCGCTAGAAAACTTGTTGATGGCTCAGTTGATGTGGAGCCTGTTGGGAACCCGAAGAGCAAGGTGTGAAGCATCACAACAACAAGTCTTCCCTCAGTAAGAAACCGAGGTTATCGAACCAGTAGGAGGAAGGAAGTATCACACAGGTGTTGCAAGCAACATGGAAACCTGCACAACACAAACTCAAGACTTTCCCCCAACTAACAGTGAGGTTGTCAATCTCACCGGTTGCCGTAACAAAGGATTAAACGTATGGTGTGGAAGGTAATGGTGGTTTTCAGCAACTAAACAAGTAACAATGGAAGATGTATCAATGGTAAATATTGGACCGGGGTCCATAGTTCACTAGAAGTGCTCTCCTTAGATAAACAACATGGCATGAAGGGTAAACAAATTACAGCAGAGCAATTGACAGGAACTGAGCAAGGCATAACAATGCAATACCAGACAAAAAGATCCTATGAGATTCGATTGGGCAATAGAACAATATACATAGACGGCCATCCAACTGCATCTATGACTAGAAGTCTACCTTCAGGTTATCATCCGAACCCCCTCCAGTATTAAGTTGCAAGCAACAGACAACTGCTTTAAGCAAAGTGTGTAAGGTAAACAATCCACTTATTCTATGAACAAGAGACCGTTGTTTTCTCCCTAGTGGCAACAACACATCTACAACCGAAGAGATTTATGTCACTTCCCTTGGAAACTAGAGGCATGAACCCACTATCGAGCATAAATACCCCCTCTTGGACTCACTAGCAACTACTTGGACAAGATAGCTACTAACAACAGAGATCATGCAAGATCACAAACAACACAGACATGATAGTATCAAATAGGCAAAACCATTAATCAATCTGACATAGTAATCTCAATATCCATCGGATCCCCGCAAACACCACATGCATGATTACAAATAGATTATATCTTGATCATGAACGGAGCTCATAAGATCTATACATGAAATCATAAGGAGGAGATACAACCATCTAGCTACTACATGGACCCATAGTCCAAGGTGGAACTACTCACGCTTCATACCGGAGAGAAGGTCTCCAGGATGATTTCCCCTCCAGGTCTGGGAAGAACTGACCCCGATCTAGGGATGACGGTGGCGGCGGATACAGAAGGTTTCATGGAGTTTTGATCGATGCCTAGGGTTTCTGCATCAGGGGATTCTTATAGGCGAAGAGGCGAGGATGGGAGGCGTCCAGGGCCCCCACACCCTACCCAGGCGTGGGGGTGGGCCCACCCGTGCCTAGGGGGGTCTGGCCGCCCTGGTTCGCTTCTCCATCTCGTGTTCTGGCTTCATGTCCCCCACGGTAAAATATTGACTACGACTTTTGTCCCGTCCATTTCCGAGAATATTGATTTTCTGCCTTTCTGGAACCAAAAACAGAAGAAAACAGGCAACTGGCACTGTGGCAACTTGTTAATAGGTTAGTTCCAGAAAAGATATAAAAACACCTCAAAGTGTAGACAAAGCAAAGCAAAGTAGATACTAAACAATCATGGATCATCAAAAATTATAGATACGTTTCTGAATAAAGAAAGCAAACCAAACTAAACTATTTTTTTTGGAGTTTTTGAAAAGAGGCAAACAAAACCAAGCAAAAGAAACTAAGCAAACTAAAAACAAAGTAAAGAGAAAGGAAGTGAATGACTCCTCTTGTGAAGACGTCCTTAGCCTCCCCGGCAACGTCGCTAGAAAACTTGTTGATGGCTCAGTTGATGTGGAGCCTGTTGGGAACCCGAAGAGCAAGGTGTGAAGCAGCACAACAACAAGTCTTCCCTCAGTAAGAAACCGAGGTTATCAAACCAGTAGGAGGAAGGAAATATCACACAGGTGTTGCAAGCAACATGGAAACAAACTCAAGACTTTCCCCCAACTAACAGTGAGGTTGTCAATCTCACCGGTTGCCGTAACAAAGGATTAAACGTATGGTGTGGAAGGTAATGGTGGTTTGCAGCAAGTAAACAAGTAACAGTGGAAGATGTATCAATGGTAAATATTGGACCGGGGTCCATAGTTCACTAGAAGTGCTCTCCTTAGATAAACAACATGGCATGAAGGATAAACAAATTACAGCAGAGCAATTGACAGGAACTGAGCAAGGCATAACAATGCAATACTAGACAAAAAGATCCTATGAGATTCGATTGGGCAATAGAACAATATACATAGACGGCCATCCAACTGCATCTATGACTAGAAGTCTACCTTCAGGTTATCATCCGAACCCCCTCCAGTATTAAGTTGCAAGCAACAGACAACTGCTTTAAGCAAAGTGTGTAAGGTAAACAATCCACTTATTCTATGAACAAGAGAACGTTGTTTTCTCCCTAGTGGCAACAACACATCTACAACCGAAGAGATTTATGTCACTTCCCTTGGAAACTAGAGGCATGAACCCACTATCGAGCATAAATACCCCCTCTTGGACTCACTAGCAACTACTTGGACAAGATAGCTACTAACAACAGAGATCATGCAAGATCACAAACAACACAGACATGATAGTATCAAATAGGCAAAACCATTAATCAATCTGACATAGTAATCTCAATATCCATCGGATCCTCGCAAACACCACATCCATGATTACAAATAGATTATATCTTGATCATGAACGGAGCTCACAAGATCTATACATGAAATCATAAGGAGGAGATACAACCATCTAGCTACTACATGGACCCATAGTCCAAGGTGGAACTACTCACGCTTCATACCGGAGAGAAGGTCTCCAGGATGATTTCCCCTCCGGCAGGGTGCTAGGAAGAACTTCAGGCCCCCCCTATCTAGGGATGACGGTGGCGGCGGATACAGAAGGTTTCATGGAGTTTTGATCGATGCCTAGGGTTTCTGCATCAGGGGATTCTTATAGGCGAAGAGGAGAAGCTGGGAGGCGGCCAGGGCCCCCACACCCTACCCAGGCGTGGGGGTGGGCCCACCCGTTCCTAGGGGAGTCTGGCCGCCCTGGTTCGCTTCTCCATCTCGTCTTCTGGCTTCATGTCCCCCACGGTAAAATATTGACTTCGACTTTTGTCCCGTCCAATTCCGAGAATATTGATTTTCTGCCTTTCTGGAACCAAAAACAGAAGAAAACAGGCAACTGGCACTGTGGCAACTTGTTAATAGGTTAGTTCTAGAAAAGATATAAAAACACCTCAAAGTGTAGACAAAGCAAAGCAAAGTAGATACTAAACAATCATGGATCATCCAAAATTATAGATACGTTTCTGACGTATCATGGGTTCATGCCTCTATTGAATTTGGGGAAGTGACAAAAATCTATAAGGTTGTAGATGTGCTGTTCCCACTAGGGAGAAAACAAAATCTCTTGTTCATGGAACAATTGTATTGTTTACTTTACACACATTGCTTAATGCAGTTATCCGTTGCTTGCAACTTAATACTGGAGGGGGTTCGGATGATAACCTGAAGGTGGATTACTAGTCATAAATGCAGTTGGATGTCGGTCTATGTATATTATTGTAATTCCCAATCAAATCTCATAGGATCATGAATGTCTAGTATTGCATTGTTGTGCCTTGCTTAGTCCTGTCAATTTCCCCGCTATAATTTGTTTAACAAGCATGTTATGTTATTTATCTGAAGGAGAACACCTCTAGTGAACCGTGGACCCCGGTCCAAACTTTACCGTTGTTACATCATCTACTGTTACCGTGTACTTCCTGTAAGCAACCATTACCTTCCACACCATACGTTTAATCCTTTGTTTTCAGCAACCAGTGAGATTGACAACCTCACTGTAAGTTGGGGAAAAGTCTTGAGTTTGTGTTGTGCAGGATTCCAAGTTGTTAGCAACACCTTAGAGTTGTTTCCTTCCTCCTACTGGTTTGATAACCTTGGTTTCATAACTGAGGAAAAATTTACTGCTATGCTCATCACACCTTTCTCTTGGGGTTTCCCAACGAAGCTCTACAGTGATCTGATCTCATCAAAGACTTTTTCTGGCACCGTTGTCAGGGAGTAAGGACAACTTCACAAGGGGAGTCCTTCAAAACCATTCTCTTTACTTTATTTTTGTTTTGATTAGTTCTTTTTGCTTTGTTTTGCTTGCTTCTCTTTATCAAAAATTAAAAAAAAATATTTTCGTTTGGTTTGCCTTCTCTTATCAAAACACACAAAAAATTAGTTCCTATTATAGTTGTTGGTTTGTTATTGCCTTACTTTGTCATGATTTCTATCAATGGTTGGTTTCTTTGAAACTAGTTCTTATTGGCAAGGTGGGTTCACGAAAGAACAAAAATATTATCATAAGGAACACCGCTCGTCACAAAAAGGGAAACACTTTATGGGAACAAATTAATAAATTGAATACCATTGCTAGAAACGTGTGCTCTACTTATAATGTTACTTATTGCTGTGATAAATCTTGTTGCTGTAGGAGGTATAAACACCTTCTATTTCAATGTGAGTATAATGATAATGTTACCATATCTTCTTATGTTAAAGGAAATTATGACTTTTATGATGTGGAACAAACTGAAGAATTTATTGCTTAGAAGGGTGCATTTGAACTTGCTAGTTTGCTTGAAAATACTGATGATTCACCTTATAAATATGAGGTTTATGATATACTTAAATTTTTCTTTGATAATTACAAGGAATAAAATGGCTATATTCTTGAATATATTAATATATGCTTTCCATAGACGGAAGAGACTAATGCCTTCCAGGAGCCTATGGAAGAAGAAATTGCTGAAACTGAAAGCTCATTAGATTAAAAAGAGGAGGAGAGTGATGAACAAAAGGAGGAAGAATGGATTAGCTACCCATGCCTACCTTCTAATGAGAGTAACTCTTTATCCCTTACATTATTTGATTGTCCCCCATGCTTACCAAAGGAGGATGAATGTTATGTTCCTATGGATTCTTTTGAAATTTATACTATGGGTACCTGTTATCTATGACAATCCATGCTATTTTGTTAAATCTTATGATAATCCTTTATTTGTGCCTAACTTAGAAACACATGGTACTAAAGGGTTTTGCTTAGAAAATATTTATGATAAAGCTCTAGATGATGGTCCTATGTTGGTTGATAATATTAATAGTACTACTATTGGAAATGAGATTGGAGGGGTCTTGAATTTATCTTGGAACCCCATACCTCTTGAGAATGATCAGTCATCTTGTTATAAAATTGTTAAAAGTGGGTTTGAAGGTTGTAATCCCACTATTTTTGAGCTTGATAAAAATTATGTGTTTGTAGATCATGAAAATCATACTTTATGTGATAGTTATATTGTTGAGTTTATTCATGAGGCTAGTGGAAATTATTATGAGAGAGGAAAATATGGTTGTAGAAGTTTTCATGGTACTGAAACATCTCTCTATGTGCTGAAAGTTTTGAAGTTGCTCTTGTTTTATCTACCCAATCTTGTTACTATGTGCTTCTTTGATTTATTTTCTTACAATATTCCTATGCATAGGAAGTGGGTTAGAATTAAATGTGTTTTGAATTTGCTTCTTGATGCTCTCTTTTACTTCAATTCATATTTCTTTTGTGAACATCTTCTCAAACTTTCTATGCCTAACTTAAAGGCGTTAAAGTAAAGTACTTATTGGGAGATAACCCAATAGTTTTATTGAGTCTTGGAAGTTAATACTTCTGTAATAACCCCTCCTTATTTTTTTGTTTGATTTTTGTGCCAAGAATAACCTCTAATGAGAGAGAAGTAAGATTTGGGGAAGTTGTTGTCCCAAAACAGATTTTTGTGCTTCACTGTAAAAATTCGTGAAAAATATATTTATGTCGGATTGAGATGTAATTTTCTGAGTATACCCCTCAGGTTGTTATATAAATTTCTTTAGTTCAACACTTTTTTATTTGAGCAACAGAAGATCTTCGAAAAAATCAGTTTTTACCTGTTGGTCTGTTTTGACAGATTTCTGCCATTATTTGCATTTGGCTCTTACCAATTTATGTTTGAGTTCTTTTTTTTGAATTAGGCTTTTAAAGGGAATTGCTACAGTAGCATGTGTTTTAATGAAAGTTTTTTTTGTTTTTAAACTAAACCTGAAGGTTTATTACTTTTGAATGCACTAATGTTGCTAATGAAGATTGTGTGAAGTTTTGTATGAAGGAAATTTTCAAGTGTAGGGGAAGAGTGATATAATGAAATAAAGAATGGACAAAATCTCAAGCTTGGGGATGCCACCCTGTGTCACCCCAAGAAATATCCAAGAGGTACAAGCGTTAAAGCTTGGGGATGCCTAAGGCATCCCCTTCTTCATCAATAAAAATCTCAGGTCTCTTTCTAGACACTTCGTTTTTATTGTTTCATGCACTATTGTGTTGTTCTTGGAGCTTCTTAGTTTTAATTTTTGGTTTTCGCTTGCTTAGTTTGCTTGAATAAAGTAGTTGGACCCCCCGCTTTCGCTGTGTTGTTTCAAATAAGTTGATTGATGTTGGAAAAGAGTAGAAAGTTTCATGCTTATAGTAGAACAAAAGGGAGCTTGTTTTGACTGTGACTTAGACTTTATCATGTCATGCTAGATGTTGTTTTGACCTTATGATTAGTTATTATTGCTGTAGCATGAATTGTTCCAAACAATTGAGATAGCTTAATGTTCCTTGAAAGAATCATGCATTGTTTTAGCATACAAAAGCATAACGTTGTGATATTCTCGTTTGATGCTTTATTTGGTTTGACTTGGCACATGATCACACCATCTTATGACTATAAACCAGTCAACTTAGCCTTTATGATCATTTAGTTTTTGACTTATGGTACCACTTTATGCTTTGATTAGTAATGTTTTGTCACTCTGCATGATTATGGCCATTATTGCTCCCTTAGTTGGTCGCTCCCAGTCTTTTGCTAGACTCCACTTGTATTTAGTAAGCTCTACTCATGAATCCAACTCCCAAGAAACCAAGTTATTCCAAAGTGTCCACTATAAATTCCTATGCATGGTGTGTTACACCATTCCAAGTATATTCTTGTTTTTATCTATCTTCCAAATTAAACTTGTTATGTGAAAATTAGTGATTAAAGCTCTCACAAACTTGATGGCACACATTATTTTTCTTGCCCCTAATAAACTTGAACCATTGTGTCATCTATGTTGTATATGCTTGCACTTATAAGTTGGGAATTAGCAGAGCCGTGCTGTCAGGGGGAACTCTTTCAACACCTGTAAATATCTACCCAGTTGATATCATGATCTTTTGTTTATGGATGTCGGCGGTGTGAAATAAAGGGGAGCTTGTAAGCCCATGGAGTTATGTATATGTGTTATAGAAACGTCTGGGCCGCTAGCCTAAGCCATGCCTAATCATGGTGGAAACTTATAGCATTACCATAGTGAGCAACCTATGAAGCATTCTTCTTATAAAAAAAGAGAGATAGAAAAAATAGAAAAAGAAAAAAAAGAGGAAAGAAGAGAAAAAAGCACCATTTTCCCATGGTAAATAAGAAGATTGCTGAGATGCTCATTGTCTGTTGCCTTGTCATTTTGATATGGGATAGCTCCTGTGTCATGGGGCAAGGGGTACCCCGTTGGCGGTTCTCTATGATACACATATACTTACTATGATAAGAACTTACTGGTAACTAAAGTTGAGTAGCATGAGGAACGACCCTCGTACTCAAGGGAATGAGATTGCCAACTTATACTTTGTCAAGCATATACTCCATATTTTGGCCACTTTAACCTTAATCACTTTAAGATGCTTATGATAGGGACAATTGTAGCATCCCAGTTGTCTAACTCCTGTAATGCTACATGTTATAATAATAAAAAGGGCCACTTCCAACATATAATTGTTGCATCATCATCATATCATGCTCATGTCATCATGTCACCTTGCATTTGAGCATCATATAAAACTCTTTCTTGTTTGGTTCTTATCCAATGTGCATGATTAATTGTAGTTGCCTCTTGATATTGTATTTGGTTCTTAATATATTGTTAAATGCCCAAGTTGAGTTGAGGGCATCTCTCTTATTGACTCCACCACCTTTTCTTTCACCACCTTTTATTCCACCATCCAATTAATATGAGCTTGTCATTTTAATTTGGGTTATCTCTAGCTCATGTTGGTTGGTTGGTTTCCACCCATAATCTTTGCTTGGCCTTGCCCACCTTTTGGGAATGCATATGAATAATGCCTTGTTGATGTTATTGTTTTCACAAGGATTAGTTTGGCATTAATTATTTTGCATGGGCCATGCAAGTGCCACCTTTTCTAGTATTTGGGTTTATTTGAATTCTAGTTGGATCATCTTCTTTCGTCTAAATCATTTGTTGGCTTGTAGTGTTCTTCATCATATCATCTACCTCTCTTCTTCCCTTTAGATAAATCCCTACCCCCATGCCCCATGCACACACATGTGCTTATGTGGCATGCACAACACAAACCACCCCTTTCTTGGATCTTGCTTGGTCATTGTTGGATCATGCATGGACCAAAGAAACCACCCCATCATCATGATCATCTCTCCCTATCTTCCCTCTTTTCTCTTTTTCTTGATCTTGTGTGCTTTGTAAGGCATGATCAAGTTACCCCACCTCCATCTATCTACCCCTCTCCATCTACCCTAATCCCCTCTTACACCTAAACCCTAAGCCACCCTTTGTCCTACTCCATTCTCCCCTCTCTCTCTAATCCCTTTATCTCACTCCCTCTTTCACCTACCCCATACCCCCATATCCACATCCTAGCTAAACCCGAGTAGACACCTAATCCAAACAAAACCCTAAGTACTCCCTAGACCATGCCCTATCTCTCCCTCTCGGCCCCCTTCTTCTACCATGCCGGCCCCACCTGGCCACCGTCTCCCTGGCCCCATACCCCAGCTCTCCCTCTTTCCTCATACCCTAAGCCCAACCCTAGACCCGAGCCTACCCCTCTCCTCTCTCTAGCTCTCTCTCTCTCTCTCTCTCTCTCTCTCTGCTAGGCCCCACCCGAGCCACCCTCGTGCCCGCCTCTCTGGCCCCGAGTCTAGCCTACCCCGTGCCTGCCTCCCTGCCCTGGACCCCTCTGCCCGTGCACGTGAAAAGGAGGGTGACCGAGCCACCTTTCGGCCACCACCTCTCCACGGCACCTAGCCTCCCACCTCCGTCCTTATCTGCCCTCCCTCGCCTCTCTGCCTCGCCCAGATCTGGCTAAGCCCGCTTTTCCTCCCCTTCCCCTCCACGGCCACCGGCATACCGACGCCGCCCAACGCCCGCACCTCGACGTCCACGACGCCCGGCCCCAGCTCATCGAGGGGTGGTCAGGACCACCAGCAGTTCCCTGCAGCCTCAGACGCCTGCGAGTGAGCAGCCCAGATGTCCTGCAGACGCCGCCCCGAGGAAACCCTAGCGCTCGCCGCCGCCAGCCTCATCGCCGATCGCCTACTCCCCGCGCCACGTCGTCCACACGATCACGCCCGCGGTGAGCCCCCTAGACTCCTAGACATGCTCTCGTCCTTCTTCGTTTCCTGTCGACGACGTTCGTTTCGTCGAGCGCTCGCCGTGCACCGCCGTACGTTTCTGCCTGCATCCACCCGTGCCGCCTAGCGCCTTACTAGCTGTCCTCCCTCCTCCCTGTCAACAACCCGCGGACACCGCAGTGGTAGCCGTCATGGCGTGCGGAGGGCACGCAGGTTCGAGCCATTGCGCTCTGTCGCGACAAGGCAAGGCCTAACGACAGAGGCGCCAGGAAGATCCACAGTGGCCCGTGAATCTTTTCCCCAAAACCCCTCGCAACTTCTTTTTCCTAAACCGCGGACCCCGAGGCCCCACTGTCAGCGGTGGTGGTCATTTTTCTAAAAAGGCTCCCGCAATACCCAGAACTCGACCCGCAGACCCACCCGGGCCACCAGTCAGTGCCCGTGGCCTTTTTGCAGAAAGACACCCCGGCTTCCGCAACCTCAACCCGCGGTACCTCCCCTCGGCTGACCACGTGTGGTGCTGAGTCAGCACAGGGCCCACCTGCCATTGACAGAGGCTGGGCTCCCCTGAGTATAAAATATATCTGTGTGTCTGTTTAAAATTCAAACCTGTTTAAAATTTAATTCAAATTCAAATTTCAATTCAGTTTTAAATAACTTTTCTTTTATAAATCCAAATGATGCAAATGTTATATGTTTCTGAACCAGAAAAATGTGAGGATTTCAAATATGCTATTAAAATTACCTTTTGAACATTTTAAATCCCAAGTTGAGTTAAATTACAACAAATGCCACTAGAACTTAAATAATTAATAACTTTTGATTTATAATTCCAAATTTAACAAATGATATGTCTAAAATGATTAGCTCGACGAGACCTTTCTGTGTATGCTATCCATGACTTCAATTGCAGCATGCATCATATAAAAATATAGGGAACAGCAATGTTATGACAACAAATGGGATTCCAAAACCCCATTTAAATGTTATTACTTGACCTCCACACCTCACCATGCCATGCTACCTTATCGCCATGTAAATTGTGCATCATTCATCATGGCATGATTGTTTGCTTGACGCATCTTATTCATATGCTTGTGCTCTATATTCATGTTGGCCTTGTTTGTTTGGTTTTTCTCGGATGAACCTTGGCGGGGTTATATCAAGAGAACCAGGAGCACTACCCAGATCCGTCCCTCGCTTCAACTGAGATAACAGGCAAGCACTTCCCCATGCTTGCATACATACAGTACCTATTGCCTCTACCTTATTCTTGCATCATTGAGTCGCGATTGCATTAAATTGAATCCCAAGTATGCATAGCCTTTACTTTTACACCCCACCAAGCTTGTTCCTCCATCCCATGAGCCACTACTATAGGAGTTGTTTGGGCCATGCAGTGAGAACAGCATGTGTAGGGTATGTGAGAGTCTGTTGAATAATGAGGTACCTAAACAACTTAACTTTGAGTAGTTCGGGATAACTAAAGAAAGTGGCACCGGTGAGCAACATCTGCTATTTGGTTTTTCCTGCTCACTTGCGTCCCTTAAGACCCCGAGTACTTGATTCCTGTTCCTTGATTTATCGCGCTATCCACATCAGGGAGGTATATGGGACCCCAGGCCGAGCTTGATTCGTCTTATTTCTTGGGGCCACAAACTAGTTTGAGGTTTTATTTACTATCTGTACTTATGCCATGCTATACGTATTTACTTAGTGCGAGGAGCACACTGTCTTGTTAGGTAAGCGTAATGTTTTCATGTATCGGGTCCCGATTGGGGACCGCTGTCGTTCTGACCATTGTCGCAAACCTTGGGTCCGTCTCAAGCTTGCTTACGTTGCTATGGTGTACTTCAAGGTGGCCTGAAATATCTCTGAATCTGTGATTGTTCACGTGAAAGCCTCGTTGGGTTTTGATTTGGTTTTCCGAGGTTGATCGGCGTGTGTTGCTATTGGTGCACCCGGCGGGTAAAACTTTACAAAGCCGTGTCCGCGGATATTGACGACTTGGAGCACAGTTTCTCGATCATAGACAAGCATAACTAAAGTACCGCTTTAATCTGACTAAGTAATATGTCTAGTAAATAGTGCAACACTCATGAAATGGTTAATAAAACTGCCAACGGATGGGGGATTGTTCGTCCGCTTCCTTGTTGGTAAGCAGGGAGGAGGATGGATCGGATGAGTTTACCATTATAACTGTTGATCTTAATTCACGGACATCCGTCTATCATTGGTTAGGCGGATGGGTAGCGTTTATCTGTAGAACTGCTAGGGTTTATCTTTCGCTGCAATTGCGTCACCCCAGGTTGTGTCCCCTTTAGAGGCATTAAGACTTGCTGAGTACCCTTAGGGTCTCACACGATAAATTCTTGATTCAGATGAGCGGTACCTTCACGGTGACGGATCTTGGGTGGAAGAAGTCAAGATGTGGGCAACGATCGTTCGGTGTAGAGATTAGGAACGGGATCCGTGAGACCTGTAGTTGGGATGTGCTTATTTCTATGGCATCTTATGCCGATTTGCTTCTTATCCGTACTCGGATTTTGTTTGCCGCTTGCATGATACTCGATGTGTTGTGTGAGGAAGTATCCTAAAATATAGATCTATCTAGGTCATTTGAATCTTGCCGTATGGCGTTGCTATATTTCCTTTCTTTCTAGATGGTATGGCTCTGATGTACTCTTGTATGGTGGCTTGCGTACATACCCACTTGTGTACGTAGTTGATCCCTTCGCTTGCCGACTACGCCGCCCGTACAGGTCCCGTTGAGAGGGTAGTGGTTGGGACGTCTGAAAGGACTACCAGTGAGTGGCTTTTGGGGCCCCACCGTACTATTTCAACCACTACCACTCATCCAGGCTTGTATCTAGGAGCGTAGTTCACCGAGGTAGTTACAATTGGTATCAGAGCTATCCCGACCTTCAGGGTTTCAGCCAAACGGTCGTTGTCAGTCTAGCAAATATTTTGGTAGTTATGTATATTAGGGAAAAACAAAACGCGAGAGTAGGACTGCTTCCACTTTTCTTCTTAACCTCCCACCCACCCTTTTCTGGTAAGGAAGTGCAACGTTTTCAATCCTCTTCTCAAGATTCAAACTAGGATTCACGTGTTCGGGGTTTCCGTAGTACCATAGGATGTGAGTGTGTGTGTGTGTAATCCCTTGTCTATCTGTTGCATCCAAGTTGTTATCTTATCTGCCTTTGGTTATCAACTGTTGGTACATTCCATACCGACAGGCTTTTGCAAACCGACGCAATCTATCTTCCTCTTTGTATCCGACGCTATCTTGTTTGGGGTGTTCGTTTCCGTAGCTACCAATCTTTAGGTTTCGTCGTGAGAAAAAGGGGTTAGGATATGTGTTCCACTTGTTCATGTGCGGAGTAATGATTTGAGTGCGGGATGGAGTCGCGACCATACCACTACTTTTATCATTCGCTTTTGTATATTGAATCGGTAGAGTCACTAATCTTGATTCGTTAAGTAATTTTGCGCATCTATTGGTATTCTAATGCCGAAATTTGTGGAAATTTTTTTTTTCCTTTGATATATTGTGTACCACACTCCTTTTCAGTCGTGTGCGATATGCTTAATATCTTTTAGGTGCTATGAACTTTGTTGATATTTTAATATCATCTCAGTAAATTGTATCCTTTAATCTTGGTTAATTCCATCTTGGTACTATTTTGGATTATTATCATTCTCCATTATAGTACTGACTTGAGTTTTATATCAATGACAGGATGGCTCCCCCACGCCGGACTGAAGAGGACATCCCTCCGGAACTGGGCTCAGCGCTGTCAAGCATAGCTAATGCTTTGGCGGCAATGCAAGAGAACCAGCAGCGCTTTGAGGAGAGCGTCAGAAGGAATGAGTTTGCTCCACTTCCTCCACCTCCCAAGCGTGGAGACATCGAGAGCTTCCTCAAATTCAACCCTCGTCAGTTTGATGTTTCTGACCGACCTCTGGACGCGGATGATTGGCTGCGTGAGATCTCAAGGTTGCTCGAGACTAGCGATGTTCGAGCAGAGTGGGTCAAGTGTGCTACCCACCTTCTCAAGGGAGATGCAGCTCTTTGGTGGGAGAACTACTTGAAGGCAAGATGCACTGGGTTCCAGCCTACTTGGGAGAGGTTCACTGCAGCTTTCAAAGAGCAGTTTCTCTCAGAGATTGTGATGGAAAGGATGAAGGAGGCCTTCCTCAACCTGAAGCAGGGAAATGATAACGTCAACACCTATATCAGGAACTTCATGAATCTGTCCCGTTATGGTGGTGATGAGGTATCTGATGACAAGAAGAAGCAGAAAAGGTTCAGGCAAGGGCTGAATGCGTCGATCAAGTATGCAATCACGCATGCAAGACCGGCAACCTTCCTGGAGCTACAGCACACAGCACTGCAAGAGGAGGCAAGCAGGCAGGTGTTCGAGGAGTCCAAGAAACACAACAGGGATGCATCAAGCTCTGCAGTTATGGCAGCTCCTTCTAAGCGGCGTGTCTGGGTTCCTAACACCCCACCGTCGCTCCCGGCTCCACCAAGACCTGCAAGTTACGCGCCAAGGCCATCAAACTTCACCACTGCGGCTCCCAGGGGCTACAACAACAACTACCCTGGAGCGCCTGGCGGAGTCCCTGGCTACTCTGCTCCACGTCCAGCTAGTGCCTGCTTCGTGTGTGGAGATCCTGGACATCAAAACTAGAACTGTCCAATGAAGAACAAAGCTCTCCCTCCACCCCCGCCAAGATCTGCAACAAGCTCTCCTTCGGTTCGTGCACCACCGCCTCGGGCTCTCAACATCAACACTAAGCCCGGGTCTGCGGTTGTTCGGGTCAACTGCGTCAACGCCTCTCAAGCTGAGCTCGCACCTGGAGTTGTCATGGGTATGCTTTCAGTTAACTCAGTTCCTGCACGAGTTCTCTTTGATTCTGGTGCATCGCATTCGTTTGTTTCGATGAAGTTTGCAAGTGAGAATGGGTTAGCGTCAGATCCTCTTCCCACAAGGCTCCTGGTTCTTTCTCCTGGAGCAAATATGGTAGCATCTAAGATCAGTCATGGCAATAAAGTTGAGATTGGTGGTTCTTCATTCTTGGCTTCTTTGATTGTTCTGGGCAGCTCTGACATTGATGTCATTTTGGGCATGGATTGGTTGACAGCAAATGCAGCTGTGATCGATTGTCTTTGAACGCTCGGTGTCTCGAAGATTCTGAAGGCCATGTAGTCTTTTCTCCAAGTCGACTCCTGCTGTCCAGCTCTATTCTTGGCGACTCGAATAATGATGCTATGGAAGCTATTCAGGAGGGTACCATGGGTCTGTGAGTTCCCAGATGTCTTTCCTGAAGAGTTGCCAGGTATGCCTCCGGATCGCGAGGTTGAATTCGTGATTGAACTTGAACCTGGAACGGCTCCTATCTCCAAGAGGCCATATAAAATGGGTCCTTCTGAGTTGGCTGAACTCAAACGACAACTTGATGAACAAGAGAAATTGGGTTTCATTCAACACAGCACTTCTTCTTGGGGTAGTCCAACAATCTTTGTGAAGAAGCATGACAGAACCGATAGGCTCTGTGTTGACTACCGGGCTCTAAATGCTAAAACCATCAAGAACAAATATCCTCTTCCACGGATAAATGATCTTTTTGATCAGCTGGCAGGAGCTGTGGTGTTCTCTAAGCTGGACTTGAGAAGTGGTTATCACCAAATCAAAATTTGCAAAGAAGATGTGCCCAAGACAGCTTTCACCACCCGCTATGGCATGTATGAGTACACGGTCATGTCTTTCGGTCTCACCAACGCACCTGCTACCTTCTCGAGGCTGATGAACTCAGTTTTCATGGAGTACCTGGACAAGTTTGTTGTGGTATATCTGGATGACATTCTGGTTTATTCCAAGTCCAAGGAGGAGCATGAAGAACACCTGCGGTGTGTCCTGAACAAGCTTCGTGAGAACCGCTTGTATGCAAAGTTCTCTAAGTGTGAGTTTTGGCTGCCTGAAGTAACATACTTGGGTCATGTTATCTCTGCCAAGGGCATTGCGATCAACCCGAAACCGTGAAGACAATAGTTGAATGGCTTCCTCACCTAATGTCAAGGAAGTGCGGAGTTTTCTCGGCTAGCTATTGCCGTCGCTTTGTGCAGAACTTCTCGAAGATAGCAAAGCCTCTTACCGATCTCCTCAAGAAAGGCAAGAAGTACCTGTGGACTCCTGCTTGTCAAGAAAGTTTTGAGACACTCAAAGAGAAGCTCACTTCCACACCAGTCTTGGTTCCTCCGGATACATCTAAGCCTTTCCAGATATTCTGCGACGCCTCTTTGCAAGGATTGGGTGCGGTCCTTACGCAAGAGAAACAGGTGGTTGCTTATGCTTCTCGTCAGTTGAAGACGCATGAGATCAACTATCCCACACATGACCTCGAGCTAGCAGCAGTTGTCTTTGCCTTGAAGCTATGGAGGCACTACTTGCTTGGTAACCGTTGTGAGATCTTCTCGGACCACAAGAGTTTGAAGTATATCTTCACTCAACCGGATCTCAATCTTCGGCAAAGGAGATGGATTGAAGCAATCAATGACTTTGATGTGACCATCAACTACACTCCAGGCAAAGCAAACGTCATGGCAGATGCGCTTAGTCGTAAAGCTTATGTCAACAACCTCATGATAGAAGAGCAGCAGCCTCTCTTGTGCGAGGAATTCCGTCAGCTCAACCTTGAAGTTGTGGAACAAGGGCATCTCCTGAATCTTCTGGATACTCCTCTCTTGGAAGAACAGATTCGTTCTCGTCATCTTGGTGATCCGCACACCAGAAAGCTCATCTCTAAGCTTGACCTTCCGAAGTATGAGTCCTTCCACGTGGATGATCAAGGCACGCTCTTCTTTGAACACCGGATGTTTGTTCCAAACTACCCGGGTCTGAGAGACCAAGTTCTCAAGAAGGCACATGATTCGGTTCTTTCTATCCATCCTGGCAGCACAAAGATGTACATGGACTTGAAAACACAATACTGGTGGCCTGGGTTGAAACGGTATTGTGCCAAGTATGTCTCAGAATGTGATGTCTGCCGCAGAGTCAAGGCTGTCCATCAGAAACCATTTGGTCTTCTACAGCCATTGAAACCTCCGGAATGGAAATGGGAGAAAGTAGAGATGGACTTCATCACTGGCTTCCCAAGGTCGCAGAAGGGCAACAATGCAATTTTTGTTGTCATCGACAGGCTTTCTAAAGTGGCTCACTTCTTCCCACTCAAAGAAACAATTTCTGGAATTCAGTTGGCTGAGCTCTATATCAACAGGATTGTCTCTCTGTATGGGGTTCCACTTGAAATCAGTTCAGACCGTGGGAGCATCTTCACCTCAAAGTTCTGGGAGAGTTTCCAAAAAGCTTTGGGAACAAAGTTGAACTTCAGCACTGCTTACCACCCTCAGTCGCAAGGACAAGTGGAGAGGATCAATCAGATTCTGGAGGATATGCTTAGAGCTTGCGTCATCTCGTTTGGCATGAAGTGGGAGGAATGCCTTCCATATGCTGAATTCTCCTACAACAACAGCTTCGGAAGAGTGCGAAGATGGCACCATTCGAGGCTCTCTATGGTCGCAAGTCAGAACACCGATTGGTTGGTCGGTGCGGAGAAAGAATCTGGTTTGGCCCGACATTGTGACTCAGCGGAGGAGAAGGTGCATATCATTCTGGAGAACCTGAAGATTGCTCAGAGTCGTCAGAAGAGCAACTATGACAGGAAACACACGGATATGGTATATGCCCCTGGTGATCTCGTCTACCTTCGTGTCACTCCCATGAGAGGAACACATCGCTTCGGTATTAAAGGAAAGTTGGCTCCTAGATACATCGGTCCTTTCAAGATACGTGGTAGAAGAGGAGAAGTGGCTTATGCACTGGAGCTTCCGGAAAAACTCAAAGTCCATGATGTTTTCCACATCTCTCAGCTCAAGAAGTGCTTCAAAGACCCCGGCAAGACCGTGGATCATGAGCTAATCGACCTCCAAGAAGATCTGTCTTATCAAGAGCACCCCACCAAAATCCTTGAGACCGCAGAACGAAGGACGCGCAACAAGTCCATCAAGTTTTGCAAGGTGCAGTGGTCACACCATTCTGTTGAGGAAGCAACATGGGAGCGTGAAGATGAACTCCGTGCCAGCCATCCTTCTCTCTTTGTGTCTTCTTCTTCTTCCTAGAATCTCGGGGCGAGATTCCTGTTTAGTGGGGGAGAGTTGTAGCATCCCAGTTGTCTAACTCCTGTAATGCTACATGTTATAATAATAAAAAGGGCCACTTCCAACATATAATTGTTGCATCATCATCATATCATGCTCATGTCATCATGTCACCTTGCATTTGAGCATCATATAAAACTCTTTCTTGTTTGGTTCTTATCCAATGTGCATGATTAATTGTAGTTGCCTCTTGATATTGTATTTGGTTCTTAATATATTGTTAAATGCCCAAGTTGAGTTGAGGGCATCTCTCTTATTGACTCCACCACCTTTTCTTTCACCACCTTTTATTCCACCATCCAATTAATATGAGCTTGTCATTTTAATTTGGGTTATCTCTAGCTCATGTTGGTTGGTTGGTTTCCACCCATAATCTTTGCTTGGCCTTGCCCACCTTTTGGGAATGCATATGAATAATGCCTTGTTGATGTTATTGTTTTCACAAGGATTAGTTTGGCATTAATTATTTTGCATGGGCCATGCAAGTGCCACCTTTTCTAGTATTTGGGTTTATTTGAATTCTAGTTGGATCATCTTCTTTCGTCTAAATCTTTTGTTGGCTTGTAGTGTTCTTCATCATATCATCTACCTCTCTTCTTCCCTTTAGATAAATCCCTACCCCCATGCCCCATGCACACACATGTGCTTATGTGGTATGCACAACACAAACCACCCCTTTCTTGGATCTTGCTTGGTCATTGTTGGATCATGCATGGACCAAAGAAACCACCCCATCATCATGATCATCTCTCCCTATCTTCCCTCTTTTCTCTTTTTCTTGATCTTGTGTGCTTTGTAAGGCATGATCAAGTTACCCCACCTCCATCTATCTACCCCTCTCCATCTACCCTAATCCCCTCTTACACCTAAACCCTAAGCCACCCTTTGTCCTACTCCATCTCTCCCCTCTCTCTCTAATCCCTTTATCTCACTCCCTCTTTCACCTACCCCATACCCCCATATCCACATCCTAGATAAACCCGAGTAGACACCTAATCCAAACAAAACCCTAAGTACTCCCTAGACCATGCCCTATCTCTCCCTCTCGGCCCCCTTCTTCTACCATGCCGGCCCCACCTGGCCACCGTCTCCCTGGCCCCATACCCCAGCTCTCCCTCTTTCTCTCTTTCCTCATACCCTAAGCCCAACCCTAGACCCGAGCCTACCCCTCTCCTCTCTCTAGCTCTCTCTCTCTCTCTGCTAGGCCCCACCCGAGCCACCCTCGTGCCCGCCTCTCTGGCCCCGAGTCTAGCCTACCCCGTGCCTGCCTCCCTGCCCTGGACCCCTCTGCCCGTGCACGTGAAAAGGAGGGTGACCGAGCCACCTTTCGGCCACCACCTCTCCACGGCACCTAGCCTCCCACCTCCGTCCTTATCTGCCCTCCCTCGCCTCGCCCAGATCGCTAAGCCGCTTCCTCCCTTCCTCCACGGCCACCGGCAGACCGACGCCGCCCAACGCCCGCACCTCGACGTCCACGACGCTCCGGCCGGCCAGCTCATCGAGGGGGTCGAGACCACCAGCGTTCCCTGCTGCAGCCCCAGACGCCTGCGAGGCGAGCCCAGATGTCCTGCATCGACGCCCCGAGGAAACCCTAGCGCTGGCCGCCGCCAGCCTCATCGCCGATCGCCTACTCCCCGCGCCACGTCGTCCACACGATCACGCCCACGGTGAGCCCCCTAGACTCCTAGACATGTTCTCGTCCTTCTTTGTTTCCTGTCGACGACGTTCGTTTCGTCGAGCGCTCGCCGTGCACCGCCGTTCGTTTCTGCATCCACCGTGCGCCTAGCGCCTTACTAGCTGTCCTCCTCCTCCCTCAACAACCCGGACACCGCGATGGTAGCCGCCGTCGCGGCGTGCGGAGGCACGAGTTCGAGCCCGCTGCGCTGTCTGCGCAGCAGCGCCTAACGACAGAGGCGCCAGGAAGATCCACAGTGGCCCGTGGATCTTTTCCCCAAAACCCCTCGCAGCTTCTTTTTCCTAACCCACGGACCCCGAGGCCCCACTGTCAGCGGTGGTGGTCTTTTTCTAAAAAGGCTCCCGCAATACCCAGACTCGACCCACGGGACCCACCGGTCGATGCCGTGGCCTTTTTTGAAAGACACCCGGCTTGCACCTTAACCCGCGGTACCTCCCCTCGGCTGACCACGTGTGGTGCTGAGTCAGCACAGGGCCCACCTGCCATTGACAGAGGCTGGGCTCCCCTGAGTATAAAATATATCTGTGTGTCTGTTTAAAATTCAAACATGTTTAAAATTTAATTCAAATTCAAATTTCAATTCAGTTTTAAATAACTTTTCTTTTATAAATCCAAATGATGCAAATGTTATATGTTTCTGAACCAGAAAAATGTGAGGATTTCAAATATGCTATTCAAATTACCTTTTGAACATTTTAAATCCCAAGTTGAGTTAAATTACAACAAATGCCACTAGAACTTAAATAATTAATAACTTTTGATTTATAATTCCAAATTTAACAAATGATATGTCTAAAATGATTAGCTCGACGAGACCTTTCTGTGTATGCTATCCATGACTTCAATTGCAGCATGCATCATATAAAAATATAGGGAACAGCAATGTTATGACAACAAATGGGATTCCAAAACCCCATTTAAATGTTATTACTTGACCTCCACACCTCACCATGCCATGCTACCTTATCGCCATGTAAATTGTGCATCATTCATCATGGCATGATTGTTTGCTTGACGCATCTTATTCATATGCTTGTGCTCTATATTCATGTTGGCCTTGTTTGTTTGGTTTTTCTCGGATAGACACTGAGCAGGGGTTATATCAAGAGAACCAGGAGCACTACCCAGATCCGTCCCTCGCTTCAACTGAGATAACAGGCAAGCACTTCCCCATGCTTGCATACATACAGTACCTATTGCCTCTACCTTATTCTTGCATCATTGAGTCGCGATTGCATTAAATTGAATCCCAAGTATGCATAGCCTTTACTTTTACACCCCACCAAGCTTGTTCCTACATCCCATGAGCCACTAATATAGGAGTTGTTTGGGCCATGCGAGTCGTAGAACAGCATGTGTAGGGTATGTGAGAGTCTGTTGAATAATGAGGTACCTAAACAACTTAACTTGAGTAGTTCTGGGATAACTAAAGAAAGTGGCACCGGTGAGCAACATCTGCTATTTGGTTTTTCCTGCTCACTTGTGTCCCGTAAGACCCCGAGTACTTGATTCCTGTTCCTTGATTTATCGCGCTATCCACATCCGGGAGGTATATGGGACCCCCAGGCGAGCTTGATTCGGTCTTATTTCTTGGGGCCACAAACTAGTTTGAGGTTTTATTTACTATCCTGTACTTATGCCATGCTACTTCATTTACTTAGTGCGAGGAGCACCTTTGTCGCTTAGGTAAGCGTAATGTTTTCGCGGTATCGGATCCCGATTGGGACCCGTCGTTCTGACCATTGTCGCAAACCTTGGGTCCGTCTCGAAGCTTGCTTACTTCGTTGCGGGTGTACTTCAAGGGGTGGCCCCCTGAAATATCTCTGAATCCTGTGATTGTTCAGTCGTGAAAGCCTCGTTGGGTTTTGATTTGGTTTTTCCGAGGTTGATCGAGCGTGTGTTGCTATTGGTGCACCCCGGCCGGGTAAAACTTTCTGAAAGCCGTGTCCGCGGATATGGACGACTTGGAGCACAGTTTCTCGATCATAGACAAGCATAACTACAGTACCGCTTTAATCTGACTAAGTAATATGTCTAGTAAATAGTGCAACACTCATGAAATGGTTAATAAAACTGCCAACGGATGGGGGATTGTTCGTCCGCTTCCTTGTTGGTAAGCAGGGAGGAGGATGGATCGGATGAGTTTACCATTATAACTGTTGATCTTAATTCACGGACATCCGTCTATCATTGGTTAGGCGGATGGGTAGCGTTTATCTGTAGAACTGCTAGGGTTTATCTTTCGCTGCAATTGCGTCACCCCAGGTTGTGTCCCCTTTAGAGGCATTAAGACTTGCTGAGTACCCTTAGGGTCTCACACGATAAATTCTTGATTCAGATGAACAGGTACCTTCACAGGACGGATACTGGGTGGAAGAAGCCGAAGATGTGGGCAACGATCGTTCGGTGTAGAGATTCCGGGAACGGGGATCCGTGAGACCTGTAGTTGGGATGTGCTTATTTCTATGGCATCTTATGCCGATTTGCTTCTTATCCGTACTCGGATTTTGTTTGCCGCTTCCGCATGATACTCTGATGTGTGTTGTATGAGGAAGTATCCTAAAATATAGATCTATCTAGGTCATTTGAATCTTGCCGTATGGCGTTGCTATATTTCCTTTATTTCTAGATGGTATGGCTCTGATGTACTCTTGTATGGTGGCTTATGACATACCCACTTGTGTCGTAGTTGATCCCTTCGCCGACCACGCCGTCTGACAGTCCCGTTGAGAGGGTAGTGGTTGGGACGTCTGAAAGGACTACCAGTGAGTGGCTTTTGGGGCCCCACCGTACTATTTCAACCACTACCACTCATCCAGGCTTGTATCTAGGAGCGTAGTTCACCGAGGTAGTTACAACAATGAGAGCTGAAAGCTAACAAGTACCATAATTTTTGGAAGCTCTTTATGAAACTTGAAATCCCTGCTTCCCTTTATGAAGGACCTTTCTTCCACTTTTATATTGAGTCTTCACCTTCTATCGTTAGGCACCAATTAAGAGAGCATAATTGTCATTCTTAGTTTTATGTGCAGTGTCCCAAAACTGATTGATTGATTCATAATGTTGATATTGCTTGTTTTTGAACTATTTGTATCTAGTCACCCTTATGAACTTTTAAGGTGTCCTATGCATTTATGTTTTGCTACTCCATGAGGGACAAGATGAATGCCACTATGCTATGTTTTCTATATGTGAAACAAACAAACGTCTGTCAATGCATTGTTATTCATGATCTTTGTTTGTATCCTTTCATGTTGCAACATAGTTGATATGTCCTATTGTTAGAACTTCATCTTTCATGCTCATGTTTAGAGTACTTTGATCCCAGCTTTCAATGCTTGCAAATGGTTTGATCATGATTTTGATGGTGCATGTCACCTCAAAAATTATTCTTTTTATCACTTACCTACTCGAGGACGAGTAGGAGTTAAGCTTGGGGATACTTGATACGTCGTAAACGTATCTATAATTTCTGATGTTCCATGCTTGTTTAGTATCAACTTTGCTATCCTTTGTCTACACTTTGAGGTATTTTTATACATTTTCTGGGACTAACCTATTAACAATATGTCGCAGTGCCAGTTGCCTGTGTTCTGCTCTTTTTGGTTTCAGAAAAGCTAGTAAGGAAATATTCTCGGAATTGTACAGGACAAAAGCCAAAGTCAATATTTCACCGAGGAGAACATGGAGTCTAGAGGAGAGACGGAGGAGATCCACAAGGTGGCCACACCCCCTCACGCACAGGCCCACCCTGGGTCGCGCCTGGGCAGGGTGTGGGCCCCTTGGCCACCCTCCTACATCGCCTCTTTGCCTATATAAACCCCCCTATGCCAAAACCCTAAGCACCCGATCAGATCTCCACGAAACATGTCACATCCCAAAATTCTTCTAATTTTGGAATGTGAAATAAATAAATAAGATTGATTGATTGTTTGACTTTGTTGAAAATTCTCAAAGAGGAGAAACTTTTTGAATAGAAAATCCTCTCAACCTTGAATTCAAAATCCTATATTATTTTGTTATGACCTAAGTAGCCATATAGGCAAAAGGGCATGGATTGATTTTGGATTGTAGAGTTGGTGTGCAAGATTTCAAAATGAAAATCATGAATCATTCATAAGCATTTCATCCATGCAAAGTTCTCACAAACTAAATCCAAATCCTGGTATCTAAATCCTATAGTTGATTCGCCCAAATGTTCCTAAAGGAATTAAATTGACTTATTAAAACCCACTAATGCTAAGGCATAAATTATTGATAATTATAGCCTAAAGAGATCCAATTAATACTACAAAATTTTAGAAACAAAATTGAGCTCATTTGGAGCTAGTATGAAAAAGTTATGGAACAAATACAAACACATAAATATATGAATAAAATGGAATATACAAGGATTTATAAATCCACTACTTCCAAACTAGTAAAAAAAATTACAAATTTGATCCTACAATAAACTATTCAATTTTAGAAAATTTTAAAAACAAGAATCATATCATTTGAAGTTCGTATTCAAAAGATATGAAGGAAACAAGTAAATAGAAAAAGAAAAAGAAAAGAAAAAAAAAATACGCGGGCCGGCCCAGCAAGGGACCGACCGGACCAGGCACATAGGTGAACAAGGGATCGATGGTGTGCTTTAAAATGCGTGCAAAAATCTGTTTTCTATACCTATCTCTACTCAAACTCTTATATCTTTTGATCTACAACTCCGAATTGACTTACGTTTGTTTCTACTTGTTCCTTACTCCAAGGCCTATCTCTACAACGTCTCAAACCTCCATATAAACTCATGGAGCCACGGCTGTACAAGTTTTTCCTCTCGAAATCCCGAATCTACATCTGGCCGAATCTTGTTTCGCTTTTTAACCCATCTAGACTTCGTAGTTTGCTTTCGGTCAAACACGAAAGTTGTAGGGATCGTCGAAATCTTTCAATCCCGACAAACCTCACCTCTTTTCATCCACCACAGCCGGAGAATTTCGTATCGCAATATTTCAGATCTTACGGTGTAAATCCAAGATGTACTCGCGCTCGTTTCTTAAAATCCAAATTCCTTTGGTGAGAAGGTAGGAATAATGATTCCCCACAACTTTCATGTTCTGAGTTTTTCGATTTGACCTACGGATTTGTCTCTCTAACACAGATCTATTTCTTGTCTATTCTGAGCCAAAATCGGGTCAATCTCTTCTTCTAGCCACCGGATCCTATCCAGACGGTCGAGATCCAATCAAACGGGTGCGTGCCATGTCGTCATCCCGGTCATCTTCTTCATCAACGCCACATCAATGTAAGGTCAACATCTAGTCCCAGTCAGCATGCAAAGTCAACCTGTCCAGTCAGCGGAATATTCCCTGAAATATTCCGTTCGAATTTAAAATTGCATATTATAGATCTAACTTGTAAAATTTATTAGAAATTCATACCACGTCCAAAAATTGCGTATAATATATCAAATTGAAGATAATTTCACATAGAATCATCTTATCAGATTAGATCCAACTTTTACTGTACGTAGTTACTGCAGTAATTTAATTAGTTTTAATGGTCTTTTAGGTTAATAAATTCATGGACAATTATCTGTAACTCCGAAAAATATGAACAATATATAAAATTGAAGCTACTGTAATGTAATTTAATAATATCTGGTTGGATCTAGCATTTGCAGATTATTTAACCCGTAGCCTTTTTAATTAGTTTTAATGGCTTTATAAATCATTAAATTCATTAAAAATTAATTGCTTGTCACAAAAATATAAATGATATACCGTTGGAAAGCTGGTTCCATGTAGATCATCAATATGCAATTAGTTCAGCATTTTACTGTAAGGTTTTTCCGTGAAGATTTAAATAGTTTAATGGCCTATTTAGAGTAATAAATTCATAAGAAAATAAATACTATTCAGAAAATTACAAATAATATGTCCCTGAAATCACAATTCCGTGGAGATTACAGATATAATTTTAGTTTGATTTTTAGACAACAGAAACTATATGAATCATTTAAAACCATTAAACACCATTTAAATCATACAAAAAGATCTGTAACTCCAATTAGGGTGAATCCAAGTGCTAAGGTTTTGTATTGACAATATCTATACAGAGAAATTGCATGACAAATTATTTGGTACTGTTAAAACAGAAATTCATACAGAAATATTTAAACCCATTGAAATAGTGTTTTAATCATAAGAAAATTTCTATAACTCCTTTTTAGGTGATTCAAATTGCCACTGTCTCTAAATTGCATTACCTATCCAGTAGAATCTAGTTCACAATATAATATGACATAAACATATTTAGTTCAATTAAAGTGGTATACACCATATTAAATTGATACAACTTTAGTAATAAAAGCTTTAGTGCATTAAATGACCTTCCACATGCATCATGTAATCTAACCATGTTCAGAACACTAAATGCAACCATTGTGACTCGTTAAATTGTCATGCATGTATCATTAAAGATTGTTTTCTTGTAATGTTGCACTGTTGCATGTTTGCAATGTTTTGAATGGTGTTTGTTGTGTTTGCTTCAAACGTTAGATTGCGAGGAGTGCAACTACTGTGATTGCAACTACTATGATTTCAAGTATTGTGGTTATGAAGAGTGCCACCATTATATCTATGAGTATTGTGAGGATTATATATAATCGACTACATCTACAACAAAGGCAAGTGGTGCTATCTTGGTCATAAATGTCCTACTGTTTTCCTATGCATTGTAGATGTTTTTGTAGAATTGCATATGTAGGAATTGATGTGTATATGCTATGCTATGACCCATATTATTCCCTAGTATTCCTTGTTTATGAGCCATCATATTGGTAGATTGCTTAGCTATGCTATTTAGACGAGGGAGGGAATCACATCATGAAAAGTTATGTGTTTTGAAAGGCTTATGTTTTGCTAAATGACAAACCAACATGTTTTAATGAACCACCTGGGCGGAATGGCATTGATTGGGTCATCGAGTGTGGATTTTGGTGGGGAATGCCGCCCAGGACACTGAGAAATGATTGGTTTCTTTGTTTGGAAGCTTTCGTGTGCAACCATGTGCCAATAATGAAATGGGCGGTTGGTTGAACTCAGTAGGTTGTGGTAACTCGAACCCGCGTATCTAGAGATGTAGATATTGTAGGTTGGGCGCCGGTGCGCGTCGGGATTGGGGAGCTACTTCCCGAACGGTTCCTTCTTGGACTTCTCCCTATCATCACCCAATATGAGAGTGGTGGTACGAGCTGGGCTGGCCAAGTCACATGGGTAAAGTGCACTAACCCCTGCAGGGTGTATAAACTAATCGATTAGCTGTGTCCCCGGTTATGGACAATTTGAGCGACCTGATACTGATGCTATGATATTTCTCACTCATCCTTATTTCTTAATTACTAAAACTTGATGGGTGAACATGGGTTTAGGAGCATACAAAAGCTGAACTGTCTTGTATCTACATGGGTTTATGCTGGTATGTCCTATTTCTTAATAAAGATTGTTTTTGAAGAAAGAAAAGTATTTTGAAAGTAGGGAAAATTTGTATTGCTTTATGCAAATGAGCCTGAACTCCACTTGGCCAAATAAGCATGTAGTTGATAGATCTGTTGTTAACCACTTTAGCCTACTTGCCATACATTCAATGTATTGACCAATCGTGGCTGCAACATTTCATGTTGCAGGTTATATCGTATCTGAGTGATCGTTCATAGGTCGCGAGACTCCACTCAACATTTGTTCGCCTGTGGCACATTTGAAGGATGGAGATCTACCTTGTATTCGTTTTCCGCTGTGTACTTGAATAAATAATGTAAATTCTGGATCATATTCGTTGTATTTATGATGCACAGTTATATTTGGTATCATTTTGTACTGTGTGCGGTGAACCGATCCAGGATTGGCACTATACATGAACTCAGCCTTATCAGGCGAGGGTGTTACAAGATGGTATCAGAGCTGTGTGTTGGCTGTAGGATCGTGACCTTAGAAATGGATTAGCAATAGAAGACCTTTATTAGGAGAACTATCATATTTTATACTTATTAGAGTTCTTATATTCCTTGTCTATCATTTTCCAACATCTCTCCTTGTTCAAACTTGTAGATGTCCATTCATTTGATTAGTAGAAGAAGTGATCTACCATAAAAACTACAAGAATTGGAAAATGTTATTAGTAGTTTTCTATAAAGAAAATCACTATATGAGAGTTGGCCTACAAGTAAAGAACAAATAACATGAAATAAATAAACATCTCATCAAGTTTGGTTAGGTCTAGACCACCATATTTTATCTCTTTAGGAGATCATCGCTATCGTGTTAGCATATTGTTCTTACCAACTTATGTGGTATGACAATATAGGTTGTTTGCTTGGTTTTATAGAGCTATTTTGTGTGATTCTTTGTTTAGGATCAGTTAGTTTTGAACTCTAATGTTTTTGAAATTGTGATGAGGTTTTTAAATTAGTTTAATGGTGTGAATTGATTGAAATTCGTGAGATTACTGCTGCAGTTTTCTGCCTGACCTGTTGTACCGCGCGATTTTTCATATTTTATTGGTAACTCAGACAAATCTAAAAAAATAGGATCTGGAGCGTAATTACCTGTAGTACATTCACAAAAATTGTCTAAAATTCCTGACGAGTTTAAGGTGCCCAGAAAAATTCGTTAAACCTGCTGTACCGTTTTGACAGATTTAGTTTATTGCTTATATGTTACTCTATTTTACTCTAGTATTGTTCCCAATGCTTTCAAACTATTTTGTGGTTATATACTACTAAGTTTATACCCCTGTAATGTTATTATACAAGTGTTTGATTGTGTGTTGATCGCCTATGATTGTTTCCTTGTTTGTGACATTGATTGCTTCAGATAGTTATGGGTAGGATTATTTCCTTAGTCGTTTCTTTTCTATATAATCTATCCATCCCTATCTTGAACCCTTGGAGATATAATGATGTGTTAAGCGGAAGATTTGACAACACAATACATTTAGAAAAGAGAATGCTTCACCTAATGAAAAAAGGATGTGGAATTATGAAGTGTTGCACATGATGTTATGTAGTAGATTACGCAACCTGAAAGTTGAAGTAGCGATAGTTTAGTTTCAGTAGTAGCTTTGTTGATTGAATACATGGCAGTATACATAGAGCATTAGTTCGTGCCCATGGAAACATTCTTCAAGGCATGTGACAATGCCCGAGTGATAGAAAAACGTGATTCACCTATCCTCATACAGGGTAATAATTTGGGTGCAGGATGGATTGATCACCATTCCTACTACTCTTATTATTCGCTCTTGTACTGTTGGCTTTTCGAATCTTGAGTGCCTTTCAGCCTTAGCAGAGAGCCGGCGTTGAGCCTAAACCTTAAAATGGTAGATTGTTCCACCTCTACAAAAGCATCCATTGCTTAGCGTAGGAATATACGGTAAGGATGAATTTCAACCGTGTTTAATGGGTATCATGAAGCAAACGTTTCCTAATTGCCCACCATAAGAGTTTCGCTAGTTTAAGAAATGCTCCCTCAGAAACTATCAATCATGGAATTAGAATGTGCAATGAAAACCAATTGAGCCAAGTGAATCCTTGAGAAGTGACCTAGTCAGATTTCTTTTAAGGGTGGTAGCATCCTAATGGATCCTGAACCTTTCTTTCTTTCTATCCTTCCCAAATCTCGGGACGAGATTTCTTTTAAGGGTGGTAGTCTGTCACATCCCAAAATTCTTCTAATTTTGGAATGTGAAATAAATAAATAAGATTGATTGATTGTTTGACTTTGTTGAAAATTCTCAAAGAGAAGAAACTTTTTGAATAGAAAATCCTCTCAACCTTGAATTCAAAATCCTATATTATTTTGTTATGACCTAAGTAGCCATATAGGCAAAAGGGCGTGGATTGATTTTGGATTGTAGAGTTGGTGTGCAAGATTTCAAAATGAAAATCATGAATCATTCATAAGCATTTCATCCATGCAAAGTTCTCACAAACTAAATCCAAATCCCGGTATCTAAATCCTATAGTTGATTCGCCCAAATGTTCCTAAAGGAATTAAATTGACTTATTAAAACCCACTAACACTAAGGTATAAATTATTGATAATTATAGCCTAAAGAGATCCAATTAATACTACAAAATTTTAGAAACAAAATTGAGCTCATTTGGAGCTAGTATGAAAAAGTTATGGAACAAATACAAACACATAAATATATGAATAAAATGGAATATACAAGGATTTATAAATCCACTACTTCCAAACTAGTAAAAAAAATTACAAATTTGATCCTACAATAATCTATTCAATTTTAGAAACAAGAATCATATCATTTGGAGTTCGTATTCAAAAGATATGAAGGAAACAAGTAAATAGAAAAAGAAAAAGAAAAGGAAAAAAAAACTACGCGGGCCGGCCCAGCAAGGGACCGACCGGACCAGGCACGGGATCGATGGTGTGCTTTAAAATGCGTGCAAAAATCTGTTTTCTATATCTATCTCTACTCAAACTCTTATATCTTTTGATCTACAACTCCGAATTGACTTCCGTTTGTTTCTACTTGTTCCTTACTCCAAGGCCTATCTCTACAACGTCTCAAACCTCCATATAAACTCACGGAGCCACGGCTGTACAAGTTTTTCCTCTCGAAATCCCGAATCTACATCTGGCCGAATCTTGTTTTGCTTTTTAACCCATCTAGACTTCGTCGTTTGCTTTCGGTCAAAACACGAAAGTTGTAGGGATCGTCGAAATTGTTCAATCCCTACAAACCTCACCTCTTTTCATCCACCACAGCCAGAGAATTTCGTATCGCAATATTTCAGATCTTACGGTGTAAATCCAAGATGTACTCGCGCTCGTTTCTTCAAATCCAAATTCCTTTGGTGAGAAGGTAGGAATAATTATTCCCCACAACTTTCATGTTCTGAGTTTTTCGATTTGACCTACGGATTTGTCTCTCTAACACAGATCTATTTCTTGTCTATTCTGAGCCAAAATCGGGTCAATCTCTTCTTCTAGCCACCGGATCCTATCCAGACGGTCGAGATCCAATCAAACCGGTGCGTGCCATGTCGTCATCCCGGTCATATTCCTCATCAACGCCATATCAATGTAAGGTCAACATCTAGTCCGAGTCAGCATGCAAAGTCAACCTGTCCAGTCAGCGGAATATTCCCTGAAATATTCCGTTCGAATTTAAAATTGCATATTATAGATCTAACTTGTAAAATTCATTAGAAATTCATACCACGTCCAAAAATTGCGTATAATATATCAAATTGAAGATAATTTCACATAGAATCATCTTATCAGATTAGATCCAACTTTTACTGTACGTAGTTACTGCAGTAATTTAATTAGTTTTAATGGTCTTTTAGGTTAATAAATTCATGGACAATTATCTGTAACTCCGAAAAATATGAACAATATATCAAATTGAATCTACTGTAATGTAATTTAATAATATCTGGTTGGATCTAGCCTTTGCAGATTATTTAAACCGTAGCCTTTTTAATTAGTTTTAATGGCTTTATAAATCATTAAATTCATTAAAAATTAATTGCTTGTCACAAAAATATAAATGATATACCGTTGGAAAGCTGGTTCCATGTAGATCATCAATATGCAATTAGTTCAGCATTTTACTGTAAGGTTTTCCGTGAAGATTTAAATAGTTTAATGGCCTATTTAGAGTAATAAATTCATAAGAAAATAAATACTATTCAGAAAATTACAAATAATATGTCCCTGAAATCACAATTCCGTGGAGATTACAGATATAATTTTAGTTTGATTTTTAGACAACAGAAACTATATGAATCATTTAAAACCATTAAACACCATTTAAATCATACAAAAAGATCTGTAACTCCAATTAGGGTGAATCCAAGTGCTAAGGTTTTGTATTGACAATATCTATACAGAGAAATTGCATCACAAATTATTTGGTACTGTTAAAACAGAAATTCATACAGAAATATTTAAACCCATTGAAATAGTGTTTTAATCATAAGAAAATTTCTATAACTCCTTTTTAGGTGATTCAAATTGCCATTGTCTCTAAATTGCATTACCTATCCAGTAGCATCTAGTTCACAATATAATATGACATAAACATATTTAGTTCAATTAAAGTGGTATACACCATATTAAATTGATACAACTTTAGTAATAAAAGCTTTAGTGCATTAAATGACCTTCCACATGCATCATGTAATCTAACCATGTTCAGAACACTAAATGCAACCATTGTGACTCGTTAAATTGTCATGCATGTATCTGTTCAGCATTGTTTTCTTGTAATGTTGCACTGTTGCATGTTTGCAATGTTTTGAATGGTGTTTGTTGTGTTTGCTTCAAACGTTAGATTGCGAGGAGTGCAACTACTGTGATTGCAACTACTATGATTGCAAGTATTGTGGTTATGACGAGTGCCACCATTATATCTATGAGTATTGTGAGGATTATATATAATCGACTACATCTACAACAAAGGCAAGTGGTGCTATCTTGGTCATAAATGTCCTACTGTTTTCCTATGCATTGTAGATGTTTTTGTAGAATTGCATATGTAGGAATTGATGTGTATATGCTATGCTATGACCCATATTATTCCCTAGTATTCCTTGTTTATGAGCCATCATATTGGTAGATTGCTTAGCTATGCTATTTAGACGAGGGAGGGAATCACATCATGAAAAGTTATGTGTTTTGAAAGGCTTATGTTTTGCTAAATGACAAACCAACATGTTTTAATGAACCACCTGGGCGGAATGGCATTGATTGGGTCATCGAGTGTGGATTTTGGTGGGGAATGCCGCCCAGGACACTGAGAAATGATTGGTTTCTTTGTTTGGAAGCTTTCGTGTGCAACCATGTGCTAATAATGAAATGGGCGGTTGGTTGAACTCAGTAGGTTGTGGTAACTCGAACCCGCGTATCCAGAGATGTAGATATTGTAGGTTGGACCGGTGCGCGTCGGGATTGGGGAGCTACTTCCCGAACGGTTCCTTCTTGGACTTCTCCCTATCATCACCCAATATGAGAGTGGTGGTACGAGCTGGGCTGGCCAAGTCACATGGGTAAAGTGTACTAACCCCTGCAGGGTGTATAAACTAATCGATTAGCCGTGTCCCCGGTTATGGACAATTTGAGCGACCTGATACTGATGCTATGATATTTCTCACTCATCCTTATTTCTTAATTACTAAAACTTGATGGGTGAACATGGGTTTAGGAGCATACAAAAGCTGAACTGTCTTGTATCTACATGGGTTTATGCTGGTATGTCCTTAGAAGATTGTTTTTGAAGAAAGAAAAGTATTTTGAAAGTAGGGAAAAGTTGTATTGCTTTATGCAAATGAGCCTGAACTCCACTTGGCCAAATAAGCATGTAGTTGATAGATCTGTTGTTAACCACTTTAGCCTACTTGCCATACATTCAATGTATTGACCAATCGTGGCTGCAACGTTTCATGTTGCAGGTTATATCGTATCTGAGTGATCGTTCATAGGTCGCGAGACTCCACTCAACATTTGTTCGCCAGGCACATTTGAAGGATGGAGATCTACCTTGTATTCGTTTTCATTGTGTACTTGAATAAATAATGTAAATTCTGGATCATATTCGTTGTATTTATGATGCACAGTTATATTTGGTATCATTTTGTACTGTGTGTGCCAGTGAACCGATCCAGGGATTGGCACTATACACATGAACTCAGCCTTATCAGGCGAGGGTGTTACAAAACAATCTGTAGCCTCCGCCGCCATCGTCCCTAGATCGGGGGGGGGGGGGTCTGAAGCTCTTCCCGGCACCCTGCCGGAGGGGAGAGATTATCCCGAAGGCCTTCTTCATCAACATGCCAGCCTTCGATATGATGCGTGAGTAGTTCCACATTGGACTATGGGTCCATACAGTAGCTAGATGGTTGTCTCTCCTCCTTTGTGCTATCATGTTTAGATCTTGTGAGCTCCATTCATGATAAAGGCCATCTGTTTGTAATCATGCATGTTGTGTTTGCGGGGATCCAATGGATATTGAGATTACTATGTCAGATTGATTATTGATTCTATCATGTCTTATTGATTATTGATTCTATCATGTCTATGTTGTTTGAGATCTTGCACGCTCTCTGTTTCTAGTAGCTATCTTGGACAAGTAGATGCTAGTGACTCCAAGAGGGAGTATTTATGCTCGATAGTGGGTTCATGCCTCTATTGAATCTGGGGAAGTGACAGAAATCTCTAAGGTTGTAGAGGTGATGTTGCCACTAGGGAGAAAACAACAATCTCTTGTTCATGGAACAATTGTATTGTTTACTTTACACACATTGCTAATGCAGTTATCCGTTGCTTGCAACTTAATACTGGAGGGGGTTCGGATGATAACCTGAAGGTGTATTACTAGTCATAGATGCAGTTGGATGGCGGTCTATGTATATTGTTGTAATTCCCAATCAAATCTCATAGGATCATGAATGTCTAGTATTGCATTATTGTGCCTTTCTTAGTCCTATCAATTGCCCCGTTGTAATTTGTTTACCCAGCATGTTATATTATTTATCTTAAGGAGAACACCTCTAGTGACCTGTGGACCCCGGTCCAAACTTTACCATCATTACATCATCTACTGTTTACTTCCTGCAAGCAACCATTACCTTCCACACCATACGTTTAATCCTTTGTTTTCAGCAAACCAGTGAGATTGACAACCTCACTGTAAGTTGGGGCAAAGTTTTGAGTTTGTGTTGTGCAGGATTCCAAGTTGTTAGCAATACCTTGGAGTTATTTATTCCTCCTACTGGTTCGATAACCTTGGTTTCATAACTGAGGGAAAACTTACTTCTGTGCTCATCACACCTTCCTCTTGGGGTTTCCCAACAAAGCTCTACAGTGATCTGAGCTCATCAGTGACTGGCTCATCATACCCATTCACATCATAGGTGCTCCTGCCTAAAACTTTTGCACATCACAGCGGGGCAATTGACAGGATAGAGAAAAGGCATAACAATGCAATACTAGACATTCATGATCCTATGAGATTTGATTGGGCAATACAACAAGATACATAGACCGCCATCCAACTTCATCTATGACTAGTAATCCACCTTCAGGTTATCATCCGAACCCGTCCAGTATTAATTTGCAAGAAACTGATAACTGGTTTAAGCAAAGTGTGTAAGGTAAACAATCCACTTGTTTCATGAAACAGAGACCGTTGTTTTCTCCCTACTAGCAACAACACATCTACAACCAGAGATTTCTATCACTTCCCCAGATTAAATAGAGACATGAACCCACTATCGAGCATAAATACTCCCTCTTGGAGTCACTAGCATCTACTTGGCCAAGATAGCTACTAGAAACGAAGAGCATGCAAGATCACAAACAACACAGACATGCTAGAATCAATAAGATAGAATCATTAACCAAGATGACATAGTAATCTCAATATCCATCGGATCCCTGCAAACACAACACATGATTACAAATAGATGATCTTGATCATGAACGGAGCTCACAAGATCTACACATGGTAGCACAACAGAGGAGAAACAACCATATAGCTACTACATGGACCCGTAGTCCAAGGTGGAATTTCTCACGCATCATACCGAAGGCTGGCATGGTGATGAAGAAGGACTCCGGGATGATCTCTCCCCTCCGGCAGGGTGCTGGGAAGAGCTTCAGTTCCCCCTGATCTAGGGACGATGGTGGCGGCGACTATGGACTGTTTCGTGGAAGATTGATTGGGTACTTAGGGTTTTGGTATCGGGAGCTTCTTATAGGCGAAGAGGAATGCCGAGGGGGTTCCCGAGGCGGCTGCACCCCCCAGGCACGGGCCAGGCCTAGCCGCGCGGCCAGGGGGTGTGGCACCCTCGAGGCCCTTCTCCGTCTCGTCTTCTGGCTCCGTGTTCCCCACAATAAAATATTGACTTTGGCTTTTGTCCCGTCCAATTCTGAGAATATTGATTTTCTGACTTTTCTGGAACCAAAAACAGAAAAAAACATGCAACTGGCACTGTGACATCTTGTTAATAGGTTACTCCTAGAAAACATATAAAAATACCTCAAAGTGTAGACAAAGCAAAGCAAAGTAGATACTATACAAGCATGGAACATCAAAAAGTATAGATACATTTTCGACGTATCACGCTGCCGCTTCAGTTCACCATACCTATGTAGGTGAGAGCCGTCGAATTCTAAGTCTCGCCGTGTACTGGCCTCAGTACTGATCGCTCTTTTTTTCATTTGCCCTTTGTCGGCACCCCTTTTGTTTAGCAGGTTTGAGTTCGACGTCGTTAGCAGGGTTACGCTTCCGGCTTGGCCTGGGCAGGGTTATGGACGCCATTGGTTATTCTTCAGGGCTCTTTACCCCATTTGCATCTTATCCGTACTCAAGATGTTGTATCATTTTCGAGGTGATTTGGATCTTTGTACTGTATATCTGTATTCTTGACTCATGGAGACGCTGTTGTATATATCTGTTCTATGGGTTCCATCATGGACTATTGTGTAATGGTATTACTTTTTTTTCACCTGCATGCAAGTGCCTAGTGGGCATCTTTGAATCGTTTTTATGCGGGTTTGGAAGGAATTGCTGAAACTTGCATAGGGCCGATTCGTGGATGTTATAAAGTGGTATCAGAGCTCGACAGTTGTGATACCCCACTAGTCTAGCCTGTAGGATAACCTAGCTAATGGACGATGTAGAGTGTCAAAATTATTTTGCAAAATCAGTTGGATAGATCTGATTAGATCTGCTTTTGCTACTTACCTCCATGCTAGTCTCCACTTACCTTTGCGTGATTTGAATATGTTCTCTTACCTTCTTTCGAGTCCAGGATTTATCTTGGTTGGGTTTCCATCGTACCTTTAGGGTTTCGATTCCTTCATCTTGCAACGGTGTTCTGCATCCGGTCGTCATGCTATCTGATGAATTTTTCATCTGTTGTACCTTTTAGTGTACCAAAATCCACTAAAAATTTTCTTTGTATCTTCCATAGTTTTCCAATGCGACGACATCATTTATGCCAGAAGAGAATGCATCACTCCTTGTTGTCTGAACATCGCTTATCGAGATCTTTAGTCTGAATTCCGAGAGATGGTTGCATAATCCTTCTTTTTTATGTACAAAGTAATGCTTTGAGTGCGGGATGGAGTCGCGACCATACCACTACTCTTAACATTAGCTTTTGTATATTGAATTGGTGGATCAATGCAATTTTACTCCTTCCGTGCAAGTTAGAGGTGGCCTTATATTTTGAGATCTTTACCTTCGTCCTTTGTTTCTCCGGAGTGCTCTCTCGACGAACATGAGCAACGACCTCTTGTTGGTGGTGTCAATGATTTCCAGATGAAGAAGGAATCTTTGTTAGTGGTGTCACAGAGATATATAAGAAGTGAGAAGATTTAGACCGGTAGCCGTCTTCCCTGTACCATGAGGTGGATATTGAGGGCGAGATCCCTTGTTAGTGGTGTCGAATTGTAGCACCCCGGGAATTCCCCAACTAGAAAAATGCTTGTTATTCTCTACGAGTACTGGCCACATGTTTTAAATTGTAACAAGTACTGGCCACATGCTGTACGAGTTACTCATGTTACCAAATGGTTAAATCCATCTGTAGGTAGGCCAAGTCTCAGGTTCCTTGGATCCACAGCAAATTCTGGATGAGCCTTGTCAAAGTTCTTACATTCAGTTCCATCAACTGGATGTCTCAGTAAGTAATCTTCTGGCTTGAGAATATCTTTGTGTTATCTTGTTTCCTTATATGTTTGTTCTGACTGAAACAATCTCTTCAATCTATCTATAATTGAAAAATATCTCAGAACCTTACAAGGATCTTTCTTATTTTTATCACCATTTTTCCATCTTGATTCATTACATATTGGGAATTCATCCAGGTTTTCATAATCCTCCCAGAAAAGTACACAGTTATTTAGACAAAAAATGGATCTTCTCATTTGATAGTCCGAGTAACTTGATGTACTATTTCATCTCATAAAAGGATTTTGAGAGTCCTTCCCTAGGAATTGACTTGTTGTACACACCTTAATCACTGAATTATTGGTAATCTTGTTGGACGACTTTTCCTTTAGTAATTTCATTACCAGATTGAATCTTGAGATACTAGAATCAGGGTCCATTAAACACTTGGCAACTTCTATCAGTTCAGAGAAAAGTGATATTTTAAGAGAAGGAGCACTCTTTTTGCTTTTAGTGGGGTATAGGTCCCTTAACAAACCAGAAAGGTCCTCATCCTTGATCTGATGAGCTTCAGGCAGATCAGCATCAGCTAGAGGATCAATAACATGATGATCATATAGTTCACCATGTTTAGTCCATCTAATATATGTGCATTGCATCCCATTAATGAATATATGGTCTCTAACTGTGATCTGACTCGGATTTTTATAATTAAGGCATTGTTGGCATGGTAAAAACACATCTGAGTCACCATTATGCTGTCTAACAAACTTCATGAAGTCATCAACACCTTCCGAATATGAAGGTGTTGCTTTTTTCATTCAATATCCAATATCTGTCCATCTGTTGAAAATAGACATGGTGAGAAGCTTTTATGATATTTCAGCGAACAAGTTGATTATAGATCTAATTAAGCCAAGATATCTGAGTAAATTGATGTAATATAGAACTATAAATGCCATGTAATTTTAGCCTATTTCGAAAATTGAGTGTAGAACTATGTTACATATTTGAGAGAACATATCACCAAGCGCAATAAAATGCCAACCAATTCAAACAAACAGATCAAGCATAGAACAATGTAAAACGAATAGATCGAGTACGAAACGACTTCTAGGGAACGATTTGAGCACTAAAGAAATTATAACTGTTCCGTGGGGATCGACCAGCTGACCGCTGGCACGTGTGCTTCTTGAGAAGAACCCCGCCGCCAACAATGGTGTTAGGCCACCTCGACAGATAGATGGAGTGTGAATGATTTGGTGCACGACCTATGGTTTTGACCATCGGTGCGTCTCTAGAATAATGGCACCAAGAGACACTAGATGGCTGCTAGAGTGAAGGTGCGAGTAGGAATGTTTTGGTGCGCGTGGGGTATGTGTCCTGATTGTCAACAATTTTTACGCGAAATATCTGCCCTCGTTTTTTCTTCCTTATTGAGGTCTAGAATTTTTATTACTAAGCCCATGAAATTAGCCTATCAGGCACAAGCATAGCCCAAAACTTGCTAATGCAGCCTTTTCGTGGTCTTGTGGCTGCCAACCATAGCCCATTAAATTTAGGAGTGAGCCCATGGAATATAGCACATGACGATTAGGGCATCTGCCCCCAGTTAGCCCATAATCTCTTTAATTTGGACTTTATAGGCATTACCTGTTCCCCAACGCCCAAAAAAAGCTCATATAGAAACTACTGCATTATGTAATACTCCCTCTGTTTCAAAATATATGGTGTTTTAGGTTTGTGAAGAAAATATATCTAGACTTGGTTTAGTGTCTAGATTCACTCCAAACCTTAATGAACCTACATACTAAAAGTAGTCTAGATTCATTTGCTTCACAAATCTAAAACATCTTATATTTTGAAACAGAGGGAGTAGTTTTTAAATGAGGTGGCAGGAGCGCCGCCTTATTAGTTAAAGGGAGATAAACATGGACAAAATCTTTTTAAGGAGACAAATTTGTAAGTTATAGTAATAATGCTTATTGTCTCTAGGGTATGAACTGTTTCTTGCATAGTGGCAAGGAACACAATTGGCCGCTGCTAAGGTCTCGAGTTTCAACTTTAAGCAAATATATTAACACTTTTTGTACTCTGAGGCTGACATCTGGGACCCATATAAATGGCTGCTGCATATAGCAATGTTGTCAATGTCAGAACGGCGGACTCGACCCGTAAAAATAGTCAATCACACGTTTCTTTCAAATAGAGGTTGACATCTGGGACCTAGTATACGCACGGTTCCTGCACAGAGGAGACCGACATCTGGGACCAGCAATGGACTAAGGTCAAAACAGCCGACATGGCCAAAAAAGTCCATCATACATACGTTGCATTTACACAGACATTGGCATGTGGGACCTATCAGCGAGACCTTATATAGAGAAGGCATCGAGCCATGTTGCCAAGTTCAAAACAGGGAGGCACAAGCAAGAATGAAGTACAACATGGACATGTTTCTTCTAATGAGAGGTTGTCATGTGGGACCTAGCAGTGTGACCAAACGGCAGATTCGTCGAGCAACGCTATCTAGTTCGGAATATGGTAGCGCTAGAGAAGAAAAAATTCCATCATACACAATATTCTTCTAATGTGAGCCTGACATAGGGGACCCACCAGCCTGAATAAACGACTGATGCCGCGAGCGAGGCTATCAAGTTCAGAACACGGAGGCGCGACCAAGGGCAAAAATTCCCTCATACACACGTTTCTTCGAATGAGAGGATGACATTTGGGGCCCAACTGAATGATTTAACGGTAGATGCATCTGGTAGCCCTATCAAGTTCGAAACATGGTAGCACAAGCGAAGGAAAAAATTCTATCATACACATGATTCTTCTAATGAGAGGATGACATGGGGGACCCATCATCATGACTAGACAGAGATAGATCGAGCAACGTTATCGAGTTCAAATCAGGGAGGCACGAGTCAAGAAAAATCCATCATGCAAACATTTCTTCTAATATGAGGATGGCATGTGGGACCTACAAGCCTGATTAAACGACATATGCATCGAGCAATGCTATCAAATTCAGAACAGGGTAGCGCACGCGGAGGAAAAAAAATCCATCATATACACGATTCTTCCAATGAGAGACTGACATGTGGGACCTAGCAGACAGACTAAACGAAAGATGCATTGAGCAATGTTATCAAGTTCAAATCAGGGAGGCGCGACCGAAAAGTATGGTCTGCTAGATACACTGGCATCCCAGACCCAAACGCCTCAAAAGACTTTGGCGAGTCAACATTGTGTGAGGAACCAAAAATATTGCTTCTGCCACACCCTGGTCGAGCTTCCTCCATGTTTTTAGCGGTTTCGTCGTAGAAGAGGGGCGCAAAACTGGGGGGAAAATTCCATTGGCCACGGTTGAGCCGAGAAATTTTTCGCGGAAGACACGTCTTCTATGACGATCAACTGGCCAAGTCGTTATATATGGAAACATTTCTTGTAGTGGTCGTGAAACTCCTCGCAAGTCACCCCAGGTCCTTTCACAACAACCCCGGTGCCACTAATGACAGCACCCCCGAGGTTTCGCACACGTGCGGTGTACGATGATGACTTACAATTCCTTGATCCCTGTCAGGAGTGCAGAAGTAGATCTCCTACTTAGAATCCCCACAATGTTTCATCGTGCTACGGCGAAGTCTCCCTTTGCACGCACAACCCTAACTTGGGCCCATAGTTGCGCGTGTGCGAGAGAGAGAGAGAGAGAGAGAGAGAGAGAGAGAGAGAGAGAGAGAGAGAGCAAATTCTCTAAGGAAAATGTCTCAGATAAAATCCAATTTTTGGTGTGTTTATTCCCAACCCATGCCCCTCTTTATATAGGGGAAAAGTGTGGAGGCACCCTCGGATTTACGGTCCATAAATACCTTTTATGCATACCACCACGATCCCATGATCAGTGCATCGTGGCGCATAATCGACAGATATCAAAGTGTACATCCATTACAGCCTCGATTACAACAATGTTTACATATATAGACTTACAATATGACACTAAGGGATCAATACATAAAAATAGCGGATCCTCTAATCGTGGAGGACCCGAGTCAAGCCATAACCCAATAGGGTGCCCGACCTGGAGATACGTCCTAGCTCGCATAGACGTCGGCTTCTTCCTTGCTCCTCGCTCTTCTTGTAATCTGGCCAAGTTAATAGCCAGGGATAATGCCAATGAGTATTTTGAATGTACTCGCAAACCACCTTTGGTAATAATAACATGAAGATATGCAATATGGCTATAGTGGTAGGATGGTTCCAGGAGAGGTTCTTTTCTAAAGTATTTTCTCTTGTAGATATATCATCTACAAGGTTTGATTGAAAACCTTTGTAAAGCATTTTTGGAAACCGTTTGGAAGAGTTTTGTAAAACCATAGGACTGGATCACCCTATTTCCTCTCCACGGTCCTCAACTGACTGGTTTATCCTCCTGCATCTATGGTGTCCCTCAGACCACCAGGTTTTAGAAAAACTCTTTCTTTTCCGAAGTCCTTTTTGGAAAACAAAACCAGCACCGCCGTACAACAACCTTCCCAACCGTCCATGACCGAGGACTCGGCTATTTGAATAGATTTACACTCTGCAGAGGTTGTATACTTTACCCACACCATCTGATTACCCGTCCCTGATCTACACCGATCATGGGGCGAATAACCGGTCAAGACCTTCCGGATGTCCACTCTAGTACAAATGCCTACCCTATGAGGTTAACCCCCTCAAAACCGGGACGCCCTATATAGTTCCCAAGCCAACCGGAGCGCGTTTTACACCTCAACGAGTGTGCGCTTTCAATGAGGGGCTCGTAGTATCGCGTGGAGGTCCGTAGAACCTTCGTTCCTTCTCCCGGTCGATGCTACGCATGGACCATTGAAATGGAGAAAGGCCCACCCTCCAGGGATTGTTTGCCCTTGTAGTAGTGTGAGGCACCTATACCAGAATAGACAAACTTCCAGCCCAACCCTGTCCCATTCCAGAGTAATGTGGTTACATGTGTTAATTGTTCGGGCAAAACATGCACAGCCCGGTGCGTTTTCGTAAGAATTTTTGCTCCATCATTCGTCCAACCTTTTTGTAAAACCAAAACCTTTCTCGTTTTTCAAAACTCTCTTGGTAGGTCCAACCTCACCAAGGTTTTCTCATAAAACATTTTTATAAATCTTGTCTGTGGTCTTCCCATCCTATAATTTTAGTTAGGCCAAAACAGGGTCTTCAACGGGTTGTGGTGTTACACACCATCTATCATTCTAGGGGCAAAATAGGTGTCATCAAAGGGGTTGTACCTAATGGTACCAAGGGTGGTAATAGTTTGGAGGAGCCAAACATTCCCACCTATAAAGCATAATAAAGTAAAACCATGCAATTTTACATAAATCGGTTATTGAAACATGCATAAGTAAGTTAATAGGGCAAGGGCTTATGAGAAAGAAGGTGGCTTTCCTAATGATCATCGGTGTGGCAATAATGTCCCTGGACTTCTTCAATATAATATCAATATACCCAATAAAAATAATATCCCCTCTTCTCGTCGTCAGACAATCGCAACTATCATCGTCACGGATTACACATGCAAGTAAACAATGGAACAATCAACACTAGGTATACAACATCATATCATGCAGCAAACAAACATGGTTTACATTTATACATTAGTAGGGTTTGGGAATAAGGGATTTAGAAGGATGGGGATTGGCTTGGACAATTGAAACAAATCCAATAAGGGTCATAGTTTAGAAACTAATTAGAAAGGGGTTTTTATATCAAAGTTTACATCAGATTGGTATCGATAAAATGAAAACAACAAAAGTGTTTTCACTATTTTATCAATTACCATTGATTTAAAGTGATTTTTATAATGAATAAAACTCTAGTTTTGGGAAATAATTCACCAGAATTGTTCTGGAGTTCCAAAAATCATTTCCTTGGGTGGTTAGGTAGTGTTTGATAGATTGATTCACTGGGAGTTGGAATCATCCCAAAATATTTATAAATAATGCCCTCAGGAAATTCCCAAAGATAGTTCTGGATAATATTTGTCTTGTTCACCATATTAAAATGATAAGGTATTTTGATGTGGTTCCAAGGACACATGCTAGGTACTTGCAGTACCTTTACGTAGAAATTTGAACCACTCTATTAGTAGATATAAAACTGCTGGAGTGATTTTATTAGTGAATTATCTATGCATAGAAATGTTTAATTCACTATAATTCACCAGGAGCTTATAAAAATATAGGCTCCTGAGGTTTTATACCTATTAGCATGTAGGTTTAATGGGCGTTGGAATTATGTAATTACCATCTATGGTTTGACCTATAGAAATTATTAAAGGCATATATCTAAGGTTTTTATTATTTTTACCAAGGGCATTTTAGGGAGCAATTTAGAATAGGGTCAATGTAGCAAGCAATGTATCTGGGATACCTTTCAGTACCAATTTGGTTCATGCCATTTGGAGTTGTCGAACTCATAGAATTAATTTATTAATGAAAAGTGTACCCTTAGGTATTATATTTATTGAAATAAATCTGAGAAATAAATGGGTCAACTCTTGGTGCTGCATGTTAGGGAAAACCCTAAGGAACTTGTATAAATTTAGATCTGGGTATATATTGGGGTTTTCGATTTTTATTTTTATTAAATCCTAGCAGGGAGAATCTAAAGGGAAATATATTTATTAAAAATGAAAAGGGGGAAGGGGCGATGGGCTTGCTCTGGCTTGGTTGTGAGCCGCCTGAGGCTTGCCGACCCAACTAGTGCGTGTCGCACACGCGGAGGATGGCGGCGCGCCTAGCCAGCAGGGCCCAGAGGTCATAGGTAGAGGGAGCGAAGGAGTGAGGAGGGATGAGGGCCGCCGGATCTAAAGGAGATCAACGGCTCACAGTCGTCTCCTTCCTTTGGCTGAGCCTGACATAGGGAGAAACCCTAGTAGCGACAAGAGAGGTTCGGGACGGCTTACTAGTGTTTTCCGGCGACGGGGAGGTGGTGGATATGAAGCAGCGTCATGCGGGGAGTAGATCGAGGGGCGTCATGAACTAGTATGGCGATGAAGGCCTGCTCCCACGCATGCACGGGAAGACGCACTCGGGAGCTCGCCGGAGAGGTAGGAGACCGGCTTCATGTTATCGGGAGGATACATGGGCGTCTAGGAGAAGTTCTTGGGGCATGCCGAGACGCTGGTCGTAGAGGAGTAAGCTCGGGGAAGGCATGCTCGCGGGTGGAGCTCCGCCCTTGTTTTTCTTCGGTGACGGGGAATCTGGTGTTCCTATGAAAATCAGAGAGTAGGGGAGGTTAGGTTAGGGAATGGAGGTTCTTGAGGAATCTAGAAAGGGGGGAGGAAGGGGCTGGTACGACGACACGCTCGACCTTTAGAGGAAGGCCGAGAGGTGGGGGTTTATCTTCTTCCATGTGAAGGAAGGACGGGGGATGGGAGATGGGAGAGAGCTCTTGGGAAGTCTCTCTAGTGGTCTGGGGGAGAAATGAGGGGAGAGGCAGGGCTGGAGTACGTGGGAGCCTTTTATTCAAGGAGTGGGAGGTCCATGGTGGACATGGTGCATGGAACGGCCATGGAGAGGGGTGGATACTAGGGATGGGATGTTGTGGGCGTGAGGAGAGAGGAATGGGTGGTATCTGGTCTGGTTAGTGCAGAGAGAGTGGTGGCAATAGCCTTGAATAAGAGTAGGACAAGATGTGACCCTTTTGTATGGTTTTTCTCTCCTACAAGCACTAAGGACAAAAACATAAGTGAGATACAGTGGTGCTACAGTGCTTGGTCGACCAGGGGGAGGGTGGTGTGCTAGGGAAGCTTGGTTGACCAAATTAGAGGGGGTTTGGAAGGTTTATGATTATTGCATTGCTTGTTTTGCAAAATTGATCAACAAGGTGGTTATGAATAAAGTCTATAAACTTGTTCTTTAAAAGATGAGGAAAATGGTTGGGTGGAAGGGTACAGTCAGTATATACCTCCCTTAACTATTTGGGATTTTTAGGATGATTTTTAGTTCACTAAAAATCATTTATTCAAAAAGTGCAGAAGTGGTTTATAGAAGCTAATGTGATTATTTTACATTGGGCAGACTGAGTTTTTGGTTTTAAATGGTCCTAAATACCATACCACACATTGGTCAATTTTATTGGGATTTATTGATATAGAAAAGTATTTATAAAGAATTATTTCTTATTTCTGCCATTTAAGAAAAATGGCAAAAAGAAATCATAAAGGATCTCAAGAATATTTATTTTTGAGATGGGAATATGATATAGGCATCAAATGTGCCTTGAGTTGACAAAGTGGTTTGGAGAGAAACAAAGTTATGTTTATAGAGATGGTTTTGAGGATTTTGCAAAAGAATGGAATTAGATGGTTTAGTAATCCAAATAATTGGGGGAAATTATTTGGGGATCTTTATATCGAAGGTATATGATGTATACTTAGAGTGGATAAAAAGATCACCTTGGTTATTGACAAACAATATGGGTTTTTGGAAGAGAAGATGGATTTGAGGATCTAGGGCATTTATATTTTTATACCACATAAACACGGATGGATTGGTGAGCTCAAAGATCACCTTGGTACAAGGGTTATATGGATGATTAGACCATTTTATATATATGACCATGGAAGCGAGAGTTGGGCTTAGATGTATTTGAGGTGATATAGAAGAGATGGCAAACTTTGTTAAAAATAAGACTGCCAAAGCGTAGTTGCCATGATGCCTTATAAACCATGAGGGTTTAAGAAGCACAGGGCTCCAATGGAAACAAATGAAGTATTGTTTGATAGATCATGGCCAGTAGATCATAAACATGCAAAGATTTTGTCAAGGGGACATATCACCAAGATGTGAGCTTCTTCCAAAGTAGGAAAGATGATAATATTTGCAGAAAAGATTATTATCTTGACTAAAAAACCATCATGGATGAGTGGGAGACAAGAAGGGTTTGCCAAAGTCAAGAGTGGGATTTGGTAGTACTCATGATGTAATACAATATGTTTCAATTACATTTTCAATAAGGAACGTATGTTGTAGTAGGTGGATCTCCAAAGATTGAATCTAGATAAGAATTCCAGACTTAGCCATTTTGGCAGATTTAGGGTTTTAGACCAGAATACAAGAGTAGATGATTTAGATAGAAGTCTAGGTTGCAAACTCATGATCAAGGAGATGATTTTGAATTGTTAACTAAGTATATAGGATCCATGCTTAGATTGGTCTTCATTAAGTTGGGAATTATCAGAAAAGATTAATCCTTGATTGATCTGATGAAGAGATTAGAGGGTCACCTTAGTGGCTTAATGTGGACCCAGATTTGGAGGCTTGATTTGAGATTGATGATCACAAATATGGATTGGATCCTAAGGGATGAGCTACTAGGTTAGCTCACTCTAGATCCTATGCACACAATACAGTCAACAGATCAAGGCAATTCATCAAACAATAGATCAAGGCAATTCATCTAATCAATCTTACCAACTATTACTAAGGTTACCATCAGGTCTAACTTGAGGTAAGCATGGTTATTTTGAAGAGATTGCATTTTGAAGTAAGATAAGGACCTCTTGGTACTTCTACCAGGAGTAGAATTAAAAGGTTTTGGAAAAACCTAGAGGTAGGAGTAGTTGAATGTTATGTCTTGAAAACATAAGGAGATTATATATATTTCTCCATAGTTTTTGTAAATAGAAACTAATAAAATATTTGGTTTTATCAAAGTCATCTTGTCTCTGGTTTGGAATGCCAGAACATTTGAGAATATGAAGGATGAGCCAAGACATCTCTTTTGTAAATTAGCTTTAGTCAAATAGTGTTGAGATAAGAAGTATTTCACCTATTACACAATCAGTTGAATGAACAAAAGCAAACAAGTAAGCAAGCATTTCAACAAGTAACAAGAAAAAGTTTTTGTTCCCCCTGATTTTTTCCTTTTTGACAAAAGATCGAGGTTGCTGAAATTGGGATGTTATAGACCTTCCCCCTTAAAATAATCTCGTCCCGAGATTAGGGAGGAGTAGGGTTGGGTAAGAACATCGGCTTAATATATTTCAGTGGTGGAATTATTTATCTACTAAAGGGGTTACAACAAACAAGTTTGGTCAACTACGGGTCAAAGCTGAGTGGATGCGGGTTGAGCTCTTTTAGATTAATCTAGTGGAAAAGACGCAGCCTTTTCCCCTTAGGACGATTCTACATAGGTTTGATGTCGACTGGATCCCTTCTTCTTGAGGCGAGACAATGGTTTGAGCCTTCTTCGTTCTTCATCGCTGGAGTTAGCTTGTCGGCCTTCTGGGTCTTGATACGCCAGGAGTGCTTGGTGGATGGTCGACTTTGAGTTGGAGAACCTTCCCGGAGCTTCTTCGGGTTTTGGAGAAGTGTCGATTGTCGTCCATCTTCTAGGGTCCAGGGTTTGGATTTAGGGTATGTGAATCTCGTAATGACAGCTAGGGGTTGACTCTCTCGAGGTTATTCTGGCTTTTAGGGAAAGACGTAGTCTTTCCCCCTTAAAGCGAGACTATAGGGTCTGGTGGAGTCGCCGACCTTCTTTGTTGGAGTCATAGGCTGATGTTGGAGGAGCGCTGCCCTTTTGTCCGGAAGTGGTTACCTTTTTTAGACCTTGTGGATTCTTCTTCTTGCAGAATGTCTGAGCCGACTAATGCTGCATCCTGCTAGGAGGAGGCCGGTTTTGGGGTGACTGCCCTGGGAACGTGGTCCTAAAGGATGGGGTTGTTCCGGGCTGGGTCTGATGCAACGTCGTGGGTAAAACATGCAAAGAAGGCATCATAGGTGTATATCATCTGCTCATAGGGTTTTACAAGAACGGGAGTCGTGAGATAACTGTCTCTACCGTATGTTGTATAGGTGAGTTCTGGGTGCAAAAGACTACTCCATGGTTACTTCTTGAGTCTTGTCGCCATTTTGAGGATGTTGTACTAGCTTTGGTTACTATATTTCATTGGGGACATATGGAACTTCGGCATTAAGGGTGAGGCACTACTAGGAAACCGGCTATAGGTAATCCACACATCTGTGGGGCACCACGCACTATCCACAGGTGCCCTACGGCTAACTGCTGTAAGCGTGGAGCACATGGGGGTGGTGCGCCACGGCTATGTGTGGGCCAGGGCACAGGTGGCCACAACACACATACCCGTAGCGCACTTGGTCAAGGTGCGCTATGGATGTGAAACTTAGCTGTAGCGCACCTTGACCTAGTGCGCTATGGGTATGTGTGCTGCAGTAGCTGGGTCAACTTAGCCGTAGGGCACTCTGCCCTAGTGTCCTACGACTAAGTGGCCTACACCAACTCCCCCCCTGTGGATCGCCTTTTTAGCTTTGCAAAAAATAAAAGAAAATGAAAAACACTTCAAAAAATAAAATCCTTTCATATTTAGGTAGATAATGTGGTCTAGTTTCTAGGAAAATTAACAAACATGAATTTCGACTTTTCTGCAAAAAAAGTCATGCCACGGTAAACGGCCGTAACTTTTGCATACGATGTCGAAAAAAACGTTTAATATACCAAAATGACCAGAACGAGATTCCAAATCCGCTCATAATGCCTTTAGATCGTTTAGCGATTTTTTAGATTTTCAAAATTAAAAAAGAGTAAAAAGTTATGATCAAAATATCGTTTTTCCTGCAGAAAAAAATGGAGTCGACTTACCCGTAGCGCACCACCCCTAGTGCGCCACGAGTAAGTTGGGCGGGATTCGAAATTCGAATCCCCACCCCGCCCACGTACCGCTCTGTTCTTCCCTCCACCTTCTCCTTTTCATTCTCCTCCCTCCTCCTTTTCCTTCTCTCTTCTCCTCCTCCTTTTCCATCTCCTCCTTCCCCTTCTCCTCTCTCCGACCTCCTCAACTTGCAGTGACCATGGCGACGACGGCCTTCTCCTCCTCCTTGCTCTGGCTCCTCCTCTCCTTGTAGTGACAACGGCGACGGTGGCCTTCTCCTCCTTGCAGTGACGACGAGCGACGGCGACATCCTTCTCCTTTCCTTCCTCCCTCTCTTCTTCTCTTACTCCCGCTCTTCCTACCTCCCTTTCTCCAGCCACACCTCCTCCTCCCTCTCTTCCTCGATACGAGCGAGGACTAGCGCGGCCACGGCCTCCCGTACCTCCCTGCGATTGTAGGTCGTGGCCACGACCACCATGCTCCGGCGAGGAGACACGACAGCTGCGATGCATGGACCCGATTGCTTTTGCAATTCAAAATGAGGGTGTTTTTGCATTTTTTTCTTTTCAAAAAACATAGACGTGGTGCACATGGACCCCTTCTTGTGGCGCACTAGGTGGTTCTCCATAGCTCTGCGACCTGCACGATTTCCAAGGCATGTGGTGGCTTTGAGGTGCGTTCCCTCCGGCCTTCGCCGGCGCCACTCTGGCGTCGGTGCCCATCCCACATGGATTCTCCGGCTAGTAGTTGGAAGGCTTCCTACACTGATGCTAGCTCTGGTGGTAAGTTTGTTGAAGGCTCTCTGATCCTTTCTTCGGATAGTTGGTTGGTTCTTTTGAATGCCAAAGGTTTACCTTTGGATGGAAAGGTTCTTGAAAATGGGGAGAAAATCTTGGTTGGATCTATGGTGAGGTTCCCCTCTCACCTGGCCAGGACTAATGCGGTCTTGATCTCTCTAGATGGATTTTATGGTAGATCTCCTTCTTCAGATGGATCAGATGAAGATTTCTCTCTAAGGTGGCATGCTCTCTGTTTTTCTCAAGATAAACAATTTCCTTGGTTTCTTATTTTAAATTTCCGTGCCAAAAGATTGGTTCTTCTCAATCAAAATGAAGTGGTCATCGATGCTAGATACTTGCTTCAGGATGAAAAATATTTTGGAAGGGGCAGAGATGGATTTGCCAGTGTTAAAAATCCGTGTGGGTTCTCAAATTGTCTCTGACTTGTCCAATGGCCATTCAAATCTTTCCAAGGTTGACAAGGTTATTGACATGGGGAAGATCTCTTCGAATAGCTCTGAAGTTGACAAGCTTGTTGATAGGATGGAAGCTAAGGTTGACAATATTGATCCCATCAATAAAGAGATTCTTAAGCCTTGTGAGGCCAAAAATGTTCAAGTGGGTTCTTCTATAGCTGGTGCAATTTCCTTGGACTTCAATGTTGGAAAGATGTTTGATTCTGATATTTGTTCTAAATTTGGTTTTTCAATCAACTTTCTCCCTGGATTTCGTAGAAGACCGTTTTCATGGTTTTCTCTTTTGGCAGAGCTAATTTCAAACTTGATGTTCATACTGTGGGTATTGCTCTGCAATATTTCTTTAGAGGATTTGCTTCTCTCTATCAAGTTATACTTATCCAAGACAGTACGCTCAGATTTGCTGACGCTTCCAGGGCTGTTGGATTTGAAATTTACAATATTTCAAAATTTTTGAAAATGAACATCTTTTCATGTTCATCAATCTGTGGGGTGAAGGTGGGCCTAATTGGCAGGCCGAGGAAAGAAAATTTTACCGAGAGGAAGACCTTGCATGGAAAACTGTGATGTTCAAAAAATCCTCAACAAAAAAATTTGAACATACTTCAAGTGCTAGCCGTTTGGGCATTAAATCTGTCTTTGACCGATTAAAATTTCCTTTGCCATCGTCAGAATCACCGGACGTTAATTCGGCAGTTTCTGATGGTCTTAAGACTATTCATCCTCGGTCATTTGTTGATGCGGTAATTAATGGTGATTCTGGGCAGAAAACTTGACTGCCGATTCTCTCGCGCGCGTGAAATCTGGTTCTTTAACTCTGCCTGGGCTCCTTCCGTTTATGCGATTCCCCTCTTTCCAAAAAAAAGGAATGGCCCAATGATTCTTTCTTTACTTGGTTTAAGGCCCAACCCAAAGTGAATTTTCAGCCCAGGTCTTCTCTTATCTAAAGGATTTCTTCATTTCTGGCCACTCTTGCTCTGATGCAATAGTTACAGTGAACCCCGTCTCCTCAACTCCCCCGCCCCTAGAAACCCCAACTCCTCCTCCCCCTGGCCAGACCTCGTCGCCGGTGGCCATCGAAGAAATGGCGAATATTCCCATCAACCCTGCTCCCTTTCTGCCTCGGGGCTTCGAGATTAGGCAGGTAGAAGGTAGGGTGGGGATCCGAAGAGTGGTGGTTCCTTGCCGACAGCGTCTACATGAACAGTATGCCATCGCCTCTATCAATCATCTGCCTCCTGGACCTGTCCCTTTCCTAAATATCCGTGATGTGCTTCTTGATTTCCTCCACAATGAGGCCAGAGTTGGTTTTGCCGAGGTTCAGGACTGCCATTTTGGTGCGGCATATGTGCAGTTCTCCCATGTCAGCGACATGGATAGACTGATTAGGGAGAGTCCTGATTGATTTGTAGGATGTGCATGTTTCTTTTGTTAAGCATAATGAGGGGGCTAACTGGCGTAGATTTCAATTTAATAATGAATGCTGGGTTATGCTTGTCGGCCCTCCTCTGGACCATATGAACATAGAGGACCTCAATGCTATCTTTAATGGCATTGGTAAGATGCTATCGTGGGAAAGGGACTCTGAACATAAAGGGAAAATCCTTGCTAAAGTGAGGGTGACTGATCTGGCTGACATTACCAAGAGTGTTAGAATGACACTTGGAGATAGTGAGGAATCTGAATCTTGGACCTTTTCAATTGATCTCCTGTTTAGTAATATGCTTGGGGGGCACCTGATGAAGGTCCTGCTCCTGATGATGGGGTGGACCCTCACCCTGTTCCTGTGGTGGCTGCTCCTTTTGTCCCCCCACCACCTCCCCCTCCTCCTCCACAAGATGACGATGCTGGCGAGTGGGACCAATGGGTAGTTCAAAATGTTGCTGAAAATATACCTGTTGGACATGTTCAGGAAGATGGAGAAGAAATACAACCTGACAATCTTCATTCCCCTCCACATGTTATCCATAGTGGGATCACTAACTCCTCCCCTGAACAAACCATGGCTCCTGCTTTTTTCTAGCCTGCAAATTCCAGTGAGAAGGAGGTCAATCAAGCTCCCATTATTGGCCAGGAACTTGCTGGGAATCAGCTCCAAGATGTTGGAATTGGGGATGGGCTACTCAGTATTCTTCAGGCATATTCTGAAACAGATGAACTTGATTCCATCCATGCTGATACAGATAATGTTGATGGGTATGGGGACTTTATGATGGAAGATACCGACCTGCTTGAACCAAATGAGGCACACCTGCAGATAGGGATGGCCTATACTCAATTTATGGCAACACCTGACCTTATGGAAGTCAAGCACAGGTTCTCTCAGTAGGGTCTGGAGATTTGGGACAGATTCTTTGCT